>CM062617.1:33557096-34157096 GCA_025617555.3 Puccinia polysora | reverse complement strand
GAAGAAAGAAAACTCTCATTCCTCTAATCCTCATTTTTTAGCAGAATAGTTGGCCCTACTGATAGTTGTAGTTCTTCTCAGCCTCAGACTTCAACTCAAGGACCAAATCCCATCTTAGCGGCATATCTTTCTTTTTCCTCATCATTTCCTTCTCATCCAAATAAGATCAAAAATCAAACACATGAAAAATCCAAAAAATCCAAAAATATTTCTTCTCTGTCTGGATCTGTTGTATCTTCTTTTCCTTTTTCTTTTCAGCCTGATCACTCATCCTCTATTCCAGTTTTGAATCTCCGCAATGAGTCTAAACTAGATCTTGATCTTGATTCCTTTCTTGGTAGCTTTGGTATGAAGGATTTTGGTCTTAGGTGGAGGCAATTTGGGTAGAAGTAAGTCCTCCCAATTGTGCACCACCAGGGGCTTCTACTACTGTCGTTTTCAAAACTCTACCCTGTGCCACACATGTGAGCAATGTGTTATTTTTTGGATCCTCTTGTTTGGAGAAGGCACCTTTCAAGGACGCAGCAGAACATCGGACTTGGAGGATGTTGGAATATGGCCTCAGTTTTTGTAGTCAGGTCTCACTGGTCAATGCTTGGAGGAAGCAAGGATTCCTCTCTTTTGCCACCAAGTACAAACCAGTTGCAAAGAAGGTCCAGCCAGTCAACCAACCAATGCCTCTCAACCTCAATCCTCCCCTTATGCTTCCTCCTCTATCCCGTGATCCTTACTGTGGTCTATCTCAATCCCTCACTGGTCCATTTATTCCCTCTGGTTGGGTCACTGAAGAACATCTGAAAGTGCTCAACTTTGGTCTGGATGGATGGCTTCTTCCTGATGAGTTAAATTTGAGCAAAAATATTTTGTCTCTAAGGGAAAAATCTATTGCATTCTGTGAAGAAGAGAGAGTTCTCTTGAAAGAATCCTATGGTCTCCCTTACATCATCCCTTTAGTTGAACACAATCCCTGGCAAAAAAAAAAAGATCCCAATCCTTGCTGCTAAAGTTGACGAATTCATCAAGTTGGTCCGCAAACAAGTCCAAATTGGCTTATACAAACAATTGACTTCTAGCTATTCCAGTCCTGTTTTCTGTGTTCTAAAGAGTAATGGTAAACTTAGATTAGTTCATGATCTCCAACCCCTTAATAAGGTTACTATTAAAGACTCTGGCGTGCCTCCTGCCACTGAAGAATTTGTTGAATCCTTCTCTGGGAGAGCTTGCTATGGTGTAGGTGACATTATGGGTGGCTATGACAAACAATCCTTGCATCCTATTTATTGTCCCCTCACTACTTTTGATAATCCCCTTGGTCAATTTCAGTAGACTTGATTTCCTCAAGGTGCCACCAACTTGGTTGCAGTCTATCAGGCTCAGATGATGTGGATCCTCCAGGACAAAATCCCGGATCATGCGGGTATCTTTATTGATGATGGTGGGATTAGAGGTCCAGTTTCTGACTATGATAATGAGCTCTTACCCTTGCACTCAGGAATCCATTGATTTATCTGGGAGTATGCTACTGTCTTGGAAATAATTTTGTTTTTAATCGAGGAATCTGGCCTTACTGTCTCTGGATCAAAACTTGCCGCCTGTGTCCCTGCCTTGGAAATTGTTGGTCATATAGTCTGCAAGGAAGGAAAAAGGATGGCACCCTCTAAAGTCAACAAAATCATCTCCTGGCCTACCCCAATAAATCCAATGGAAGTTAGAGGTTTCCTAGGTGTTTTAACTTATGTCAGGATCTTCATTCCCTCATTATCCTAAATCTGTATTCCCTTGCGTCGCTTAACCAGGAAGGATGCTGAATGGATTTGGACCCAAGACTGCAAACAATCATTTCAGTTGCTCAAAACAATTGTTGGGAAAGACATTTTTTTGAAAAATATCACTTATGGACCCGGGGCCGGCAGGATAAAGCTGGAAGTGGACTCGATTTATCAATCTGTTTGGGTTGTTCTTACCCAGGAAGATGATAGTGGTTTGGATTGTCCTGCTCTGTATGAATCTCTTCTTTTCTCAGATGTGGAATCCAGGTACTCCCAGCCAAAACTGGAACTTTGCGGTGTGGCCCTAATGTTGAAAAAGCTCCAGACTGTCCTTTGGGGTCAACACTTTGAGTTACAAGTTGATGCACAATCCATTATTGAAATGATCAATTCCCCCAGCCTTCCAAATGCTCCAATGACTTGTTGGGTGGCTTTCATCCTGTTTTTCTCTTTTGATATTGTTCACAAGCCTGGAAAATCTTTCACCATGCCTGATGGTTTATCTCAAAGCCCTATTGGAGACAATAAATCAGAGGTTGGAACGGATTTCAATGAGGAAGAACCCTTGGTCTGCCCAGTCTTTGCCTTCTCCTCCCAAAATTACTCTGGTTTCCAGCAAGGTTTCTGGCTTAAGTTAGGTCAGTACCTTTCAACTCTCCAAAGACCCCCTGATCTCTCTGCCAAAGAATTTTGGTTCATTAAAAGGAAGTCCTCCAACTTCTTTGTCCAAGGTTCTAGGCTTATGAAAAGAGCAACTCCTTGTGCACTTGTTGTGGTCACTATCCCTTCTAAGCAAGATTCAATCCTGGAAAGTCTCCATGAAGTTCTTGGTCATCATGGGGAAACCAAAACTTATCGACGAATATCCAAAGAATTTTGGTGGCCATCCCTGAAGAAATCCGTTGCTCAATGGTGCAGGATTTGTGAAGTGTGCCAGAAAGGTGATCTTAGGCGCCCGGCCAAAATTTGTTACCCCACTGGAGAGTCCACTGTCTTTGGGAGGATTGCTATGGATGTGGTTCACATTAAGGCTGGTGGAGCTAAGTATCTCATTGTGGCTAGAGATGATTTTTCTGGATGGGTTGAAGCAAAGTTTCTTAAGAACCTCAGCTCTGAAACAGTAGCAGCTTTCATTCATGAGACTTGGACAATGCGTTATGGCTTGGCTCAATCTTATTCTATGGATGGTGGCTTGGAATTTGGTGGAAAACTGGCTGAAATGATCCAATTGCTCCCTGAACATAGAGTTATTACTCCCTATTATCCTGAAGGCCAAGGCATGGTTGAAAGAGGCCATGCGCCCTTGAAGGCTGCTCTGGTCAAATTGGCTGGTGAAAAGGGCAAGAATTGTTGGAAGTTTCTCCCCTTGGTCCTCTTCTCTGATCAAATTTCCACCAAGCGAACCACTGGTTACTCCCCTTATGAAATCATCTTTAGTCAGAGGGCTTTTCTTCCTCTTGATCTTGAAATGGAGTCTTTCTTGGGCATCTCTTGGGAACAAGTTTCCTCAACTACTGACCTGTTGGTTGCCAGATCAGAGCAACTGGAGCAGAGTGAAGATATTCAAAACAAAGCTTATCAGAAGATGATGGAATCAAGAGCAAAATCAGTTCAGTATTGGAAAGATAAACACCTAAATCAAATCAGGGACCCTTTAAACCCTGGTGATCTGCTATTGGCTTATAATTGTTCCTTGGAAACTCAGTGGGGGAAGCTTTTCTCTAACAGCTGGAATGGTCCTTACCGAGTAGTCCGTCAAGTTAGAGGTGGATGATATGTTTTGGAGGAACTTGATGGTACTCAGATGGCCAGAAGGTTCTCTGCTGATCAGGTCAAGAAATTTCATTCTTGTGGAGGCAACTTGGTCCAGAAGTAAGTCCTCCCAATTGTGCACCATCTGGGCAAGATCCTTGTTGTTTTGTGAAACTCTACTTCATGCCACGCATGTGAGCACCTGGGACGCCTTCTTCATTTTATCTCAGCCACTTCTAGGATTTTCCTTTGGATGGATGGACATATTCCTTTTCACCTTCAAGATCAAAATGGCCATTCCTTTGTTTCAATCATCTTTCTTTCCTTTCTGTTTTTATGGAATCAAACTTGGGAGCAGACTAGGGACAGTCTGTAAGTTGGGCAGAGATGTGGTGCCTCATCCTGGACACCCTGGCCAGTGCGTAGATTTTAATTTTTTTATGATTTTTCCTTATCAGCTTTCATAGGCATCATTATTAAAAAAAAAAAAAAAAAAAAAAAAAAAAAAAAAAAAAAAAAAAAAAAAAAAAAAAAAAAAAAAAAAAAAAAAAAAAAAAAAAAAAAGAGCATCCATCATCGTTCATCTGATCCACTATATCATCCTCTTCCTCCTCATCTCAATCCATCAATATCATCATCAACAATCAATTTTGAGGCTTGACAACGGCAACAACAACGACCAACAGCAGTAATAGACCCATTGCCTCCATCAAGACCAAGCTAGCTCCTCCATCAGACACCTCCTCTTTGCCCCCACTCATCTTCTCCAAGTACCAGCCTACAACACCTTCCACAGATTTTTAGCTCATCTCCCCCAATACCATCAAATTCAAATCATGTCCGGTCATGGTAAAAGCCATGGCAAGGGTCTTGGCAAAGGCGGTGCCAAACATCATTGTAAGATCTTGCGTGATAACATCCAAGGTATCACTAAGCCTGCCATTTTTCAACTTGCTCGCCAAGGTGGCTTCAAACGCATCTCCGGTTTGATCTACAAAGAAACCCAAGGTGTCCTCAAAATCTTTCTTGGGAACGTCATCTTGGGAACGTCATCCAAGACTTGGTCACTTACACCGAACACACCAAGCGCAAGACCGTCACATCTTTGGATGTTGTCTATGCGCTCAAACTTTAAGGCCAAACCCTCTACCGCTTTGGGGCTTGAAGAATGCTTTCCAGTCTCCCGCACGGCTTGTCCATTGCCCGTGCGGGTCTCTTACTTTGCCAATGCCTGTCGGACACCGGCTGGGGGTCATGCGCGGCCATGGCAGATGCCCATGCCCGTTGGACACCTGCCGACTGTCGTCCGCGGCCCCGGCAGTTGCCCGGGCCCATCAGGATGCCCGCAGGAGTCCCTCTTTGGATTTCTTTTTCTCCGAGTAACTGTTTGTTTCTTTTTTTTCTTTTGTTTTCTCATGATCTTGATCCTAAAAAAAAAAAAAAAAAAAAACAATTCCGCTCCCATTTGTAAATCTCTCTTGTAAATAGTCCACAGGCCTCTGGTCTATAAAAGGAGGGGCTCTCCACTGCTTTTTCAAGGAGCATCATATCAGATCATATCAGTTCATCATCATAGAAATTAATCCATAGGGGTGTGTGCTTGTGTCCCCCCCATTATCATCATGAAATTTGATCCTGATCCTTATCCTGGGTATATCTTTGATTTCCCCCTGATCCATTCTCGACCCTGATTCTTAGCCCCTCTGTGGCCTGATCCTTATCACCAACCAATAGCCTTCCTGGTTGAAGAAAAATTCTGTCTGTTGGAATTTTTGAGTGTGTTATACCACTCCTTGATTCCTTTCTCTGACCATACCGGTCCTGATCCCTGATCACCTTTTTGGAGCCAATCATGATTGATTGAAGAGGTCTTATTAAGCTTAAGACCTGGAGTTTTATACCTCCATTTATTTTCTTTGGAGTTGAATTCTGCCAGCCTATTCTTGAGTCCCTTGAGAAGTGTTAAGGTTATCCTTGCTTCAAATCAGTTACTGTTTTCTTTGGAGCTTCTTAAACATTGTGCTTTATCTTGTACAGCCACCCTCAGTTATCTGGTACCCTTCAAGCGCTTGATTGTGGAGAGTTGGGCAGGTTCATTGAGAACCTGGAGGTTGCTTGGGTTTGAGTTGATCATCCCCAATCTTCTGCTGACAACCAGAGTTATTAGCTTGTGGGCGTTGTTTACATACAACAGCTTTTGTTCTTTGAACTCTAAGAGGACTTTAACTTCTTTTGTTCAAGTTTTTCCCTGCATAATCTTGTCTCAGATAGTGCTGTTCCATCTCTACCAAACTATTATCATCTTTATCCTCTATTCCTTGATTCCTAATTTCCCAGGTTCTGAACCTTGATCTTGGTTACATTTAAATATTTTTGTAACACTCAGGAGGGCAGCCTAAACAGCACCTTTCCCCTCCACAGAACTGTCACGGTCTAGCACCGTTTGGAGTCTTACAATGTCCATGGCACCATCCCATTTTGTTTGTTCTTCACACGTGACTGCATCTTCATAACCCTTTGGCTTGTCATAATGAAAGAATCCATATTGTTGAGGTGGTCTCATTGCCGTGCAATCACAAAGTGTTACTCCAGTTGAGCCGGATTGAGCTGCATTCTGAGAGTTCTGAGTTTGTTGCTTAAGTCTTAATGTAGGTGATTCCGGAGAATCCAGGCTTTTGCTTTTGTCCTCCGCAGAGATTGAGCTGACGGTAGACTGTCCTTTGGATTCCATCAAAGATAACTCTTCCACCCGCTGGCAATAGTCAGTGCAAATTTGGTTATCTTTTGGATTTGAATTTGCGGGTGGGCTTCCTGGATCTTTTCTGTCACTTGTCTCAAGAATATCTTCCCATGAGTCATCTTGTGATGCAATTAGATTCAAACGTTGAGGATTCGGCATTTTCAGGAACATCACATGATTAGTGAGCACAACAGCATGCCTCTTAGTCAGGATCTGATAAAAAAGGAGCGAGGGATTGAAGCTTACGAGTACACATTCTTCTCCTTTTTCTTTAAATTTTTGGCCTTTTCTCCTCTGCAACAACAGGTATACACAAGGACTACTCACAGGTTTCAGATAGTGTGAAGGCAGAGAATGTCCATGGACCTTTATCCATGGAGATTCTTCAGACCCGTCTCTGCATATTTGATTTAGCATGAGCACACTTGCCTTGATAACTTCATGCCACATATTTTCCAGAAGTTGCGCATCTTTCAAGATGGCTCGCATCGATTCTGTAATTGTTCCATTTGCCCGTTCCGCCTTGCCATTGTGTTGAGGATGGTAGGGCTCTGATAGTATTTGTAAAATATGCTTTGAATTGTAGAAAAGCTTGAGTTTGTTTTTGAAAAATTCTGAGCCGCTGTCAGAGCATACTTCCCTTGGGTATTTACCTCTCCGTCGGTGTTCTTTCTCTATCAAATTTATTATAACTTTGGGAGTTTCATCTTTTGAACTCATTTGAAATGCCCCAATGTATCCCAAAGAACTATCAACAATTCTAGTTGTCCTGGTGATAGCTGATGTACATTTGAAGATATTGCTCTAGTACTTGATTGACTCTTAAAGTCTGAGCATCTGTTTCCAGGTGGTAAGCTTTGGAGAGATTCCTTTGGATCTGTAATTTTTCACCAAGTCCTTTCCAGAAAGAAGAGATGAATAAGGAGCCTTGGCCACTTATGATGTCAGCAGGTAGTTCATTTTTAGAGAACAAATGACTGTTGAAAAGGTTAGCAAGTTCTACTGCAGTCAGTGTATCATTTGGTTTAAGGAAAAGGGCCATCTTAGAGAAGCAGTCCACAACAACAAGGATAGAATCAAATCCATTGGAGAGAGGAAGTTGAGAAATGAAGTCCAAAGAGAGTGAATTCCAAGGGATATTGGGGATTGGAAGGGGTTTAAGCAGTCCTTGTTTGTTTTTTTGTGCCTTGCCTTATTCCTTTTGCAAAGGTAGCAAGCTAAAACATAGTTCTTGACATCTTTTGACATTCCATTCCAGGAGAATGAACTCTTTATGAGGTTTAGAGTCTTCTTTTGGCCAGGGTGACCTGCAAGAGGGGAATCATGTCTTTTGTAGAGTATTTTTTGTTTAAGATGGTTGCCTTGGCTAGGTATTACTACTTTACCCTGGAACAGGAGTAAGCCACTAAAGGGGTCTAAGGAATAATCAGTTACTTCTTCATTCTTATTCAATCTTTTAATGATGCCTTGGAATAACCTTTCAGCTTGTTGACCATAATTCAATTCACTCAGTTGATTTTCAAGTTTATTATCAGATAGAAAAAAGAGTTTAGAAGCTTCCACTTCATTTTGTTTCAGAAGCTGTTGTAAATAACCAGGATTCTTTTCAGAATATGGCGTAAATGTTGTCCCAACATGACAGGATATCTGGGATGGTTGAAAATTTTCCAGTACAGCAAGTGATCATAAAATTGAATTCAGAGAGGAATTCTGCCTAACGGGCCTGTCTTCTAGTAAGGACCTTAGAAGACATAAAATACTTCAAAGAGGAATGGTTTGTTAGAGCTTGGAAGGGTTCAGTAACACTCAAGAGTTAGGAACACCATTTCTGGAGAGCAAAGACAATAGAAAGGAGTTCTTTGTCATGGATTTGATAGTTGAGCTCAGCACTAAACATTTTCCTGCTTTCAAAGGCAATAGGGTGTTAAGTCTTATCAGCAATAACCTTGTGCAGAACTGCACCCAGGGCATAGTTGCTAGCATCAGTTTCAACATAGGTTCTCAGGATGTGATAAAAATGGCAAAAGACTGGGGCCTGGGTGAAAGATTTCTTGATTTTTTTGAATTGTTGCAAGGATTCAGGAGTGAGGTTGAAAGGGGAGCTGTTTCCAGAAATAGAGGTGAGGTTTGAGAACTTTTTGGAGTAGTTCTTTATAAATGTGCAATGAAAGTTAGCAAACCCAAGGAAAGACTGCAAAGCTTTTCTGTTTGAAGGAGTAGGCCAGGCAAGGATGGTCTTGACTTTGTTTTTGTCCATAAAGATACCATCCCCTGAAATCACATCGCCTAGGTAGTCCACAGAAGTCGCATGGAAGTCGCATTTGGAGGCCTTTGCATATATCTTATGCTTTCTGAGTCTGTTCAGTACTTCACACACATGGCGGATGTGTTCTGATAAGATTTTGATAAAATTTCTTAGAACTGAACACCAGGAGACTACCAAAAAGGGTTAGAGAATTGAGAAATCAACAATAGAATCAGAGAGAAGAGCAGGAATGTGAAGAAACCAACAGCTTAAACTTTATATGGTTGAGAGAAGAAGGATATGGCAACGCAGGGTTGATAGAGGCAAGGAGATGGAGATGGATGACTGCAAGTAAAATAACTAGATTGTCAGATTTATCCTGGTAGTACGTTCTTGAGGAATAGATTCTTACCAGGCAAGGGCTTGTAGGTGTTTAAGCTTTATTAGATGATAGTTGATGGAGAGATTGGATTGGTTGTGGTAGAAGGTTAAGACTAGAAGGTTGTCAGGTTGGGTGAGAGAAACTGGGATACAAGTTGAGTTGAGTGAATAGATAGGAGAAAATAAGAAAAGAAGAGGCTTCAAAGGAAAGAGATTTGAAAGAAAGAAATGTGGAAGAAAGATAAGGGAAGATCAGTTGTCAAGAAAGTAGAAAACCAAAGAAAGAAGTATAAGGATCATTACAGTTGACCCAGAAGACTCAGAGAGTGAATGCAGGGAGAGAAAGCGTGGAGCAAGACTCCCTGGGTGACATGTGACATGTCACTTCATTCTTAACATGTTCCTGTAATGTTTTTGAGAAAATAAGGATATTGTCAAGGTAAAACACCACATGGACTGTGACAAGATCAGCAAGGATTTCATTGATAAGGTTTTGGAAAGAAGCTGGGGCAGTGGTCAGCCCAAAGGGCATGAACAGGTATTCATAGCTTCCAAACTGAGATCTGAATGCTGTTAAGTGTTCATCTCCTTCCTTGATGCGCAGTAAGTTGTAGGCGCCTCTGAGGTCAATTTTGGTGAAGATAGAAGAACCTGAAAAGACCGTCAGTAAGAAATTAATTGGAGGAAGGGGGTAACAGTTCTTCCTGGTGACAGCATTGATTTTGCAATATTCAACACACAACCACAAACTTCCATCCTTCTCTTTGAAAAAAAGAACAGGTGCTCCAGTGCTTGAAGTGCTGGAGCAGATGAAAACTTTCTCTACATTCTCTGCTATGTAGGCTTGTAGGGTTTACTTTTCACCTTGAGATAGCAAATAGATGGGCCCAACTGGAGGTAGTGGTCCTTCCAATTTGATATGGTGGTTGTAGGCGCGTTGAGGAGGAAGTTGATCTGCATTAACTTTAGAGAAGAAATCTAGGAAAGAATGGTAATCAGCAGGAACTTTTTACAAAACAGTTTCTATTTGTTCAGGGTCTTTGTCAATATCAAACTTTTCCCAGTCAGCTTAAATATTCTTATGGGGAGGAACAGGGATATTAGAAGGGGTAACAAATTGCATGATGTGCAAGGATGAATCCCTAGGTTCTTCCTCCAGAGGAATTTTCAAGGGGTCAGTAAATATCCAAGCAAGGTGGGAAATTTTTGAACTCAATGGTAATTGGATAGAGTGTTTAGAATGCAAGGGTTCTGAAGTGGAGGGGAATTCAATGGACTGCAGTGCCAAAGGAAGAGTAGAGGGGAAACCAGTTGGAGGTAGGTAGGCCATGTTGATTTCAACAGAGTGAGGGGGGAGTCTGTCAGTCAGCTGGTATCTTGGGTGATCAGCCCCATCTGCCAGTTTACTTCAGGATTCCAATGGTGGAGGAAATAAATCCCCAGAATTAGATCTTCTGAGAGTGGTGCATTGACAAGGAGGAATTCCCATTCAAAGCTAGGAAAAAAAGGGAAGAGAGACCACCCAAGTTTCCTTGTGGTTAATTAGTTGATAGGGTCACTCATTTGGACTGAAATTGAAAAGAGGAATAGGTTTGCCCAAGAGGATGGGCTGCAATTACAACTTTGGAATCATAGTATTAGCCATTACCAATTGAGCAGCATCTGAATCAATCAAAACACTATAACTCAAGTCCTGGTGAAAGAGAATAAAACGTAAGCCTTTAGAGAGTTGATCAGAGTAGTCTTTTTGTATCTTTTGTACCCTAACATCAGTAGGGTGATTACCCTAGAGTACAGCAGGAACACCACCCAGTTGTTTTTTGGCTTGAAGGTAGAGGAATAGTTGATTTTTGAGGAAGGGTTGGAGGAAGGCTTCTTTTTACAGTCTTTTGTCTTTTGCTTACCTCTGAAATACATACATAGTCCCTCCTTTTCCCTTCTTTCTTTTTCTTCAGCCTTGAGCTTGCCATCAGGACATAAGTCCAAGCTAGGTTTGGTTTGGTAAGATTGCTTCTCTACAGATTTGTCTTTCTTCTTGGCCTTACCTTTGCCCTTTTCAGACTGGGAGGAATGGGCTTGGGATTGAGGAGAATTTTTCTGTTTAGGGTGGCTTGGATGGGAAGACTTTTCCTTGACTTTTTTGTGGTACCTGGTGTTTTAATCCAAAACTACATCCATAAGATATTGAAGGGTTTCTACAGAACCATCATAGCTGGCTAGCTGGTCCAGATGTCAAGCAGGGAGAAGTTGACAAAAATGGAATTAGAAGGCTCTATCCCCCCATCCATAAACTTTAGTCATGAGGGAGCAAAATTCTGTGATGTGGGTTGAAGCGTAGCCAGAGTCCTTCATCTTCAAATTCACAAGTTCCTTTTATGCTTTGGCTACTTCCAGAAAATCACCAAATAGAGTATGAACTTGTTCCGTGAAGTGTTTCCAGGAGTTGAGTAGGAATAAAGGCTCTTGATTGGAGAGGTGAGCCACGTAGGGTTGAATCCAATGGTTTGCGTTTCCAGAGAGGTAGGAGACAGCAAACAGAACTTTCCTTTGATCCACATGGAAGGCCCCTTCATTTTTTGCAAAGATGAATTCACAAGCTTCTAAAAATGGTCTGAGATTGGTGGGATTCCTGCCTTCAAACTTGTCTGGCGGGTTCATTGATGGGTCCTTGAAGGTTCCCAAGTGGGAAGTACTAGTTGTTGGGGGTTTAGAGAGTTGGGCTATTTCTGAAGTTATGGTTTGCAGAAAGGCTAGGAGAGTAGGGTCCGCAGCTGGAGGTTGAGGAGGTTGGCTTGAAGGATCTGGGACTTCAGTTGAAGCAGAAGTTTGAGAAGATTTCTCTGGAGGTCCAGAGTTTGGTGAGTTAACATTGCTAAGGATCCTCAAATCAAAGCCTGATTCTATGCTTTCTTCCTCCTCAGGAAGAGGGATTAAACTGGGATTGTACAAAGGGTAGTCCAATCCAAAGCCTGCTTGGGGCTATTGACCAATCACTAAATTAATAAATGGTCCAACAACAGGAGGAGCAGGGGATAAAGAAGCTCTGGGGGGAGCTGGAGGAAGGATACCAGTATCCATGGTGCTGGGAGCTGGTGCAGGGATGTTGGAAAAGGTCCTCCCTTGTCCATGGGCTTGAGGAGTGTATTTATTGTGGTCCTTTACATCAATAGTGGAACCACGCCCTTGGGCTTTCCTATTAAGTGGTGGACTGGTGATGATGGAAGGCTGCGCTGTGGTGTTGTATTTATAACCTTGGGTCAAGAGCTGCGTCGCGTGCTGCGCGCTCAGCACTTGGGTCGGTCGGGCTCAGCATTTGGGGTGCGCACGGTCTCAGCAGTGCCTTCTGAGGAATCAGCAGCAGGCGCTGCGGGCTCAGCAGTAGGAATTGCGGGTTGGGCCTACTCTGAGGGCGGCGGCCCGCGACCCGCCCAGGAAATGCAGACCAAGTGATGGAGCCGGCCCAACCAAGCTTGCGGGTGGCTAGTCTGGAAGGCAAGGGCAGGGCGATTGGGGGGTTTGGCGTGCGCGGGCCAACATGCGGACAGCGAGGTCCACGGGCGGGCAAACTGGGGGGCTCCAAGTAGGGAGGGGCGGAGGGCCATGCCATGAGAAGGACAAACCGGACGTACGTTGATATTATGGGGCAAGGGATGGAGGGGTAGGGTTGGGCTAGGGTTCCATGCTTAGTGGTTGTGTTTCATTGTTCTTTTGTGTTTTTGGTTGTACTTAGGTTAGGGTTGAAGGGGGGGGACCCAAATCCTCACCCTCAACTCTGGGTTGGGTTATGATCATCTACCAAGGAGACCACCAAGGAAAGGAATAGGAAGGATTGGGGGAAGAGGAATACATCTCATTATCTCTTTTTTATCTCACTACAGTTAAGAACTCATTGCATCCAACCTCCTGACAGACGCTTAGACCAATAACTTTTGGACTTGCGGAAAACTTAGGAGCGTAACTCTCCTCTCCTTTCCACATCTGGGGGTCTGGCTGGGAAGTAATCTTTTGTCTAGGTATCTCAAAGCTAGCGGGTGCAATGCTGCCCACAACTACCCCAGGATCAAATGTTCCACCCTTGTTCCCTCTTGGGCCAGGAGCTGGCGGGCCAACACCTCCACCACCGCCAACTACTTGGTCCAGCGGTTTTGCTCCTCCTCAGTTGGAGCCTTTGGAGGCGGCTGAGGTTCTGCAACGGATGTGGCTTAGGCCGCGGAACCTTCCCCATCTCTGATTTGACACCGCGGACATTGGGCATTTTCTGGCAAGATTCAAGGATATTGCGGACTCCAAAAATGCCATGGGTGAGGAAAAGGTCCGCACGGTGTGGTAGTCCAAACCTGTCCTATAGCCATCAGACTCACTTTTATAGTGTAACAACAGCTCAAACCCTCAAATTAACCTCAGAAATGGATTCTACATCAAAAATAACCTATAGTCACTCAGCCAAAGTACCCCTCTATCTCTCATGGATTTGAAGATACAGCCCAAGAAACCTTCAACTGTGGAAAACTCATACCCACCCAGGTGTCACAGCTCTGTGGAAGGCATAAAGACATACCTTTCAAACCCTCAAGTACATACCAGTAACACTTTACCCTCAACACCAGAACCATATGCCAGATCCAGTCATTTCATCCAGAATACAGTATACAGATACAGGAGGCAGTGCAGCATGCCAGATCCAGTCACCTCATCCAGAATACAGCATACAGATAAAGGAGGCAGTGCAGCATGCCAGATCCAGTCACCTCATCCAGCATACAGTATACAGATCCAGGAGGCAGTGCAACCAGTCCAGATCCAGTCACCACATCAAGAATACAGCAATAAAGATACAGGAGGCAGTGCAGCATGTCAGATCTGGTCACCTGAACCAAACAAACATGCAGCAAATACACATACAAGAGGCTGTGCAGAAGTATACAGGAGCAATATATGCAGGAGAAAGTGGAACCAGCCTTAACCAGAACCAAACAAACCAACAGTATTGCACAGCAATACATGTAGGTAGAAGCAAGAATCACTGAATAAACTACCAGTACAGCACAGCAATATACCTTATCTGAACTACACAGCAATCTATGCAAGGCTGTGCATGCATGAAACCCCTGTACAAGCTTTTCCCAACCAGCAGAAATGCCTCATGTAACTGTACAAACTTTTCCCAACCAGCAGAAATGCCTCATGTAACTGTATCTCACTGTTCCTCACCAGAACAGGGAGAACCCTCAGGGGCAGCCTTGAGCACCCCTGGGGGCAGGATTTGTCTATTTAAGGAGGGCCTCTCTGCCCTATCCAAGTTGTATACCTACTCACCTACTCATACCACCCCATCAACCGCTCTATCAGTACACATCTGTGGTACCTACCCAGATAAAATATCAGTGAACCAATTATAAAGGAAACAGGAAATCAGAAACCAAGTTATAACACACCTTTAACCATTTAAACCACCCAACAGGTGCTTGAATAAGGGTTCTTCTGTGACCTAAATATTCAGCACCAAATTAAAGAAGAACCACCCTTCAATTAACAAATAACCCTTACAAAGAAAGAGAGCAAAAACAAAAGCAACCACCAACCTTTTCCTCTACCCAGCCCCAATTGGGTAAACCCATCCTTGGGTCCTCTCCTGAACCACCCCTTTGATAAACCCTTGAACCCTTTAATATTGGGATATTGGTTAAGATCAAATATATCTGATCAGTAAATAACCCATAATCCAATACATCTGGTCCATTCTTCATCAAACCCTACCAATAACAATCAATAAATAATCTAGGTCTGATCTGAGACCTATATTAAGTCTCAAAGAAAAAAGAAATTAATTTAAATAAATCATTGTGCAGACTTACTATAGTACTAGAAGGGCAGGCAATTCAAAACCACTCTTAATATATACTAATACTCCAAAGGAGTAGAAGTAATACTAAATTCCCCTTCAAGGACTGCCAGCAAGCTATTTTGCTATTTTATTTACCTATAACCCCACAGGAGTCTCTACAACGGTTGTTCTATTCATTGCAGACAAGAATACGCTCCTGGACGTGGAGGATATGTCAGGGTACAAGGCTTGCGACTGGGGAAGGCTCCGGGGAAAGATGATGGCAAGGTGGGGGAAGCGCAAGCCCCGCTTTTGGGAGATAGACTTTGAGTGAGCGGCGGGTGAGGCGATTTCCCGAGGTGGGGTGCGGAAGCAGAGCAATCTGTCCAAGTACAAGTCCCAGTTCGACCAAATTTATAGTTACCTAGAAAAGAACCAGGTGGTGGCGGGTCAGACGGGGGCCATGAAGCGGGCGTTCCTAGGCGGGCTTGCGCTGCAACTTTGCGCGCGGGTTCAGCGTTACCTATTTGAGCACGGGTTGGTCACGCGGTCAGTGGATGGGAGCGTTGCGCTCCTCCCAAGCCTGGGCGTAATCAACCAGGGGGTTGAGAGCAAGATAGACTTGGAAGAGCAGGACATGGAGAAGGGGTTGGTTCGCGCGTCCGGGGCGACCTACATATTTCTGTTGGGCAAACCTGTGGACCTGGGGGCCGGTCAGCCACCGCCGGTGGAGCAGGTTAGGGCAAGGGCCCAACCCGCAGGGGCCGGTTGGGTGTCCCTTGGGATTGTCACCGGGCCCAATACATGTCAGGAACCGCGTGTGGAGGCGGAAGTTAGGATGTTGGCGGCAAAAAAGCGGATTGTGTTTGAAAAGATGGACATGGATGCCAAGGAGCGGCCATTAAATCAAGCTCCAAGGGTTGGGGGGCGACGGGCCGGCAATCAGCTCCGGAGGAAGAAGGAAGGCCGTGGAAATTGTTTGGCGAGGGATGGGGAGTGAGGTACCAATACCTCTCATGCTATGGGAGCTGGCCACAGTCTCTCCGGTGGTTGTCAAGGAAATGGTCCAGGCGCTGAAGGAGCATGGGGGCGGCAGGATTCCGGCAACAGTGCAGCGCGTGAATGCGGCAACGGAGGAAGAGAAACAGGAGTTGTGCCAATCCAAAGCTGTGTCGGTGCTGCTTGCCTATGTCTCACAGAAGATCGCGGGAAGGAAAGTGTGGGAAATGGTGGACAGCGGGTCGATGGTCAACCTGCTCCCGTCAAAACTGGTGGATGAGTTGGGCCTGGTGCAGAGGAAGTGAGCTATGGGCTTGCGGGTGCTCAATGGGCAGGAATGTTGGGTAGATGGGGTGGTTGAGGAAGAAGAGGTGGAGGTTGCAAAGGTTTGGAAGCCGCTGTTGTTCCCCTTGTTCAAGTGCGGTGATGTGATTTTGGGTTGGCAGGTCATGTTTGGACTCTGGGCCCAAATGACATTCAAAGCGGAGGAAGGGACAGAGGCCCTGACGGTGGAGAATGCGTCTGGGGCAAGGTTTGAGAAAACAATCTCCAACCATGGGAAGGGGAAATGGGTGCCATTGGCGGTGTTTGGCAAAGAGTCAGAGTCCAATGGTGGGGAAAACCGTGAGGGCTGCCCTGCAGAGGGTTTTCCCTAGTTGCCTGTGGGTACCCCACGGGGCAGGCTCCGTCCTCGTGCGGGCAGTTGACTAGGGAGGAGAAAAAGGTGGAAGGAAGTGCGCGGAGGGCGCAAGCGGCAGAAGTAAGTCCTCTTCCTCAGTATGCACCACCGGAAGGTACTGTGTTTCAAAAGCCCTACCATAGTTCCACGCTTGTGAGCAAAGGCAAGAGCCAAGGGTTGATTGTTGCCAGGATTCAAGACAACAATGGAGGGTGCATAAGGATGGTTAGGTGCAACACGGGGAAATAAAAGCCTTTGGCGCAAAAGGTCCGGCCCCGGAACAAGCCCATGCCGCAGGGGCTGAATGGGCCTCTGAGGCCGATCTCCTGGTCTTGGGATCCCTGGGTGAGTCCGTTGAGGAAGTTTGGGTGGGTAACGCGGTAGGCCCGGATCACAAACAAGCAAATCAAGGCGCTGAATTTTGGGCCAGCAGGGTTGTTGAGTACGGAGGAGAAGGATTTGTTAGCATCGGTGTTGGTGCTCCGTGAGAAGGCCCTTGCCTTTGGGCCCAACAAGGCGGATTGCTGAAGGGCAAGGTTGGAAACCCCTATGTAATCCCCACGGTGCTGCACAAGCCCTGGAAAATCAAGCCAATTCCAATCCCTTGGACCATGCGGGAACCCTTCTTGGAACTGGTCCGGGAGCGTGTGAGGATGGGGTTGTACAAGCAGTCAACTTCAAGCTACTCTAGCCCAATTTTTGCGGTTGTTAAACAGGACAGGAAGTCGCTTAGGATTGTTCACAACCTGCAGCGGCTTAACTTGTTCACTATCCGGGACGGGGGATTGCCTCCACGCGTGGACAAGTTCCTGGAATCAATGGAGGGGGGCGCGTGTTATGGTTTGGTTGATGTAATGGGGGGGTACAATCAGCGCAAGCTCCATCCCAACTTGCGGCCGCTAACCGCGTTCAAGACAGGATTGGGAAGGATGCATCTGACACGGTTGCTGCAGGGGGCAACAAACTTGGTGGCGGTCTATCAATCCCAGATGATGTGGATCCTGCGGGACAACATACCGGATGGGGTTCTGATCTTCATCAAAGACACCAGCATCAAAGGACCAAAGACGGATTACGGGGGTGCCGTGCTAGAGGAGGCCCCAAAGATCCGCCGCTTCATCTGGGAGTACGCGCAGACATTAGAGCGGGTCTTGTTTTGAATTGAGGAGGCAGGGCTTACGGTATCAGGGGGTAAGTTGGCAGTTTTTGTTCCAGTGTTGGAAGTGCTAGGTCATGTGGTGGCTTTTGACGGCAGGAGAATCGCGGCAAAGAAACAAAACAAAGTCCCCAAATGGCCAACCCCGCAGATGCCCTTGCATATTCTCCAATTTCTGGGACTGTGCAGCTATGTTTGCATGTTCATTGAACAGTTTTCAGAAGTTGCAAGTCCGCTGCAGGGGCTGACCCGGAAGGGCGTGGCATGGGAATGGACGGCGCATTGTGACACTGCCTTTGCAAAGCTCAAGGATATTGTGGGCCGCAACATCATCCTCTGGGACCTTGACTACAGCGGGGGAGGGATCCGCTTGGCCATTGACTCTAGCAAGTTTGGCGCAGGCGGTGTCCTGATGCAGGAGGAGGATGGTAAGGATAGGCGGGTTCTCTACAAGTCCGTGACCTTTACAGCAACGGAGAGTCAGTACTTGCAGCCGAAGTTAGAATTATGCGGAGTCACCAAAATCCTGCGGAGGCTTCAGCACCTGCTCTGGGGGGTGCACTTCAAGCTTTTGGTCAACACGGAGGCCCTGGCAAGGATGATCAATTCTCCAACGCTGCCAAACGCTCCTATGACTAGGTGGGTGGTATTTCTCCAGCTCTTCACTTTTGGTGTGGTTCATGTTCCAGGGAAGGCGTTCACAATGCCCAACGCGCTGTCGCGGTATCCGCGGGAGGATCCGTTTGAGGGGGCAGAGCCCTTGGATGTGGAGTCTCTGGTTATTTGGGTGGGTATGATGGAGACGGAGGTCACCCTTCTGCTGCAGCAGTCCGGGGGCTACACAATCTTGTACTAATTCTTGCGGGATCTCCGTTTTTGCAAGGACGCGACAGGAACAGAAATTTGGTGGGTGAAGCAGCAGAAAACCAACTTCTACATGCAGGACGGGAAACTGTGGCGGCAAAGTACCCCAGTGCCTTTGGTGGTTGCGACATTGAGGAGGGACTGGGAAATGATTCTGAGGTGTCTCCATGACAACCTTGGGCACCGGGGCAAGATCAAACGCGGAGGCCAGTGAAGGCAAGGTTATGGTGGCAGGGTGTGGTGCACGCAGTGCGGGAATGGGTGAAGTCTTGCAAAGCTTGTCAACGGCGGAGTTCTAGAGTGCCCAGGGAGGTGGGTCACCCTATGGGGGAGGACGCGTTGTTTGGGCGGGTATCCCTCGACATGGTCCACATAAAGGCAGGGAAGTTTGCATACCTGCTGGTTGCGCAGGACAATCTGTCAAGTTGGGTCAAGGCTTGTCCTCTGGTGAAGTTGTCCGCGGAGAAGGTTTCTCAGTTCTTGGAGAAGGATTGTTTTGCCCGGTACGGTTTGCTTTGCTTGGTCACTGTCAACGGAGGCGCGGAGTTCCGGGGGCACTTGATGGCACTGGTCCAGATTTGCGGAGCTAAGTTTGGGCGGGTGACGGAATACTATCCGGAGGGTGCCTGGATGATCAAACGCGGCCATCAGCCCATTAAGGATGCCCTGGTAAAGATGTGTGGGGAGGATGGTAAGCAGTGGCAGGAGGCCCTTCTGGTAGTCCTCTTTGCGGACATGATCTTGGTCAAACGCTTGATGGGCTACTTGCCTTACAAACTTCTCTACGGACAGCTTCTGGTGTTTCTGGTGGACATCAAGCTTGAAACCTTCTTGGGCATGGACTGGTGGAAGGTGAAGACCTCCGCGGAACTTGTGGAAGCGCGCGCCAAACAGCTTCTCCAACAGGACAAGACCCTGGCAAAGGCCGCTGAAAGGTTGCGGAAGACTAGGACGGCTTCAGTCCGCTATTGGGACAAGCGCTGCTCCCACTGCCTCCGGGATCCGCTGCGGAAGGGTGACTTGGTTTTTTTGTACAAACGGAGTCTGGAATCTCAGTGTGGAAAGCTTTTTGCCAACCAATGGAACAGCCCCTTCTGCGTGGAATCCAAGTTTGAGGGCGGGAGCTACCAGCTTGAGGAATTGGACGGGGCGCCACTCAAATGGAAGGCCGCAGCCTCACACGTGAAGCGTTTCTTTGCGCCCGGCTCCACCTCCTCTGACGAGACAGCCGGGGATGGCACAAACACGGGGGACGGCATTGGAAGTTCAGGATCAGTGGACAGGCCGCATCCTTTGTCTGAGGAGGAGCCTGCGCGCGACGCGCCACCTTGGAGGAGTGAAAGGCTACAAACCGCTGGGGACAGCTGTCAACTTGGGGGGGACGCAAGTAGGGTAAAGGTCTGATTTGGTGAGGGGGTGTCCTAGCCGGTTCACAGCCGGAATAACTAGACACCCCAGAATGTCCATTCCCCTACTTCTTTTATATTTGATTGGCATCTTGGATTGGTACTGGTTTTGGTTATAATTGATCACAGGGACACGGGTGCGGCGCTAGCCAGGTCCATAAACGCAAGGACAAGCCCCACAGATTCGGCAATGCAGGACAAGGAGCAGAGGCCCAAAAAAAAAAAAAAATTCTTTCCACTTGCCTTGGGGTTTTTGGTTTCCCTTTTTTATGGGCTTGGTTCTTTTCTTTGTTTCCTCTTTGCGCGGGACACGTACGGGACAGGTCTGATTTGGTAAGGGGGTTTCCTAGCCGGTTCAAAGCTGGAAAAGCTAGACACCCCATAATGTTTGTTTTCTCAACTTCTTTCTTTGTCTCTCTTGGATGACTGTGCGCGTGCTGGTGTAGGATTGTTTTGTTTGTTGCAGGATTGGGTACGGGGAACTGTGTGGCAGTTTGGCTGGGGCGGTCCAGGTACCTTCAGGGAAAATTGTTGGCTCAGGACGTGGGCATGGACTTTAATTTCACTCATTCTCACTCTTAACCCCGCCTTTATTCTTACTCCCACTCTCACTCAGGAAGCAGGTGCGGACCTCTTTCTCACTCACTCTTGCTATCACTCTCAAGGATTGCTTTCAAGACTTTGATCTTGTGAGCAAAGGCTCTCACAAGCCCAGAGGCTACTCAGGAAGGCATGGAAAAAGTCTATTTCTTCGCAAGTAGGCGCGGAATAAGATACAAGATGGAAAAGGAAGAGAGGGGGGGCAATCCTTCTATGTTGGATGAGTCCTCATCACCTCCTCCGCGTCTGCGTGAGCTGCCGCGGCTAGGGTCTGGAAGGCAGCCAAGAGTTCCCGTCGGTTGCCAGTGGTGTGGGCGCGAGGGGCAGCCAGGAAACGCCGTGGGAGTCCGTCCGTGTCGTCCACCATCGCATCAAACCTTGCAAGCGGAAAAGCCGCGAAAACGGGGATATCCAGAATCTTGGGTGGGCTGGGAGGAGGCGTGAATGGTGAAGAAGGGGCCCCCGGTGGCCCATTGGCGGGGCTTGGTCCAGTGGGAGGCGGCAATGAGATGACGACCGGCAATGCGGAAGGGGAGGAGGGGCTGGGGTGAGCTGGGGGTGGGTGGGGGAGAGGTGGGTTGGTAGTTTGATGGGGGCGAGGCAGTGATGGGAGACCTCTGGCAACAGAAATCAACTTGGGGGGGGATGTGGTGTTGTATTTATGACCTCGTGTTGAGAGCTGCATTGTGGGCTGCGCGCTCAGCAGTTGGGTAGGTTGGGCTCAGCATTTGGGGTGCGCGCGGTCTCAGCAGTGCCTGCTGGGGGCTCAGAAGCAGCTTCTGCGGGCTCAGAAGTAGGAATTGCGGGGCTCAGCACCAGGTGTGGGTTAGGCCTACTCTGAGGGCGCTGGGCCGCGACCGGCCCAGGAAACGCGGACCAAGTGATGGAGCCGGCCCAACCAAGCTTGCAGGTGGCTAGTCTGGAAGGCAAGGGCGGGGCAATTGGGGGGTTAGGCGCGTGCAGGCCGACCTGCGGACCGCAAGGTCCGCAGGCGGGCAAACCGGGGGGCTCCGAGTAGGGAGGGGCCAAGGGCCGCGCCATGAGAAGGACAAACGGGACGTACATTGATATTATGTGGCAAGGGATGGAGGGGTAGGGTTGGGCTAGGGTTCCATGCTTAGGGGTTGTGTTTCATTGTTCTTGTGCGTTTGTGGTTGTACTTAGGTTAGGGTTGAAGGGGGGGACCCAAATCCTCACCCTCAACTCTGGGTTGGGTTATGATCATCTACCAAGGAGACCACCAAGGAAAGGAATAGGAAGGATTGGGGGAAGAGGAATACATCTCATTATCTCTTTTTTATCTCACTACAGTTAAGAACTCATCGCATCCAACCTCCTTACAGATGCTTAGACCAATGACTTCCGGACTTGCAGACAACTTGGGAGCGTAACTCTCCTCTTCTTTCCACAGCGCACGTTGAGGAGGCATGGTTTCCAGATATGCCGTAGGGAAGTGAACCAAGAAAATCACCCAGAGATAAAAGAGGAATAATTTGGCCGCAAAGTTTTTGATTTGGTACAATTTTTTGTTGAAGCTTGTCAAAGTGGGTTTAAGTCAAAGGTCAAAGCTTCAAATTCAAAGTGTAGAAGTCAAAGTCAAAGTCAAAGTCAAAGCCAAAGTCAAAGTAAAAGTAAAAGTCAAATTCAAAGTCAAAGTCAAAGTCAAAGTCAAAGTTGAAGTAAGTCAAAGTTTGAAGTCAAAGTAAGTTTAAGTTCAAATTCAAAGTAAGTCAAAGTTCAAAGTCAAAGTAAGTTGAAGTTCAAAGTTCAAATTCAAATTTCAAATTAAAAGCATTGTTTGAGGGCCAATTCCAGAAGAGGGATTAAGGTAGATAAATTCCGCAGGATGATCCTTTGGAAACGTTTAGTTCACACACTGTTTAGCTCTATACCACGCACACCCACAAAATTTGTAGGTAGTGTTATCCGTGAAATGAAGATGGTTTGACAAATGGATGGAATGGGTCTATTGAGATATAGAGATGGGTAGTAATCAAGGGGAAGGAATTAGTATAATTTCACAAATGCCCCTGGCGTGCAAGAGGCTGAAGGCATGGGCACTACTGCTCACAGAAATCAGGATAGAGGCAAGGAGATTGATTGCACAGGAAGATGAGAAGTAGATTAAGGACAATGATAAAAAGATGAATCCAGGAGTAAGGCTCTGAAGGATGTTGACAAGGGAATCCTGTAAGAGTAACAACAGAAGGGTAGGTGAGCTTATTAAGCTAGACTGATTGGCTTTCTTGTGCTGAGATTACACCTATTGGATGAGGGACTAACCAATAAGAATTAGTATACTAATTTATTGAGGGGAATTAGCCCAGGGATAGAAGAGAGGCCAGTATATGTGAGAGCTGAGAGGAGGCCTTGAGGAGGGATGACTGGTGCTTGGTCTGAACTTCCCCATGGTATTACATATTGATCAATTGGGCTTGAGGCAGTGGTTTGACTTGTTGGATAATGGCCTGTCCAGGAAGGTCATGTACTGAACTGGAGTATGGGATGTCCAGCCAGGATTATGTACTATTGGTTTATAATATGCACTTTACATACCAGATAGAATTGAAGGAGAGATGGGGATGTACCCAGCCATAGAGAGGTGGGGAGTATGCCTGGGAGATTGACTGAGGACCTCAGGGCATGCAGGAGGAGACTTCAGGAGGTTCAGTATGAGAATCCAGGGGTAGAAGGTAGATTATACTGAGAATTGAGATTGACTGTGGGTTGGGTGTGATTAAGGAGACTGAACCAGATTGTGTTTATGACAGTATTTCAGATGAGGCAGTAGTTGATTGGGTGATGAGGGTGGGATCATGATGACTGTTGCAACCAACAGCAACAAAATACATTTCACTAGTCTATCAGGTGAGCAAATCAAGGTTGATGATGTTGGCCGTTTCCTGTCTGGATGAAAGAGGGCGGATGGATGGTGGTGATTTGGCAGATATGATTGGAATGGGAGATGGTCAACAAGGATGAGGGTGAGGATGATTGCTCACGCTTGTCCAAAAAATTGGGCCGCAGGCATAAAAAAGAGGATTTAAAAGGAGAATGTGAGGATTTGAGAGCCCTGGAGAGCCCTTACTAGACCACTAGGACAGGGAAAAGTTTGGAAAAGGGAAAATGGAAGGGCTGCAATATTTGTACACCAAATAATGTAAATATATGTAGAGTTGGGTTTTTTACTCCCTCAAACCTGAAATTCATGCGGTTTGGACGTCCCAACAACATCCCCCAACATCCCCAGCGCACCCAGTAAACCTGGAAAAACCACGGTTTTTGGGGGTTTTCAAAAAAAATACTGGGAGATAGGAGCGCATCCCAAACCCCTGTAGAAAAAAATCTGAAGAATTTTGGCCATTTTTAAGGCCTTCAAAATTTCCCTCAAAAAACTGAAAACAAAATGCTCCATGTCTCAAATCTTTTCAAATTTTTAATCTTTTTTCTTTGATTGTTTTGAGAATTCTAAAGATAAAAAAGTTTTCAAATATTGAAGTCCATTCAATTATAATTTTTACAGAATTTTAGTACTTCACTTTCCCACCAGAAAATGGGATTTACATAAAAAATGGGATATTATTTTCAATTCTTTTTTATGTTATTTTTCCATGAGATTTTCCAAATTTTTAGTTTGCATTCTTTTAGTGAGAGTTGCAAAGGGCCCAAAAAAACTATTTGGGGATTTTTTGTAGCTAAGTTTTTCCCAAAGAATTAATAATTGAAAACACAAAAGTAGTTTTTTCTGCTCTAAATCAATGAGTAATAAAAAAATCTGAAAAATTGATAAAAAAACCAAAAAAATGATTCAATCAAAATCAATTTTTACTACTTTATTATTTTTACTACCATGAAACAAAATCTTCAAACCAAGTTCCAAGTTATTATAAATCAAATATTCCCATGTTTTTCATTCCTTTCTAGCAAAAGCCTTTCAAAGGTGACCTAATTGGGGAGCTGGCCACAGTTCAGAATTATTTTGGAAAAAAGCTATGTGCTGAAAATCTTCCAAAATAATTCAAAATATGGGAGATGTTTGAGAATTGGCAGTTGGAGGTGAACTGAGGGGAAAATAAGTTCATGGCATCAACTTAGATAAAATTACTACTGGCATATTGTATGTATCTGCAAGCAGGAAACCATGGAAAGGTAATTTCATCCAGCAACTTTGAGGGGAAGGTCCAGAAGTGTTTTTGAGATGTTTTCTTTTTTTTTCAAAATTTTCATCCCAGACTTGATCCATAAATTTTTCATCCTTGAAGATAGAGTTGGATTCCATTTCCTTGATTATTTCCTGATGTATTGAGCTCCAATCTTCAGATTTAAGTCCCAAATTAACTGCTACTGATCTAAACCAACAGTTCCCATCAACAATCACATCTTGAACATGTGAAATTTATGGTATGGATTTCTTTGGGAAAATGAAATTTTTGTATTGATACTAAGGAAAAAAGTTTAGGATAATTTAAGATGAAATGAAAACAAAACAATTCATACTGACTTGATCAATAGCCACCACATCAAATTTATGAGAAGATGAAAAAGAAAATTCTTTTTCTGTGTTTCATTTGAAGTGCATTTTGAAACTTTAAACTCAGTTTGTCCATAAAAATAATCAAAATAGTATCAGAAATTGCTTCAAAACACAACCCCAAAGAGACACTTCCAATTATTATTGTAGATGCATCAATTTTTTTTGGGTGAATAATTGATCCCAAAAATCCCAAATCATTTTTTGGGCCCCTTCACAATGCCCACTAAAATAATAAATTTGGAAAATCTCATGCAAAAATAACAAAAGAAAGAATTGAAAATAATGCCTCATTTTTATGTAAATCCCGTTTTCTGGTGGGAAACTGAAGCGCTAAAACTCTGTAAAAAATCATAATTGAATGACCTGCCATATTTGGAAACTTTTTTTTCCTTCAGATTTCTCAAAAAAAATCAAAGAAGAAAGATTAAAAATGTGAAAATATTTGAGACATGGAGTGTTTTTTTTTTTAGGTTTTTGAGGGCAATTCTGAAGGCCTTAAAAATGGCCAAAATTCTTCAGATTTTTTCTAAAATGGTTTGAAATGCCCTCCTATCCCCTAGTTTTTTTTTGAAACCCCAAAAACAGCGTTTTTTCCAGGTTTACCGCATGCGCTGGGGACATTGGGGGACCTTGTGGGGACATCCAAATCACATGAATTTCAGGTTTGGGGGCGTTAAAAACCCAATTCCCTATATATATATATATATCAAATATATATATATTATTATTATTATTATTATTACCAATGAAAGATTAGATAGAAAATAATTTTAAAAATTTTCCCTTTTCTTGTGAGGTGTCAAAAATTGTTCACCACAGCAGTATCCTCAAAGCGCCCTTCTATATGTGGAAACACAATCCAAATTTCACCTCTTTCACTCTCAGATTGGCAGATATTTGTCTTTTATTGTTTCCCCCCAAATTTGGCTACCATGAGTATTTCCTCCCACATTTCTGGGCAGAATACAAGTGAGTCACTGAAAGAACAAATTAAACGACTACTGAGTATGACCTCAGGACATCTCACCACCAAATATAACAGCTCAATTGACACCTTAGAAACCTCTGTTAATTCCAGCTCCACAACTCCTTCCACTACACATTTGAGTCCTGTTAGGTTCTGAAACTGAATATTTTCCTTCTGCCAAACCAGTCCCTCATCCTTTGCTAAACTTGAGGTAATAAAATTGAACATTGAACCACTTTCCACCATAGCAACAAAATTTTCCCCTCCAATTCACATTTATACATACCCTAAGGGGCACATCATTGCCTCCTCCAAGGGCACCTCCTCAAAGAACACATTCAGAGATCAAACCTGTGCCTTTTATTTGATTTTTGGAGGTTCCTCATTGGGTGCAGAATACTGAAAGAAGAAATTTATCATTGATTCTGAAATTATTGGAAAACCCAAAGCTAGCTCTTTAAGCATCAGAAATACTGGGTATTCCTCTGCCTATATTTTTTGTGGAAGCCTCCCTTCTCTTTTATGGGATCCTCCCACCCTGAGCAAAACTGTCTTTTCCTGGGTCTTTGGTTTGGTTAGCATGTCAACATCCAATTTTATTTTTTTGACCAAACAGCCCTTAAATCTGCTGAGACTTGTAGAGGCTTCCAGGAGGCTATTGGAAATGTATATCCAGCAGAGGTTTTTGCTTCATTCTTTCCCAAAACCACCACAGTTTGCACTTGATTTTTTGGTGAAGGTGACTCTGGATGGTGGTGTACCTTCTTGCCCAATTGAAAAATGCAATCTCTCCCTTCCACCGGCACCTTCTTGGAC
The DNA here is from genome assembly GCA_025617555.3 of Puccinia polysora. Taxonomy (NCBI): domain Eukaryota; kingdom Fungi; phylum Basidiomycota; class Pucciniomycetes; order Pucciniales; family Pucciniaceae; genus Puccinia; species Puccinia polysora. Next base: position 34,130,364 of record CM062617.1, on the reverse strand, counting down.
AAAACATGCTTTCTAAATTCCTTGCACCAGGGCTTTATGTGTCTATTTTTTGTAAAATAATAGCATTTGATGGTTTCGGAAGCCTCAACTTCCAAATATTCTGTAATCAAAAATGGATTCTACTCAAATTTCTGAAAGAAAATCCAAATTTCCTTGAACATTTTGATAAAATCTGAGTTCTCCTTTTCCAAAGCTAGGGGCAATACTTGCCCAAGCAGATATCTTCCCATGCCTCAATTGGCTTTGGTTTTCCTTTTTTCAACAACTCCACTTACTCTAGCTTGCCTAATACTGCCACCAATATTTGTTACCTATCCAGCAGGAGGAAAACTCATCTGTTGCACAATTATTGAATAAGCCCACTATTGTAAATTTTGTGGTAAATGCTGCTCCTTAGCTTCATGCTACACTCCTCCAAGAATTTTCTCCTAACAGAGCCAATGTTTTCTGCGAAAATACTGTTTATTGAGGATATTTAACAATATGATTGAAGGAATAAAAACAAACTCCAGAAGACTTCTTGCAGGAAATGCCTCTGTCTTCTGCCATTTCCACCACCAACTGTTTGAAGTTGACCTCCTGGAACCCTTAATCTATTTTCCCCATTTTCCCAACATTTCCTCCTGCAACTTGAACCAGTCCAGTTCCTAACATCCCTCCATATCTTTGAAATCCTGCAATTCCTCCTTGTCCAGGATGAATTTTAAAATTTTCTGGAAGCAATCAACATCAAAAGCCCCTTTTCTTTCCACTGCATTCTCAACCTTCTCCAGGAACCTATTAACATCCTTGGAAAAAAATCCTACTGCACAATAATCCAATGTGCAGATCTTTTCTCTGCTCCCCTTTGGGCTCTTTCTGGACACTTCATAAATTAATTTCCTCATATATCTTTGCAGAGGATCTACTAGACAAGAAGTCTTTTTTGGAGGAGGGTGATGATAGCCAGAGCCCATTGCAGTTTCCATGTGTGTAGAAAGTCCCCCACTCATACATTCCTCAGCAACTCCAATAATCATTAGAGAAATCCTGGATCAACTGAAATAAATGAATCAAGGTGACTTTACTTTATAAAACCAACTAGATATTTAAAGAAAGAAGAGTGTTACTAGCCAGAACCCCAAAGTTTTTTTCAAGGAAGTGTACTCAGCAAAATATCCAACACAATCCTACTATGCTCCAGGAATTATTCAGAAACTATTGCCTGTAATGTAAAACCTTGACTACTGGACCAAATAAATATACCTCAAAACTGCCTAGGCATTTCTCTGCATTAAATTTCCCTGGAAAACAATCCTTGAATTACTTCTAATGCACCATTTTGGATATAGCTCTGCAATAAAAAAGAAATTTTTGTTATAAAAATAATCAATAATAAGCCACCCTCTGTTTTAAATAAGCTATCAAATGGTTTAATTCCCTATAATTCAATATAATTGAATTGATTCATTCCCTTTTTTCCTTAAAAAAGTAGAAATAACAAAGACTTTATATACTCAATCCAAATCATACTTTGGAAAAAGAAAACAACCAATGACTCCCTCAGCACTAACCTTCTCCCTTATACACCCATTTCATTGCCTTTGACTGATAAAAGCTATGATTCACTTAGACCCAATGCATCTTCATGCATTACTTATTGAATTAATTGTGATATTCAATATTCTTAGTAATCAATTTCTTAAATATTTCTACCTTGGAACATCCCTGTCAATCCTTGTTTGCAAATCACCTTTGATCTATGCATTCTGCATCCTATTTTCCCCAAAAAACACATACCCTATCCTAAACTTACCTTAATACCCCGTATTTGGCCTCCAAAAGCATACTTGATATTCTGCTGATTGCTTGCCTTGACCATAAGTTCCTCCACACCTATATACACACAACTCCAATTTCAATTCAAAATTCCTCAATTCATGGAAATTGGCTGGCTCCTGCTTCCCCCGCCACAACATTAAAGAGTTATGCTCAGCTTTTATTTGTGCTGCCAACCCCCAATCCACCCACTGTTGAGCCTTTTCTGCCTCTGTTGCACTAGGCAAAAGTCTGAGTTCAGCTTTTCTGCCTATTTCTCTGTGTATCTTGCATGTTCCCACTCCTGAAAATTTTCCACTGGTCCAATTCTGAGCCTATAGTATTCATTCACATAAATAGCCACCACAAAGTTTGCTCACTGTAAAACTGGTCATAAGTTAAAGTTCAGAAATTGCATAATTTTTCACTTAGACTCTAAGACTATCAATTTCTGATTTCTTCTCAACAAGTAGAGATGGGACTATGATTCCCAGAGAGTAATTTTCCAATTATTTGGCATGGCCATTCATTCCAATTTCCATTGGAGGGGGCAAATTAATTCATCAATTTATTTCATACAGCAACTAATTATTTATGGGTAAAACCAATAAGTTCAAAGGAAAAAATCACAGAAAAGATTTCTTTAATCTTCAAGTTCTGGAAAAATCATTATTTGCTGAAAGAGATGAAGCAGGTAATCACTGATGAAGGGGGTTGAATTTTTCAGTAAGGAATCAAAATAATTTTCAAGTGATTAGGGTATCATTCTAATATTTAAAATCCCAATTAATCCATAAAATTATGGAATATTTGATAAAATGAATGGGAATTCTTTGACAAAGTCAGAAATATCATGCCTGAATCTTGTCTACCAAGGTTCTTTTTTGTTTAGTTGTTATTCACTGTGTTTCCTTTGCATAATATTATTAAATTTAATGTGAAGGTTCACACTTTGTTTTTCTTTGGAAGCAAGAACCCAAGATTTCACCCCATCAAACAATTAATTTTTTGGTTTATTATATTGTTCAACATAATGAGGTGATTGGCAAATTGGATGATAGATAAAAAAAGGGTTGCTTTTTGTTTATCATTTAATAAGTAAGTCATATAGGATTTATTTTTAAGGATGCAGAATTTTACCCATTTTAGTGGTGTGAAATTTGAGCAAGTAACCTTTACACTCAAGAGGATCAAAAATAGTTCTCTTAAGTTTTCACAGAAAGAAATATTTTTGGAGCCTACTTCACCTGAAATAGTCAAATATTCTCATGATTCTAGAGTGGAATACATGTCACAGGAGGGTTGAGTGCCTTCTTCAGGGAAATATGAGGAACCAGAACCAGAATAACCCACACGCAGTTTTAGTAGGGGTAGTAAATTCAAGATAACTCAATATTGGTATAAGGAACGGAAGTCCTACTATTCTAATGCAGAATATGAGCAAAAAAACTCAGGGGCAAGTGAATTCTTACTAAGATTCTTCATTTAAGTTCAGAGATTGGTAAAAGGGTGAACCCAAATATATATGGCCAAGCTATGAATTCTGAAGAGAAAGCAACTGTAAGAAAGCTAATCACAAATATCTTGATTCTTTGGAGAATAATACTTTTTTTGAATTGGCTAAGTGGGATGCAGTTCCAAAACAAATTGCCATTGTTGGCTCTAGGTTTGTGTTGAATGATGATTGTAATACCAATGGAGTTTTGAAGAGATTCAAGGAAAGATCTTTTTCACAAGGCTTCAAATAGAGTGTCTACTATAGTAGATATGATTTCCAAAATTGGTGAGGCTGACCCATGTCCATTTTTTTGAAAGTATGCTATACTTTTTCCTTGTTTCAATTAAATTATTATCATTGGGAATGGTAAGGTTAAATTAATGAAAACATTCAAGAAAGATTTCAAGATGAATGATCTTGTTTGTGCACAACAGGTGCTACTTATGAAGGTTACTGAGTGTAACCATGGTATCAAATTGTATCAGAAACATTCTGTGGCAGAACTCCTTAAGAAGTATGGCTTAAGAGTTTCAAAGGAGTTTGGCACTCCAATGCAGCCCAAAATCTGTGTGTAGAAGTACACAGATGACAAGGATCTGGAGTTTTTGGAACCAATATATCATTATTGGTCAGCTATTGGTTCTCTGAAGTTTTTGGGATAGTTCCAAACCCCAGATATTGCATTTGAAATTGGTTCTCTATTAAATAAAAAACTTAGAGAAACCATGCATGGGGAATTGGGTAGAGTCTAAGATAATAATGGGGTGTCTGAAAGGAAAAAAATATTCTGGAAATAATGTTTTCAACTTCATCAAGATTTTACTTGGTTGGTTATTAAGACAAAAGTTGGGCTGATGGTGAAACTATAAAATCAAAAAGTTTTTTTTATTCTTCTTAGGTAAGAATCTTGTTTTGTGGATCTCAAAAAGGGTGATGATGAATTCATGAATCCCAGTGGTGTTTGTGTAGGGACCTACACAACCCAATTGATGCGTGGGGGCCCATACATGTGTCAAATGGGTTGTTCCAAACACCATTCATTTATTTATCAATTTCTTTATTTATTCATTTATCTATTTATTTATTTATTGATTAATTAATTAATTGATTATTAATTACTGGATTTGTCAATTAATCAATTAATTAATTTATTTCTTTTAACAAAAAAATTACCTTTTTTTTATTTTTCAATGCCCACCAAACTCCCTCATGATCATGGACAATGCACCAATTCCTGATAGAGAGGATTTTGATCAAGTTGTCCATACGATCAAGGAGTCAACCCAAAAAACAAAAATCAAATTTCTTCCCAAATACTTTCCCATGCTTAAACCAATCAAGCTTGTCTTCAATATCATCAAAACTTTAAATTCAAAAATTGAGACATTTGAAGCCAGAAAGATCTTGGACAAGAAATCCATCAGGCTATTGAACAGGAAATCACTCCAGAGGTTGCACAAAAGTTCTTCACTGATTTCCAAAAATTTTACAAACCATGTGGTGATATGCAACCTATAACTGGGAATCTTATCAAAAATTCTAGCTCTTATCTTCAAATTACTGGATTCCTTTTGTCAGCTTGCAACTATTGCAGAGCAAGCTGAAAAAGTAACAAAAATAACATAAAAATGAATGATAATACAACTAACCTAAGAAGGAGTAGGAAAACCATCAATATTATTACAGAAATGGATTCTCCACCAAAAATTAGGTAGGGTCACTCACTGATCCCACCCTTGAAATCCAACTCCTTATATTTTTAAATAATTAAGGAAAAAAGAACCAAAATACTACAGCTCCAGTATTGAGCTTTTTGGCCAATTAAATATTTCACACACATTGTCACATATAGGTTTCAAACCTCAAATTCAGTCAGAATTGAGGTGTTTTGTATATTTTAGGAGTTACAGGCGGAAATGTGTTTTGTCACAATTCCCGTACGCAGCCACGGCAGCCAAAGCACCCGCGCGCAGCTGAGATACAGCCATGTCAACCCGTCGAGGTTGTGTACGCAGCCCCAGGCCTCTGACAAGTAGGCAGTCGCAGGACTACGGGCTGACAGAGTGACAGGCGGCTCAGGTACCGCGTCAACAGGCTACAAAATACATGGGAACTTTCTACATATGTAATAAAGGTTCCTGTGAATAGTAGACTGTCTAAACATACATAATATTATATAAAAATACATAAATAATTCTTACACGTATTTTTTATTTAATATAATGCAAAGTACCAAGAATGTCAAAAATAAGACAATGACAAATTCAAAAAATATATTAAAATACTTGAATATACTTTTATGAGAATTGCTATACATCAATATCTTCGTGACATACTAAGAACAATAATGATGTAGTAATATTAAATGAATTCTCATGACTTATATTTTTAAGTAATTATCTTAACAAATCAACTGGAACTCAAAAATAAAGAGTAAAATCAATATTATGACTTTTACTCCAGTTATATAATACATAATGAGAAATTACCTGACATCAAAATGTCCGTAGAGATGTCTAATAATATAATTATTAGATTACTGGGAACATATACTAAGGATAATTCATGAAATAATACATAAATAGGACAGATTAGTGTTATTCACACGTCCTAATGTCCATTATAAGGTAGAATAATTCCCATACCCTAAGGAACTAGATGCTACCCAGGCTACAGCGCCAAGAACACATGACAGGCTACCCCCAGTTACCCTGCTAGTCTTAGTGTCCATTCCTTTGAGCACCTACAACCCTCAGAAGGACCATATTGGGACTCCAAAAACTATAAATACACAGCTCTTTTGAGGATTTTGATGGGCAGAGACCCAGTATTATTCATATCCAGACGCCGTGCCAAGGTAATCAAATACTTATAAGAGATAAGTAAGTGATTTATGGCAATGTCTGATCAGTAATATCCGTCTTCAAAACTCTTTTTATCAAATAGAACTGCTGAACAACCTTATAACCCCAGTATACAGGTTTAACCTATCAGTACAGGTCCCAAACAGATACCCAAAGGATTTAATAATATACCAGTGAGTATTATTATCCTTTCTCTGTCGTGGTAGCTTGGCTAGAAGGCCCTACCACTCCATTGTGTATTTTATATACATATTATCTTTGGGTATAATAATCTTTAAACTAAAGAACCCAAAGTAACCAGGACTATGTGTTTTCATACTGAAATCCCTGAAGAGAGGTGTTAAAGATCCCCAATATAATTGTGGCCCCTCTATAAATATTTAATAATCAATTTTGATTTGAAACAATAAACAATAACCAAACCATTTAACCTTGCAATAAGCTTAACCCAAGTATTCTATGGATTTTTGCTGCATTTATTAAATAATATATTTATTATTTACTCTATCACCTCTGGTAGCTAAAGGATAGCAAGGCTCTTGGCATCCAGGAGGCTGAGAATTGGGTGTCTGGCTGGGAAGACATTACATTTTATTATATTCAATACCTTGGACCAGACATTTCAAGTAAAATTAAATCAAAGATAAATTTATCTGACTTTATAACCGTGATTTATCATTAAATTATCTTGCAGTGGATTTCAAAACCAATGCAGAATTAATAATCTATTATTTGAATCTTTTAAAGATAAGAAAAGAAGAATATATTACAAATTATAAACCTACTGGTTGGAAATCTTTAACTCAAGCTGAGCAAATTAATATATCTTCTGCACGTAAACACTTAGAAAAACTCCTTGAAAAAGATGTCTTGAGAGGCGTATCAACTTCCAGGCCCTATTAAGGAAACATAAAGCTTGGAAGAAATACTGTAAGAATTACTTTTTGAAATATAAAAGTAAGTATAGAACTTGTATTACCATATTATTTTTTGAATAATATTTTTATATTTTATTGACCCATAAAATAACCTTTTTGCATCAGTGAACCCTCCTGTACCAGAGACCACGCCACTGAAATTAATTTATTAGATCAAGAAGTCCCAGATATCTCTTGATTCCCTGAAAATATTGATTGGGCAGGATAAGACCTCATTGGAACACACCAAGACCCCGTAGGATTACCTACTGAGGACCAATTTAATCCCAATAAAGTCTTTGGGTGTCTGGCTGGGAAGACATTACATTTTATTATATTCAATACCTTGGACCAGACATTTTCAAGAAAGAATAAAGTCAAAGATAAATTTATCTGACTTTATAACCGTGATTTATTATTAAATTCTTTTGCAGTGGATTTAAAAACTAATGCAGAATTAATAATCTATTATCTAAATCTTTTAAAGATAAGAAAAGAAGAATATATTAAAAATTATAAACCTACTGGTTGGAAAGCTTTAACTCAAGCTGAGCATCTTAATATTTCTTCTGCATGCAAACACTTAGATAAACTCCTTGAACAAGAAGATCTTGAAAGGCGTATCAACTTTCAGGCTCTATTAAGAAAACATAAAGCTTGGAAAAAATGCCGCATAAATTACTTTTTGAAATATAAAATTAAGTACACTACTTGCATTACCCTATTATTTTTGAAGGAAATAATAATATTAACATATTTTATTAAAACAATAAAATACACTTTTTTACCGGTGAACCCTCCTGTACCAGAAACTACCGCCACTGAAGTGGATCTATTATATCAGGAAGTCCCAGACATCTCCGGATGCCCTGAAAATATTGATTGGATGGGTGAAGACCTCATTGGAACCCACAAAGACCCCGTAGGATTACCTACTAGGGATCAATTCAACCCCAATAAGGTCTTAGTACCTTTGAATTGTCAATTTAAGTGAGTTTTGAAATAAAACTTATTTTTACGGATTTTTTCTGTAAAACACTTATAAACATATTATTCTGAAAATGATTAGACCTAAAACAAGAGGCTCAGGAAGAATTCCCTCCTATGGATCTTTGCCAACAGCTCTTAGTAACCATGAGACCACCAGTAAAGACAACAATGAAGGGACTAGAACCCATGAACCAAATTTTGATGAACAAGGAGCAGCACCAACCACTTCTGCCCTCTCCCAACCTAGAGCCGGAGAAAGTAGCAGAATCAAGCCACCCTTCTTTACAAGAAGATTCCCTGCAGCCACCCCAGCAGAATCTGGCCAAGGAGTCCAGGATCAAAGACCTAGTCAAAGAGCACGTGAAATATTGGGAAGAATTCAAAGAATCCCAAGCCAAGGAGGACATGGTATCCATGAAAAAGATAATCTCCCAGGCAAAAGCCACCCAGATAGCTCTTCAGAAAATGATTCCAAGGAAAGAGGTAGAATCCTACGTAGAAAAGTGGAATCCGTGGGATCAATTAGCCCAACTGAAAGGCAAAGGATCAGGAGAGAAGAGATCCTATTCCCATCCCAAGCCAAAGGGAAAGAAAGACTGGGACCAGATAATATCACTAGCTCAAAAGTGGAAAAAGGTTTACAACAATTAGCCTCTAATTCTGAGACCAAACAAACCTCTGATGTAATTACTTCCTTTTCTAATGATATGTGTCACAATTTTAAAACTGTTTGTGAAAATTTGGACGGGGTTTACACCCAAATGGATAAATTAACCTCAGTAGTAGCCAAATTAATTAATAACCAAAAAAAAAAGGTAGGAATTGAAGAGATTAAAGAACACACAGAGCAGTTATTGGAGACAATTAATCAAGGTAGGATCAAACAGACTCAAACAATTGAGAATATGTTATCCGGAATACAAGAAGATTTTATTATGTTTTTCCACCCCTTAAAAGAAGAATTGGAAACCACCACTAACAGTTCTATTCTATCCCTTAGTGAAAAATTGGATGTTCTCAATAACAAAGTGGACCTGCAACTTAATCTGATCAAAAATGATCTTAGAGACTTAAAATTCTGTCTGACCAACCCCTTTGGGAGTACTACAGAGGAACCAAAGCCTCCCAGACAAACTACTACTCCTTATGCACCACCCTTATTAGGAATGCATAGGAGTGACACCTTTAGGCCTAGTCCTACTCCTGAGATGGAGCAAGCTCTCAAATGGTTACCACCTATCTCTGAATGGCCCAAGTTCTCCGGAGAAGGAGAATACAATCATATAAATTTTATTAAATTTATTGATTACACCATTAACTCTTATGACCTACCAGAAGCTATAGATGTAGTCCGGTTACCCAGACTATTTGAAGGATCAGCATTGGACTGGTTTATCAGTAAGAGAGAAGAAGTAGGATCCTTACCATGGAATTCTTTGAAACTTCTGATCAAAGAACAAATTGGTTCTAGAATGTGGAAAAGGAAAATGATGAAAAATTTTGAAAGTTCCTCATTTGTCCCCTCCAAGGACAAACCTCACAAATGGTTCTTTGAAAAGAAGAAAAGATTGGATTGCTTCTATCCAGATGCTGATAAAGAGGAAGTAAATGAAAGACTCCTCAACCTGTGTCTTGGCAATCTTAACCATAGCGTAAGATGTAGGATGAGCATGGATGCAGACTTGCCTACTCTAATCAATGTGTTAGAAGAAGTAATAGACATGAATGGGTTGGACAAGAAAGCCCCTTCCAGACCCAAAGAGAACTATACCATCAACAAAACCAGAGAAAAACCTCCTCTGATAAATGCCTCTGACAATAAGAAACCTAATGAGAATAGGGAGAAAGAGAGGACACCTGCAACTTGTTGGAATTGTAACAAGACTGGGCATATGAGACAAGACTTTCCATTACCAAGAAGAAAGATAGCAGTCTTGGAAGGAGAACAGGAGGTTGAAGAGAATCAGAACTATGAAGACATAGCTGATACTGAAGGATCTCTTTCTGAATGTGAATTGATCTTGACAAACCCTGTTAATGTTATAGAAGGAGATATTGGTACTTCTGCAGAGATCAATAACATTCATGGGGATTCTAGCCTACCCCAACAATGGGATCCTACTATAATTCCTAGACACATGATGGATGTCAAACCATTAACAGTTAAACCTATGAGTGGGAAAGGTTATACCACTGGTAAAACGTGCTATGCAACTGGGTTGTATAAAAACAGACCTATAAGGTTAATACTGGATAGTGGAGCCTTTTGCTCATGTGTCTTGGCTAAATTCTTAAACAAATGGGACCCCAATTGGAGAGAACACCTTTTACCTGTCCCAAAAGCCAAGTTCAGCTCTTGCAACTCTACTATGAATGCTATTGGGGTATGGACTGCTCCTATAATACTACCTCACACTAAAGGATCTTTGAGAATACAAGTAGAGTTTGTAGTATTGCTCAACGGACTATGTGACTACCTGATACTGGGTAATGATGCCTTTTGTCTATATGGTATAGATGTGTTCCAGAGTAGAGGAAGATACTTCACAGTAGGAGGTAATTGGGATAAGAAGTTTAAGATATGCACTATTCAGTCTAACTTCCCCTCCTTTACTTACCAGAAGCATTTGGAAGACTTTGACCAAGAATATTTCTCTCAAGCAGCTCTGAATACAAAACTTTCTGAGGAACAGAAGAAAGATATATTAAAAGTCTGCTTTGAGAACCAGAATGCTTTTTGTACTAAAGATCATCCTATTGGTGATATTAAAGGACATGATATGGTATTAACATTGACCATTAAGCCTCCTTATCCTCCTAACTTAAGAAGGCCAGCCTATCCATCTATTCCTAAGTCTAGAAAAGCTCTTGAGGAACATATCCAAGAAATGATAGACTCACAAGTACTAAGGAAAGTAGGACATAATGAACAGGTAGATGTCACCACACCTGTAATCATAGCTTGGCCTAATGACAAGTCAAGAATGGTAGGAGACTTCAGAATGCTCAACAATTACACTCAAGCAGATTCTTATCCTATACCCCAGATTGATCATGCTTTGCATAATTTGTCCAAGGCTAAGTACATCACTACTATGGATATGCTTAAAGGTTTTCACCAGATACCAATAAGTCCTGAAAGCAGGAAGTTTATGAGAATAATATGTCATTTGAGAATATATGAATATCTTAGGATGCCTTTTGGTATAAAGAATGCTCCATCACACTTCCAGAGAACAATGGATACATTTCTAGGTACTTACATCAGACAAGGATGGATGATGGTATACATAGATGATGTTATCATATACTCTGATGACTGGGATACTCATATCAACCAAGAAAGATTAGTACTCCAGACTATCTCCAAAGCAGGACTAAAGGTTTCCATGAAGAAATGCAACTTTGGCTACAGAGAATTGAAAGCCTTAGGACATATAGTCTCTGGTCTAACTCTAGCTGCTGATCAAAATAAGATAGCTGCTGTCATGAATAGACCTATGCCTTAAAACAAGACATAATTACTGTCTTTCATCAGTTTCTGCAGTTATTACAGACAATATATACCAAAGTTTGCTATGCTAACTAAAATTCTGTATGAGGTATGCAACAACAATACACTATTTGAAATGACTCATGAGAGACTAAAGAACTATGAGGAATTAAAAATAGCTATGACCTCTACTCCTCTACTTATCCAACCAGATTACTCTAAGCCCTTCAAACTATACATTGACGCTTTCATGAAAGGTCTAGGAGCTGCTTTAAATCAGGAAAGGATAGAAGAAGACAAACCAGTAGAAAAACCCATACTCTTCATATCTAGACAGATCAAAGATACTGAGAAGAGATATGGGGCCAGTCAGATGGAATTTTTGGCACTAGTATGGGATTTAGAGAAGCTGCACTATTACTTAGAAGGCACCACTTTTCAAGTAATCATGGACTGCAATGGTGTAAGAACTCTTATGAACATGAAAACCCCCAGCAGACATATGCTCAGGTGGCAAATTTCTATACAACAATATAGAGGGCAGATGACTATAGTGCATAAAGCTGGAGCTAAACATCAGAATGCTGATAGTCTAAGTAGGAATGCGTTGCCTAATGACTCTAACAATCCAGCATATGACCCTGAATATCAAGATATCTTTCCTATCTTGAATGTCAATCTTTTTGAATTGAGTGCTCCAATAATGGGAATCCACTTATGTGAATTAGACACTGCTTTCTTCAACCTAGTAAGGGATAGCTACTCTCCTGAGATCAAGCTGCTGATTACCATTATGGGATTTGAATCCCCAGAAGCAGCTTTGATAAATAACCTGCCCGCTTCACTACTTAAAACCTATAAAGCAGGAAGGTTTACCTTTTGGGATGGTCTCCTTTACTATAGACACCAACATTCCAGTGTATTAGTACTGAGCAACAAAGAGCATATTCAACATATACTCAAGGAATGCCATGACAACTGTTCATCAGGACATTTATCCACAGAAAGAACCTTGGAGAAAGTGAAACAAACTGCCTGGTGGATAGACTGGAAAGAAGTCACTACAGAATATGTTACCAGCTGTGAAACCTGCCAGAAATTTAATAAAACTACTGGAAAAAGGTTTGGACTCTTACAAAAGATATCTGAACCTACAACCAGGTGGGAAATTATCAATATGGATTTTGTCACTGGCCTCCCCCCTGGAGGTACTCATTCTTATAACTCTGTCCTAGTTATAGTTGACAGATATTCCAAAAAGGCAAAATTCTTACCTAACCACAAGGAAGATAGTGCTATGGATGTAGCATTACTATTCTGGAATAGGATTATATCTGATGTGGGTATACCCAAGATTATAATCAGTGAAATAGACCCCAAATTCACATCTGAATTTTGGAGGAATCTACATGATATACTGGGTAATACTCTAGCATTTTCTACAGCATACCATCCCCAAACTGACGGATTAGCTGAAAGGATGATACAGACCCTAGAAGATATGCTAAGGAGGTTCTGTAAATTTTTTCTAGAATACAAAAACTCTGATGGTTATTGCCATGATTGGGTCAGCCTACTCCCAGTGAAGAGTTGATTATGAGGAGTAAGGTAATTTTGAGGATTGAGGAAAATTATAGGGCTGTAAGGAGCCAATCAAAATGGGATAACACTTGTATAGTCAAGTGTAACTGATCTGAAGGGGAGGAAGGGACACTCCGGTTTAGTTGTCTGGTAATCAGATGTTTTTCATTCCTGGTCCAAGGGAAGGACCAGTATTTATGGACAACTAGAGAACCCCAAAGGGGGCCTAAGGTAGCAGGGTTAAGACAACTAGAGAGCCCCCAGAGGGGGCCTGAGACAGGAATAATATCTTAATGAAAGCAGTAAGATAGAAATAAAGCTGACTAAATTTGTCATTTACAAAATATGAACAGAAAAAGACAACACACCACCTTAACTGACAAATTTAGGAACCAATTTGAGACCAATCAACATTTCAGAGGAGAATATGAGAAGAGAATATGAGAATGAGAGATATGAGATTTGAGAAAGGATGACAAGACACCACCTTGTCAGCATATGAGATGGGGAATGAAAGCCTATTTTAAGAGGAGCAAAGAGGACCTCAGGCATAGTTGCCTAGCTTAATATTGGAGTAATGATAGCCTATTTTAAGAGGAGCAACAAGGACCTCAGGCATAGTTGCCTAGCTTAATGGGGAGAATGATATGATGATGATGATGATGATGATGATGATGATGAGAGTAATGGTAATGGTGATGGGTATGGGATGATGATGGTGATGGTGATGGTGATGGTGATGGTGATGGTGATGGTGATGGTGATGGTGATGGTAATGGTGATGGTGATGGAGTTGGTGATGGTGATGGTGATGGAGTTGAAATGGATTGGTGACAGTTATAGGATAATGGTGGGTGATGACAGTATTGGATAATAATGAATGTGTTTATTATAATGAATGAGGGTGGAAAATAGGAAGATATAAACAGATGGTATTGAACAAAAGGAGGAAAGGATTCCAAAACACCAGCCTGTTCAATACTAGATGGGAAGGAACATTGATTTGTTGTTGAAGTTGATTGTTAATTTTGTTGATGGATGATATTGAGAGGTTGATATGGTTGATGGTTGATGTTGATTTGGAGTGAGTGATTGATGGATGAGTTGTTAGAGGATGAGATGCAATGTTGGAGGGAGCAGAGGTGTAGGTTGAGGATGATGGGAGCGTTGATGGGGAGATGGAGCAAATTGATGTAGTTGATGGAGTGGAGAAGATGGAGGAGATGAAGCAATTGGTGGTTGAGCAGGTGGAGCGGAGGAGATTGATGGGAGCAAGAGAGCGGTTGAGATGGACCAATGGAGCAATGTGGGGATGAGAGGTGACAGGACGGGCCAAATGAATGGACCACCCCAAATGGATGATTGAGATTGGATCAATGAATGAAGAGCGGAGCAAGAGATGAGTAGCGATTGAGATCGCAAGTGAGGTTGGGAGAGAAGATGTTGAGAGAGAGTGAGCTTGCAAAGATTGGGGTGACCAGCAATCAAGGTAGGAAAAGCGGGACTGGAGAGGGATTGAGCAAGGTTGAAAGGTGAAAGAACAAGCGGGATTGCAAGGAAAGAGCAAGCGAGATCGCGAGAGAGGATGCGACCGAGGTTGCTAGTTGTTGAAGATGCAAGCAAGGGAGCAACAAGGTCGCCATTGAAGTCTTCATCAAGGCAGTGAGAGAGGGAGTGGACAAGCGAGGAGGAGCGCGCAAACAATGTCGCAAGCAAGGTTGAGAGGTTGGAGAGGGCCAAGGGATCGGTAGAGGATGAGATTGGTAGACAAGGAGACCAATTAGATCTGATGATGGTTGAGGACAATTGGAAGAGGTAGGATGATGAGTGGAGTGAGTAGGAGATGATGAGGTGAAGAATGATGTGATTCTAGAGAACCAAGAAGGTCTTTGATCGACTCAAGTAGGGTTCAGGCTAGGATTTCTGATGACTTGGCAGCAAAACATTCGAGCCAAAGGGTGGGAGAGGGAGGAGGAGGAAGCAGGGAGCTTGGGAGTAGGGAGTAGCTTGACTTGTTGAGTGAGTAGGTTAGTAGGAGGAACGCTTGAGGGTTGTAGTTGGGTTTGAAGTCAAGTCTTGAGGACATCCAAGGGGGTCATGGTCAAACTAGTGAGGAGACCAGCTGCACAAGCTGCTAGGGCCTTATCACTAATGCTTATTGAGGAAGGGAGGAGGGTAGTCGGAGTAGAGCTTGAGGAAGGAATATGAGAAGCAGCAACAGCGTCGCAAGTGAGGTGGAGAGAAAAGTGACTGAGGTTGCAAGCGGGATCGCCCAAGGTTGAAGGGTAGAATTGATGATGATTCTGGCGTTTGGTTCTCCTCTTGTTCTTTGAATGAAGATGACGACGAGGGTGATTTACAGGCCATCATGAGGATCAAAAAGATGGGAAGATGGATCAAACTAGCCCAGAATAATCTTTTGGCCTCCCGCTCGCAATCAAATCGAGAGGAGGAGGGTCGAAGAAGAGGATGGTGAAGAAGGCCGGTTGGGAGGATAGATTGATAGGCATCAATCAACTTGGTTGAGAGTGGACCGTGAGGGGTGGCAATCCAGAACCGAGCGGCGGGGATGATGAGGGCCAGGTTGGGGATCAAGCTCAGGAGGCCGAAAAAGGTGGTGGTGAGACCGTAGGAAGGGATTAACCAACTACAGAGTGGGATGGTCGCGATGGCATACCTGAGACTGACCCTTGCGTTCAAGGCTGGTTGGAGGTTAGCCATCATCCGATAACCGGCTCGGGCATAATCCCTTTGTAGGGTATGTATGAGCGAGTGAGTTGAAGTGAGGGAATTGCCATAGGTAGAGTAAACCAAAGGTCAACCAACTGGTAGGATGATCGAGAGGGGCACCGGCG
Source organism: Puccinia polysora (assembly GCA_025617555.3). NCBI lineage: Eukaryota > Fungi > Basidiomycota > Pucciniomycetes > Pucciniales > Pucciniaceae > Puccinia > Puccinia polysora. The sequence goes on along the minus strand of CM062617.1, from coordinate 34,114,369 downwards.
GCGGTGGAGCCCATCAGGGCCGGTAGACCACCGATGAGGGATCCCAACCAGGTGTTGAGGATCGTGAGACGTTTGAGAGGGGATCAATGAAAAAAGAGGGGAGCGAGGGAGCAAGCACGGTTGTGAAAGGTGAGAGGAAGAAAGCAAAGCAAGCAGGAAAGCTGGATCACTTGGACTGGGAGTGGGGATATTGAATGGAATGGTTGAGTCGAGGATTGAAGAGGAAAAGGAGGAAGGAGACAAATAAGCGAGGAAATTGGAGGAAATCAAGGAAGGTGTGATGGATGATGGGGAGGATTGAAGAGCAATTGGGAGGTGGTGATTGAGGGAATTTGTGCGATCAGTGGGGGAAGCGGGAGTGATAATGAAGCGGGAGCAAGAAGATGAGAGGAAGCAGGACGATAATGGAAGGTTAATGAGAGATGATGATGAAGCAGAGTATTGAAGAAGGAAGGGATGAAGGGTGGATTGATAGGGCAACAATGTCACGAGTGGAGGTGAGCTGCAATCAGGTTTGCAAAGGCAAGATTCAATAGCAATTGGGTTGCAAGATGATTGCAAGCCAGGTATTGAAGAGATGGGAGATGGGTGGTAATGACGCAGCCTTTGAGTGTTCATGAGCCGGGTTGGGTGCAAGGTATTGAGGATGAGCAGTGGAAGCCAGGGTTATTGACCAATGGATGGGGATGTTTGAAGAGAGCTTAGGTTTAGTAGGATACCAAGTGACCACCAAGAGGAGGCAAAGTAGGCTGGATAATGACAGTATCGGTTGATGCCATGGGTCACAAGTGTATGGTTTTGAGAGAGTGATTGTTGGAGTTGTTTGCAGTAGACAAAGTGATTGGATGATGACTTGGACTAATGTGATTGAGGATGGATGCGGGAGGCTGAGAAGGTGAATTCGGAGAAGGCCACGGTGATTGAGAAGGGTGAAAGAGACAGAAAGTTTGAGGATGGATGGAGGGAGGATGTTACCAGTTCAAACAATGAAGTTGACCGGATGGCTTGGCGGGATGAGCTTTGGCTTTTAACCGTGAAGAGTTGATTATGAGGAGTAAGGTAATTTTGAAGATTGAGGAAAATGATAGGGCTGTAAGGAGCCAATCAAAATGGGATAACACTTGTATAGTCAAGTGTAACTGATCTGAAGGGGAGGAAGGGACACTCCGGTTTAGTTGTCTGGTAATCAGATGTTTTTCATTCCTGGTCCAAGGGAAGGACCAGTATTTATGGACAACTAGAGAACCCCAAAGGGGGCCTAAGGTAGCAGGGTTAAGACAACTAGAGAGCCCCCAGAGGGGGCCTGAGACAGGAATAATATCTTAATGAAAGCAGTAAGATAGAAATAAAGATGACTAAATTTGTCATTTACAAAATATGAACAGAAAAAGACAACACCCAGCCCCAGAAATGGCTTATAACAGCAGTAAACATTCTACTACCAAAGAAGCTCCTTAAATACTAGAAAGAGGATGGATTCCAAAACTCCCTAGGAATAACATGAACTGTAACTTAGCCACTATTCATCCAACATCTCTTGACTTTAAGAAAATGATAGATGTGGCAAATAACCATGCTCAGAAATGTGTGGAAGAAGCTGTTGAATACAACAAACAAAGATGGGACAAATCCCATAAAGAACCTGACTTTAAGATAGGAGACCAGATCTTGATATCTACAACTAACTTCAACAACCTGGTAGGCAACAGGAAACTGAAACCAGCCTTTGTTGGACCATTTGTTATCAAGAAGATGCATGGAAAAAATGCTGTGGAAGTAATCTTGAGTGAAGAATTATCAAGAAAACATCCGTTATTTCCTGTTAGCCTAGTCAAACACTTTAAATCAAGAGAAGGCAGCAACCTCCCTCCAGCAATAATCCCAATAGAACCTGACCCTGTAAAAGAAAAAGGGAAATTCAGAAGGATATTGAGAGATAAGAAAGATAGGGTACAAGGAAAAGACATCAGACTATACTTAGTAAGATACAAAGGGGAATCTGCAGACAAAGATGAATGGTTACCAGAAAATAATATACCTGACAGACCAATACATCTCAGAAATTGCAGAGCCAGCAAAAGGCACTGAAGCACATATGCAGTTAATTTTTTCTCCCAACTTCCTCCAGGTCTTTTTCAGATATGACCATATCTTGGAGTGGGGGAATGTCAGCTTGCTACTATTGCACAGCAAGCTGAAAAAGTAACAAAAATAACATAAAAATAAATAATAATACAAATAACCTAAGAAGGAGTATGAAAACCATAAATATTATTACAGAAATGGATTCTCCACCCAAAATTAGGTAGGGTCACTCACTGACCCCACCCTTGAAATCCAACTCCTTATATTTTTAAATAATTAAGGAAAAAAGAACCAAAATACTACGGCTCCAGTATTGAGCTTTTTGGCCAATTAAATATTTCACACATGTTGTCACGTATAGGTTTCAAACCTAAAATTCAATCAGAATTGAGGTGTTGTGTTTATTTTAGGAGTTACGGGCGGAAATGTGTTTTGTCACAATTCCCGCACGCAGCTGCGGCAGCCAAAGCACCCGCGCGCAGCTGAGATACAGCCATGTCAATCCGTTGAGGCCGTGTACGCAGCGCCGGGCCTCTGACAAGTACGCAGCTGCGGGACTACGGGCTGACAGAGTGACAGGCGGCTAAGGTACCGCGTAAACAGGCTACAACATACACGGGAACTTTCTACATATGTAATAAAGGTTCCCGTGGATAGTAGACTGTCTAAACATACATAATATTATATAAAAATACATAAATAATCCTTACATGTATTTTTTTACTTAATATAATGCAAAGTAACAAGAATGTCGAAAATAAGACAATGACATATCTAAAAATATATTAAAATACTTTAATATACTTTTATGGGAATTGCTATACATCAATATCTTTGTGACATACTAAGGAAGATAACAATGTAGTAATACTACATGAATTTTCATGACTTATATTTTTAAGTAATTATTTTAACAAATCAACTGTAACTTGAAAGTAAAGAGTAAAATCAATATTATGACTTTTATTCCAGTTATATAATACATAATGAGAACTTACCTGACATCAAAATTTCCGTAGAGATGTATAATAATATAATTATTAAATTAATGGGAACATATACTAAGGATAATTAATTAAATAATACATAAATAGGACAGATTAGTGTTATTCACACGTCCTAATGTCTATTATAAGGTAGAATCATTCCCATACCCTAAGGAATTAGATGCTACCCGGGCCATGGCACCAAGAAAAAATGACAGGCTACCCCCGGTTACCCTGCTAGCCTTAGTGTCCGTCCCTTTGAGCACCTACAACCCTCAGAAGGACCATATTGGGACTCCAAAAAACTATAAATACAGAGCTCTTTTGAGGATGTTGATGGGCAGAGACCCAGTAATATTCATATCCAGACGCTGTGTTAAGTTAATCAAATACTTATAAGAGATAAGTAAGTGATTTATGGCAATGTCTGATCAGTAATATCTGTCTTCATACCTCTTTTTATCAAATAAAACTGCTGAACAACCTTATAACCCCAGTATACAGGTTCAACCTATCAGTACACGTCCCAAACAGATACCCAAAGGATTTAATAATATACCAGTGAGTATTATTATCCTTTCTCTGTTGTGGTAGCTTGGCTACAAGGCCCTACCACTCCATTGTGTATTTTATATACATATTATCTTTGGGTATAATAATCTTTAAACTAAAGAACCCAAAGTAACCAGGACTACGTGTTTTCATACTGAAATCCCTGAAGAGAGGTGTTAAAGATCCCCAATATAATTGTGGCCCCTCCATAAATATTTAATAATCAATTTTGATTTGAAACAATAAACAATAACCAAACCATTTAACCTTGCAATCAGCTTAATTCAAGTATTCTATGGATTTTTGCTGCATTTATTAAATAATATATTTATTATTTACTCCATCACCTCTGGTAGCTAAAGGATAGCAATGGTCTTGGCATCCAGGAGGCTGACACCTTTTTCTTTCTCAAGTTTTTTTTTTTTTTTTTTTTTTTTTTTGGTTTGCTTTTACCTTATCATGTAAATTACTTAACTATTTTCCTGCCTGTAATCAAAGCAAGACAAAAATTTTGTTTTGTTTGAAATTCCAAAGAATCCATCTCTAACTTTTATTACATTTTTTTTTTATACTCAATTCTTCCAACCAAAACAATCTTGTCTGCCAAAATTAACAGGCAGATAGAAAACTTGAAGACTCAGGATAAAAACATTGTAAGACTGGACAGCTATTTTTTTAAGGCAAGGCCATATTTTTTTCATTGCAGCACAGTGTGAATCAAACAGATGTAATATTGATTTCTGATTGAAAAAAAAATAAAAATAAAATAAAATAAAAATAAAATAAAATAAATTCAATCCAAAGTGAACAACTGACACTCTTATTGTGATGTGTTGAGATTGAAAAAAAAAAGGCCTGGCAAAGTGATCCTAGCTAGGGACCTGCTAGTATGTATACCTGGCACACAATGGCACGATTTGGGTTGCGAGCTAGCACCTGCGGCCCTATAGAGCCGACAGCTGCGAAATGCACGCAATAAATTGTTTGCTTGCTAGCTATTTTTTTTTCTTTTTTAGCTAGCAAGCCACTGACCTAACAAGATTGCGGATGCTCTTACGATGAAGAGTTTTATTGGTGTTGAAAATGACATAACGCATACATATATTTAGAGGATTAGGAACACAGAAAATGTCACAGCTCAGTCGATGTGGTAACTCTATCTGTGCAAGAACGCAAGCAGTGTAGCGATCCGATTCACTCTTTTCTCCAATCCTCTTATACGACTTTGATGATCACGACGACGAGGATGATGATGATGATGATGCTCCCTCTGATCCAATAAATCATCCTCACCAAACTAGATCGACTTCCGAATCAGATCAAAGACCAGAGCCAGCCGTGAATTGGGCCAATTTTTTATCCCGCCCTCTCACCCTTCGATCGTTGATTTTCTTGCGATGATCGGCCCCACCCACCCCGCCACGTTTAGGTTTTGAATGATGATGGTGGTCTGATTGATGGGAGGCAGAGTGATCGTTCAGAGTACCTTGGTGATGGCCAGCTTCATTCCTGTTGGCTTGGGTCGTCGATGAACTCTCGCTAGGTCCTTGGCCAGTCGGACGGTTTGGATGATTAGGTCGTGTGATTCGATCCGACCGAAATCCACCATTCCCTCTACCTCGACCCCTACCTCGACCTCGACCCTGTCCTCTCTCTGCTCTCGATCGACTTGGGCCGCCTGGGTCGTTAGTGGACACCCATTGTGTGTCTTGCTGCCTAATCGACGCACTGCTTTTACTTTGGTCTTCCAAACTCGACTGTTGGTTAGAGTTGGTGAACAAGTCATACTTTCCTAAAATTTCTTCCTTCCTTGGCTTTTCAGCCGACACCAAGGAGGATGAACGGTTGATATGACTTGAGCAAAATGAAAAATTGACCTCTTTTCTTCGAAAAAAATAAAATACAAATGGAAATGGACGCTGATTTTCGATTACTTACGCTGCGATCAAACATGACCTTCCATGACTCTATTAGATCATCTTGTTGAGTATGAACCAGCTTGGATTTTAACTGAGCCCTTAACTTTGAAGATCGGGATTTCGATGAAAATACCTGAGGGTGTAGAATGTAGTAAGAACATAAGACTTGCTCATCCACCGACCAATCACTGGCTGGATCATTCTTATTAGCAAGTTTTCGATTGTTCTTGCTCAGGTTTGAATGTCGATCGGCTAGATCATCTCGGGGTTGGTTCGATCGACTCTTGGGATGATGGCGATGAATCGGTGATTTGGACTCTGACTCTGAGGGGGATAGGTTTGAATCAGAAGTATCTTGATTCTTATCCTTCTCGTTCTTCATCGAGAAAAATAATTCATCATCGTCGGAGAAGATATCCGGATGAACAAACACCCTTGTTTTTCCTTTCCTTTTATCGTCCTCATCATCATCATCCGAGTATAAAACCAATTCTTGCTCGTCGGGATTTTCCGATTCGATTCGGTCTAGCGCCTCTAGTCTGGACTTGATCTTCATCTTGAGCTCATGGGTGAGATGGGATTTATCGTTCAAGATCTGATTCTCATCAAGCCTATGTTAGACCGTAAGGATCGATCAGATTGCGTTAGATGGATGTAGAAGATGGGCCGATTGTGTATTTGCCTCGGATGATGTGAAGTATGAGTGATTGAGAAATCAGGACTCAATAAAACTTACGCCGATTTTCCCTGCTTCAACAACCTAACATCCATCAGACGATTGTCAAACACGTTTTGACGATTCCGGAGGACTTGCATGATTTGAGGTGATTGTTGATCACGAGCGATGAGGCTAAGGTTCTCCTGAGTTCTGCTTTGGAATTTGATGAGGTTGGAGTCAATAAAATCAGATTCGTTGAAGGTCTTCTCGATGAATTCCTCAGGACCGGACTTGGGGTCTTGAAATTCGGGATTGTTCTGAATGATCAACTTCAAAAGGTGTGGGTCGAGGTCTGGTAAGACTGATGAGATACGATCGACGATGGAATCGAATCGATCCTCAGATTTCGATGGTTGATGATATCGATAGACTTGAAGGATTAAATGATCGGATGGATTGGTGAGGATGGATTTCAAGCGATTCTTGGATTCGATCGAAAGGCGAGAATCGGAATGATGACGGGTGAGATGTTCGACTTGGTCGATGAAATCGGGATAGTTCAAGTATAGATCATTGACCAATTGGGTAGATTTGGATTGGAGTAGGACGACGAGTTGATGGATGATCTCGGTCGAGTCGAATGCGATGGTAGCTTGTTTGAGCCTGGGGATGATACCATACTTTAGTACGCTCAGGATGATAAACGTCAGTTCCCTCCTGATCTCGATCCCATCGATTAGGGTACGATCGTGGTGCTCGATGATTCGAAGGATGGATGTGAAGATCGTAGTAGGTTGCGAGTGAAGGGACTTTCTGGATCGGTAGAAGATCTCCAAGGCTTGAGGGTGAGATTGAGAGATCAACCTCAAGTGATGGGATGATTGAGCCAGCTGGTTGGGTTGGGATGATAGTCTCTGGACCAGTCGATCGATCGAGATCGTAAGCTCATGCTTGAATTGATGAGATTGGTGGAAGTGAAGCTCAATGATCTCTTGGATGATCGATCTGTTGAGTTGGGTGTAATGAACGATGAGACTGATGGTGAGTTGAGTGGGTAGGATGAGCTTGTGTCGTCGGGTGAGGTTGATGATGAGCAGGAGTAAGGAAGTCCTCGTGCTGGATGATGAACTAAGATATTCGACTGCTGAGTTCGATTCGAGAATGGTTTCGATCAGGCTCAGTATCGATAGTTTCAATGAATCCGTGAGTTCGATCGAGTTCAATCTCTCCTTGATCTCATCGATCTGCCTCCACCAATCTTGTTCTTCCTCCTCCATCACTCACTCCTACTTGTGCTTCTTCCTATAACCAGACTCCCTTCGAGTTTCAACCTCGGCGGTCTTCGTTCGTGATCAGCTCTATTTCGTCTCCTCCAACTGTTTGTCGAATGACTGTTTCATTTTGGTGGAGAGTGATCTTGAGAGTGGTGGTCGATTGTAAATGTTTGAGAACACCTGATTGTACAATCAATAGTTAGTGTCTTATAAAAGACACGTGATCACTCCGTAGGTAAGGACTCGACGAACCTGATTGTACAATCAATAGTTAGTGTCTTATAAAAGACACGTGATCATTTTTTTTTTTTTTTTTTATCTCGATCAGTTGGAATATTTAAGATATCCAACCCTTGAGGAGATGGTCAAGTTGCTTGAGGCAGGGATCACCATCAGCCAATCAGGAATACCCTTCATGGAGATTGACGTCAGCAAGCCAACTAACTCACAACCCTGGATATCAACCCAATCCTCTCGATCAGCCATCGACCAATTATTGACATCAAGCACCATGAAATAGCGTTAGATCTAAAAACAAGAAGAAAAATTAATAAGGGGGGTGCATGGATCAAGTTGGTTTTGATTTACATTGCAGAAGATTTAAGCAGTACCAATTCCACCTGTGGTACAATTTTCAACTTTCAATTATTTCTTAGGGCATTCTATCTCTATAGCAAACCCCACAATTTTTTTTTTTGGGGGGTGGCATCTTTGATACCCCCAAAATTACTTATGGCATGCATCACACATATTGGTGTCAAGGTTTGCACACCAGATGTATTGGTTTGTTTTACTATGCATGCCAAACCAGGGCACATTTTTGTTCCTGCCCCCCCCCCTTTTTTTTTTTTGTTGAAAAAATATATATATGCTGTTTCAACTTGGCATGCACAACCACTCACAACAAAGCTTTTGGTGTGCAAATCCCCCCATACCATGTTGCATCGCATTTCTGGGCAGACATGCCAAAACAGGTCATCCACCAGGGAATTATGAGTGTGCACACCTAACTTGTCAAGCCCTAAAGTAAAAACACCAAAAGATACAAGTTCAACTTGACTAGCCCTAAAGTAAAAACACCAAAAAAAAAGAAAAATATCAAGTTCAACGTGTGTTAAGCTGATCCCATCACAAGAAGTAAAAATACTCACCATGAAAAAAAATGGCAGCCCCTGCCAGCAGGTGTAGCACCTGGGTTTGTGATTGAAACCTGTTTTGAGTTTGTTGAGGTTTTGGAGTCAAACATCAAATTGATTTCTGGATGAACTCAGAAGATTCATGCAGAATATTTGTGCAATGCATAGATTGAATTGAAATTCATCACATAAAGTGAAGGATTGAGAATTCTTCATTTAACTGTAAGGCTATACTTTGATTGAACAACTTTTCAGCAGTTATGAATGGAATTGTACATCATGCGCCATGATTTCCAATGGTAAAAAGTTCCAAAATGAGAAGAATCAAATTTTTAGATAATGATCATTTCAAATAATTGGTGCAAACACAGATTTCCAATTTGCTGTTAGGAGTAATGCTTCAGTTTTCTGAGATTAAATCTAATTTCTATTTTTGAATTCTGTACCTTATACACGTGTTTTAGAGAAATATGTGACACAATACCAATTCCTCTGATTTCATCTTTTACCAATATTTAGTACAATAAAAAATTAGTTCATTTTTCTTTTTATATTTCCTCCTGTTTTGTTAGGAATCACCAGTCAGAAAAATCAAAAATGACAGTTCTTCAGAAATTAGTATTTTTGATATCAACTTACCAAAGAGTTAATTGCTACAACACAATAAACATCCTTGGAAGTTTGTGCTTTTTGTGCTTCATAAGCCATGCTTGCCACAAAACCTAATATGTTATCTTGATCTATCACAGATATTGATCCACATTCTTGATAAACCATTTGAGCATTGAGATAATTTAGGCCAAAGTAGGGATTTCTTGAAGTATCAATTTGTTCCAAAGGAGAAAAGGTTTAAACTAAAAGGAAATATTGTGCACAGGTTTTTCCATGAAAGATGGACAATACCTTCCCCATCTCACAAGGGCCTTGATTTGATGTGGATGAAAAGGAAATTTGAGAATTACTTTTATTTTAGCAATGGGGTGTTATGTGATGACCATGGAAGAGCATTGATTTGCAGGGCAACCACTCCAGCTAGTCCCATGGCAAGACATTGTATGCTGAGTTATTTTCAATGAATTGTTTTAATTTTTCTTCTTCCAAAACATTCATCTCTTTTTTAGCCCTTGAAACATCACCTGTCTTGGAAGAGTTGAAAAAACTTTGCAGATCTGGGAGTTGGTCAGAGTTGATCCTCAAAACATTCCAGTTGGATCCAATTATGTCAACCAAGCCTTGAAGTTTGGCCCTTTCAAGGAATCCATTCAAGAGGTACTTTTAAAGGAAACCTTAAAATTAAAAAAACAATCAATTCAAAGTGTTCCACCAATAATATACTTTTGAGAAATCTGTGTTACCTATGTGTATTTTTATTTTTTTCAACCAAGGTCAAGATGTGATTCAGCCTTTCTCCTGACCAACATGAAGATATTGAGGGAGGACCATACAGCTTGATCATCTGAATCATATGCTGAGCAAAATCAATTGTTGGCTTGGTTTTGATTTCATATCCCCAATGAAGCAATAATTCCTCCCAGTGAGCCAGAATGAATTCATTCAATTGGCACAACTGGTTATCTGTAAGTTGATGGTATATTGCCAAGTTGATGATACCAATAAGGTAGGAAGTAGTGGAGGTAAGCTTTGGTCCCACTGTTCTGTGGTTATATAGCCTTGGATTGGGAACCGCACTGCAGTTGGTGCGCTCAGCATTTGGTAGGTCAGACTCAGAATTTGGGATGCACGCAGGCTCAGCAGCAGCAGCAGATGGCTCAGTGGTGGGAACTGCGGGGCTCAGCATACTAGGTGTGGGTAGGGCTTGATCAGACGTGGTGGGCAGCGGCCCGCTTGGAAATTACGGACCCAAGAATGGGGCTTTCCCAACCAGGTTTGCGGGTGGCTAGTTTGGGAAGGTAGAGCAGGGCAATCAGGGCTATAGGAGCGGGCTGTGCCTGGGCAAGCGCGGGCCAACCCCCAGGGCAGGAAATCAAGTGGCACGCTGGGTGGATACCAACAAAGCAGGGGGCTCCAAGTAGGGCGCGGCGGAGGGCCGCATCATGAGAAGGATGAACTGGGTGTGTGTAAGGGTGATTTCAGCATGGGAAAGGGTAAGGGTTAGGCTAGGGTTCTGGTTTTGAGGGTTTCTTTTCTATTTTTTGTTGGGCTGTCATTGTGCTTGTACTTAGGATAGGGTTGAGAGGGTGGGCATAAAGTCCGCACTCTCAACCCAAGCTTGTAGAGACATACATATATGAATGGATGGAGGGAAAAGGATATGGCCAAGGATACAGCAAAGGATAGGGCAAAGGATACAGAAAGGAAAGGAAAGGAAGGAAATTCATCTCTCTATGTCAGCTTGCTACTATTGCAGAGCAAGCTGCAAAAGTAACAGAAATAACATAATAATAATAATAATAATACAATTAACCTAAGAAGGAGTAGGAAAATCATAAATAATATTACAGAAATGGATTCTCCACCCAAAATTAGGTGGGGTCACTCACTGACCGTACCCTCGAAATCCAACTCCTTATATTTTTAAATAATTAAGGAAAGAAAGGCCAAAATACCACAGCACCACTATTGAACCTTTGGCCAATTAAATATTTCACACTTATTGTCACATATAGGTTTCACACCTCAAATTCAGTCATAATTGAGGTGTTTTGTATATTTTAGGAGTTACGGACGGAAATGTGTTCTGTCACAATTCCCCCACGCAGCTGCGGCAGCCAATGCACCCGCGCGCGGCTGAGAAACAGCCCTGTCACTCTGTCAAGGTTGTGTACGCAGCCCCAGGCCTCTGACAAGTACGCAGCCGCGGGACTATGGGTTGACAAAGTGACAGGCGGCCTGAGAAGCTTAGGTACTGCGTAAAAATGCTACAACCCACATGGGAACATTCTACATATGTAATAAATTTTCCCATACATAGTAGATAGTAAAAAAGTACATAATATTATATAAAGATACTTAAATAACCCTTATACGTATTTTTTATTAAATATAATTCAAAGTACCAAGAATGTTGAAAATAAGACAATGACAACTTCTGAAAATATATTAAAATACTGTAATATACTATTATGGGAATTTCTAGACATCCATACTTTTGTGACATGCTAAGAAAACTAATGATGTAAAAATATTACATGAATTCCCATGACATATATTTTTAAGTAATTATTCTAGTAAATCAACTGAAACGCAAAAATAAGGAGTAAAATCAATATCATGACTTTAATCCAATTATTCAATACATAATGAAAACTCAACTGAGATCAGAATGTCCGTAGAAATGTCTATTAAAATAATTATTAACTTACTGGGAACATTTACCAAGGATAATTTATTAAATAATGACATAAACAGGACAGATTAGTGTTATTCACATTTCCTAATATCAATTATAAAGTAGAATAATTCCCATACCCTGAGGAATTAGATGCTACCCGTGCAACAGCACCAAGAACACGTGACAGGCTACCACTGGTTACCCTGCTAGCCTTAGTGTCCGTCCCAGTGAGCCCCTGTACCCCTCAGAAGGATAATATTGGGACACCAAAAGCTATGAATAAAGAGCTCTTTTGAGGATAATGATGGGCAAAGACCCAGTTATATTTATATCCAGACACCATGCCAAGGTAATAAAATACTTATAAGAGATGAGTAAGTGATTCATGGCTTATTCTGATTAATAATATCCGTCCTCAACCTTTTTATATCAGTTTAAAATGCTGAACAACCTTATAAACCCAGTCTACAGGTTTAACACATCAGTGCACGTCCCAAACAGATATCCAAAGGATCTAATAATATACCGGTGCGTTTCATTATCCTTTCTCTGTCGTGGAAGCTTGTATACAAGGCCCTGTCACTCCACCGTGTATTTTATATACATATTATCTTTGGTTAAAATATGTTTTAAACTAAAGAGCCCAAAGTAACCAGGACTACGTGTTTTCATACTGAAATCCCTGAAGAGAGTTGTTAAAGATCCCCAATATAATTGTGGCCCCTCTATAAAAAATAATTAATAATCAATTTATCTACATTGATGTATAAAAATAAACTATAACCAAACCAATTAACCTTGCAATAAGCTTAATCCAAATATTTTACGGATTTTTGCCACATTTATTAAATAATATATTTATTATTTATTCTATCACCTCTGGTAGCTAAAGGATAGCAAGGGTCTTGGCATCCAGGAGGCTGAAAATCTATATATCTCTCTCTTTATCTCTCCCTCTCTCCTTCTCTTGAAACAGGAGAATCCTTATCCTTACAGACACTAGGATCATTGATTCCAGAACTTGAGGACAACTGCAGGGATTATCTCCCTCTTGTTTCCACATCTGGGGGTCTGGCTGGGAACCTTCTTCTGTCTCAAATCTTTCAAAGGTACTCAGGATGCTACCAGCAGTCACTTCTTCTTTTTGTTCCGCCTCCCCCCCTGTCTAAATCAACCCAAAGGACTCCCCTCACATTTGATTCAACACTATGGATGTGGAGAAATTCATCTCATGATATGAAGTGGTTGCAGACTCCAAAGGCGCATCAGATTCCAACAAGGCGTGCCATGTTTTCCTGTTCATCATGGACATGGAAGAGCTTTGCAAGGTGGAAGAGATGGAAGGCTACCAAAACCTTGATTGGCCAAAAATGAAGGGGGACATGCTGGCAAGATGGGGGAAACCCAAGCCTTGTTTCCAGGAAGGCAATTTCAAACAACCCACGGCAGAGGCAGGCGCGCGCGGCGGGGTCTGGTTGCAAGCAGAATCTGATTACGCGGAATTGGATTACGTGGCAGCGTGTGCTCTGGCCCCACAACCAGCAACCATCCCTTGAGTTAGTGAACTTGCAGAGTTGGCAAGGGACCTCAAGATCTATTTGAGCCACATGTTGCAGCACTGGTGTGCTTTGCCACTTTGCTTGGAAGAGGTTTTTCAGCTCACTAGCGCCCCCACGCCCTGGGTGTGCACCTATGGTGACAATAATGGCTATTGGCGGTTTGGACGCAAGAACTGGACAGTGGATTCAAATTCAGGGTTGGTTTCCACAGCGGAGACAGGATAGGTGTTGGGAAGGCAGGTCTTGGCGGAGTTGGATCAGCCCAATGCTATGAAGCAGGCAAGGATGAGGGAACAGGAAGCAAATATTGCGCGCAATTCAGGAACCAATGGGCAGCAGGCAAGTCTTGCAGAGAAGGGGATGGGAGTGGATATTGCCTGCGATTTGGGAACTAATGGGCGGCAGGAAAGTCTTGCTGAGAAAGGAACAGACCGGGCGTTGAAGGATTGCAACCAAACTTGGAACTCTTTCAGGGTGGGGAGAATGCATGCAAAATGGCAGGATGTGGAGCGCGGGGAGTGCGGGATGGATGGGCCAACGGCAGGCCGGTTGCCATCACAGCTAGCGCAGATTTTGGCATTGGTGCAACAAACATGCTTGGGGGGGGTGTACAGGTGTGGAATGAAAAGGGATTTGGAATCAATGGTATGGCTGGGGAGAAGGAGATTGGGGTTGAAAGTGCTTTGAAAAAAGAAGGCACTCCTGGAAGGAAGCTTTGGATAAAAGCCTGTGGACACAACCCCCATGGGATTGGATGAGGCCGTGCAAATCCCTCTCCTGGAAGAGCAGAAGGTTGAAAACCACTGGGGACAGCAGCTTGGCATCAGGGGGGAAAAAAAGAAGGGATAGTAGTTCAGGAAAACGGGGACAGAGCAATGCCCGGTCAGTATACGCAAGGAAAATCCCCCAGGCAGAGAAGAAAGGTGGAGAAGAAAGTAGGACAAGGAGTGCTACAAAAAAAAATCTCTCTCTTTCCTTTCCTTTTTCCTTTTTTCTTTTTTGTTTCTCTGTTTCTCTTTCTATTTTTTTTTTTATACAGATAGGCTTAATGTGGAATGGCCCTGGAAGTATGGTCAGGAAACGCACGGGAAAAGCTTGATTTGGTGAAGGGGTGTCCTAGTCATTTCACAGCCGGAATTCCTAGGCACCCTAGAATGTCCATTTATCTTATCATCTTTCTCTCTGGTGGTTGTGCGGGCGCTCTGGTGGCTTTTCTGTTTTATTTTGTAGGACAGGTACAGGGGAACCTTTTGGCAGTTTGTCAGCCACAAGACAATTAGACTTGTCCAAATGTCTGCACAACTCATATGCCTTGCTGGTATAGTGGTTAAGTACTAGCCTCAACCTTGTCTTACTGAAATCAATAAACACACCATAGAGCCAAGAATGAAAATTGATTAAGAATTTCACAATTATACAATAAATTTTGATAATATTTTATAATATTTTAAAAGTGTTGGAAATGCGGAGTCTCTCTTCTCACTAGGTCTCTCTCTCTCTCTATCTATTTTGTGTCTCTGTCTGGAAGCGGTCTTCTCTTCAGATGTCAATCATGTGTCACTTTCTTGTCTTGTTGTGTCTCCCTTGTGATTCTCCTTTCTGTTTCCATTCATTTTCTGTCATCTGTTCTCTCTTAACTCTCTGCTTTCTTTTCATTCAACCATCTTTTCTACCTTGCTCACCTCCCTCAACTACTACTTCCACTCACAATTGTATTACTTCTCATTTAAAACACTCACTCAATTTTCCTCACGCTACTTCAAATCTTCCTCTATGGTCTCCAACTCAAGACTTCCTTCTTATTTGATGATATTTTCACTGTCCCTCTCATCACTTGGACAGGTAACTAATTCTCCGTACCTACCAGACCACCACTTTCCTGGTGTTCTTCCCTGTTGCTATCTGCTATCCTCTTCTTTTGTCTTCTGTCCTTCTCACTCTCTTCCCTTGGTGGTTTCCTCTTTCACTTCATCTAATATTGACTATCATGTTATCTTAAACTCACATTTCACACTGGCTGCTCCATGTGACAGGCTGGTTTTGGTTCTTAGAAATTCAAACCTATTTTCATCACAATTAACGGTCAAATTAGGCGCCTTAAGGTTCTGAACAAGATACCACTTCTCATATACAACCAGTCACACTACACTATGGAGAAAATCAATCCAACTATTCTCAAGACTACTATTGAGGCTATCCCTTTATTGACAGAAGACAAATTTACAATCTGGAAAACTCAAATACTATCTCTGCTGAACTTGGCCAACCTAAAGGAAGAAATCAACTACAAATCTGAATTAAATGACTTGGAAAACACCATCCTGACCTCAGTACTGATCTCCAACCTATCTCCATCCATACATTCCAACATCATTAATTCTGCTAATGAGGAAGAAGCTAAGTTAATCTGGAAGTCCATCCTAAAACATTTCCTGTCTTCCCAAGCAGAAAATTGAGCCAGGGTGTACAGAAACTTTGCATCTATTGCCTTCAACAAAGCAAAAAATTCAATCATTCATAACTGAGATTAAAACCAGGGTCAACAGGCTCCACAAAATTGGTATCAATCTGCCGTCCAACATCCTTACCTATATGATTCTGGAAAAGCTACCCAATTCCCTAAAGATTATCAAACAACAGATTACTCACTTCATTGTGTAATCTCAGATTACGCCCAATGATTTTCTTGACCATCTTTGCATTCATCTCAATAAACAAAGGATGTCAGCTGCCACTGTGGAAAACATAACCACCTTGTTTATGGAAGCCTCCGGCAGATGCAAGCCTGTTCAACACAACACCTTGGCCAATCATCCCCAGCATCAATGCTGGATGATGTTCCCTCAACTGCGCCCCAAGCCTACCAGTAAAAAAAAACCTGAGGAACATGTCAGCTTCCATTCCAATACTGCCTCTCTGAACTCCTCAGTGTTTATCTTACACTCCAACTCCTCAGATCATATTATCTCTGATCATTCCTTTTTCAACTCATTAGACAAATCCCAAAAAGTGCTAATCAACACCAGCTGCGGTCCTGGTAGACTGATGGTTGAAGGAAGGGGTACCATTCATCTTTGATCCAGCTCTGGGTCCATCCTTCTAGAAGATGCTCTTTATATGCCTAATATATCCTCCAATCTCCTCTCTCTGCATTGTCTTCTTCTCACTGGTTTTGAAATCACGTTTTAATCCAATCTCTTTCTTCTCACTGATCCCAACAACTTCCAAGTGAGGGGCCACTACCAAAATCACATTCCTGTCATTGAAATTCTTACTGAGTCCTCTACCTGAAATCTAACAGAATCCAAGCTCTTACACAAGTCCCTGGGCCATGTTATTAATCATTGACTGCGGCAAAAACTTGACCTTCCCATTTGGAAACCTATTGAATGCATCCCCTGTCCCCTCTCCAAGATCACTTGTGCCTCCTTTAAGGCATGATCTTCCACCGCCTCTAAGCCTTTTAAAGAGATCCACCTAGACACTATATGTCCCCTACCTTCCTTGATCAAAGGTCACCAGTACTTGGTGGTACTTGTGGACTCATTCTCTTGTTAATGCTCCTCCATTCCTGTGCAATCCAAGGACAAAATAGCGTTATAATTGATTGAATCCATATCTTTTGAGGCTAAACAGTCTGAGAATTTTTGCTCCTTTATACATTCAGATTGTGGCAAAGAATTCATCAACTCCACCATGAACAAGCTTTTCAAGGACAACCTCATACGCCAACACACCTCAGATCCGTACACTCTTCAACAGAATGGTCTGGCCAAAAGATTTCATCAAACCATCCTTGACTCCATTGGGACTATCCTGAAGGAATCTGGTCTGTCTTTCAAGTGGTGGCATGAGATTGCCAAGGCTTCTACGCTCAACCTGAATCAAATTCCCTCTCATAAGTCAAAAATATCTCCCTTTCAACTATTCAAGGGCTCAGTTATACCGCTTGCTTATTTTAAACCAATTGGGAATCCTGTGGTTTTCCTCAATCTTCCCAAGGCTAGCCACTCCAAACTCAATTCCCCAGGTTCCTTAGGGAGACTGATAGGCTACAACCATGAACTACTCTTGTACCAATTAATAGTGCGGGGCTTCCAGATTGTTGAATCAAAAAACGTCCAATTTCTCAATTTTGAACCAGTTAATACCAAGTCCTCAGAGGCTGATGACTTCTATGTCAAAAACTCCCATAAGCAAAAGAAACAAGTTCCTGCCATCATCTACAAACCTCCCAAATCTCCTATGGAAGAAGACTCCTCCTCCTCTGCAGACCCTGTCACTCATCCCTCTGAAGCTGGTTCCAACAACTCTGATCAGGTCAACAAGAGCACTTTTGAAAATCTCACTCCTGTTGGTTGCGTCTTGAGAGAAAGAACTCTGGCAGTTAAACCTGCCAAGTACTACCATCTGTCCAAAACAAGTGAATCCATTTGGCAGGCCAAAGAGGTTGAGTTGACAAACATCAAAAAGCACAAAGTTTTGGAGGATTGCTGGACAAAACCTGACCAAGTACTATACACAATGTGGGCAGTGAGAGATAAACCTGAAACTGCATTGTCACTGGCTAAAACTAAGGCACGCCTCTGCATCCAGGGGTTCCTTCAAGTTTGGGGTCTTGACTTCAGTGAAACCTTTGCACCCACTGTAAAATTCTCTTCCCTTCTTGTCTTGAGAGTCCTATCCTTAGATAAGCAACTTCCTGTCAGAAAATTTGATTTTAAAAGCGCCTTAATATTTTCTCCATTAGACAAAGATATTTACATCAAGAGTCCTAAAGAATCAAATTGCAAGGCTTCCTACCTCAAACTTAAGAAATCCCTCTACAGTATTAAGCAGTCTCCCTGCAACTGGAACTGCACCTTCAACCAATGGTTAGAAACTCTCAACTATCATCATTCTGACTCAGAAGCTTGCTTGTTCATTCACCAGAATTGCTCTTTGTTCATCTTCTTCCATGTGGATGATATAATAGTGGCTGGAGATGTAGAAAACTTTCAGACTGAATTTCTCACTAGGTTCCCTCAGCTGTTGTCACACAATCTGGACACTCTTCTAGGCATGGAAATGAATCTGAAAGGCTCTCAATGCCTTCTATCTCAAAATTTTCTAATCAATAAAGGACTGGAGCTAATTCATTTAAATGACTGTTGATCGGTCTGCAATCACATGAAGACAGGAATAAAACTAAAAAAAGCCAGTGAGGAAGGCAAACAGGAGTTTCCCAAACTTAAAATCAACTATTGAGCCTACCCTGGAATGCTGAACTACCTGGCCTGCACAAATTGTCACAATCTATCTGCCGCTGTATAGCTCCTCTCAAGATTCAACCACTTTCCCATAATCACTCACTGGAAGGAGGTGCTGCACTGCTGGAAGTACCTAAAAGGGACTAATCACTAAAACCTTTGACTAAACCCAATTTCAATCTCCGGCCCCAATTGACTGACCTTCTACACTGAGGCTATCTGGGGCAATCATGGAGTTGACCACTTATTGCAGTTTGGATACCTGGGGCTCTGGAAGAACTGCCCGGTGTTCTGGGGGAGAAAAAAGCAACAAAAAATCACCCTGTCCTCTACGGAATCAGAAATCAATGCTCTCTCCAACGGTATTCAAGAAAGTCTGTGGCTTCAGAACTTGGAAGAGGAACTATGGGATGCCAAACCGCCTCCCACTCTCTTCAAAATTGAAAACAAAGGCCTGAAGGACAAAACTATCCATTTCTTCTCAAATTCTAAAACCAAAAATCTTGACATAAAAATGAAGTTCAGAAACAACTATACTCTGAAGGCAAACTCACTGTTGATCTAATTCCTTCTTCCCTCATGCTGGCTGAATCTCTGTCAAAAAGTTCCCCTCTGTCATCACTCACTGCTCTCAACGCTGCCATCTTTGAAAACAAAACACTCTCTCTCACCAAATAACCTGGGGTGTTGGAAATGCAGAGTCTCTCTTCTCACTAGGTCTCTCTCTCTCTCTATCTATTTTGTGTCTCTTTCTGGAAGCCCTCTCCTCTTCAGATGTAACTCATGTGTCACTGTCTTGTCTTGTTGTGTCTCCCTTGTGATTCTCCTTTCAGTTTCCATTCATTTGCTTTCATCTGTTCTCTCTTACCTCTCTGCTTTCTTCTCATTCAACCATCTTTTCTACCTTGATCACCTCCCTCAACTACTACTTCCACTCACAATTGTAAGACTTCTCATTTTAACCACTCACTCAATCCTCCTCACGCTACTTCAACTCTTCCTCTACAATCTCCAACTGAAGACTTCCTTCTTATTCCATGAGATTGTCACTGTCCCTCTCATAACTCAGACAGGTAACTAATTCTCCATACCTACAAGACTGCCACTTTCCTGTTATTCTTCCCTATTGCTATCTGCTATCCTCTTCTTTTGTCTTCTGTCCTTCTCACTCTCTACCTGTGGTGGGTTTGTCTGTCACTTCATCTACTATTGACTCTCATGTTATCTTAAACTCAAATTTCAAACTGGCTGCTCTATGTGACAGACTGGTTTTGGTTCTTAGAAATTCAGACCTATTTTCATCAATAAGTATGTTTTTATGAGTGTTGATAATGGAATTAAAACCTTGATAATATATATTATCAAGATGGGGATCCAATATAACTTTAAATTAAGTTATGAGTACTCAGATGCGTCCCAACTATTGGTTTGAGTTATGAGGACTCAGATGAGTCCCAACTATTGGTATATAACTTCCCAATAAGTTCCCTACCTTTGTGGACAAGCTACAGTAATTAATTTAATCTATAATCTCCACTCTGTATAAACCAATCACATAATCTTAATATTATCCCCCTTGGGGATGTGATTATACTTTGATAAACTCTCCTGAGCCTTGAGAGCGTCCACTCAGAGGGCCCTGAGCTTAGTTTTAGAGTGTATAACTTTTGGGGTATGTAAATAGGACCCTTTAAATTGAAAATCCCCCCCAATGAGTACAAGTAACCTGTTTCTCATTGGGAAGGATGTGATGGGGTTCTGATCCCTTGAGGAAGAAACCAGGGAGAGAATAGCACTCCCCTGATGATTCCTTGAGTCCCCTGAGGGCTCCTGTTAGCTCAAAAGAGGAGGGTCTTCACCCTATAGCCCCTTCCTCACCAGTTATATATGATTAGTTATTTGTAAGAGAATACAGCAAGAGTTAACAAGCCCACCAAACTTAGCCTCAAGAAGAGATTGACTGGGGCTATCAAATTTAGTATTATATTCAAAAAAAATCTTATTGGAAACTTAAATTTTGAGTGGAAGGTCCTAATTGGAGTAGTGACCATTGTGTGTTACTAATATAAAGAGTGTGAGCTTATTTATAAGCAAAGCTCCTTTGAGCTTCATTTATTTGGAGCCAGGCCCCTTAACCTTTTATAAAGGTTTAAGGTGTGGTTTTTTCCTCGCTAGAACTTGTTATTTTTGAGTCTGTGAGATTTTAGCTATTGTTTCAGTTATTTGAGTCAAAAACTGACTTCAATATTGGTTTTTGTCTTATTTTTGCAGGTATAACCACGGCTAGGTCTAGCAATAGAGGTTACATCCCTGACAATTGGGCGCATCATCAAATTTTAGAGCCTCAAAAATTATTTTGTCCACATAAACTACGCAGTTTTGTGGTATTTGTCCGGTATTTGACTGATTTATATTTTTCTTCAAATAGAAATATAATAAAAAGAAAAAAGAAGCAAATTTATGAATTTTTTCTGGTTGAAGATTGAAAACCTTTGTTTTGAGGTGTTAATAGTATACTGATTACACATTATTTCCAGTTTGTTAATTTTGCAAGATGATTTTTTTTTTGTAAAATAAAAAAAAATAATAAAAAAAACAAGATTTTTTTTAAATAAAAAAACAGAAGGAAGAATTTTTTTACCCGCTCAGTATCTGCGCCAATTTTCTTCTGTTAGACAAAGCGGCGGAATAAATTGATCTAAGAAGGATAAAGAAAAAATTCCTTTGCGTCATCAAAGAATTACCAATTGAGTATAAGGAAACTATTTTCAAACGCAACAATAGCACTGTTGGTCAAAAAGATCCTTTGCAATAGTGTGAGAATTGACCGCCAGTTGTGATTGATTGGGTGTTCTGAGCGGGTATCTTGAAAGTGAAGGAGTTTTTTTGAAAGCATTGAATCAATTGATGTAGTGGTCTTTTATAGATGCAAGTTGGAATTGGCTGCGCTCTGCGCAATCAGGAGTAGCAGCAGCCTCAGCAGGGGTAGCGCGCTCAGAAATGGGTGCTGTTGTTCCGCAGCAAGCTGAGCTTCTGGCTCAGCAGCAGTCAAACCAGGATCAGCATCTTGAGATGCGGGATGCATTGGATCAGATTGGACGGATTGCGTGCGGATTGTGCGTTGCGAGATGCGGGTTGGATCACACAGATATATCTCAGATATCTGAAAAGACATTTAAGGTGGATGCGCAAATGCGCAGGGGGCTCTGAGTTGGGCGCGGCGCAAGGGCTGCATCATGAGAAGGACAAACGGGTGGACGTAATGGAAGGTGGGAAATGCAGATGGATATGGGATATGGGATTTGGATTATGGGATGGGAAGGGTAGGGTTGGGGCTAGGGTTCTGTGCTTAGGGGTTGTATTTCATTATTCTTGCTTGTTTCTGGTTCTATTTAGGTAAGGGTTGTGGGGGAGGTTACTTGAACCGCACGCTCAACCCGGAGGGGAGGAGGATCAAATTAGATCATCATAGGTTTTGGAAGGATCTTTACTCTCCATTCTCTATCTCTCAGTCAAAGGTTGAAAAGTTGCACTCAGGGTTTACAGATTTAAGGGATCAATAATTTCCAAATTTGGGAAACTTCAAAGGAGAATTCCTCTTCTGATTTCCACATCTGGGAGTCTGGCTGGGAAGTAATCTTTTGTTCCTTGTCTCTTGAAACTAACAAGCGCAATGTCCCAGTAACACCCATTGACTGTTGTGGGGTCATCTAATGTTACACCCACTCCTCTTCCTCCTCCTCCTCCTCCGGCTTCTTGGCAGCAACCCTCATCAGGGGCGGGATACTGTGTCCCTTGTTCCAACAATGGCTCCAATCACAAGCCCCTTTTCATCAGGCCGCAGGACTATCCTCATATCCGGTTCAACACTGAGGAGGTTACACAATTCCTTGCGCAATACAAATGAATTGCTGACGCGGAAGGTGCAATGGGTTTGGATAAGGCTCGGCTTGTTTTCCTCTTCATCATGGACAAAGAGAAGCTTTGGGATGTGGAGGAGATGGAAGGGTATGAGGAACCCAATTGGCCAAAACTGAAGGCAGAAATCTTGGCATGCTGGGGAAGGTGCAAACCTTGGTTTTAGGAAAGGGACTTCTAGCAAGCAGCGGCAGAAGCAAGCACAAATCTCAGAGTCCAGACGCGGGCGCAATTGGGGGATTATGTATCAATGTTTGATTGGATCTATTGTTACCTGGCAAAGAGCAAGGTGATATTGGGGTAGATGGGCGCAATGAAGAAGGCATTTTTGGGAGGACTCAGTCCCCAACTCCGTGGGCGGGTGCAGGGGCACTTGTACAACAACAATCTGGTAAAGAGGTTGTTGGATGGGAGTATTGCGCTTCTTCCGGACATCCTTGTCATTTGTTGGGCGGTGGAAAGCAAGTTGGACTTGGAGGAACTGATGGAGGACATGGAAAGGTTGTTCCCGATGGGGCCAAAGAAGTCCGCTTCCCACACTCCGGCAGCACCAACACAAGCTCCGGTTGCAGGCCCCTCAAAAATGGAATGCGCTATGGCAACACCACCAACAACAAGCCCAGAGATTAGAAAGATGACCCAATTGATGAAGGATTTACGGATCTTTCTGAGTCATGTTGGGGCTGCGCAATCCACCTCCTCACATTGGGGGACCGCTTCCGCCATTGAACCCTCCCGCATTGCCCTTATGCAATTATTTCAGGGACATCAGGCATTGGCAGTTGGGGTGCAATAACATGACAAAGAAACTCAAGGCAGGATTGGTTTGACCAGTTCAAATGGGATTCATGTTTCTGACAGGCCAGAGGATCTCCACATAGCCTGGGAATCCGACTGCAATGAAACAAGTGGGCGCGCAAGGGCAGGATTTGGGGGAAACTTCTCAAGCTTTGCTTGGGATTGTCACCGGTCCCGGGGTATGGCAACTGCCTTGCGTGGAGGCGGAAGTAAGGGTACTAGCAACAAAGGAACAGGCGGAGGTGGAAAGTATGGATGTGGATGCCAAGGAACAGGTAGCACCGGCAGCTCCTAAGCCAATTGTGCGCGTTCTGGAAACAGATGGAGGGCTGGTGAATCCGGCGGGGAAGAAGAAGGCGGTGGAAATTGTGCCCTGAGTGATTGGGAATGAAAAAACTATTCCCTTGACCTTGAAGGAGTTGGGGGCAGTGTTGCCGGTGGTAATAGACAAGATGGTTCAGGGGCTGAAGGATTGCGGACAAAATAGGATCCCTCCAACGTTGGTTTCAGCGGGTGAACTTGGCTTGGGATTATGCGGAGCGCAACCTAGCAGGGATGAAATTGGTTTCAACTCTGCTGCCTTAAATTCCAATGAATATTTCCTGAAGGAAGATATGGGAACTGGTGAATAGCGGTTCCATGGTGAAACTTCTTCTGTCTAGGCTTGTGGATGAAATGGGATTGGTTTGGCGGAAATGCGCACTTAATGGCGGAGCCTTTCATGTGGATGGGGTTGTGGAGGAGGAAGAGGTTGAGGTTGCAAGGGTACGTAAACCACTTTCTTTTCTATTGGTTGATTACAGGGAGGCTATTTTAGGAAAGCAATTCATGTTTGGGTTCCAAGCGCAAATGAAATTTGATCCAGAGGCAGGGACAGAAGGGTTG
Organism: Puccinia polysora; assembly: GCA_025617555.3. Lineage (NCBI taxonomy): Eukaryota > Fungi > Basidiomycota > Pucciniomycetes > Pucciniales > Pucciniaceae > Puccinia > Puccinia polysora. Next base: position 34,090,058 of record CM062617.1, on the reverse strand, counting down.
ACAGTGGAAGATTTTTCCGGAAAGCAATTTGAAACCAAACTCCGCAATCAAGGATTGGGGAAGTGGATGCCAGATTTGACGGGAGAGGAGGAGGAGGAACCTGGCGGGGAGTTGGTTTGCAAGGGTGGTCTGGAGGAGGATTTTAACTAGTTGGCCAAGGTTACCGCATGGAGAAAGCTCCGGATTGGTGCGGGCAGTTGACAAGTGAGGAGAAGTTGGGAAGTAGGGAAGAAGTGCGGGACGCGCGAGCGCTGGAAGTAAGTCCCTTTCCTCAGTGTGCATTGCCATGAGGTACTTTGCAAAAACACTCATTGTGCCAAGCTTGTGAGCAGAGGCAAAAGCCACATTTTGGGTTTGACTAGGACCTATGGTAACAGATGCATGTGGATGGCGCGGTGCAATGTTGGGAAGTATAAGCCCTTTGCGCAAAAGGTCCATCCCCGTAACAAAGCAATGCTGCAGGATCTGAACAGACCACTCCAACCACTCCCTTGGAAATTTTGGCTGAAGGTGTCAGGATGGGTAATGCAATTGGAGCGGATTACAGATGAGCGGCTTGCGGCCCTTAACTTTGGACTGCTGGGCTTTTTAAGTGCGGAGGAACAGCATTTGCTGACATTGGTACTTGTCCTCCGGGAAAGAGTGCTTGCGTTTGGACCTGAAGAGTGGGGAATGTTAAAGAGAAAGATAGGAGAAACTTATGTGATTCAAATGGTTCCACATGAAACTTGGCAGATCAAACCAATTCCAATTCCTCAGGCGGTTTGGGGGCCCTTCTTGGAGCTGGTGATCAAGCGTGTGGGGAAGGGTCTTTATGAGCAATCAAAATCAAGTTACTTGAGTCCAATCTTCCCAGTGGTTAAGCAGGATGGGAAGTCATTACGTATTGTTCATGATCTGCAGCGGCTCAATTTGTTTAAAATCCAAGATGCGGGACAGCCTACACGCGTGGACAAGTTTCCAGAATCTATGGGACGGCGCGCGTGCTACAGGTGGTGGATGTGATGGGTGGATACAATCAGTGCAAACTTGATTTGAGTTTTCATCCAATGACTGCCTTTGAAACCGGATTGGGCAGGATGCAACTGACCCGGCTGATGCAAGGTGCAACTAACTTGGTCGCGGTTTACCAAGCACAGATGACCTGGATTCTGAAGGAAAATCTTCTGGAGGGGGTGCAGATTTTCATTGAAAACACAGGCATCAAAGGCCCAAAGACAGATTACGGAGGGATAACGCTTATAGACGCTCCAGAAATTTGCCAGTTTGTCTGGAAGTATGTGCAAACTCTGGAGCAGATCTTGTTCCGGATTGAAGAAGCGGGGATTACGGTGTTGGGGAAAAATTTAGTGGTCTGCGTACCAACACTGGAGGTTCTAGGAAATGTGGTGGCTTCCAACAGAAGGCAGATTGCAGAAAAGAAATGCAAAAAATTCCTCAAGGGGCCAACACCAAAGATTGTATCACACATTCTCCAGTTCTTGGGATTGTGTAGCTATGTACAAATGTTCATTGAGCGGTTTGCAGAGGTTGCTAGTCCATTGCGGGAATTGACATGTAAGGGCACAGAATGGACCCAGGGTTTGGACTGTGAAATTGCCTTTGACAAACTCAAGGAGATCTTTTGGCGCAATATTGTACTGCGGGACTTGGATTATGACGCCGGAGGAATTAAGTTGGCTGTGGATTCAAGCAAGCTTGGCGCAGGGGCGGTGCTGACACAGGAGGATGAGGGGAAAGATTTTCCGGCTCTTTACAAGTCCGTTACATTTATGCCAGCAGAGAGCCCGTATTTGCAGCCTAATTTGGAGCTTTTTGGGTTCACTAAGATTGTGCAGAGGTTGCAGCATTTGCTATGGGGGATTCACTTCATGCTTCTTGTGGATTCAGAGGCACTGGCGCGGATGATCAATTTCCCAATGCTGCCAAATGTGCCTATGACCAGGTGGGTTGTATTTCTTCAGTTTTTCTCTTTCACGGTGGTACATGTTCCAGGGAAGGCCTTTAAATTTCCAGAAGCGCTGTCTTTGTACTCGCCCAATGACCCATACAAAGGCGTGGAACCACTGGATGTGGAGAACCCAATGGTTAAGGTAGGGGTGGTCGAAGCAGGTGTGCAACTTCCCCTCCAGCAGTCTGGAAGGTACGCGGTCCTCAGTTTATATTTGTGGGATCTTTGGTTTCTGGATGAAATGCCAGCCAAGATTGTTTGATGGATTTGGCAGAGAGTGGGAAATTTCTACCTGCAGGAAGGACAGCTGTGGCGGCAAGGCGCGCCGGTACCACTTGTGGTCAGCACAACAAGGGAAGATCAGACGGTAATTCTAGGAAGTCTGCATGACAATCTTGGTTATCATGGCAAGCTTGAAATGCGGAAGCAGGTGAGGGAAAGGTTCTGGTGGCAGGGTGTAGTACGCACGGTGCAGGAGTGGGTACAGTCGTGCAAAGCGTGTCAGAAGCGGAGAGCAACGTTACCTTGCAAAGTATGTATTCCCACTGGGGAGGATGGCTTGGTTGGGCGGGTTTCTCTGGATGTTGTGCACATCAAGGCAGGTAAGTTCGCGTAACTCCTTGTTGCGCGGGACAATCTTTTTGATGGGTGGAAGCACAGCCATTGTTGAAGCTTCCAGTGGAGAAATTTGGACAGTTTCTGGAGGATGATTGGTTTTTGCGTTACTGATCACTTTGGCTGGTAACCGTAGATGGGAGCGCAGAGTTCTGGGGGCCGTTGGCAGAGTTGGTTCAAAGTTGTGGAGCAAAGTTTGGGAAAGTGACGGAGTACTATCCGGAAGGTGCAGGGATGATTGAGCGCGGTCACCAGCCAATCAAGGATGCAATGGTGAAGATGTGCAGTAAGGATGGAAATTGGTGGCAGGAAACCCTTCCGGTAGTTTTTTTCACGGATTGGATTTTGGTGAAGAGATCAAGGGGTTATTTGCCATATGAGCTACTATTTGGGAAGAAAAACGTGCTGCAAATTGACATCAAGCTGGAAAACTTTCTGGGTATTGATTGGTGGAAGGTTAAGAAGGCCGCGGATCTAGTCAAGGCCCGCGCCAAGAAACTCCTGCAATGGGAAAAGATGCTGGAGAAAGTGACTGGGAGACTGAAGGAAACCCGCACAAAGTCTTTCTGCTACTGGGACAAGCGCTGCATGCATAAAATCCGGGATATTTTGTGGAAGGGGGACTTGGTTCTGCTTTACAACTGGAGCCTGGAAACTCAATGGGGGAAGCTGTTTGCTAATTGATGGAACAGGCCTTTCTGTGTGATGTCCAAGTTCACTGGAGGTGGCTACCAGTTGGATGAATTGGATGGAACTCTACTCAAGCCGAAGGCCGCAGCTTTGCATGGGGATCAACTTCATTTGACAAGACGGCTGGGTTGGATAGCAAAGGGGACAGCAATGTGGATCCCTCTTCCAAGGACAAGCCCACGCGTGTTCATTGCATCTGGCAAAGTAAACAACTGCAGGCCTCTGGGGACAGTAGCCAAGTTGGGGGGGGGGAAATGGATGAATAGGGGATATGATTGGATTTAGTGAGGGGGTGCTCTAGCCAGTTCACAGCTGGAATAACTAGAAACCCCACAATGTTTGTTTTCTTATTTTATTCTCTCTGGATTGGCTTTTGGGATTATTTCTGGCTAGGGATGGTTTCTTTTAGGTACGGACACAGCCCAAAGCTGGGTCCACAGACGCGAGGACAAGCCCTGCATTCTGGAAGCAAACACATGGACAATTTCTGACAGATGATTCAGGGAACTAGGAAAGCGCTTGGCGCGGAACAGATTTGGGTCAAAGAGCAAGGCGCAGGCTTGGAAATGGGTTGGTGCTTTAAAAAAAAATATTTTTTTTTTAAGTTTTCTTTGGTTATCTTATAGATGGAAGGTGCGGATTGGTTTGGGAAGATACTTTTCTTTTCTCTCTCTCAAGGATGTGCACGCGCGGCTGTTTTTCTTTGTACTCTCTCTGTTCTGTAGATGGGTATGGGGAACTGTGTGGCAGTTTTTCTGGGGTGGTCCAGGTACCTTTAGCGGATACTCTCAGTGGTGCAGATGTTCTCACTCTCACCAGTTACTCTCAATGTTCCGGATTCTTCTCACTCTAGGGGATCTCTCTCAAAGGGACGATCTTGCGAGTGGCTCTTATTTCTCTCAAGGTTCTCACAAGGCCCAAAGGCTACTCTGGATGGCGCGGCAAAAGTCCTTTGATTTGCAAATAGGCGCAGGGATGGAAACAAGAAGGAATGGGAAGAAAAGGGGGGGCAATCCACCTGCGTTGGCTGGGTCCTCATCACTTTCTCAACGTCTGCGCAAGCCGCCACGGCTAGGGATTGGAAGGCCGCCAAAACCTTGCGTTGCGCATTGGCAGTGTGCGCATAGGGGACCGCTAGAAAATGCCGGAGTAGTTTGTCCGCGCTGTTCACCATTGCTTCAAAACTCACCAAGGGAAGTGCAGAAATCAGAGGGATCCCCAGGATCTTGAGAGTGGCTGCCAAAGGGGTTGAAGCGGCTGCAGGTTCTGGTGATGAATTGATCAGCACGGGAGACAGTGCGCGCGGGCTCTGGGGATGAACTGGGAACAGGTGATGGGGATGGGGGGGATGAGTTGAAACCAGAGGAGCTGGTCTTGGAGGAGGATCAGGCCTTGGTGGTGGTGGGGGAGGTGTGGTCGGACGGTTGGGGATTATTGGGTCCATTGCTGTTATGTGCATTTGTACCCACACGGCCCACTCATGGGCTGCATTCCAAAAGGCCGCAAATTTGGGAAAGTCTTGGTGTCTCCAAGGTCCAGCCCGGCAAAAAAGGGAGCAAAAATCATGGCTCTTGCGCAACAGAGGGTTTTGGGCAAGGCGTTGCGGATGATTGCAAGGTGAGCCGGGCAGAGTCCACTTTTTGGTAAAAAACTCCTTGTCACTCAAGACCACAAAGGAGTTGGGCTGGGTCCTCTTGCGCAGGCAACCTTGAGGGCGGTCAACAGGCATGCCCTCCAATAGGGAGCAGCAGTGGTGTCTGGCTTGGCATGGAACACAGGCGCGCCAGCCTGGAAGGATCCGGAAAGCAAGGCAGTTCCAGCTGCAATACGTGCAGGACATGTCTAGCAAAGAGGGGCGGATGGGGTGTTTTATTTTCTTTTGTGTGATGAAATGGTGCAAAGGGGAGGTGGAAAAATATGGTATAGTTGGGGGTAGGTGAGATAGTGGTGGATCTCTGGGGACAGAACTCAAGTTGGGGGGGGGGGATGTGGTGGTCTTTTATAGATGTGAGTTGGAATTGGCTGCATTGCTGTGCGCTCAGCAGTAGCTGCCGGCTCAGCAGGGGTAGAATGCTCAGAAATGGGTGCTGTTTTGCCACAGCAAGCCGCGCTGCGGGCTCAGCAGTAGTCAAACTGGGCTCAGCATCTGGAGACCCGGAATGGATTAGTTCAGATTGGATGGATCGCGTGCGGATGGCATCTGTGAAAGAGATAGAATACTTGACCAATAAAAAAATAGAGCTAACCTTGACAAAAGCAAAAGCAGGGGATTTGAGTAATCTGGATGAAAAGTTAACTACCATTGATGAAAACTTGGAAGACTCATGCAGAGAATCTACCAGTATGAAAGGAGATGTCAGCTGATTTACCTCAATGGTTCTACAACTGGGTCATTCATTGGAAGTGTTAGATCTTAAGTTTGCTAAAGACTTGAGTTCTTTCAAAGAAGATATATTGAAATGTCAAGTTATGTCAGAACAGAATCTAGAAAAATTAAGTACCAAAATTGATAAAGTACACAAACAATGAGGGAACCATAATGAGAAGCTTCATGAAAGATTTTTATTCTTTTAACAAGATAACTACACTCATGTTATAGAATCCAGAGCCCCAGAGGTGAAAAGAAAAAGCAAGAATGTTGCAGAAGACAATGATTTGGTGCAGGATTCTGGAAAAGGAGAGGTTTTCAAGAAGATATTTGAGGTATTGCCAAATATAAATGAATGGCCTGATTCCTCTGGGGAGGGTGAATATGATTATACTGAATTTATTTCATGGATTTACAACCTGAAAGAGGATACTGGACTGACTGATAACTCAATTAATAGTAGATTAAGTTTTCTATTTACGGGCATAGCCTCAGATTGGTATAGAGACAGAAGGAATGCTGTAGGTGTACAGGACTGGGACTTTTGGAAAAGAGAAAAAAACTCAAACTTGGCACATCAAATTGGAAAAGGAAGTTCTTGACTGCCTTCAAAAATGACAAATTTTTGCCAGGTGTAAAACCACCAGAAACTTGGGTAACCAGTGCGGTGGTCTTTCATAGACGCAAGTTGGAATTGGCTGCGCGCTGCGGGCTCAGCAGTAGCGGCGCGCTCAGCAATGGGTGTGGCTTTGCCGCAGTAAGCCGTGCTGTGGGCCAGCCACAGTCAAATTGGGCTCAGCATCTGGAGACGCAGGGTGGATTGGATTGGATTGGACAGATCATGCACAGTGTGCGTCTTGTGATGCGCAGATTGGATCACATGGATGTATCTCAGATATCTGGAAAGGCGCGTTGGGAAGATGCGGACATGCGCGGGGGGCTCCACGTTGGGTGCAGTGCAAGGGCCGCTTCATGAGAAGGACAAACTGGGTGGGCGTAATGGCAGGCGGGAAATACAGATGGATATGGGGTATGGGATATGGATCATGGGATGGAAAGGAAGGATAGGGTTGGGGCTATGGTTCTGTAATTAGGGGTTGTGTTTCATTATTCTTTCTTTCTTCTGTTTGTACTTGGGTTAGGGTTGAGGGAGAGGTTACTTAAACCCAACCCTCAACCCGGACATGGAGGGGATCATCACAGAGGATCACATTGGATCATCATAACTTTTGGAAGGACCTTTACTCTCATTTCTCTATCTCTCAATCAAAGGGTGAAAAGTCACACTCAGGATTTACAGACACAAGGGATCAATAACTTGGGAACTTGGGAACCATTAAAGGAGAATTCCTCTTCTGAATTCCACACCTGGCAAAGAAAGAGAATTAGAGCATGTGACCCATAGTTGGATCAGGATAGTATTAATTTCAAGTTAATATCCCTGATGGACAGTGAAGTTTTGTTTTCATTAAAGACAAGTATTAAGACTATAGATGATTTCTCAAACTTGATTAACATACTTGAAGATATATTAGAAGACACATCTCTGGGTAGAAGAAAGTCATATGCTCCTAGGGATGTTCCCATGGAAAATTCAAGTAAGGGTAAACTACCTTTGAAGCAGAGTCCTCAGAATAATGACCTTTCTTTTTATACTTGTGGTAAGACAGGACATAATTTGAGAAATTGTCCTCAGAAGGCTAGCAAAGTCAACAACATAGCAGCTAAGACAGGTGAAAAAGGTGAAGTTGCCTATGATTCTTACAATGACTATAGTGAAGCAGAAGATGATAACCTGATTATAGGTTGCATCAATTCTGTTGATACATCAAATGACTTAGTAGAGATTTCATTCTGTGGTAAATCTTGTAAAGTGCTCCTAGATTCTGGTGCTTGTAAATCTGTAGTAGGCAGAAGGTACTTAGAAAATTTGTGTCCACAGTGGGAGAAGCACTTAATGGAGATACCCAAGATGAACCTGCAAAGCTGTTCTGGTACTCTGGTTCCCTTAGGGATGGTCAAGATTAGATTCATCATGAAGAATTTGGCTTTAGTAATCAAGTTTGTAGTGATTGATAATACTGAAACGGGATATTTCATAATTGGGAGTGACTACATGAAGAGATACCATATCAGTTTGTTTCATGAGAGTAATTATTCATACTTTACTATTGGAAACAGAGCAAAATTTTATTTCACTAATTCTGGTGAGAATTTTGTGAATAGTATTTCAAAAGAGAGGTTTGAAAATGAGCTGAAAGAAAATAATATCCAAGTTTATTTACGGGACACTATTTAAAGCCAACAAACCAGGAACTGTATCATTGTGTTATATAAGAGACTGCAAATGAAGTAAAGCAAAATAGAAGAAGACAGGTCCTACCCAAGGACTGGAAATGACACGGGTCAAAAGATGCTTCAACAAAGAAAAATGATAAGACCTAGCACAAGCAAATTACTTGAAGCCCTCTTCAATGGCCAGACTACTTCAAGTAGGATGAAAGCAAAAGATGATTAGAAGAAGTTATGCGCCAGATAGATGAAGTGATGATTGCACCAAATTACTTGAAGCCCTCTTTGATGACCAGACAAATTCACTTGCTTTGTGATCTTGAAAGATGGTTTTGCAAGGTAGAAGAGATTAACAAAGTGAACGTCCGGTGAGAGAAGAAGGAGAAGGGAGAGAGTTCCAGGATCTTTTCCGGTTTAACCTTTAACTGACATCAGAAGACCAGCCAGATAAATATGCATAAATCATTCTAGCCCCGCGCGTGTCACTTTAGGTGCTTTTGAGGAGAATAATAAAAAAGCAGTAGATGAAAAAAAATAAATAAAAACAAATTAAAAGTGGAATGAAATGAAGAACAACACTCTCTCTATTAAAATCATTCTATTCCAATTCCAACATGAGCTCATCAGATATTCAAAGATTATCACTTCCTTGACAGAGGATGAAAGGAATGATCTATTTTCTCGGCTATTTGAGCATCAATACGCTTTTGCAACAGTGAATCAACCTTTTGTTTCTATAATAGGAAATTAGGTAAAGATCACTTTGACCATAGATGGACCATATCCACCAGCTTTGAGAAAACATCTGTTACCTGATAGCCCTAGGAGCAAAGAAGAACTGAAAGAACATATACATACATTGTTGAAATCAAATGTGATCAGGAAGGTAGGTGCCAATGAGGATGTAGATAACAACAAAACTGTTATTTATAGCCTGGTAAAATGGTAAATAAAGGATGGTTGGAGACCTCAGGGCATTAAATTCCTACAAAAACCCATATCCCATTCCAAAGATTGCTGAATCTTTGAGTAAATTTCACCAATTTAAGTACATTTCTTGTATGGATTTTCTCAAAGGTTTTCATCAGAATGTGGTAGAACCGGAAAGCAGGAATTTCCTAAGGTTAGTGTGCCACTTGGGAGTGTTTGAGTACCTGAGAATGCCTTTTGGTATCAAAAATGCTCCATCCCACTTTCAGAGGATGATGGACTCAGAATTTCATGAATAATTGATGCAGAACTGGTTGATAATTTATATAGATGATATAATTATATTTTCTGAAACATGGCATGAACATAAAGCAAGGATGTCTATAATAATTGAAAAATTAATTAAGATTAATAAGAAAATATCTTTAAATAAATGCTTATTTGGATTTAATGAATTGAAAGATTTGGGTCATATTGTGAGTGTTTTATCACTTGGCATAGATCAAGCCAGAGTAGCTGCTGTATTTCTGAAACCTATACCTAGTAATTTTAAAGAGATTTAAATTTTTTTGGGTTTTGAAGGTTATTGCAGACTACAAGTTAGAGATTTTGTGATGATAGCTTCTAGTCTTTATAAGATATGCAGTCCAAATTTTTTGTTTGAAATGACTAAGGAGAGGTCAAAGGCCTATCAACTACTTAAGAAAAACCTGAAAAGTGCACCTTTATTATTTCATCCAGACCCTAAGAAACCATTCAAGCTGTATGTAGATGCATGTATGGAAGGTCTTGGAGATGGATTGCACCAAGTACAAATAGTTAATGATAAGCCCGTTGAAGGACCAATTTTTTTTATATCCAGAAAACTTAAGGATAGTGAAAGAAGATATGGTGCTTCACAATTAGAGTGTCTGTTTCTGGTATGGGCCTTGGAAAAACTGTGCTATTACCTACATGGATGTCAATTTGAATTTATTACTTACTGTACAATGCTAAAGTCATTTCTGAACTTGAAGACACCCAACAGGCACATGTTAAGGTGGCAAATTTCCATCCAGGAATTGGGGGGTTCCATGAAAATAGTTCACAGGGAAGGATGAATACATAAGAATTCAGATGGTTTATCATGTTGGGAACTACCTATTGACATCAATAACCCTGCTTACAACCCTGAGGAAAATTTGGATACATTGACTATCATGGCTATATCAATGAGGAATTGGGCACAAAGCTTCTGGGATTCTGTTTTTGAATCCTATTCTAATAATAAAAATGCTTCATTAATAGTAGAAATTTTGAAATCAAAAACTAATAGACAGGACTTGATTGAAGGGCTAGATGAAGAATGGAAGAAGGAACTACTTTATGGTAGATTGGTGCTTTTGAATGGTTTTTTATATCATGGGTCAGCTCACTGGTGTTCTTCAGTATTGAAAAAAGATGAACATGTAGAGTTATTGATGAGTGAATGCTATGAAAACATCTGTTCAGTAATTCTATTTAAAGAAAGAACAACAGACAGAATTAAGAAGATAGCTTGGTGGCCAGGTTGGAGAAAAACTGTCTCTGAATGATGTGATTCTTGTGAGAGATGCCAAAAGGCCAACAGAACCACAGGAAAGAGGTATGGACTATTAAAATCCATAGAAGAACCAAGGGAAAGATGGTCCACTATCAATGTGGACTTTGTGTATGGGCTACCACCAGGAGGGAAAGATAATCATAATTTTTTACTAGTGGTAGTTTATAGGCTCTCTAGGAGAGCTAGGTTCCTACCATGTTACAAGGATAGTTCCGCAATGGATATAGCTCTATTATTCTGGAATGGCATTTTTAGTGACGTAGGTTCTCCACAGAACATAATTAGTGACAGAGATACTAAATTTAATTCTGAATTCTGGAACAGTTTGTTTGAAATAGTAGGAAAAAAATTATCTTTCTCAACAGCTTACCACCTGCAGACTGATGGTCTGGCTGAGAGAATGATACAAACCTTGGAAAACATGATAAGACGGTATTGTGCATATGGAATTGATTCCAGAGACAATGATGGCTATAGGCATTATTGGGTATCACTGTTGCGGGCTTTGGAATTTGCATATAAATATAGTAAGCATTCTACCACCAACATGTCACCTTTTGAACTGGAAAGAGGTTTGATTCCTCAAACGCCTTGGGATATGCTCCTTAGAAAGAGTATTGCAATGCACCCCTCTGCAGATTTTTTTAGAGAAATGATGATTAGGGCTGAGGACTTTGCCAGCAAATGTGTTAAGGAAACATTGGAATACAAAAATAATAGATGGGATAAAACTCACAAGGATCATGAAATCAAAATTGGAGACATGGTCTTGATTTCAACAGCAAATTTTTCCAATATAGCAGGACATAGAAAACTTAAGGACTCATTTGTTGAACTTTTTTTTGTAAAGGCTTTATATGGGAAAAATGCGGTGGAAGTAATTTTGCACAAAGCATCTGACAAAAAACATCCAACATTCCCAATCATTTTGGTGAAGAGGTTCATACAACCTAAGGAGAAATTTCCATTGAGAAAGACCCCTTTAGTTGTGATCCCACATCTAGAACGGATTGAGGATGAATTACCTCACATGATATTGAACCATAAAATCATTAGGAAAAAGGGTAAGGATGTCAGACTCTATCTGGTGAGGTTGAAGAAATAATTAGCTGATAGTTATTTATGGCTAGAGGCTAAAGAAATTAGAAAATCTGATATAGTATTGGGGACATATAGATCCTCTAAAAGGGTTAAAAATTCCCCTGAAGAGTAAGTTTTTCTTTTGGTGGTAGGGGGTGTCAGCCACGAGACAATAAGACTTGTCCAAATTTCTGCACAACTCATATGCCTTGCTGGTATAGTGGTTAAGTACTAGCCTTAACCTCCACTTCCTGAAATCAAGGCCACTGGTTCAAACAACCATAGAGCCAAAAATGAAAATCAATTAAGAAGTTCACAATTATCACAAAAATTTTGATAATATTTTATAATATTTTATAAGTATGTTTTTATGAGTATTGATTGTAGAATTAAAACCTTGATAATATATGTTATCAAGATGGGGATCAAATATAACTATAAATTGAGTTATGATGACTCAGATGCGTCCAAACTATTGGTATATAAATTTCAAATAAGTTCCCTTCCTTTGGGGAAAAGCTACAGTAATTAATTTAATCTATACTCTCCACTCTGTATAAACCAATCACATAATCTTAATATTATCCCCCTTGAGGATGTGATTATTGTTGGATTTCAGGTAGATTCTAAGAAAATGAAAAAGATTAAGATTTTAAGAGGGCTGAAGAAAAAGTTCAATCAGTGTAAGGAAACAACAAGAAAAAGGAAAAGTAAGACGCAAGAAGAAAAGAAGAAACATCAATACACCGCAGAGCAGATGAGAGAGGTTTAATTGAGTAGGAACGCTGACAAAAGAAGAACGATAACATAAAAGAAGCAAGAATCTAAGGAAAAGAGAAGGAAGGATTAGATTCAAAAGATATAAGATCCGCCAGAGATTCAGATGAAGCCTGACCAGAAAAGACTGGTAGAGGATGAGGTTGAAGACTTGAGGTTGAGGTCGTGAGTTTGAGAGAGTTTGAGTGAACGCATTGAGTGTGATGAAAGGCGGAAACGAGTAAGGACAATGAATAAGAAAAAGGAAAGATTGGAAAGAGGAGAGGTGAAAATGGTGGTTGAGAACAGCAGGATGCGGTGACAGACACCCAATCATCCCTTGAATTTACAAGTAGACATTTGGGATTTTGGGATAGAGTGCGGAGCACGCGTCAAGTGTGCGTTACATTTGAGAGACAGTGTAGAGAAAGAAAAAGGGGCCCCGCGGAGCGGGGATTTGTATTAGGAAGAGGATTGAGAGATGTCAGAAATTCCAACAATTATACTTTGATAAAATCTCCTGAGCCTTGAGATCTTCCACTCAGAGGGCCCTGAGCTTAGTTTTAGAGTATATAACTTTTGGGTTATGTAAATAGGACCCTTTAAATTGAAAATCCCCCCCAATGAGTACAAGTACCCTATTTCTCATTGGGCAGGATGTGATGGGTTTCTGAGCCCTTGAGGAAGAAACCAGGGAGAGAATAGCACTCCCCTGATGATTCCTTGGGTCCCCTGAGGGCTCCTGTTACTGTAAAATAGGAGGGAATTCACCCTTTAGCCCCTTCCTCACCAGTTCTATATGATTAATTATTTGTAAAAGAATAGGGAAACAGTTAACAAGCCCACCAAAATTAGCCTCAAGAAGAGATATACTGGGGCTATCAACTTTAGTATTCAATTCAACTAAAAATCTTATTGGAAACTTCAATTTTGAGTGGAAGGTCCTAATTGGAGTACTGACCCTTGTGCATTACTAATATCAAGGGTGTGAGCTTACTTATAAGCAAAGCTACTTTGAGCTTAATTGATTTGGAGACAGGACCCTTACCTTTTTATAAAGTTTTAAGGTGTGGCTTTTTCCTCACAATACCTTGTTATTGTTTGATTCTGTGAGGTTTTAGCTATTGTTTGAGTTATTTGAGTCAAAAACTTACTTTAATATTGGTTTTTGTCTTATTTTTGCAGGTATAACCACGGCTAAGTTTAGCAATAGAGGTTATATCCCTGAAAATTGGGGGCATCATCAAATTTTAGAGCCTTGAAAATTATGTTGTCCATATAAAGTACGCAGTTTTGTGGTATTTTTCTGGTATTTGCCTGCAAAAATAAGACAAAAACCAAGTTTAGCAATAGAGGTTATATCCCTGACACATTTTGTCTGGGGTGGTCCAGGTACCTTTCCCAGAAATGTTTACAATATGGGGTGTGGATCACGGGGCTTTTCTCTCAGGCTTGGGCGCAGATGCAGGGCTAGTTCTTTCTCACTCTTACTCTGGCTCAAGGATGCTTGCGGTGCTCACATGCGTATGTGGATTTCCAAATCAATCTCACTCTCACTCAAGGCCCAAGGCCGCTCACTCAACAAAGGATAGCACATCAAAATTCAATTTCTTTGGAAGGTACAGAATTGCGCGGATAAAGACAAGCAAGGAAGAGAAGGGAAAAGGGGAGCAGGCAATCCGCCTAAATCAAGTCCATAACCTCCACCATTTGCAACCACGCCATGTTCACGAGTACTCAGAAGGCCGCCAAGAGTTTGTGTTGGGATTTGGCTCCATGAGCGCCCAGAGCTGAAAGGAAACACCGGAGGAGATTGTCTGACTTGGCTTTAAAGTCCTCAAAGCGGGCCTCCCTTAGCGCTAGTCCCATGGGAATGTCTGAGATTTCCGGAGTGGCCCCGCAAGGTGCAGCTGGAGCTTTAGCTGGGGAATAGGAACTGATGACCCGTTCCAGGGAATCCAGAGTTGACGCGCTTTGTGCGGGCTCTGGTGATGATTGTGGGGCCGGTGATGGTGATTCTGCTGGAGATGCCCGGGGTGGGGTTCCAGGAGATGCAAGAGGAGGACCGGGAGTCGGGCTAGGGACTGGAGGAGGAGCCAGGGGCTGTCCAAAGAGTTCCTCAACTTGTGGGTTGGTTGTGCCTTGATTTACATGGACCCAGTTGGCCTAGAGGCGGAGAGCCGCTTGCCAGTTGGCAGGGTTTTCAAAGTCCTCCTTATGCAGCGGTCCGCCATGGCAAAAAAGAGAGGCCAAGTTGCCACTTTTGGCCAAGGTTGGTGGAGTGGAGCGCGGGGGCAATGGAATGATGGGGAGCCAGGAGGAGTCCAAAAGTCCTTGAAAATTGTGTTGCTTTCCAAAACCATGAACGGGTTGGGTTGAGCCCTCTTGCGCGGCCTGGGCTGAGAGCCCAATTGGGGAGGAGCCTGGGGAATTCCCTTGCTAAGCAAGCAGCGGCGGTAGCCACAATGGCAGGTGGTGCATGCCTGACACCCTGGAAAGAATTGAACACACAGCCCGTTCCGGGCACAGAACTTGCAGGGTGTTATGGTGGTGGATGAGTGGAGTGGTTGGCAATGTGTGAGGAGGAGTGCAAGAAAGGGGTTGGATGGAATGGTGAGGGCCCAAGGACAGTTGGGGTGGCAATGGGGAGTCCTCTGGGGACAGAACTCAAGTTGGGCAGGGGAGTGGTGTTGTTACATAGCCTTGGATCAAGAACTACACCGCAGTTGGCGCGCTCAGCATTGGTAGGTTGGGCTCAGAATTTCGGATACATGCGGTCTAAGAAGTGGCCTCTGTGGGCTCAGCTGTAGGCACCGCGGGGCTCAACATACTGGGTGTGGGTTGGGATTGATTGGATGTGGTGGGCCCCAGCCCACGCAGAAATTATGGTCCCAAGAATTGAACTGGCCCAACAGGGTTTGTGGGTGGCTAGTTTGGGAAGGTAGAGCAGGGAAATCCGGGCTATAAGAGCAGGCTGTGCGCGTGCAAGTGCAGGAAAACCTGCAGGACAGGAAAACATGCGGCGCGCCGGGAAGATAATGACAATGCCTGGGGCTCCCAGTAGGGCGGGGCGGAGGGCCAGGTCATGAGAAGGACAAACTGGGTGTGTGTAAGGGTAGGCAGGCTTGAGGGTGATTGCGGCATGGGAAAGGGTTAGGGTTAGTATAGGGTTCTGGTTTTTAGGTTTTATTTGCTATTTGTGGTTGGGATGTAATTGCGCTTGTACTTAGGATAGGGTTGAGAGGGTGGGCTTCAAGTCCACGCTCTCAACCCCAGCTTGTAGAGACATACATATATGAATGGACAGAGGGCAAAGGATATAGTGGAGGATACGGCAAAGGATATGGAAAAGGATACCAAAAGGAAACAAAAGGAAGGAAATTCATCTCTATCTTTATCTCTCTCTCTCTCCCTCTCTCAAAACCAGAGCATCCTTATCCTTACAGTCGCTAGGACCATTGATTCCAGAACTTGAAAAAAACTGCAGGGAAAATCTCCCTCTTGTTTTCAGTACACCGCAAGCTGTTGGCTGAGTTCCAATTCCATCTTGGAATCAAAACAAGAACTACATGAATGGTGTACAAAGCCAACCATTCAGCAGCCTTGAGAGTCCCAGAAGCAGGCAAACCTATGTTTCTGGGAAACCTAGTAATACAAGATGGAAATTTGATTGAATTGGTACCCTCTTGATGACTTCTGATCTCTTGAGTAGTAAATCAAAATTCATTTGATGAAATACTTGTTTCTTCTATCAATTAACCTGCTTGAAGAGGATTTCTTTGATCTTCAAAAGAGAGGTAGGAGCTTTCTGTTGAAATATCTTCTTCCAAGTCTTTGTTGTTGCTCTCCAAATCTTGTAACTTTCTTTCCTTCTGATTTTTTTCTTTCCTTTTATCTTATTTTCATTCATTATGTCTCATTCTCCAATTCTCTGCAGTCTGGTAGCTCTGTACTCTATCACGCGTGCACATCCTGAGTGTGGACACTTCATACACAGCTGTGTTCATCAAGACTACTCTCTATGTACATTCATCAACTTTTTCAACAAAAGGGATCAAAAAAGCTGACCATCAAACAAACTAATCAAGGCAACCAATTCAATACAGTCTTCAAGACTCATCAAATCATCTCTCTCAATCCTCAACAGCACAATCACCCCAAATAAATCTCACAAAGTCAAGCAGCCAGTTTAAAATTTTAAGACAACCAGAGCAACAAGCGTCAACCCCTGGTTACGCTTGCTCACACTATCTTATCTCCAATAGTTAATCAAGGCACTCCAAATGTTTTACCCTGGTACCTTAACTAGCTTTGTTGCTCTCTACACTGGCCATCAGTAAATTAATCTACCAAACTTATGCCAGTACCGCAAACCTATCACTGATCACTTCTTGTCTCACAGTCTGTGAGTCTTCTTTGTTTCTATTATTCCATCACACTCTCAGACTCATAGTTTTCTGCCAGTGAAAACTCATTGGTTATTTTCTTTTCTATGTTTCTAACAGAATCATCTCAAATTTTTCTCACACTGGTGATTTCTTGAAATAAAATTCAGCTTTGTCTTGGAAACCAATCCTAATTTCATCAAGGTTAAAAGCCTGCGCCAAGCAACATGCAGCAACCGGGCCTTCCCCATTTCCAGGGCCAGGGGAGGAAGAAAACTACAAATCACTTGCCATCAACTCTCTAATCAAATCCACACCGCTGCTAACATCCAATGACTACAGCATGTGGTGAAAAAATTTGGAAAAATATTCAAATTGTGTGGAATCTTTGATTTAATGATTGACCCTGAAAAGCTAAGACGACTAGAAAAGGACAAGAATCAAGAATTTGTTGCCCATCCCATTGCAAAACTTGATTGCAAAACCTACAACAAATTCATTGACAACTTCAATGAGGACAATGCCAAGCTTATTTGGCTGTTGACCCAGGCTCTTTTGCTTCTTCACAGTCAGAAAACAGAGCAAGATTGTTAAACAGTTTTCTTCATTTTATCCATGGAGGCTGACATCAAGGCCTTTTTCACTTTGGTCAAAGTATATCTGAAGAAAATGTTGGAATTTGGGATTGACCTACCAACCAACATCATAGAATACTTAGTTCTCTTCAACTTTCCACCAAATATGCAAGCCATGAAGTCCTAGATAATGGAATCAACCTCAAAAAGAAATATAGATACTGTACTCAACCATCTTGTCCAAAACAATAATGAAGAAATAGCCCAAGCAAAAAACATCAAACCTACCAATATAGCTCTATATAGAGGACCAAGATGCAAGAATTTCAAGCATAACCCCGCAGTCACCTTTCACCTGGCCAGATCTTTCTGGTTTGAATTCCCTGAATTGAAATCTCCAAACACTCACAATCACGGGAAGAAGGGAAAATCAAAATCTAACAATGAGGCTCACTTCTATTCCTATTTCTGCGGAAGGAACTTGGTTGATATACATGTCACACAGCGGTTCATTCTAGATTCTGGATTCTCCATTCAAATGATTGTTGACCCAGAAGCATTCATCTCTTTTTCAAAAAGAAACAGGTCAGAGCGAATTCAAAAGGGGAAGAAGGACGCAGCTATCCTCATTGAAGGAACAGGCAAAATTGCTTTGTCAACCAAAGATGTGAATTTGATTCTCTCCAATGCAGCCTGGGTGCCCAAGTCTACCGTAAATATCATATAAATTGATTCTCTCATGACTCAAGGTGCTTTTCTAAGTGTCAAATCAAAACAAAAACCCAGAATCTTTAACCTCTTGTCACAGGGAAGAAAACTACTCTCAGGAAAAATTCTCAACAACCTATTTGTGATCAACATGTCAACAGGGCAACAAAAGTCTTACTACTCTAGCTCAGAACTTCTGCAGATTCATAGGGCCCTGGGACACGCTAGCACCAATAGGATGGCACAATACCTCAATCTGACAATTCTGGCAGACCAAAAGCAAGCCTTCAAGTGTCTCTATTGCAACAAGGCTAAAATAACCCAGAAACCTTTCAACATTCAACAACAGCTGGCCAAGCAGTGCTTCAAAAGGATCCATTTAGACCTGATGGGACCAATAAATCCAACTGCAAAAGGGTGATTTTGATACATTCTCAACCTGATAAATTCTCACTCTGGATACATAGCATGCTTTCCACTGAAATCCAAGAGTGAAACAGCAGAAGAAATCATGCATGTCATTGAAAACCAATACAGAAAGAACAACTCCTACCCTGCTGAAGTCTCCTTGTAAAGAGGTGGAGAATTTGTCAACACTAAGCTTCCAAGCTTCTACAGGGCTTGGCATATCAATCAAATTGTGAGAAAGCCTTACCACTCTCAACATAATGGAAGGGTTGAAAAAGCAAACAGAACTATCATCAAATCCACCAGAGTGACCATTTCAGATTCCAATTTATCAAAGTTGTGCTAGCACAAAGTTGTATGTAGCTCATGTCTCATGCTTAATCAAATAATAAAGAACAATTTCAAAGAATCTCCATGGATAATGATGCACAACAACAATCTTCTGACCAGCTACGTTAAACCAATTGGAACTTCAGTCACCTATTTTCTCAACTCCACTGAAATAAACTCCAAACTTGATGAAAAAGGTGCACCCGGGGTCCTTTTTGGGTTCAATCCAGCTCTCTTATCCTATAAGATAATGACTGCCACCAGAAAAATCCTCAACAAAAAGCATTTCATCTTCAATAATCAAGAACCCATCAAAATATCAATTGGCGCCAACAATCTCAAGGTGTGCACTGCTGAACCAAATGTTTTGACTACTCATAAGCCTGGAGATTTGACAAAACCCGCAACCAAAAAATCAATGTCACCACAAAGCAGTCTTACTCCAGCTGTAAAAGAAGAATCAGACTCTGAATCAGACAGAAACTTGGAATTTGAAAACAGTCTACGACCAAATTCAAGAAATAGGCAAATGCTTTCAAAGCCAGATTGATACAGTTTTGTTGCAGATAAAATTATCATATCTATCAAAGATGCAATGAACATCCCTGAATGGAGAGAATTTTCCTTCAAAGAATTCACTACCATTGAAGATAAGGGTTTCTGGGCAGAGGAAGATGAAAGCATTGTAAAAAATCCGCTCAACACTGTACCTGTATTCAAAAAAAAGAACAATGCACATGGAAAAGCTCCAACTCTCAAAATCCAACTCTGTGTAAAAGGCTTTGGTCAAAGATATGGTCTTGAATATCTTGAAACATGTTCTCCAAAGGGAAAGTTTGCTTTTCTAAGAGGACTCCTAACTTACACAGCCAACAAAAAGCTTGAAATCCTCCAAATAGAAGTCAAAGGAGCTTTCCTTCATTTGGAACTCAACGAGCAGGTTTTAATCAAGACTCCATACAGCTGAAATAGAAGGTCAAAATAATTGAGGCTCAAGAATTAATTATACAGGCTCATAAAATCCCAAAGTAATTGGTACAAGATGCTGAGTGAATGGATCAAAAATATAGGCTTCAAATAATCATACTGTGATCCATGTCCCTGCATGGGGGATGAAAACATAACTTTTGTTTTCTTTCACGTGGATGATTTGATTTTCACGGGAGACATCAAAAAATTTGAGAAGGAGTTCCTTTTTAGGTTCAAAAATTCTTCAGCTCACCCACCCAATACACTTCTTGGGATGAAAGCCATACAAAAGGATGTCTTAATTCAATTGTATTTACCCCTGCATGTCAAAAAAGGGCTTAAGGAACTGAAACTAAGCAACTTCAAGCCGGTCTCTACTCCAATCACGCCAGGACTTCATCTCAAGACCTCCAATTACAAGGACCACAGCAATTTTATAGCCATGAATGTCAGTTACCACTATCCGATAGGCAGATTGAATTAATCACCTGTCTGGCCCATCCAGACATCAGTTTTGCTGTATCAAGCCTAGAAAGACACTGCAAACTGTGAAAACTAAATGACTAGCAAACCAAGACCAGACTTTTATTGCAATCACAGAGGAGTATGATCAGAAAAGGGAGCTTGACAACAAGAGTGGAAAAGAAAATATTGAAATGAAAAATTGACCAATGGAAGACTTCTGCTGGTAGTATGGCAGAAGGATTAGGACAAGCGGACTTCCAGAGCAAACGAGGGAGGCAAGACAAGTGACTGAAATATCCAAGAGATGAGTCAGAGTTGGAAAGAATTGTTTTGACTGTACAAAAGAGGGATTTACTAGCAGGAGACTGAGATGACAGTGAGAAGCCAACGACAAAGTTGAGACCAGAATCCAAGTGAGCGCCTTGAAAAAACTGTTGAGATAGAGTCAGTATGGATAAGACCGAGGAGTTGGATACAAGCTGGCTGCTTATAGCAGAATCAAGATGGTGGTTGCGGTTGATAGTTCAGGAATGTTGATCTTGAAGAGTAAGTTGATGTGGTTTGTCAAGAGCGAAGTGATCTTGAGCCTCTGGTTCTCTGCCTCAGATAGTGGTGGACAGATAGAGAACCGCAAGTGCTCTGAGAATGGAGTCTGTACACTCTGAACAAGCCGCGCCATACAACCATGGTAAAATCAAGAGTATAACAAAAGAAAGTAGGGCACAATCAGAAAAATAGGAACATCAGATTCAACACTCCCCCTTGACTCAGAGGTCAGTGGAAGGATGAAAAGAAATAGTTTACAAGTCTTAAGTTGGATTCTATATTGGCTGCTTTCTTCAACGCATTGGCAGTCATCAATTGTGATGGTATGAGCTCCAGGTCAATCAAATTTTTCTCAAAATCTTATCTTAAACGTTTCATTTTTATGTCTATGTGTTTGGCTTTGGAGTTGGTGCCAAAATTCTTCACTTTGTCATCTAAACCCTTGTTGTCGATGAGGTGTAGTGGAAAGTTGAACTTCAGTTGATAAACTTCTGTGATTAATTGGTTCAGCCACCTTCCTTCAAGATGGCTACTGGATAACACCACGCACTCTGATTCCGTAGAGGAGTGGGTGATGCACCGTTTTCTGCAACTGGTCCAGTATAGTGGACTACCTTTGAAGGAGAAGGCCATTCCAGTTTGTTAGACTTGACCGTGGGGATTGTCTCCCCAGGTTGCATTGCTGTAACAGATAAGGCAATTCAATATAGAGCAAGGACCCAAAGTAAGACATACGTTCTTGGTAGCTGATAGGTAGTGCCATACGTGGATTACTTCCATCCAGTGTGTATAGCCAGGCTTTTTGGAGAATTGCGCCAGGCTAGACACCATGAAGCTGATTTCAGGCCTGGCTAAGCCCGCGATGAAATTAAGACGGCCTATTGGAGACCAATAGTTGACGTTAAGGGACAGGAATTTTTTGTGGTCTTCTTCTGTTGCCGGAGACGGGTGAATTCCGGTGGTTCTGGGAGTGGATACTGCCTTACACTCAGTAAAGTTCAGCTTAGAGAGACCCTTTTTGATGTGGAGAGGTAAGCTTAGATGGAGGAAGTTGTTCTCTCTTGTGACTTTCATACCTAGCAGGGTGTTTGGAGCATGTGCGGAGGAATGTTTGAACCAATCTAAGACTTTTTCTTTGAATTGATTGGTGTTTCCAACCACGATAAGGTTGTCCACATGGAAGAACAGTGCAGATACATTGTCCTTACTAAGAAACAAACAGGGGTCGCAGGAGGATTTGATGTATCCTTGATGTTTGATCCAGGATTTCAGCGTCAGGTACCAGTTTTGAGGGGCCTGTTTGAGTCAGTATAATGATTTCTTGAACTTCAGGAATTTGCCCTTTGTTCCAGAGCCGGGAGGATTGAAAATATAGACGTCTTCATCCAAGTAGGCATGAAGGAACGCTCTTTTAACGTCCAGCTGGAGTAGTTCAAGTTTCTTGTCCATGGCGAACGTAAGAAGTGCTCAAAGAGAGGCTATTCTGCCTGTGGGTGCGTAGGTTTCTGTGTAATCCAAGCCGTATTTCTGGTTGAATCCCTGTACACAAAGTTGGGTTTTGTAAGTAGGTGCTTTGTTATGCGCATTCTCTTTAATTTTATACACAGGTACCGTCTTGAGAGGATTGGTAACCTGATTCTTGTCGACTTCTTCGAAAACAACTTGATCTTCAAAGGTCTGAAACTCTTTCAATGCGGAGGCTTTCCAAACTGGAATGGAGAGTGCTTCCTTGATTGAGGATGGCAGTGTCTCTGCATGGAAGCCATACCGGTCAGGTTTGGTAAGAGTTTCTCTGTTTCTCAGAGAAGGTTGCAGGCTGGTAGATACAATCTCTTCTTCTCCTGATTTGTCGTTGATTGAGCTAGAATCTTTTTCCTTGAAGGTAAGACTGGGAGTTGGACTAGTTTTGTTCTCTTTGGAAGGGGAATTGGTGATAACAGGGACATTCTGGCTAGTCTGGATTGTTGGATTGAGGCTGGTGTCAGATTTAGAAGTTTTTTCTTGGAATTTGAGTTTGATTGATGATTATTTGGAGAATTTGACGTGTTTGGTGTTAATGATTCTGCCTGAGCTGGAGAGGACTCTGTAAGATAGTAATGCGGGATTGAAGCAAATGAGGAATCCAAAGTCTCCTTTTTCATCCAGCTTGGATGTGATTTGAGGGTTGTTCAGTTGATACGTCAATTTAGAACCAATCAGTTTGAGATACTTGGCCAGAAGCTCCTTTCCATGCATGAGTAACCAGGGCCACCTGTGTCCCTTTTCTTTAGGTATTTGGTTGAGTGGGAACCAGCTGCTTTTTATGACTTCATGCCAATACAATTTGGGGATTTGAGTCTTTCAAAGGATAGTTCTAGTCGACTCCATGACAGTACGGTTGGCTTTCTTGACTCAACCGTTGTGATGAGAGTGGTAAGGTTCGGAGATGATCTGGTTGATGTGCTTCTCCCTGTAGAATGACAATAATTTGCTATTGACAAATTTGCCCCCTCCGTCAGAACAAAATTCTGAGGAATATCTTTGATTTTTTCTAAATTCATCTTCAATTATGAATATGAGAGTGCTGGCTGCCTCGTCTTTGGATTGCAGTGGGAAACAGGCAATGTAAAGAGTGGTAAGGTTTGGAGATGATCTGGTTGATGTGCTTCTCCGGGTAGAATGACAATAATTTGCTATTGACAAATTTGCCCCCTCCTTCAGAAAAAACTTCTGAGGAATATCTTTGATTTTTTATAAATTCATTTTCAATTATGAATATGAGAGTGCTGGATGAATTGTCTTTGGATTGCAGTGGGAAACAGGCAATGTAACTGGAGAAGGAGTTGACGAGATTAAGAGCAAATCTGAATCCTCCCTTGGCCTTAGGGTTGAGAGGACCCATCAAGTCAATGTGGATCCGGTCAAAGGCCTTTTGGGCAGGTGGTTGAGTCAGAGGAAACAAAAATCTTTTAATTTTGCTTTTGTTTCAGTCAAGACACTCAAAAGCTCGTTTGTCTTCAGCTGAGATGGATTCATCCATGTATTTTTCCATTTGTCCAAGACTTGCATGCCCCAAGGTTCTGTGTATCTTGTGTAGGTCCTTGCTTGAGTATAGGCTTTCATTATTTTCACTGGCCATGTCAATCCCGAAGAGCTTATTAAGAATTTTCCTGGTGAGTAGCGTCTTTCCTTGGAGAGAGAGAGAAAAGGTGCAAGGAAGATTGTTAGAGTTAACCTTGAGAATAGCGCCTTTCTCAACCAGGGCCCCAAGTGAGATTAGATTGACTGTGGCTTCTGGTACCCAAGCAGAGTTAATGAGGAGGATGTTTGATTTGAATGATGGTATGAGAGTGCTCCCCATCCCCTTGATTTTGATATCTGCGTTTCTTTTACCAGTTTGAATTGCGCCCTTGTTGTCTGATGTGGAGATTGATTTAAAAAAGGACTTATCAGCAATCATGTGGATGGAGCATCTGGAATTGAGGATGAATCAGTTTGGAAGCAAGTTTCCTTGACTGGTCATCATCCCACAGAAGAAGGAATAGTAATGGCCTTCTTCTCCTGTTTTCTTCTTCCCTTTCTTTCCTTGGTTGTGGAGGTGGGGGATTTCAGTTCCGGAAATTCAACCCAGCACAAGTTTTCCGGATGGGTAGTGACGGCGGGATTGTGTTTCCCATTCTCGCATCTTGGTCCATTGTACAGAGCCGTGTTCACCGGTACATTCTTGGTTTCCTGGGCACTTATTTCATTTTTGTGTTGGGTGAGGTTATCCAGAACGGTTTCTATCTTCATATCAGTCGTTGAGTGCATAATTTGGGTCTTCATGTTCTGCATGGATGGCGGGAACTTGAATAGGACAAGGTAGGCTATGATGTCTGTTGGTATTTATATTCCCACTTCTGTCAGTTTCTTTAGGTATTTCTTGACCAATGTGACAAAGCTTTTGATGTTGGACAACATGGTTCAATGGAGGAACCCATTGAACACCCTTGCTCTGTTTGCCAATTGGGACAATGGAAAATTTGATTGAGTTGCAAACCAGATGAGTTTGGCATCATCCTTGTTATGAACGTCTATGATGTTGTTGTACGTGTTTGTGTCTAGTTTGCCAATAAGATACGCAACCATTTCTTGATTTGTCTCCTTGTCCAATTTGTCTGATTTGTCTGGTGCGCTCATAAGCCTAAAAATTCCACAAAGCTTGAAGAGTTTCTCCATTTTTTTTGACACATACTATAGTTATCTTCATTCAAGAGTGGTGTCAACTTGATGAGAACTTTCATGTCTTGTGCTTTGAATTTTGTGGAATCTCCCCCTGGTCCTGGCGTTGTAGAGGGGCCGGCTTCTGGCATTTTTGGCTTTTAACCGTGTGAAAACTAAATGAATAGCAAACAAAGACCAGACTTTTATTGCAATCACAGAGGATTATGATCAGAAAAGGGAGCTTGACAACAAGAGTGGCAAAGAGAATATTGAAATGAGTGAGTGACCAATGGAAGACTTCTGCTGGTAGTATGGCAGAAGGATTTGGACAAGCGGACTTCCAGAGTGAGCGATGGAGACAAGACAAGTGACTGAAATATCCAAGAGATGAGTCAGAGTTGGCAAGAATTGTTTTGACCGTAAAAAAGAGGGATTTACTAGCAGGAGCCTGAGATGACAGTGAGAAGCCAACAACAACAATGAGACCTGAATCCGAGTGAGCGCCTTGAAAAAACTGTTGAGATAGAGTCAGTATGGATAAGACCAAGGAGTCGTATACGGTCCTTACAATAGTCAAGCTGGCTGCTTATAGCGGAATCGAGATGGTGGTCGCAGTTGATAGTTCAGGAATGTTGATCTTGAAGAGTAAGTTGATGTGGTTTGTCAAGAGCGAAGTGATCTTGAGCCTCCGGTTCTCTGCCTCAGATAGTGGTGGACAGATAGAGAACCGCGAATGCTCTGAGAATGGAGTCTGTACAATCTGAACAAGCTGCGCCATACAACCATGGTAAAATCAAGAGTAGAACAAAAGAAAGTAGGGCACTATTGGAAAAATAGAAACATCAGATTCAACACAAAAAACTGGGTTTGAGTCATTGGCAAGAGGTCCTACACGTTTGGCGCTACCTATCTGGCACAAAAAATCTTACTCTCACAATAGGTCCGCAATCAATCACAGACCAGCTAGTTTGTTTTAGTGATGCAACATGGGCTGATGATCCTGAGACTCAGATTTCCCAGAGCCAATTTACCGGCTCCTTCAAGGGAATTCTATTTACTGGACCAGAAAACAAGAACAGTGTATTACTCACTCATCCACAGATCCCAAATGCCTTTCTCTCTCTAGCTTTCCTCTCAAGGTGTGATGGCTTCAGAAACTCATTGAGGAAATCTACCGTCTTCAACTCAAATTCTCTCTCTACCTGATTGAAAATAAAGGACTTGATGACAAAATTCAAAATCTGGTTCCTTCTCAAAGGCAAAAAACATAGACATCAAGACAAAAAGCATCCTGTACAACTTTAAACTAGGAATAATCCACATTCAACTGATTCAGTCTCTCTCCATGTGTGCTGATGCTTTCACCAGAGTGGCTAAAAAGACCTCAAATGTCAGACTGGTGAATGCATTTAGTTCCAAAGCTCAATGACCTTGAGGTTGTGGGGGCGTGTTAAAATATCTTCTGTCAAGTCTCTGTTGTTGCTCTCCAAATCTTGTATCTTTCTTTCCTTCTTATGTTTTTCTTTCCTTCTTATGTTTTTCTTTCCTTCTTATGTTTTTCTTTCCTTTTATCTTATCATTATTCATTATGTATCATTCTCCAATTCTCTGCAGTCTGGTAGCTCCATAATCTATCACGCGCACGCATCCTGAGTGTGGACACTTCATACACAGCTGTGTTCATCAAGACTACTCTCTATGAAAATTCATCAGCTTTTTTAAAGAATTGGATCAAAAAAGCTGACCATTAACAAAATTAACCAAGAAAACCAGTTGAATACAATCTTCAAGAATCATTGACTCATCTCTCTCAATCCTCAAAAGAAAAATTGCCCCAAATAAATCTCACAAAGTCAAGCAGCCAGTGAAATATTTCAAGAAAACCAGAGCAACAAGCGTCAACACCTTGTTCAGCTTGCTCACACTATCTTCTCTCCAAGAGTTAATCAAGGCGCTCTAACCATTTAATCCTGGTAAACCAACTGGCATTGTTGCTCTCTACACTGGACATCATTAAATTAATCTACCAAACTTGTTCAAGTACCACAGAACTATCACTGATCACTTCTTGTCTCACAGTCTGAGAGTCTTCTTTGTGTCTCTTATTCCATCACACTCTCAGACTCATAGTTTTGTTCTAGTGCAACCTCATTAGTTATTTTCTTTTCTATGTTTCTTTCAGAATTATCTCAAATGTTGCTCACTATTGTGGTTCCTTGAAATTAAATTCAGCTTTGCCTTTTGAACCAATCCTAATTTGATAACTTTTAAAAGCCTGAGCCAAACAACATGGGGAAATCAGGGCCTTCCACATCTCTTTTTTCCACTCTTACTTCAATTTCTG
Source organism: Puccinia polysora (assembly GCA_025617555.3). Taxonomy (NCBI): domain Eukaryota; kingdom Fungi; phylum Basidiomycota; class Pucciniomycetes; order Pucciniales; family Pucciniaceae; genus Puccinia; species Puccinia polysora. The sequence goes on along the minus strand of CM062617.1, from coordinate 34,062,882 downwards.
TTTGGATGTAACAAATTGTTAGAAATTTATTTATTTGAAAATTTCAAGAGTTTAAGAGTGTAACATCCATTTTTAATCTATTCAAGTCAGGGTGACACCAGATAATTTTATTTTTGAAATTAAGTTAATCTAGCTTTAAATATAATTACAAGTTTCTGGTTGACAAAACAAGAATGGGATGAAAATGAAAATACATGTAGTAATCAAGAAAAATTTCACCAAAGCCAATTTAGCATCCAAACATACTCATCCATATTTTTTAAATTAATGATATAAAAATTTCACTATTTGAAATATTTTTACAATTTTTGCGTGGTTTCCATTAATCTAGAGGGCTTGGAAACTTGGGTTCTGAGATATGAAACTGCCTCTGTGAGATCAACTTCTGGAAGATAGCCCAAGTCCCTTTTTTAAACTTGAGTAATATCCTCCAGGGCTTCCTCACTTAACCAGCTTTGAGGTATTGAAGTAGGAAGTGTTGGTGGATGATCACCTCTTGGTGAATTATTTTGTTTAGAAATTTGACTCATTTTCAATTGTCTATCCCTCTTGATGCGCAAGTTTTGGTCCAGTTGAATGTATGCTTCATCCAGGTAATGATATATTTTGGATACATGTTGAGCCCTCAAAAAATTTGCATGATTGAATAATTCCTCATCTTCACCCTCAAAATCGGATATGCATCCACTGTCCAAGAAAAGAGAAGAAGTTTCTGGGAACATGTCCATCATTTTGAGCGCAACTGCCGTGGTCTTCTGAATTTCCTTCTTTTTATTCTGTATTTCAAAACATGATAAGCAGTTAGTAATTGATAATGAAGAGAAGCAAACAAAAGATTGATTTGGCACACTTTCTTCTGCTTGAGGCTTTTAGATGCAGAAACATTAGATTTTCTGCTGCTGGAGCCTCCTTCTTCCAAATAGCCTTCTTTGAGACAGGCCAACAATTGATTATGGAGACCCTGTTGGCTGGGGTGTTGTCATTCTCATTATTGAATAGGAAGAAGTCCCCCCATGCTTGTGGCAAACCTCCCATGCTCTGATAATTATTGCAGTTAGAGAGGAATTCCAGCAAGATTTTGCATTCTGTTCCCAGTGATAGGTGGATCTGGGAATAAAGGAATGTTGGATAAATTCCTGGGTATGGGCTATCCATGTCTCATTCAGAGACTTAATTTGGCCCAATAAAGTGGTTTCCAGGGATCAAGATGTTGAAGTAATGTTTTGTTTTAATTGGCATAAGGCATCCTACTTCACAAGTTTCAGCTCATTCTCTTGCAGTTTTGATTTGGAGCTGTACTGGTTTGGCGTGCCAGTGTGATGCTATGGCATGATGAATGAATTCCTTCTTCTTTGCCATGTAAGTTTTGAGGGATGATAGTTCATCACCAGTTGGAGGATTGTGAAGTTTGTTTTTGTTGGAATCCATTCCAAGAATTGATTTTGTCCAATCAAGCAAGGACTTGGAAATACCACTTGAAGAAGCAGGGGTGCCAAGATTGCATGCATGAAAAGAGAGAGAATATTGTTCTTGGGCCAAACATTTTTGCTTCTTTTGGTGTTGTTGGAATTGAGAGAGTTGTTGTGAAATCATGAAGTAGGATGGGGCAGCAGAGTTTTCAAAATCTACATCTTCCCCAAAGCCAAGCATATTGAGTTGGTCATCTTGAAGGGGGACTCTTGATGGCTCAGAAGTTGGTGATATTGGGTTAGCTGGGGTTTTAGCATTTTATTAACATAAAATAAACACCACAATTTAGCAATGGGTTTTCATTGTTGTCATGGAGATCTTATACTGGGGGGATTAGTTCTTACCAAGTTCCATGTCTAATTTTCCAACTTAGTAACCAGATTAAAATTTGTCTGATTTTTTGATTTTGTATCAATTTTTCACAAAATGAAAAATAGGAAGTCAGATTTCCTTTTAATGACCTTGTTAAAATTTTCAGAAATGAAGATATTATATATTATCATTCCCCTTTGTTCTCAAAATTTTCTTCCAAGTGGGCAAAGGGTATGCACATAATTATACTTGGATATTTGAAGAGAATCTTCTTCAACAAGGGAAGAGCTCAATGAGAAATCCATTCAAAAATGAGATAGAAAATCTACTCTGTTGCTATATACCATCTTCCCCAAAGAGTGTGAAGATTTTTTTTGTGGCACTTATGCATGATTCATAAAAATAAACAGGGATCATGCAGTAAAACTTGAGTTATTTATTCTGGGGATTTCTTCAGATAATAGATGTGAAGAGCTTCATATTCATTTCATGACTTCAATTATCACAAAAAATTTACACAGAAAGCATTCTTGACCATCATGTTTTTCCAAAGAATGCCTCATCCTCATATTTATGGAATTGACCAATAATTATTGAATGAGAAAAGAGCTCAAGAATTAAAGCCACCATGAGGAAGAGCTGGAGTGGAAATATATCAAGATCCAATCTTCCATAATATTTACTTCAGACTTCTCCTTGCCAATATTAATGATTTGGTTGAAGTGCCAATTGAATAATATATCAAGTAGAGATGCATAATAATGACACAGGTCCAATAGCTTGTTACATTGCTGTTTTTTTATTATAATATTGTTTAAATCTACAATTAATCAAAAATAAAATTCTGGGGACCAAAAAGTTTCAGGTTTACTGCATGGATTGATATTCAGTGGGAATTTATTTTTGAGAGTTCAATTTTGTAAGCTGAATAATAGAGAAATATGATGAATCAGGTTTCAGATTTTGCGTGGTGCTAATTCTTGGAAAAGAGGAATGTAATTTTCCTCTTTCCAGAATTTATTTTGAATAAATCTCCACAGATAATATTGGACAAATAATCAAGGGAAAGAAGAACAATGCATGGTTTTCAATTTATTTCTTGTGAAAATAGTGTGATATGAATTATTTCTAATTCTTGTGAAGAAGGCAGAGTGCTTTCTAATTACTGGCTGGTCATACACCAGGAATTAGGATCAATCAAATGACTAACATTTCTGAATCATGATTTTTTTTATAAAAAAAGAGAATTCAAAACGCCTGGATTCCTTGGATGAAAATCATAAATAAAACTTTTACAGGGGTGCATAATATCATGGAGAGATTCCATTATGCAGGATTCATCTAGTTGATTTTTTGGAATAGGCAGGTGTGTATCACCAAATTTCCTGCTTAACCGTACCAAATAAATATGTGTCATGTGCAGGGAGCTGGTCAACTTATGATAAGTCTTCCACCACTCCAGGACCATTGGTATGCAGGAATCATATGTCAAGGGAAAATAATGTGGAAAAGCTGGGGAGTTTGAAAACTTGTGCTAACTTGTGCACTTCCCTTCAACAATGTGGTAGCTTTATTTTGAATATTCCAAATGATCAATGACTTCTGGGACAGTGGATGACTTAGCATAAGTCATCCACCTCCTCAGCCTCTCCAAAAGGATTTCCCAGGTCATGTGATTCCTGTATGCATGAAATCCCAGGGAGTTGGATGAATTATAATAAGTCATCCACCTCCCTTGACATTACATGTACATTTACTAGGCAGTAAAGCTAAATCTAATTCAATGGGAAGGTGGAAAACTTGGCATAAGTTGTCCATCAATCCAAAGCCATCCTGTGTTAAACTCCAACCAGTAAAAATTTTGTTCAACTCATGCACACTTTGCCATCATTTCATGAAATAAATAGTAACCATTTGATCATAAAAAGAGTATGTTTGCATTATATACATTGAAGGACATGTTTAACCATATTTGGATTTTTTCCCATTGAATCTAGTGAACATTCAAAAGGGGGAAAATTTGGGAGGTTTAGAGAGGCATTGGCTACAATGCCTTTGGGGGGGAATGAGAAACCAAAATTAGTATGTTTTTCTGTTTATTGGAGAGAAACTGGAGGGAAATCACTTTGATTTGATAAACAAGATCACCCTGATTAAAACATCTTGGCTTCAAAGTGCTGTTAGATCTGCAATTTTGGGGTGGTTCCTCCTGGTGAGGTGGCGCACTTAGCTCAAGTGGACCACCTTACCAGGAAAAAATGGAGAGCATTGTTGGTTAATTGCTTTAAATGATGAATTTGTTTTCAAAGAAGGGTAATTGAATTTCTGAAGATCTGTCTTGGAATTTTTTGCATTCAAATTATTTCAAGCTGTTCCCTTCCTGCCTCTATCAACATCTCAAAATTTGTGTCATGGTAAGGCACTTAGTCTAACTATGCCATTCTCTTACCAAAGTTAGAAATCATTCTTAAGCTACAAAATAAGATTTCTTTCTCATTCATGCTTGTGGAAAAATTAAATTTTGAAGATTTTGAACTTGCAAGAAATTCATCTTGATTAGCATTGCAACCAAATTGCATTTGCAAGAAATACATGATATTTTCTTGATTTTTTTCAGAACATGAGTGTTTTTTTTGGATAAAATCCAATAATTCCAAATCCTAATGCCACTTTCCAAAATGAATAATTAATTACCCAGTCCCTAATTAAATGCAAAACCTCTCAAATTAGTAAATTTTTCCAATTGGTCATGCTCCAGAATATTTTTGGGTCTCTAAAATAAAATGGGCAAAAAAAAGCATGTATTGTACTGTAATTTGACAAAAATTCAGAAACAAGGGTTGTCCACCAAAAAATTGAATGAATCATTAGAAGTAATCATTCAATTCATCTCAATTGAATTAGAAAAGGACTAGTTGAAATCAATCCCATGACATGGCGGTCTCAATCCTTGTCTGAGAAAAGATCTCTAGTAATGAGCCAAATCTCTGTTGCCCCAATGATTATGGCATGTGGAACTAATACCTGTTTGGTTATATTATCTGTTTCCTTCTGGCTCACTTGGTTCCTGCTTCCAAAAATTGTTTTGTATAGCTTCAAGTGATTATTCTGGAAGCTCAACTTGATTCAACTGTACAAAGCCTTGCAGAATGTAATATGCTTAATTGACAAACTAACTGGATGTATCTGTGTGTAAAAATGAAAAATTGATATTAATTTGAAATTCAACTCAGTTACATAAGCCTTCCCCATTCAATAAAATCACTTTTTTTGGGCTATGAATTGCCCTGAATCAAGAAAAGTCATACAGAAAGTGGGAAAAACAATCTCCAATCTTGAGAAAAGTAAAATCACCATTTGGGCCCCCCACAATCTTTGTTAGGCTTTTCATAAAGTTTTCCAGATATTCTAGGGACTTGTGCTTTTATTTGAATGTTCTGAAATAAACAAGGGGAAATTTGGACTGGTAATAACCTTTCAAATAAAAATAAATCAGCATGGCTTATTCAAATGGTTCCAAAAAACCATAGATTTGATTCTTTTTGTGGTTGTAAAAAGTTTTGAGTGGGCATGGGGGATTCAGAGGACATGAAAAGATGATGAATGAATGAAGTTTCTAAAGAAAAAAAAAAACAGGTTTTGGATGACATATGAATAAGATTTGCACCCAAAATCATCAGTAATGTTCCAATCAAGAGCTCAAAACATCCCACAGGATTTTGCAGTCATGGCATACAGAACTAATGAACCTCTCAAAAGGTGGAAGTGCAGGGGCTGAATTAAAATTTTTTGAGTCTCTGCAAGTGCCTGAAAAGTATCTTCTCCTGCTAAAGTTGTGGATTTCTGAGAGTGGTTATGACCAGCTGGCTGTTTTGAACTTAAAAAAAAGTTAACTTAATCTGGTTTTGGAGTGTCATTTTTTTAAGCCATTCTCAACTGATAAGCATGAGAAGACCTCTTGCTTTGTGGTAGGAGACAGTCCAGTTTGACATTCTTAGCAGTTTCTGTTGGAGAAATATTACTATCATCCAGTGCTGTACCTAGGAAATTCAGAGAATAAAAAGCAGGGATGGAGGTGAACAATCAGGGTGATTATGAATTCCATGGTTTTATGGAGTTATGGAAGATTCAATAGATTGAACAATGACTTACAGAAATGATTTGTTTTCAAACTACAGATTCTCATATATTATTATTTCCTGAAAAACACAGATGCAATGCACCAAAAAAACATCAATAGCCATATGATCAAGGGGATGGTGGCCCAGGGAGGTGGAAGACTTAGCCTAAGTTTTCCACCTCCCCATGAAAATTTCTTAATTTCCCCAAATTAGCTGTGTCTCAGTCCATAGTGTGGGGAAGTTGAAAACTTGGCAAAACTATTCCTGCATGTTTGTTTCAGGAAAAAACATGCTGGTACTGAAATTCCAATGCTGGAAAATATCTTTCATCCAAGAAGATGAATGATATGATGCCCATATTTACAAGAAATTTGGTAGAGGTACAGGATTTTCCAATCCCTGCATGTCCCTGACAATATTTTCTTCACCTTTCTCAATCATTGAACCCAGCCTTAAAAAATGATGGTAGGAACAAAGATCCAAGAATTAAATATGGTGAAAAATATTTTTCAGTGGAAAAACAGTGAAATATTTCTGGCTCAGGCCAATATCTTTGGGATAATTGGGTATCCTGGCTTATCAATTATACATTGTGAGTTTTCATTGTGAAATGGATGTAAAAAGACCCTAAATTTTTGAATGGTAAATATTTTTTGAGAGAACATTGATTTACTGTCACAGTGGCAGTTTTGGTTGACACATGAATGCAACAGTAGGTTTATAAATGACACAGAAAAATTGATTGTTTTCATTGTGCAGAATTGTTGAATTTTGAGCTGAAAAAGAAGATTTATTTCAATGAAAGTGCAGGACAATAGGGTCACAAAGTAACAAAAAGAATAACTGAAAAGATTATCACACCTTAAAAAGAAGACTCAGCATAACAGCTGGAGGTACAAGGATTGTAGTAGGAAGCAGGTGAATCTTATTGAGCAAGATAAGCTGAGACGGCAGGTCAAAAACATTTCAGGTGCATAAAAGAAGGAAGAAACAGAGGGATGGAAACTTGGCTTACCAGGCTGAGGTTCACAAGAAGGTGGTGTTACGAGTGCAAGGTTGTACAAGGAAAGCTTCTTGAGACCTGAGCCAGCAAGGCCCTCTAGATAAACTGAGACAAGCTGGTGAATATAGAGTGCAGACACCCGCATTCTGTGGTGCATGCCGGAGTAGCAGGCGAGTGCTATCACCTTGTGCGCCTGAACTTACAGCGACTGGACTTACTGCGTAGCGCGTAGGTTTGATGATCTTTGAGGGCTGAAGCCAATGTAACTCAACACCCACCCTGGCTTTAGGCCTCATTGCAAGGAGGGCCAAAATTGAGAATCTTGAGTTGCAGCGCTAACGATAGTCGAGAGACAGGTTTGGTGAGGAAATCCGCAGGGTTCTTTTTTTGAGTCAATCTGCTTGATTAAAATTTTCCCCTTCTCCGCTTCCTCATGTAAGAAGTGGGAGCATAGCTCCATGTGCTTTGTCTTGAAGTTTGCATGATTCGCTGTGCTTGAGGCCAACTTGACACAAACGTTGTTATCTTTGTGGATTGGGATTGGTGACTTTACCAGACATTGAAAAATTTCCTTGGCAAGGGACCGCGACCAGAGCACCTCCTTGACTGCTTCCCCGGCCGCCTTATACTTGGCTTCAGTGGTTGAGAGTGTAACAGTTGCCTGCTTTCTGGATTTCCAGATGATGATGTTGTTGTTCCACAGAAGCACAAAGCCACTGACAGATTGCCTGGTCGAGGGTCAGGTGGCCCATTCCATGTCCACATGAGCGCTGAGATCTGATTTGATCTTCTTCTTTGTGAAGTTGAGACCCAGCAAGCTTGTGTGAGTCAAATAGCTAAGTACCATGAGTGCCGCCTTGAAGTGGGTTAAGCCAGGAGTATTGAGGAATTGTGAAAGGTAGTTTAGGGCAAAGGTGATGTTGGGGTGATTTTTGCAGCTGATATAGTTAAGCTCTCCTACAAGCTTTCTGTAGTTTGCTCCAGTTGCTGCAAAGGTCTTTTGCTCCTCCTCTGACGCAGGTAGAAGCTTGCCAAAGGTTTTGAAAGGCGTGGAGCACATCTTGTGGGCAGGGAGGTTGTATTTAGGCACAAGTCCGTTGATGTACGTCTTGTGACTGAGATGGATTGCATTGGCCTTTTGCTCCACATTCATAACAAGAAGAAGCATGGCAGGTCCAAGATCCTTGATTTTGAATTTCTTTGAGATAGCTTCCACAAATCCAACTGGATTAGGAATGAAGACGGCAACTTCTTCCACATAAATGTACAAATAAGTCTTGCCTTTCCAGAATACACACCTGTCCGCCTAACTCCTGAGAAATCCTTCCTCATGCAGCCAGTTGCTTAGGGTTTTCTACCACATTTGCGGAGCCTGTTTGAGTCCGTAAAGCGCCTTTTTGAGGGAGACAGCCTTTCCCAGGGTGACTGGAACATTGGCGGGCAAGCTGAAATGGATACTTTCTTTTAGTGGAGCGTTGAGGAAGGCCAACTTGACATCAAGTTGGTGGAATTAGCACCCGCGCTGAACAGAGTACGAAATGAGCAGGCGGAGGGAGGACTTGTCGCCTGTAGGTGCAAAGACACTTGGGTAGTCGACCCCAAACTCTTGATGAAACCCCTGGGCAAATAGCTTTTCTTTGAACTCGATGATTTTATTATCTTTGTTGCGCTTGGTTTGAAACACCCATATGCATTTCAGTACCTTGATGTCTGGACAGGGCTTGCATTCCTCCCAAACTCCATAGGTGAGTAGATTCAGAATTTCTTTTTCCATTGCAGCCACCCATTCCAGTCTATGCGGACTTGCGAGACCCTGCTCCAGCGTCCTGGGATCTCCGGGCTGACCTTTGTTGAAGTTTGCCTCTGCAGAAGTCTGGCGCTGGTGTTGGTTGTGGGGTCAAATGTTGCGGTTGGAGATGATGCTGTAGTCAGGGGAGAAAAGTGAGTCAAAATTCTGAATTTGAGGAGTGGCATCATTGCTATTTGAGAGAGGCAGTGAGAAGTCTGGGGTATTTGTGATTTGAGTAGGAAAAGGGTCCTGGTAGTCTTTGATCTTTGTAGATGTAGTGCCACTACGTACAAAAGTCCGTTTGAGAAAGGTGACATTTGCACTAATGTGGGTGCGGCCAGTGCAATAATCTAAAATTTTATATGACGAGAAGTCATTAACATACCCAAGAAGAGTCCCTTTTTATCCATTCATACCCAGTTTTGAGTCCCTCTTTGATTTTGGAATGAGAGAGTAAGTTGTGCATCCAAACACTTTGAGGAAGTCGTAATTGAAGTCTTTTCCAGTCCACATTTTGTACAGGATTGCAAATCTCTTGGAGGCAATGGGAAGAAGATTGAGAAGATCCATTGCAGTATTTACCACTTCTGCCCAGTAGCTTGGAGGAAGCTTGCTCTGCACCAGCAGGCAGCGAGCCTTGTCAAGAATGGTTTGATTTGCCCGTTTGGCTAGGCCATTTTGCTGTGGCGTGTAAGGGGGAGAGTGATGATGCTCTATTCCAAGTTCCTTCAGGTACAGGGAGAGATGTTCATTCACAAACTCGCCGCCATTGTCCGAAACAATAGTGCTGACTTTGTTGCCAAGCTTTCTTTTGGTGGTCTGAATGAAGTCCTTGATGGCGGCGGGTACTTGGTCCTTGGTTTGGAGAATGGAGACTGATTTAAAGCCCGAGTATTGGTCTACAATGGTGACAAAGAACCTGCATTGGCCATTAGATTGAACTGGAAAGGGACCCACAACATCAAGATGTATCACTTCAAGCGTTTGAGAGACAGCTTTGAAGTGGTTGTTGAACGGTGTAGCAGTTATTTTGAAGCTTTGACACACCTCACAGTTAGTGGTTGGAGGTTGATGCGGGAAGAGAATCCTGAGTATTTTGTCTCTGGGGTGTCCTAATCTCATTTGCCAGTGGCTGTTGACTGGTTTTTTCAGATGGATCAGTCTTTGTGTGGGCTGTCCTTTGAATTTGGTGCTGCACAGTTCCACCAGGTGGTTGGTTGTGTCACACAACCACCCCACGTACTATAGGGAAATTCTGAGATGATTGTGAGCGCAAAGGAATGCTGAGTGCAAGGGCAAGTGCGAGTAGCAAGACTCAGTTGCAAAGTGCAAACTTGGTTATGCCACTCAACAAATGGCAAGAGAAATGGAATGTGTTCCAAGGAAGGAAACTCAACCTTAGTCCAATGTGATAACTAGGTTGTAGAAAAATGGGAGAACGTATGAAATCAACTAACTGAGGAGACAATCATCAGGCAAGGGGATAGACCTTATAAGGTAATCCAAAGTGACTAGATACAACCTGATGGTGAGCTAACTACAGTAGAAGGCGGTGAGGCAATGAATGACAGGAACGGGATAGGAAATGAAGCAGTATACAACCATATCCAAGGTCATGGCGTAAGTGCGAGACAATAGAATCTGAGCTCACAATTGTATGATGAATTGGGACAGGAGCAAATGACGTTGAAGGTAATTCAGATGAGAAGTAATAGTGTATGCAGGGTAGGGACTAGTCCAATTGCAAACTGTACAGTAATGATGGCTTAGTTAGACGTAGATGCGAACTAAAAAACAGTGCGTGACCAAAGATGTAAGTCAGAGGCTGTTGATTGGCCAAGGAAGGAGATTGGATCTCATAATGGATGGCCAACCGTTATGGAGTTAACTGCAAAGTTTTCAATTATATACTGAGTTGGTTGCCCTGATTGGAAGGTCAACGCAAGCCAGAGGAAGTAGCGGATTGCACCATTGATGTTGTGCTTTATTTTTGTCATGCTTATAGACTGAGGTAGATGGTACTGAGGAGAGGACATGTCCAAGTGATAAAGACAATAATCCCTAAGTGCAAGGCGTGACAGATGCCCGGGTATAAAGACGCAAGCTCCTGCAAGCTTTCAGATAATTTTTCCCATTGATTTCAAGTCTTTAATAAATACTGTATACCCTTTATGCATTATTTAATTCATTACTTGATAGATTTATAAATTATATAAGATGTTGTCATTGTTGTCCTTCCATTGCAAAAACTGTATCCGTCAAAACAAGCAATGTGTCCCCAGTACTGCCGTCAGAGGCCTTTGAGGCAAGTGCGAGCAATGTTGCCTTTGAAAAGTAGCCTGCAATTTCCCTATAAATGTCAAGTCAACTGTTGATGGTCCCGCAGAGTCATCAAGGGAGATGCGGAGTTGTAGGTCCGCGCCAAGGGTTAACTACAAAATACCACAGTTGCCGGAGATTGAATACTTGGGTACTCAAGTTCCTTGTGAGTACTAATTGGGACTGACTAATGATAATAAAGATAGTAACTAAATTTTTGCTCGTCTCGCTAGTGTTTCCCTGTTTCCAAAGATACACCACTAACACACCACCGCCACCACCACCTTACTGGGGTCCGCCGACTGAACTTCCTGGGGCCCAGATGAATGCCAAGGTGCAAGACGAAGTGCCTGGTGCGGAACCGGTTGGGGTCATAACCAAGGAAGCAAGGGAGGAGGAAAGGGAAAAAGCAGAAAGAGGATTGGGAGATGGAGAAGACGGAAATGGAGGAAGAGAGGGAGCGGAGCAAGAAGAGGAGGGTGTAACAGAAGAATTGGGTGAGGGGAATGGAGGAGATGGAAGGGATGAAGTAGATGGAATGGAAGGAATGGAGGGCCAAGGAAAAGCGGATCCGTTGCGAGTCGTAGGGCTGGTCAAAACTGATGCAAGGCGGCTGACGGGCGACATTGGAGAAGGTTTTTTGGGAGGCCAAAGGAAGAGAGCGTACAAAGAGCTCTTGGAGAAAGGTGGATGGAATGCTTGGCCGAAGCAAGCTCAAATTGCAAGGTGTGAGGAAATCTTTGAGAGTCATATTGTAACAGAGGTGCTGGTTCTCCAAAGGATTTCCGCACTGATTAATGATGAAGATCTGGATACCTTTTGGTCCATGGTTGCGGAATTGACTGCAAATTGGGAGGATGCAGAAAAGGAAGTAAAAGAAACTTTGTAATTTATTATTATAAATATATATATATATATATATATATATATATATATATATATATATATTTGTTTTTTTTTATTATTATAAATAAATTTTCTCTTCTTTTTTTTTTTTTGACTAAGGAATGGAATTTTATTTGGTAGGAATGAGAGGGGGATGAGAGGAAGGAATAACACGGTGAGATGAAGGAATTGAATGATGGAATGATGATGTGGAATGAAATAGGGTTGGATGAGATGGAATGTGGAATGGAATGGGATTGGATGAGATGGGATGTGGAATGAAGAGGGATTGGATGGGATGAAATGTGGAATGGAATGGGATTGGATGGGATTAAATGTGGAATGAAATGGGATTGGATGGGATGGAATCATGATTGTCAAGGTTTGCAAGGGTAGCTTGCATGGAAACCTCAAATCAGATTGGGTGAATTGCAAAGGTGATGGGCTGGTTCCCATGAGGTGCAATCTTTGTGGGACTGGAAGCCAGACCACTCAAAAAGGTATTGAATTTTTCCTTTGCGTAACCTGGAATCCAGAATATGGCTTACTTCCCACTCTTGATGATTGAGGACAGTGACCTGTTCAGGAGGGGGATGAGTCTTGCCCGGGTATAGGACTTGAGCTGGCTCTAGGATAGACACATGAAAGACCGGGTGGATACCTTTCCATTTTGCAGGTAAAGTAAGTTTAAAGGTGTTAGGGGAGATGACTGATTCTACTTTAAAGGGGCCAAGCTTTTTTCAGAGAGTTTGTGAGTTGGTCAAGTGCTGCAAATGTTGCAAGCATCAAGCCATACTTGATCTCCTACTGCGGAGGTTGGAGCCGTAGTGCGAGATCAATCTGCTTGCTCCTTATAGCGCTGGTTTGCTTCTTTGAGGTTGGTTCAAAGTTACAATTGAAGGGATTGAATTTGTTCAAGGTAATTGGTAGCAGGTTTAGAAGGTTCTACATGAAGGGAAGAGAAAGATGGGTTTCTACCATAAAGAGTTTGGAAGGGCAACTGTTTGGTGGAGGAATGAGTGGAGTTGTTGTAGGCAAATTCGGCTAGTGGGAGCCATTGCGACCAGTCGTCTTGTTGATAGGCAAAATACATTCAAAGATATTGTTTGAGAATCTGATTAACTCTCTTGGTTTGCCCATCCATTTCTGGGTGGTATGCCGTTGATAAATTGTGAATGATCTTCAAATGTTGGCATAGCAAGGTCCAGAAGCTTGAAACAAACAGAGATCCATGATCACTAACTATATTATCAGGGAGACCATGTTTTGAAAATACATATTCTATGAACAAGTTAGCTAAGTCTTCTGACGAGGCCGTCACATTACTGCGCAGAAATAAAGCCATCTTTGAGAAGCAATCTACTACTACCAGAATAGCATCAAATCCACTAGAAGAAGGTAATTGAGAGATGAAATCCATAGAAATCAAGTGCAAAGGACGAGGCGGAATTGGAAGTGGGTGGAGCAGCCCATACTTCCGGTGTTTCAAGGACTTGTTACAATTGCAATCATAGCACGTGCTAACATAGTCTTTTACTTCTTTGGTCATACCAGGCCAGTAGAAGTCTTGTGCAATCAATTGGTAGGTTTTATCCTGCCCATGATGACCAGCGAGCAGAAAATTGTGCCGTGACTCAAAGATATCTAACTTAATGCAAGAATTATCTGGTACTACTATACAATTATCATAGACTAAGAAGTCATTATCATCAATACTGTAACTACTATATAATAATTTTGTAATTTTGAAAAGTTTGATGCACTTGGGGTTGTCGCGTTGAGCTTGTTGGAGTTTGGAAGCCAAATCTTGTAAGTGAGCAATGATCAAACTGAGTTGGGCAGATTGGGTTGAGAAGAGTTTCCTAATGTTTTCAGGGTTGTTTTTGGCAAAGATGCTCCCCCCCCTGGGTAAACGTTGTCCCAACGTGATAAAGCATCAGGAACTACCGCTTGTTTCCCAGGGCGGTACGTGATCGTAAAGTGGAACTCAGAGAGGTATTTGGCCCATTGTGCCTGTCTACCTGTGAGGACTTTTGAGCTCATGAAATATTTTAAAGAATTATGATCAGTTAGAACTTCAAAGGATTCCCTAAGGCTCAAAAGGTATGAACTACATTTCTTCAAGCAATAAAAGATTGCAAGAAGTTCCTTGTCATGAATCTAATAGTTAAGCTCTGCAGCAAGCAACTTGCAAGACTCAAAAGCTACAGGATGAAAGAGAGAAGTGGAGGAAGAGAACTGCGAGATTACTCCTACAATTGCATAGTTGCTTGCGTCTGTTTTGACAATAGTGCGAGGTAGCTTGTTGAAGTGAGCAAGTATTGGAGCAGTGGTGAACGCTTTCTTCAGAGCTTCAAACTCTGAAGCAGCTTGTTTGGTAAAAACAAAAGTAGTGTCTTTTTGAAGAAGGTTAGTAAGATTCATGGTTTTTTTGGCATAACGCTCAATAAACCTCCTATAAAAATTACTGAAACCAAGGAAAACTTGAAGGGATTTAACTGAAGAAGGTGGGGGCCAGTCAAATATGCGTTTGCTTTTGGCTGGGTCCATCAATAGTCCTTTCTGCGAGAATACAACACCTAGAAATTGAAGAGAAGAGGAATGGAATTTGCACTTAGAGGCTTTTTCAAACAGGTCATTCTTGCAAAGTTTCTGCAGCACCTCTCGCATATGTGTGATGTTATCTTCGAGGTTCCTTGAGTAGACTAGTATATCATCTAGATATACCACAAGGTATTTACCTACAAGATTGGAGAAAATGTTGTTGACAAAATGTTAAAAAGTGGAAGGAGCATTACAGAGGCCAAAAGGCATGAGGGTATGCTCATAACTGCCAAACCAGTTTCTCATTGCGGTCAAATACTCATGACCTTCCCTAATGAAAATTAGGTTATAGGCACCTTGAAGGTCTAACTTTGAGAAATAAGCAGCTCCATGGAAGAGGGTGAGGAGATGTGACATAGGCGGTACTGGATAGGCATTCTTCCAGGTTACCTGGGTCAGTTTCCTGTAGTCAACACAAAGGCACAGTCCGCCGTCCTTTTTTGGAACAAATAGGACTGGTGAACCGGTATTCAAATTGCTTGGTCGAAGAAATCCTTTTGCTACATTTTCCGCAATGTAGTCTTGAAGCGCAATTGATTCTTGCGTCAAGAGAGAGTAGACTGGTCCTGGTGCCGGAGGTGGGCCAGTAAGTTCTATCTTGTGATCATAAGGACGGGATGGAGGCAGTTTATCTGCTCTTGCAGCTGAGAAGACGTCAGCAAAGTCATGATAAACTGAAGGTAAAGACTCTGTAATGATTTCTAAATCTTCAATCTCGTCATCTTTGAGCACTGGATTTGAGGTTCTTGCATGGTGTGAGAGGATTAGGGAGCTCAAAATACATCGTTTGGTTGGTGTTGAGATTCTCAGCACTGACTTTGCCAGATGCGCATGGTCCGGAATCTTCTCCACCAACCATCCGGGCTTCTGCACCCGGTCACTTGAATCACTCAGTCCTCTACCCACGTCGGAGACCCCAAGAAGCTGGGGAGCTGATCACAGATCTTCCTCTTTGACCAACCACTCACTTCACCCACAATGATCCTCCTCACTCACCACGACCTTCCTCCTGATACTCCTTTCTGATCCTCTTCTCCCGTTTTTCTCCTTCAAACTCATTTCCTCCCATAAGTTCCGACTCAACTTTGACTTGACACAGTGAATGCCTGGTGAGATTCATACCTCAATATCCTCTCGACTAACCCCACTGAGACTCATTGTCACTGAACCCGCAGCCTGCCTGATCCAATCCTGAACCAACTTACTCCAATCAAACCATTGACTCAATCCCAATGGTGTGGTCCACTCCTCTTCACAGCTGTGTCACACATCTTGCAGTCCATGTTTCCTGTTTTTTACTTGTGTTGTTCTTCATCCCAATCTAGTTGTTCCTGTTCCTCAATGTGCGCCATCCTGTCATGTTCTTAGCTCTTTGACCAATCAGATTCTCTCAAATCTCCTCATGGTTAAAAGCCAAAACAAGCTCCTTTGATCATAGACTCAAATCTAAGAGAGGAACAAACTCAACCGGGCATAATGGACGTCTTCCAACAAACCATGCTCAAGACCGCTCTTGAAACCATTCAACTCCTCGGAGACAATAACTAAGGGATATGGAGAGACAAGATGGACGCCATTCTCAATGTCAGAGGTTTTGCCAATGTCATCAACGATGAGAACTCTATACTGGAAGCCTCTGTCAACAACAAGCTGAAACTCCTCCTCATATCAAATCTTGACTCCACTGCCCACGAGAACATTGTTACGGCTGAGAACAGGAACTCAGCTAAGCTACTGTGGAAGGCCATCATACAGAAATTTGCCTCGTCACAAGCGTCAAACCGTGCTAGGGTCTTCAACTCCTTCCTCTATCTTTTGTTCAACCCTGATGAAATCGTCAACTTCATTACCCAAGTCAAAGACAGCCTTAAGAAGATGGCCAAGGTTGGCATCAAACTTCCCAACAACATTGTGGCGTACTTGATTCTCTTCAAATTTCCCGTCTCCATGGACAACTTCAAGAGGCAGATTATGCACTCTTACAAGCAACTGTCAGTGGAATACGTTCTGAATCATCTTACCCAGCTCAACAATGAATCAATGGCCCAATTGTCTATCTCAAGCTCAAAATAAAAAGGCAACGTCGCCCTCTTTGGAGGGAAAATCTCCTCTCACCAAGAGCGCATCAAGGGATTGGATCCAAAATGATGTGTCAAAGGGTACCATCACCCTGGCCAAGATAAGAACCATTCTGCCAACGACTCCTGGCACCTCCATCCTAACGTTGCCCCCAAATGGTTGAGAGATAACTAAGCCAAGTGGAAGGCAAAGAAGCCCACTCAGAGAGAGAAAGGAGAGAAAGCAGAACCCCCTTCAGCTCACTATTTGGCCCTTCTCAACCTTTGGGTTGAACATGGAGATTCTGAATGACGATTTCTGCTGGACAGCGGAGCTTCAGTACACATGCTCAACGACAGTCGGTTCTTCAGCAAAATGAAGCCGTATGCGGGCGATCCCATCAGAACAGGCAAAGAAGGAGAATTTCTCCCTATCAAAGGAAAAGGGACTGCCACGCTTCACTGGAGCAATATCACTCTCAAGCTCACTGACGTGTTCTACGTCCCAGATGTCACGGTCAATCTCATCAGTTCTGGGGAGTTGAACGGCAAGGGCTGCTCCATCAAATCCCATGACAATTGATTCTCTGTTTTGCACGGCAGGAGAGTGGTCCTGAATGGAACGATTAAGGACAACCTCTACACTCTGCCCACACCGTCCCACATCTCTTCTTTGTCTCTCAAATCTCATGTTTCCACTCTCTCATCCTCGCACGAGGACGCTCTGCTCAAGATCCACAGAAAATTTGGCCATGCCTCCCTGACCAGGCTGGAATCCCTCACTCAACACATCCCAATTGAAGTCAAACGGAAGTTCCAATGCATCAAGTGTGTCAAGAGCAAGATCACCAAGGCATTGTTTAACCAATCCTTGGCACAATTGTACAAAGTCTTTGATTGGATCCATCTGGACCTCATGGGTCCAATACAACCATCCTCCAAGTCCGGCCATTGATTCATCCTCTCTCTAGTAGACAACACCAGTGGATACCTGGCTGCTTTTCCAATGACCTCAAAAGACAAGATGGCTGAGATCATTATCAGCTTACTTGAGAAAGAACAACAGCCACGCGGGGTATACCCTTCGGAGGTCTGTTTGGATGGAGGGACTGAGTTTTTCAACTCAAGATTGACGTCCTTCTTTGAAAAAAAACGCATAACTCACATAATCTCCAAACCTTACCATCCTGAACACAACGGCCAAGCCAAACGGGCTAATCGCACCATTGCAGAATCAACAAGGGCTAAACTCAAGGACAGCCGCCTACCTTCCTCAATGCAGCACAAATTTGTCAAAGGCTGTTGCACCATGCTCAACCGTATCCTGGCGAAAGACAATGAATCAACTCCCTGGACAAAAATGCACGGCAGAGTCCTCCCCTGCAACTATCTCAAACCTATTGGTAACCCATGCATCTACCTGCTCAACAAGCAGATGAAAGGGGCTAAGTTTGATTCTAAGGGCAAAGAGGGCACTTTAGTAGGCTTCAATCTGTTGGAGTAATCACCTTTCTCCATACTCTTATCCATGTCCTTTCTTTCTATTCTTTTCCTTTTTATATTTCTATTCTTTTTATTCTCAATTCTTCATATCTCTGTTCAAGCTACTTTCAGCTCTTAACAATCATCAATCTCTAATTTCATGATAGCGTGCGCTCAATCTGTTCTCATTATTCAATATTCAATACTCATCTCATAATGTCACAGATTGTGTGACACTTCAACCTCTCATGTATACCTGAGGGCAGAGTTGAGGCAAAGCAGAAGGATCTTCTTTTCTCATCCTTCTACATTTGCTTTCTACTCTGTGTGCCCTCAGGAAAGTCTTGTTTTCTTTATTTTTATTTTCATTTCTATTTTCTTTTTATATCATTTGCTATCTCAACCTATGAAATTCTATCCTTCTAAATTTGCTCTCTACTCTGCGTGCCCTCAGCCCAACAGGTTATGAGCCCAGAAGCAAACTCAAATCACCTACCTTAAATATCACTGAAGGATCCGGCACTTTAAGTGTCATTACTCGTTTTAATAATGGACGCAAATCAATTGCATCCTGTTTTAAAGACCCCATCTATCATACCTCTCAATTCTCCAGGATCCAATTTGAACAACCTGGACTGGGCTATGATACTCCGCATTCACTTCCGAGCCTCTGGGGTCGGATACCTTTTTACTACTGATCCACAAAAACAAACAACAAACACCGATAAATGGTGTAAAGATAATCTGGCAGTATTTTCCGTCATTTCAAGATTGATTAACCCATCAAATTTCCAATTCATAAGAAAGCACAAAGAAAGCGCCGTCGGAATGTGGAATTCACTCCGCAAAGCTCATCAAGACAATTCATCGGGAGGCCAAATGTACTGGCTCAGAAAACTTCTTCTCACCAAGCTGAACAACAAAGAGATGACAGCCCATCTCTCAGAAATATTTTCTTATGGTGAAAAATTATCTTCTCTTATCACTCCAGAAAACCCCCTCACAGCAGACAACCTTCAATCAACGGCCATCCTCCTTTCTCTACAGGACGATTGGCTAGGTTGTGTGTCAAGCATGATGAAAGAACAGTCAGTCCCGTCATTAAAATTAATAAACGCTCTTAAGCAGGAACATTTGTGTCAACAAACTAGAAATGAAGACTCTTTCGTGGCAAACTCTGCCAAACCCCAAATCAATATGAAATCTTCCAACAGAAGACAATGGGACAGAAAAAACTCATCAAGAGTTTATTACTGCACTAACTGTAAGATAGAAGGTCATTCTTTCTCCAGATGCCCTGAAGTACATGAAGCTATCAGACAATTGAAACGAAATAAGCAGTATCAAAACAAGTCAAATCTAAACAAAGCGAATATGGTAACAACAAACGGAAAAGACGGAGAAGATGATTTTTCCGATTTGGAAGTAGTTATCCAAGCAGGATATGCCTTGTGCAACTTGACAAAAGCGCAACCATCCACTAACACCAACTTCAATCTTGATTCTGGGGCACATTCTCTATGACACCTTTTGCAGGCAAGATACAAAACAAATTTCCATGCTCGACCTATGTTTGACTGGCAGATGGTTCAACAATCTCATTGAACATGGAGGGAACTCTCAATCTTTCTTTTTGAAACATAAACGCCCTGGTTGTCCCAAATTTACACAAACCCCTTCTCTCCATCTCAAGTCTCTGTGACGCCGGATATGCTGTCACCTTTACGCACGAAGTTTGCAAGATCTACAGAAGCTCCACCATCTCAATCAATGCTCAACCAGTTGCCACTGGGTATAGAAAGTCCAATCTCTACTATCTCCCTTCAAAAATTGTAGGTAAAGAAGAATTGGTTTTCTCAAGCGTCAAGGTCCTGTCTGATGACACTCTGTTTGGATACCACTGCAGATTCTCCCATCTCAATCTAAAGTCACTCCGCAAACTTTTGAAATCACACAACATCAACCCAAGCATCAACAACGAATATGAAGTACAGCAATGTACAACTTTTATCCAATCCAAGATGTCTCAAAAGCCTTTTCACTCAAAACTAAGCTATCAATTGAATTTACCTGGAAAAATCATTCAGTCAGACCTGTGCAGCTTTGAAACCACGTCACGGGGAGGATACAACTACATCATAACATTCATTGATGATTGCTCCAAAGCGCTTTTTGCCTACCCCATTTGACAAAAATCTGATGCTTCAAACTGTGTGAAATCTTTTTTTTCCTTCTTCAAAAATCAATTCAACTACTCTATCATCTCACTACGCACCAAAAACGGTGGCAAATACGTCAAGGACAACCTTAAACACTTTCTGTTGCTCAAAGGCACAGTCCACAAACCAGGACCCCCACACTCTCCACATCTCAACAGAGTAGCCAAGCGGTCCAATAGGACTATTCTTAATCTAATTTGATCCTCTCTCCTATCGTCAAATCTTCCAAAAAGCTACTGGGCTGACGCTCTCCGCCATTCTCTTTTTGCTTTCAACTCATTTCCATGTAAAACTCTGCAAGGCTTCACCTCTCCAAACTCAATCCTTAAACAAAGCAACATTTTGCCTACCTACCTTCATCCATTTGGGTGTCTCCCATGGTACAAAGTCCCCAATCAAAATCAACAAAAAATCTCTCCTAAAGCTCACCCATCTGTTCTTCTGTCTTATCTCAACCACGGGAACGGATACGTCCTTCTGGATTTGGTCGACAGGAAGATTATCAAGTCCAGGGATTGTCTCTTCAATGACACCCTTTTTCCCTATGGTTCATCACCTCCAGACGCAGATATGAATCCCTCTTCCACTGTCACCAAACTCCTTTGGCCATCCTCCCCCCCCCCCCCTTCCCTCCCCTCCTGATCCCTGTACTCCTAACAACTCCTCCTCCCCTGTCACTCCGTCCGACTCCTCCAGTACCTCCAATCTCACCCTTACTCCCCCCCCTTGGAATCCTCAGACGTGTGCCCTCCCATGCCGCCTAATCCAACTCATCATCCGCGTCACCGCAGTCCCAGTCCTGCCGCCTCTGAAGATTCCATTTACCCCCCTTCCTTCTCCTGTCTCTCCCTCCCCTGACCCTGATTCTCCATTCAACTCTCCCATTTCCTCCCCACAACCTCCAATCTCTCCTCCCGCTCCCTCTTTCTCCCCGCCCTCTATGCCCATTTCCTCCAATCCCCCCACCTCCTCCCCCCCCCATCCCCGCCCCTTGTTCCCCTTCGCTCCTCCAGAGTCAGCCGCCCTCCGTCTTGTTTTGATCACTACTCCTGCTCAGAAAAAGTTAAAGACAACCTCCTCGCGCCAAAAATCTGGAAGCAGTTAATGAAATCACCTCATCGACACCAATGGATTGCTTCTGCTCACGAGGAGATATCCTCTCTTTGAGGTATGAATACCTGGGTCCTTTTCCCTCTGCCTACTGGACGCAAAATCATACGTTGTAAGTGGGTTTTCAAAGTTAAGCGGCGCGCGGATGGATCAATCATCAAGCTGAAAGCTCGGCTGGTGGCAATGGGCTTCTCCCAAATACAAGGCCTTGACTTCTCCAAGGTCTTCGCCCCAACGCTCCGTCTTGAGACATTACGATTGCTCCTATCCTTGCTAGGCAACAAAGGATGGGTGGGCCAACAGGTGGACTTCAAAACCGCCTTCTTAAACGGACATTTAGACAAAACCATCTATATGTCCCAGCCCCCAGGCTTTGAAGACCCCAATCACCCTGATTGGGTTTGCAAGGTTTCCAGGGAAATCTATGGTCTTCGACAGTCTCCCCGCCAGTGGAACATCAAACTTAACTCAGCTCTTCTATCCCTCAGACTAACACAATCTTTGTACAACCCCTCACTCTACTTCAAACTCTCGGACGGCTCTCTTGTTGGCGCCATCACAGCTCACATTGATGATCTTGCCGTCGTCGGGTGCCTGGACTTTGTTAGGTCATTTATCACAGATGTTGGGAAACGCTTCTCAATTGGTTCTGATGAAGACCTGTCTCTCTTCTTATCCATCTTGATCCGTCAAAACGTCCCGTCAAGCACTGTCTCCATTAATCAAAGTCACTATATTTCCTCCGTTGTTTCTTCTTTCCTTCCTTCCTCCTGTCCTTCAGCCATCTCCCCAACCAATATCAACTTCAAACTCCTCTCCAAATGGTCGCCTGGCTCCGCTGAGTCCCCTCCCCAGTACAACAAATTGATCCGGTCCTTTCTATGGATATCGCAATGTACTCGTCCCAACATCTCGTTCGCGGTGAATAAACTATCTCAGTTTCTGAAAGACCCATCCATCGACCATTGGAACGCAGACACTTGGATATTACGGTATCTCAACACGACAAAGGATCTCTCCCTCACCCTCGGAGGACGTGATCTCAAACTGGTCGGTTACTCCGATTCCGATTGGGCTGAAGATCGTGACAATCGTCGATCCATCTCAGGATACACCTTCCGCCTTGGTTCAGGGGCAATCTCCTGGAAATCCAAGAAACAGCCTATGGTCTCACTCTCCAGCTCCAAAGCCGAATACAAAGCCCTATCCAACTCCTGCAAGGAAGTATTATGGCTGCGGAACGTTTTATGTGAGCTCTTCCTGCGAGACAATAAGCCGGTCAAAATCTTTGTCGACAACGAAGGCGCAGAGGCCCTTGCAAAAAATCCCAAGCACCACTCACGGAAAAAACACATTGATGCAAAGCATCACTTCATCCGCGAGTGTGTCTCTCGCCGCGCTTTTGAAGTCCACCATGTCAACACAAAGGACATGATTGCCAATATGCTGACCAAGCCGCTCTCCTGCCTATTGCTGAACACTCATCAGCCTCTCTTTGCCATCTCAGGCGTTGGCCAGCAAGGGGGGGTGTTGGAGTAATCACCTTTCTCCATACTCTTCTCCATGTCCTTTCTTTCTATTCTTTTCCTTTTTATATTTCTATTCTGTTTATTCTCAATTCTTCATATCTCTGTTCAAGCTACTTTCAGCTCTTAACAATCATCAATCTCATATTTCATGATAGCGCGCGCTCAATCTATTCTCATTATTCAATATTCAATACTCATCTCATAATGTCACAGATTGTGTGACACTTCAACCTCTCATGTATACTTGAGGGCAGAGTCAAGGCAAAGCAGAAGGATCTTCTTTTCTCATCCTTCTACATTTGCTCTCTACTCTGCGTGCCCTCAGCCCAACACAATCTGCTTCTCCTCTCTTACTGGATTCTGACAAAACATGGCTCTATTATCTCCTCAAAGCACGTCAGGTTCCTTCACATGCCCAGACCGAGTACCCCCGGAGCTGAACTGAATGTCGACAACAAATCTTTGCCAAATGACCCCAACTTATCCCACCAAGATCGAGGTCCTGAAACACCACCTCCTCCTCTGGCACCATGGACCTGGTACCGCAACCGGTCCAATGAATCAGCTAGCTCGGCGGATGAGGATGAACCCAAATCGGATCCGGGCAACCAATCTTCCAATACGTCCAAATCACCATTGCCTCCTGCTCAGCCACACTCTGCAAATGTTCAATCTGAGCAACACCCCTCAGCACCCTCAGGAAGGACATTGAGAGACCGCTCCTGGATTGCACCTCCGCAAAGGTACGGATTCTACCATCATACAAGGACGCCCAGAGATGCAAAGAACACCTTGAGTGGACTGAAGCAATGAATGACAAACTGGGATCAATCGAAGACCTCCTTGTGTGGCAAGAATACAATGGTCCTGAACCCAAGAACGTGCTCAAAACCACCTGGATTTACAAAGTCAAGCAAAATTGTCACAGAGATCCAGTAAGATACAAGGCTCGACTGTGTGTGCAAGGTTTCAATCAAATTGAGGGTCTCGACTACACGGAAACCTTTGCGCCAACGGGTAAACCTTCCACCTTACGGTTAATGCTGCTTTACGCCCTCAAAGGGAAACAGAAAATTTGACAGTTTGACTTCATGAGTGCGTTCCTACACTCACCAATCGACGAGGAAGTCATAATCCAAACTCCCAAGGGATCAAAGAGGAGCTCTTGATTCCTCAGGCTCAGAAAATCACTCTACCGTCTCAAACAAGCACCAAAGAATTGGTACAAGACCCTCACAACTTGGTTCAAGGACTTCGGATTCAAGGAATCATCATGTTACCCATGCCTCTATCTGTCTGACAACGGAAAGTCCCAACTTTTCTTCCACGTTGATGATTTAATTCTGGTGGGGGATGGAAACAACTTTGAAAAGAAATTTTTGACGCGCTTTGCCGGCTCAACTGCAAAGGATCCAGACACCATTCTTGGTATGAAGATAGAAGTGAAAGACCAGGAAATCCTCCTCAGCCAGCCCAATCACGTTGCGCGTGGACTCAAAGAACTCGCCCTCAAAGACGCGACTAAAAGCCAATCTCCCCTGACAGGAAACTTGCAACTCAAACCCGCTACGGATGAAGAGTTCAAACAATTCAAGGCTCTGAACGTCAACTACCAATCAGCCACCGGGCTCCTCAACCACATTGCCTGCTACACTTGACCTGACATAAGTTTTGCCGTGTCCAGCCTGTAAAGATTCAACGCAAAGCCCGGTCTACCTCACTGGAACAAACTTAAGAAGACCTGGAAGTACCTCAAAGGAACTCCGCACATCAAGCTTTGGTTGAAAGTGAACAACCTCGACTCCCTGACAGCGGCTTACTCAGATGCATCCTGGGCAGATGATCCAACCACCAGGCGATCTCAAACTGGCCATCTCTGCACGGTTCATGGATGTGTAGTGTCATGGAACAGCAGTAAACAAAGAAACATCACCTTCAGCTCCACAGACGCCAAACTCAATGCCTTGGTTGACGCATTTCACGAGGCCACCTTGATCAGAGCTCTCACGTGAAAGATTTTCCCCTCCAAGCTCACCGCAATCACCATTCACACCAACAACAGCGGACTGATGGACAAGCTTGAGAAGTTTAGTTCCAACTCCAGAACGCGACACCTCGATCTGAAAACTAAAAGAATGAGAGAGGAGGTGAAGTCAGGAAACCTCAGAATCCAACTCATCAAATTGGAGGCAATGCCGGCGGACGCTCTCACCAAAAGCGCGAGTCTCACAAGTCTTCAGCTTCTGCATTCCTCCTTTGCCTCTCTTGACAAGCCCTAGTCCTATTATTTTCTCATCCCCACCTTCTCAATAGGCTTGGTATTCATATCTCCAGGCACGGGGCGTGTTGAGATTCTCAGCAGTGACTCCGCCAGACGCGCACGGTCCGGACTCTTCTCCACAGACCATCCGGGCTTCTGCGCCCGGTCACTCAAATCACTCAGTCCTCTACCCACGTTGGAGACCCCAAGAAGCTGGGGAGCTGATCACAGATCTTCCTCTTTGACCAACCACTCACTTCACCCACAATGATCCTCCTCACTCACCACGACCTTCCTCCCAATACTCCTTTCTGATCCTCTTCTCCCGTTTTTCTCCTTCAACCTCATTTCCTCCCATAAGTTCCGACTCAAATTTGACTCGACACAGTGAATGCCTGGTGAGATTCATAACTCAATATCCTCTCGACTAACCCCACTGAGACTCATTGTCACTGAACCCGCAGCCTGCCTGATCTGATCCTGAACAAACTTACTCCAATCAAACCATTGACTCAATCCCAACGGTGTGGTCCACTCCTCTTCACAGCTGTGTCACACATCTTGCGGTCCATGATTCCTGTTTGTTACTCTTGTTGTTCTTCATCCCAATCTAGTTGTTCCTGTTCCTCACTGTGCGCCATCCTGTCATGTTCTTAGCTCTTTGATCAATCAGATTCTCTCAAATCTTTTCTGTCGGTGTCTGTTTCTCTTTGAAGGAACAGCAAAGAGGTAATCTGGATAGGTAAGCAATAACTCCTAAATCTGAAGAGGGAATTGGGGAATGAAGGTCAGGATATTGCAAATCTCCTGGCGGAAAAGTGTCATTCAACTCAATGACAGTGTCAGGTAGACTGTTTAATTCATGATTGAAGGAAAGATTAGCGTTCTGGGGGTGGAAGGTTTGAAGGTTAATTACTCCTTCTTTCCAATTAACATCCTGCTTCCAGTAAACTAGGAAATCATGGCCTAGAATGGTATCATCCATTCCGGGTATAGCCAAGACAAATGGATCCCATTTGAAGCTGGGGAAATTGGAGAATGCAAAGGTCCATTTTGCCTTTTGGGAGAACCAATAAGACGGTTCAGTTGCACTACTTACTAAATAGATAGGAAATTTATCTATCTTGGAACGCGTAAGATTGATGGAAGTGGCAAAAAATTCACTGATGAAGGAAAAATTAGCGCCAGACTCAAGTAAGACTTGATAAGGGGTTTTTTCAGAATGGAATAGGATAAATCTTGAACTAGGAGTACCTAGTGACTCGCAAGTGCAAAGATTTACTCGCGGTGATTTAGATAATGTGTAGTTTTCCTTGCGAGTTTCAGAAAAACTACAACCTAATTTTTTGACTGCTTAGCCGCTTCATGCGCTAACCGCTTTGCACAACTGTCAAAATCATGTTTTCCTCCACAATACATACACAGCCCATTCTACTCCCTTTGTAGCCATTCCTTGTTCCATAGCATCCCGGTTTCTTTGTCCAAGAACTTCGGAGTTTTGGTGACAGTTTTCCCTTTTGAGTTGGAGTTCAAAGTTGGGGTTGGTTTGGATGGTTTTGGGTTCCTTGTGTTTTGCTTTGAGGAGTCGTCCACCCTTGGAGCCAAGGTGGACGGTCCATGGTTGTTTGGCTGAGAGCAATTCTTGTTGTGATAGCCATTATCAAGCTCAATCACTCAATCAATTAGCTGCTGAAGGGAGGTTGTCTTATGAACCCCAACTGCAAGCTGTTCAATGAAGCGTGCCGGTAGACCCTTTCAGAAATGGAATAGAAGAGCGGCCTTGTTCCACTGGATGCAAGACTGCAAGGTTCAAAAATGAAAAATATAAACGGAAGCTCTACTATTTTCCTTCATAACTAAACTATTGAGTTTGTATTTGGCGTTTTGAACTTCATTGGGGTTTCCAAACAGGGTGAACAGCTGTTGCTCAAATCTGTCCCAGTTGTTGAGAATACACGTGGGACTGTCGTTGGACAAAAGTTCAAGGTATGGTTTGAACCGCTGCAAGGCTCTACCTCCTAGGAAGGACAAAGCATACATAACTTTATGCCTATCAGAAGGGAAATTGTTGGAGTCATTTGAAAAGATAATTTTACAAGACTGTAGGTAGGATCTAAGCTTATGAGGGTTTTCTCCCGTAAAGTGATTGGGTTGTTTCATGCGCGGAGTGCGAAAGCTAGGAGTACTCAGACTAGATTGCTGGGCACCATGAGTAAGGGCCTGGATCAATGTTGAAAGCAGGATCAGAGCATTGGGCTTGAGAGCAATAGTGCAAACCCCTGGTCTACCACAAGTCAAGTTTTCATTGGAAGAATGGTCGGAATCTGAAAATTCTGCGAGAGGGTCCGTTGGAACATCCCGTGGAGGAGTCCGAGGATCATCAAGGGGTTCAAAAGATGGCGATTTAGAAGAAGGAATGGGATATAAGGGTTGTAGGGCCCAAGGAATGCTGGTTCTCCCTACCCAATGGATATCATCATTGTAAGGGGCAAGGGAAGCGTTCCCGGTTGAGCGAGTACGTGAAATTGAGAAAAAAGAAGTCTACTATAGGTTGGCAAGCTACAATAGATGAGTTGAGTTAGTTAATTTACTGTCACTCGACCACCCCACGTACTATAGGGCAATTCTTAGATGATTGTGAGCACGAAGGAATGCTGATTGCAAGGGCAAGTGCGAGTAGCAAGACTCAGTTGCGAAGTGCAAACTTGGTTATGCCACTCAACAAAAGGCAAGAGGAATGGAATGTGTTCCGAGGAAGGAAACTCAACCTGAGTCCAATGTGATAACTAGGTTGTAGAAAAATGTGAGAAAATATGAAATTAACTAACTGAGGAGACAATCATCAGGCAAGGGGATAGCCCTTATAAGGTAATCCAAAGTGACTAGATACAACCTGGTGGTGAGCTAACTACAGTTGAAGGCGTTGAGGCAATGAATGACACAAACAGGATAGGAAATGAAGCAGTAGTACAACCATATCCGAGGTCATGGCGTAAGTGCGAGACAATAGAATCTGAGCGTACAATTGTATGATGAATTGGGACAGAAGCAAATGACGTTGAAGGTAATGCAAATGAGAAGTAATAGTGTATGCAGGGTAGGGACTAGTCCAATTGCAAACTGTACAGTAATGATGGCTTAGTTAGACGTAGATGCGAAATAACAAACAGTGCGTGAACAAAGATGGAAGTCCAAGGCTGTTGATTGGCCAGGGAAGGAGATTGGATCTCATAATGGATGGCCGACCAGTATGGAGTTAACCGCGAAGTTTGCAAGTATATACTGAGTTGGTTGCGCTGATTGGAAGGTCAATGCAAGCCAGAGGAAGTAGCAGATTTCACCATTGATGTTGTGCTTTATTTGTGTCACACTTATAGACTGAGGTGGATGGTACTGAGGAGAGGACATGTTGAAGTTATGAAGACAATAATACCTAAGTGCAAGGCTTGACAGGTTGAAAAGCCTAATAGAGCAAAACCGTCCAAAGCAATCTTGTAGCCTGAGTACCCAACACAACTGAATATTGCTGCCTTCTTAGTAAGTCTTGACATAGAGACAAGGCATCTATTTAGGGTTGGCACAAGAAGTACTTCTCCCAGTTAGATGGTCTCTCCTAGGTGATTCTTCAGCACGGACTTGCCAATGGCTGTCGCAAGCAGAGTGGAGCCTTTGCTACCGGTGCCAATACTCACTGATGTGGGTCGCAAGTTGAAGAGGTACTCCGGTTTGTTGACTATATGATGCGTGGAAACCAAGTCCAGGACCGGCAGGAGTGATTCAGTTGGGTACACAGGATGCCAGTAAAGCTGGGAATTGAGGAAGGCTTGAGGTTGACTGGGAGGGTTGGAGTCTTCATTCTTGTGTTCCTTTTGAGCGGAGTGGAAATGGGATTGGCATTGAGCTCTTGTCTTTGGATTATCTGGTCTCAGCTCAGCATGTAACTTCCATTAGCGTTCCTCAGGGTGTTCTGCAAGTGGATTATGTCTACCCTTTGAGCAGGGATTTTTGGGCTTGACTCTCCTATGGGAGGAGCTTGTCTTGTGGAGGGCAACAATGGAGTTGGTGGACGTGGATTGATCTGGTAAATTCTCTATTTGGGTGGATTCCAGGTGAATGACTTCTCTCAGTTTGTTCAGGACGGCCGTTGGGCTTCTGAGCATCTTATCATTGATGAGAATTGTGTCCACAATGTGATCAAAAGGGCTTGGTATTTTGGCAAGGATGTTGTAGCTCAGCATGTCATGCGGCACGTCCAGTTTGACTATCAAGAGTTTGTTCATGAGTTTGCAACACTTGTTGATGTATTGATTGAGATCACCCTTGTATTGGTATTGGATGAAGCTGAGCCACAGGCGTCCTTGATTGTTGGAAGACTGAGAGGCATATCTTTCACTAATTGCTTCCAGGATTGCTTTGGAGTTGGCTTGGTTAGAGTGGTTAATGAGGGCTTCAAAAGAGGTGTCACCAAGATGTTGAATTATGATTTCCACCACTTTGTAGATTTTCTTCTTTTGAGAAGCATTGGGGATCTGAGTGAAGTAAAACTCATCAATGATTTCAAGCAGCCCTTTTCTGCGCAGGTATCTTTTGAGTTGCAAAACCCAAGAGGGGTAGTTTGATTCAGTGAGCAATGGTATGTTCAGTTTGGGGTTGTTGTCCTCCTGTTCTTTCATGGTGAGTCTTCTTGAGAGCCGGTTTTGGACTGTAAATCTGTTGAATTTTGAGCTTAAAAAGTGTTGATTTTGAGATTGTATTTCTTAGAACTAAAAACCAGCAAGCTGGAGACAGGAAGTTAGGAATTGAGCCAACTGTTTCAGACATGACAAGGACAGACCATGAGAAGAATAATGAAGATACCAACAGCTAGGACTATGATCAGAGTCAAGAAAACATGAGCAGCAGAAGAGAAGCTGACATCAGACTAGAAGAGGTGCGAGAGTATCTGAAATAGAAAGAGGATCAGAGCTTATGAATGGTAAGAACCGTTTGGATGGATCTCTTACCAGGCAAGAAGGAAACAAGATAACGGATCAAGAGTTGAGGCGGCAAGTCTTGGTAATGAAAAAAAGAAAGAAAAAAAAGAAGAAGAAAAGAAAGAGGAAGATAAAAGAATGAAAAATAGAACAGAAAAGGAGTTTGATCGAGTTGTATTGATGAGATAGTCAAGTCGTATTGGTGAGATTGTTGTTCCTATCCAGAGATGGAAGATTGACCAGAGAGAGGTCAAGAAGATCAGGAAGAAGCAGGACTTTTAGGAATTTGCTCATCATATTGTGTTTCCTTTCTCTTTCCTAGACTGCCATTGTTGTGATTTGTTGTTCAAGCTATTCTCTATCTATCTGTCTTCTTTTCTATATCAACATCTCTACTGCCGCTGCAGATACTCTAACTCTCAAGACGCGCGCTCTCTGTCCGACTAAACTTCAATCACCATCAACGCACCAGCTGCTTCAAGACCATCCTCTCAACCATCAAGATCATCCTTGCTCCTGATACAACAACTCCCGACTCACCACCTTGAATCAACCCAAGCAGCCAGTCCATCAATTGTGAGACCAACAGCAACAACTCAACAGTCACTGGTTTCTCATTTTCTTTTGTTTGATAGATTGTTCAAGGCGCTCAAGGTTACTATTGTACCATCAAGGCTGGCTCTGTCAACATCGTCAATTGGCACTAGTAAATGATTTCCCAACCGTTTCTTGTGGAAACCTTTGCCAGC
The DNA here is from genome assembly GCA_025617555.3 of Puccinia polysora. Taxonomy (NCBI): domain Eukaryota; kingdom Fungi; phylum Basidiomycota; class Pucciniomycetes; order Pucciniales; family Pucciniaceae; genus Puccinia; species Puccinia polysora. The sequence continues at coordinate 34,032,000 of CM062617.1, read as the reverse complement.
TGCTTATTGCTTTCTCCACCTTCCCAACCAATTAGGAGTCACTTTATCTTTGATTGTACACGCGCATACTCTGACCCCTTAGTTTTTCCAACTATCTTTTCCCGTTGGTTATCTTATTCAATTCCTTCTCTTTGAACTGTTACTTCTTAAAGACCTACTGACTTCCATTTGCAATTATATCATAGTCTGGTCTTGGTGACCACTTCAAACTCCTACAAGGACCCCCAGGGAGGATCCCCCGGGGATCTGGAGCTGAGTCTCAAGAGTGGCTTGGGGAAGTATTGGAACAGTCCTCTCTAGCATGCGCGGTGATAGGATGCTAGAGTGTTGAGATTTCACATCTCTGCTCCCCCGCACATCTTAGATTTCACACCATCTACTTTCCCGCGCTCCTTCTCTCTCACCAAACGCGGGCCCCAGAGCCGCCCATCTCTCCCAACCTGACCTCTTTGACACTCCCGCTTTCCTCCAAGATCCGGGGGACCGACTTCTGGTTATCTTTTCTTTTCTAGTTTCTACAACCTCTTTTTCTTTTTCTCCTCTTCGTGTATCTCATTTCTAATTTCCTCTACTGTTCTCCATCATCTCATCTACTCGCCTCGAATACCTCGGCTACTGTCCTTCACCAACTGTCTCCCACCTCTTCTGTGTCTTGTGCCTCAACTTCTGCCGACTAGCCAACTCTGCCTGGTAAGACTCAACACTCCTGGATTCTCGACCTTGTTTCAAATCTGAACGTCAGCCTGCTTCAGCCTGCCTCAACCTGCAACTCAAGTTCTCCCAAAGACATCTACCTCAAACTCTTCTGCTCATCCTCACTCAACTCCTTGGCTTCTGGCGTAGGATTCTTTCTCATGATTCTCTTCTGCTTCATTCTGGTTATCTCTATTTTGTTCCTGTTTCTTATTTCATTTGCTTTGTCTCAGTCTGCTGGTTTTATGTCATAAAAAAATTTGGCGAATCTTATCATAGAGGGGACTTGTTAGGCATCCATTTCTCAACAAAAAGAAGATTTATTTCAATGAAAGTGCAGGACAATAGGTTCACAAAGTAACAAAAAGAATAACTGAAAAGATTATCACACCTTAAAAAGAAGACTCAGCGTAACAGCTGGAGGTACACCAATTGTAGTAGGAAGCAGGTGAATCTTATTGAGCAAGATAAGCTGAGACGGCAGGTCACAAAAATGTCAAGTGCATAAAAGAAGAAAGAAACAGAGGGATGGAAACTTGGCTTACCGGGCTCAGGTTCACAAGAAGGTGGTGGTACGAGTGCAAGGTTGTACAAGAAAAGCTTCTTGATACCTGAGACAGCAAGGCCCTCTAGATAAACTGAGACAAGCTGATGAATAAAGAGTGCGGACACCGGCATTCTGTGTTGCATGCCGGAGTAGCAGGCGCGTGCTATCACCTTGTGCGCCTGAGCTTACAGCGACTGGACTTACTGCGTAGCGCGTAGGTTTGATGATCTTCAAGGGCTGAAGCCAATGTAACTCAACAAGAATCACACACATGCTCATGTTCTTCAACACTCATACATTATATGAAAGCATAACTTCAATATTTGGATTATGAAGTGTGGGATGGCTCAGCAAGGTGGATGACTTAGCCTAAGTGGTCCACCTCCCCATTAAAATTTTCTGATTTCCCAAGAATCTTTGGCTCTTAGTCATTGGTATGGCAAAGTCAACAAGTTAGCATAACTTGTTCACCATGTTTTTTCCAACAACTAGTTTTTACTTAAATGCCCATGTTGGCAAATACCTTTCATCCAAAAAGATAAATAACATGGAAATATTAAAAAGGAATTTGTTAGAGGTAAATGATTTTGTAATTCTTGCATGGCCCTGAATATATTTTATTCTTTTTTCTCATTTGTTGAAGAAACTTGCCATAATTCAAAATATTCCATATCTCTGATGTCCCAAAGGTCCATGGTATCTTTTTAATTGTTGATAGATTAAATCCACCCGGCCACAGTGGGAAGTGACCATGTCTATACTTAAAAAAAAATTTTTCCAGCATGAGGCCCAGGAGGCTCAATACTGCCCACCCTGTCATGTAAATTTATGGTGACCAACAACCATAACCAACTGGTTTTCTGAAGGGACATGGTACACTTAGCCTAAGTGCACCTTTTCCCTCAGGTTCATGGGCATAAATCAATATCATGCAATAGAAGAGTTTCTCCAGTTATTTTAATGAATATAAACCATAAAATGTATTTTGAATACCAAAATGTTTATCCTCAAGAGCAATTGAATGAATTCTAAAACCATTTGAAATTGTTGTTTCATAAATTACAACCCCACAAAGATCAATAGACCTATTGCCCAAATTTGATAGTAAATTGAGCAATGCCATTACTCTTTTTGAATCTTGTAATCAGGCAGGTGCACAGGAACCAAAAACTATGAAAAATTTCATGTAAACTTTATTTTTAACATTTAGATTAAAAAAAATACAACAATACAGGGTTTATTGAAATATTCCAATCATTAAATTTTGAAAAACATTTCAAGTTATTCACTTCAAGCTCAAAAACCTTGAAATAACCATTGGAAAACGTTTTCTTTAGAAAAAGATATTTAAAAAAAAAATTTTCTGGAGTGAAACAAAAATCATGATTATAAATCAATTTTTACAGGAATGCAGCTAAATGCACAACCTATTGCTTACTTTAACCATTATCTGAAGACAAACAGAAAATTTTGGTTTCATCAGATATCTCCTTTAAAGTTGAGAGTATCATTTTGAACCTTTGCAGAAATGGAATTGACAAGGGAAAATATATACAAACCTTCAATTATCAAAAATGAAATCCATTGCTTCACTCCCTTTCTATAATCAGGAATTATGCCAAAATTGTATCAAATTACCATTTTGAAATTCTCAAATCAATCTCATTGAAATTCCAAAATATGATTTTAATTTGCCCATCACCCATTATCCTCATGAATACAATGTTGGGGGCATTTATTGCATGAGAAGTATGCTTAAATTGAAGGATACTTCTCGTACAAGACATACCCCTGTCTTTTGGCTTGAATCATTACCTCCACCAAACACAAACTCATGGCATGGTATAACCATGCCAAGTAGTTTTTTTTTCAATGACCCACATTCAAAATCATGGGTGGTTTTGGCCTTACAATAAGGCCAAAACCAACAGGCGCTTGCCCTAGGCTCCCCATGGGCCCCAAGCGCTTCAAGCCCTGGGGGAGCCAATTTTAGGCTTGGAGCCTAAATTTTTCTCGCTTTGGGCATTTGATTTGCTGCGGAGCGAAGCGAGAAAGTGATACGCGCTCTCCTAGAGACAGGGTTTCCAAATGCGACCTTTTCATGGTCTCGCAGGTTCCCAGGGCCCTCATAGAGGTCTGTGCACCTTGAAGGGCCCTGGCCCCCTTCCCTATGCTTGCTTTGCCAGAAACTGTCAGCGTCCTTGCCATTGAATATGCAAGCAATTTCAACCTTTCTGACGCGTTTGCTGGCGCAAGCCCTTGCTTGTTGATTATAAATAAAAATGACAAGTGCTTGAAAATTGACAAGCACTTTGGTGCCTCTGCAGACAATCCAAAAACCAAAATGATTCCAGAAGCTTTAGTAGAATCCAGAAAGTCCATTCAGGTGAGTTTCACTCCAATTTTTCAATTTTTGAAAATCTGAACAGTTAGACTGATATTTTTTGTGCTCTACTGGTTTCTGAAATCTTTCAATCATCTTTCAATATTTCAATCATCAAACCACCCTCCAATCAACCTCCTCATCAAAAAACAATACTAAATCCAACTCGTACTATGACTCATTTACTGCAAGGAATTTCTTCCACCTCTGACTCATCATCACTGCATTTCAAGGGTAAGAACTCATGCCCCTATTTCAACCTCTTGAATCCTTAATCTTCATCAATCCAACAATGACTTCACTCTTTCTCTTCCTCTCCATTCTTTTTTCATCTTCTTCCAATCATGCCTTCTGCCCCCACCAATTAAACTCAACTTTGATTGTCACATATCACCAATAAAACCATCCATCCTTGTATTCATATTTACAGTAAGCAGAAATGAATACATCAGCCTGTCATAAACCAATCCTTGATTCATTCCTGCTTGTCCTTGAACCCCTTTTTGAACCATGAATCAATTCATCATCATCATGTGTAATACAAAAACATGGATCAAGTCAACTCCAATGCATTAAACCAATCTCCAGCCCACCTGTTGCAATTGAAAACCATTAATGAGGATTTGTATTTGAAATTGGTCAAATGTAGCAACATGCATGTATTCTAATCATAATAAATTTTTTCATATCATTGACTTTAAACTTTTGCTTTTTTCTCCATCCTTGTCACTTTTATTCTTGTTGTTGATCTTGAAACAAAGTTTGTAGTGAGGATGAGCCCTTGAATCTAAATCCTCATCAGGAATCAAGCGAAGATTGTTCTGTTGTTAGGCCACCACCACAACCCTTAATTCAATCCATCTCATCCTCACCTAGAGAAAAAAAATGCATTGTAGAGCTGAGCGTGTTGATTGCAAGAAGGAATGTATATCTGAGTCAATCTACTTCATCACCCTGAAGAAGGGTCTAAGTCCATGCCAAGTACTAGTACCAAAAGTAGTACTCCCAGTAAATCTACAAGTGGTTTTCAACAGAAATTACTAACCCTACGTGGTGCTCAAGTATCATTCATTGGAGCAAGGACCATATACACATCCCTGGAAAATCAACTTTCTGAAACAGTACAAGATCTATATGTGATTGAGAACAATTGACAGAACCTGCACAAAGCCAATAGAAACACTCAAACTGGATCTATGTTTGGAATTGCATTTTTTTAGGGAACTGACCAAGGATATTCTGCAGGTAATTGGAAATCAATAAAAACTTTCTAATCATGTCTTTGTTCACTGATTTCCATCAAAATATATTAAAAAAAAAGGAATATATGCAAGGAGCCAGAATATGAACCCAGAACAAATAGCAAATGATGATCTTTTGTGGTCTAAGCTCCCAGTACATTACACAATGATTTTAAATAGAATCCAAGTTTTATCCAACACTGCTCATGTGATGTCAGCTTGCTACTATTGCAGAGCAAGCTGAAAAAGTAACAGAAATAAAATAAAAATTATAATAATACAATTTACCTAAAAATGAGTAGGAATACCATGAATATTATTACAGAAATGGATTCTCCGCCCAAAACTAGGTAGGGTCACTCACTGAACCAACCCTTGAAATCCAACTCCTTATATTTTTAAATAATTAAGGAAAGAAAGAACAAAATGCCACAGAACAACTATTAAACATTTTGGCCAATGAAATATTTCACCTTCAATAACCCTTATACGTATATTTTATTAAATATAATTCAAAGTACCAAGAATCTCGAAAATAAGACAATGAAGAATTCTAAAAATATATTAAAATACTTTAATATACTAGTATGAGAATTTCTAGACATCAATATTTTTGTGAAATACTAAGAAAACTAATGATGTAAAAATATAAAATGAATTCCCATGACTTGAATTTTTAAGTAATTATTTTAGTAAAAAAATTGAAATTTGAAAATAAGGAGTAAAATCAATATCATGAATTTACCCAATTATTTAATACATAATGAGAACTCACATGAAATCAGAATGTCTGTAGGAATTTCTATTATAATAATTATTAACTTACTAGGAAAATTTACAAAGGATAATTAATTAAATAATACATAAACAGGACAGATTAGTGTTATTCAAACGTCCTAAGATCAATTATAAAGTAGAATAATTCCCATACCCTGAGGAATTTGATGCTAACCGTGCTAAAGCAACAAGAACACATGACAGGCTACCACTGGTTACCCTGCTAGCCTCAGTGTCTGTCCCTTTGAGCCCCTGTACCCCTCAGAAGGATAATATTGGCACTCCAAAAACTATAAATAAAGAGCTCTTTTGAGGATATTGATGGGCAGAGACCCAGTTCTATTTATATCCAGAAACCGTTCCAAGGTAATCAAGTACTTATAAAAGATAAGTAAGTGATTTATGGCTTAGTCTGATCAATAATATCTTTCATCAACCTATTTTTATCAATTTAAACCTCTGAAAAACCTTATAACCCCAGTATACATGTTTAACCCATCAGTTCACGTCCCAAACAGATCCCCAAAGGATTTAATAATATACTAGTGAGTTTTATTATCCTTTCTCTGTCGTGGAAGCTTGTTTACAAATCCCTGCCTCTCCACTGTGTATTTTCTATACAGAATATCTTTGGGAAAAATATTCTTGAAAATAACAAGCCTAAAGTAACCAGGACTATGTGCTTTCATATTGAAATCCCTGAAGAGAGGTGTTAAAGATACCCAATATAATTGGGGCCCCTCTATAAAAAAATATTTTATAATCAATTTATCTATATTGATTTATAACAACAAACCATAACCAAACCAATTAAACTTGCAATAAGCTTTATCCAAATATTTTACAGATTTTTGCTGCATCTATTAAATAATATATTTATTATTTAAACCATTAACTCTGGTAGCTAAAGGATAGCAAGGGTCTTGGAATCCAGGAGTCTGACAACCAGGGGTCTGGCTGGGAAATATTCCATTTTATTATATTGAATACCTTGGACCAGACATTTCAAGTAAAATTAAATCAAAGATAAATTTATCTGACTTTATAACCGTGATTTATCATTAAATTATCTTGCAGTGGATTTCAAAACCAATGCAGAATTAATAATCTATTATTTGAATCTTTTAAAGATAAGAAAAGAAGAATATATTACAAATTATAAACCTACTGGTTGGAAATCTTTAACTCAAGCTGAGCAAATTAATATATCTTCTGCACGTAAACACTTAGAAAAACTCCTTGAAAAAGATGTCTTGAGAGGCGTATCAACTTCCAGGCCCTATTAAGGAAACATAAAGCTTGGAAGAAATACTGTAAGAATTACTTTTTGAAATATAAAAGTAAGTATAGAACTTGTATTACCATATTATTTTTTGAATAATATTTTTATATTTTATTGACCCATAAAATAACCTTTTTGCATCAGTGAACCCTCCTGTACCAGAGACCACGCCACTGAAATTAATTTATTAGATCAAGAAGTCCCAGATATCTCTTGATTCCCTGAAAATATTGATTGGGCAGGATAAGACCTCATTGGAACACACCAAGACCCCGTAGGATTACCTACTGAGGACCAATTTAATCCCAATAAAGTCTTGGTACCTTTGAGCATCAACTTAAGTGAGTTTTAAACAAAACTTATTTTGCCTGTTTTTTTCTTTAGAGAGAAAAATACTTATAAAAATTTTATTCAAATATGAATAGATGTAACACAAGAGCCTCAGGGAGAATTCCCTCCTATGGATCTTTTCCAGGAGCTCCCAGTAACCATGAGACCACCAATAATGACAACCTTGAGGTTACTGGAACCCATGAATCAAATGTTGATGGACAAGGAACATCACCAAGTACTTCTGCCCTCCCCCAACCTAGAGCCGTAGAAAGCAGTAGAATTGAGCCACCCTCCATTAAAAGAATATTCCCGGCAGCCACCCCAGCAGAATCTGGCCAAGGAAGCCAGGATCAAACAATTATTCAGAGAGCACGTTATAACTTTGATTGATGAGTATTGATTTTAAACCAGCAAGAATGTAACACAAGAGTTAATGAGAAGAGATCAACAACCGGATAGAACAAGAAGAAATCCCAGACATTTGAATGAGAATGAAGAACACAGACACTGTGATGAGAAGGAAAATATTCACCATGGCGACGATGAGATTTGTCTGAGAGAGAAAATGAAGAGAGAGCTAAACATTGAAGATAGAAGTTTTAGGTTGGTTTGTTATTCAGATGATCTTGATTGAGGAATGATCTCACCAGTTAGAAAGTCATGGATTTGATGGACTGAGGTTGGTTGGTTTGAATGTGATGATGAAAGTCTTGAGTCAAGATCTTGAGTCTTGAGTTTGAGTGAGAGTATTGTTTGAGGGTTGAAATTGTATGTGTGCCGAAGTGAATATTGGAAATTTTGTTTTTATGAAATAATATAAAGGAAAGGAGTTGTGAAGATGATGAAAGAGATGAGGATGAGAGTCAACAAGATGAAGATGAAAAGGAATCGTGGGAACCTCAAGATTCAGACCGTTGCCTGTATCAAGGTGACTGTCTGAGAAGGTCCTAGTTCTCAGTTTGAGGTATTCACAGGGGTGCGCGGGAACTGACAAGGGTCCTGAGGCCCCTGAAATGTTTCACCGTGTCCATCATCCTCTACACACGTGAAATATTGGGAAGAGTTCAAAGAAGCCCAAGCCAAAGAGGAAATGGTATCTATGAAAAAGATAATCTCCAAGGCAAAAGCTACCCAGATAGCTCTTCAGAAAATGATTCCAAGGAAGGGGTAGAATCCTATGTAGAAAAATGGAATCCTTGGGATCAATTAGCCTAACTGAAAGGCAAAGGATCAGGAAAGAAGAGATCCTCTTCCCATCCAAAGCCAAAGGGAAAGAAATATTGGGATAAAATAATATACCAAGGTCAAAAATGGAAAAGGGTTTACAAAAATTAGCCTCCAATTCTGAGCTCAAACAAACCTCTGATGTAATTACTTCCTTTTCCATTGATATTCGTCATAATTTCAAAATTATTTGTGGAAATTTGGACGGTGTTTATACCCAAATTGATAAATTAACCTCAGTAGTAGCCAAATTGATCAATAACCAAACAAATAGGGTAGGAATGGAAGAGATCAAAAGAAATACAGAACAGTTATTGGAGAAAATAAATCAAGGTAGGATCAGACAGACTCAAACAATTGAGAAATCCAACAAGATTTTATTATGTCTTTCCAACCCTTAAAAGAAGAATTAGTAACCACTACTAAAAGCTCCATTCTATCTCTTAGTGAGAAATTGGATCTGCTTAATAATAAAGTGGACCTGAAACTTAATCTGATCAAGAATGATCTTAGAGACTTAAAAGTCTGTCTGACCAATCCCTTGGGGAGTACCACAGAGGACCCAAAAAATTCCAGAAAAACTGTTGCCATTTCTATCCCACTGTTTTTGTCATTTCCTTCCCAGTCAGTATTGATTCTCCTCTCTTACTTTCCGCTTTTTATCATCTCCCACATACCATTTTGTCACCTTCAAGTTCCTCTGAGAACACTGCAACCGCTCAACTCTTTCCTGGTGCCAAATCCTCAAATTGAAGACAGTCAGCTCACTCGGCTCTCTTCTGACCTGAATACCAACTCAAAAATCCTCCTTTCCTCACCTCAAGATTCCAGTTTATCCTCTCCTCCATCCACTCTTCCCTCTCACTTTCAAGTTTCCCTTCTTCCTCAATCCGATTCAACCCCACTTCCTGCTGCTTGCCCAACCATTCATTCCTATTGCTCCCAATCACTCATCTCAACTTCTCAACTATCAGCTAATCCTCCAATCTTTTGTCCCAATCACGCTCAACCTATCCTTGCTCAGCTTGATTGAAAATTCCAACAACTCCATTCTCCAATAAAATCTAACTTCATTTTCAGATCATTCAGGCTGATCAGATGTGAGATATCTGTCTGCCACTCTTGTCATTTCTCAATTTCCTCCCTCTCATCTCCATCCGCTCCTTTGTTGCCGCAGATCCTTTTCTTTCATTACCATCTCTTTTAATTTCCTTCCTTCCTTACCTTCCTTCTTGTCGTTGTCAGTTCCAACACTAGAAGAGGTTCCCTGGTTCATTGGTCTTTGCATAATAATTGCTAGTTTCCACTTGTGAACTTAACACAGTTAAAAGCCTAAGGTTTCCTTGTCTGAAGCTGCCCGGAAAACCCTTGACCATCAAAGTCCAATGGACCCCTTGCAATCTCTGCCCAAGACCCTGACCGATTCCATTCCCAATCTCAGCAACTCCAACTTATCCTTGTGGCGTTCCAAGATTAAAACCATTCTCTCCCTGAATGGAATCTCTCACTGGCTCAATTCCTCCAAAACCAATAAGTGTCCTCCGGAGGTGAATCTCAAAATAGTTGGATATATTCTTGCCAAGTTGGACCACCGCATATACATCTACTGCATCAAGGATCACCATCTGACCAATGGAATTAAACTATGGAAATCAATCAACAAATACTACGCCTTGTCTCAGACTGCCAACAACTCAAGAGTCTTCTTCAATCTTCTCAACCTCCATTTTGATCCCAAGAGATTTGAAAAGTTTATCACCAATGCTCAATCATGCCTTCTTCAAACCGCCAAGATTGGAATAAAAATGGAAAACAACATAGCTGCCTACCTACTTCTCTACAAATTCCCACCAGCACTTGAACACCTTAAGACCACAATCATCCACTCACTTGGAGAGACCAAAATTGATTCCAATCTTGTCCTGAAAGACCTTAATCAATTAAAAAACAAGGTCATGGCCAGATACAGCACATCCACTCTGGTGATCATGAACCAAGCTTTTAAGTTCCAATCAACCTGTGTTGGAATTCTACTGATTCTGCTCACACTTAAGTCCTTCAAAACCTTAAAAAAAATCACGCTCCTTATATTCTAATTATTCAATCATTGTTATAACTTCATAAAAGTAGTATTATTATGGTCTATATCTCCTCTTGCTGCTCTATTCATTTTTTATTCATGGTTGATTATTTCAAGGTTAAGTTATGAACATGTCTGGAAGAATGCTAGTTCGAGTAGCATGTCATATAATTCTGATCAAACTCTTGTAGTCTAAGAACCCTTAGTCACTAGTTCTTATATCATTTTCATGACTCTAAGAACCTCCTTCCTTATCACCTTCTCTCTTAATCTGATTTCTGATTTCTGTGTCAGATCAGCTTGAATTAGCGCCTCAGCTGTCTGTGATATCCCTTGTCTTTTGTCCTTGATAGTGTCACTGATATTGTGGTTTCTCTCTGGCTGAGTTCTCATTCATTACTTATTATTCATTATGTTTTTTCTTTCACCACATTTTGATCATGTTGACTATGGCCTGTATTTACTATTTAAATCCTGCCAACGTCAACTGAAATAACACCATCAGTTCTTCCTCACTTGAACCAGGAAAGTGTTCCCTTGACTATCCTCTGATCCGCTCCCCTTGGCGACATAAGATCTCCTCATTCTTTCATTCAAATTCAACTGGAGCATTCTGCTTAATTTCTAACAACCTGGAACAACCCTTAGGCAAACCATGATCAAAGAAAATGTTGGTGGCTCTACCCTCACCTTTGGCCTAACTATGGTAATCAACAAAGTGGCCTGGAATCAACACCTCCATCCAACGCTCCCCAAAATCCTCATAAATTATCCTCAACTCATCTCGCCTATATATTCGCCATGATCACCTCACCCATCCTGAGTCCTAACCAAGTAATGCTAGACTCTGGCGCTTCAACCAGCGTGTTCAATATTTCAAATTTCTTTCCTCACCTTCACCCCAACAAAACCAAAGTGCAAACGGGAAAGCCAAGTGCACCAATCTCCTCCCTTGGAAAAGGAAAAACCATCATAACAAAAACCTCTGCCACCATCCACCTTCGAAAATCCCTCTACGTCCCCAATCTTGCCATAAATTTGGTGTCACTTGGTCAACTCATTCAAAAAGGATGCTCTCTGACCCTTCTGTCTCTGAATCAGTTAGCCATCACCCTTGAAAGCGCTCAGATTATGTCTGGCATCATCAAGGATAATCTCTTCTTCATCAACAAAGGTTTTGAAAAAAATTTAGAGAGATTAAAAACCTGGACCTATCTGTCATTTCACAAGAATTCAAACAATACATGAGAACCATTTTAAAGGAGTACTTAATAGGAGAAAAGCAAAATTAAAGAACAAGAATCCTTATAAATACCACCAGGCAAACGTAAGTCTACAGGCTGGGTTATGGCCTCTAAAAAGACTAAGTAGAGTTACGTGCACAAGCAGCTAAAGAGCTTTCTGAAAAAATACACACAATTGCACTGATTGACACAACCAACGTTCGTCAATGCTGATGATGAGTTGATGATCTTGCAAACACCTACGTTGGTATTAATTGGATTATTGTTGCCTTCAGTTGTGTTGAAAAGTCTTCATAGGTGAGGTTCAAAAGAGATCCTACTACGTCTTGACTGACTCAGATGGTAGAATGACAGAGTTGATATTGGAGTTATGTAGAGGGATCCGTAGTTCTTTTACCGGTTGTGTGTTGTGATCCATGACAGTTGAGTAACAGAAACACAAGTTGAGAAGATAGAAGAACCAGAAGAATATAGAAACTACAGCAACTATGAGGTAACCCAGTAGAGATATAAGAAAGTGAATTAGAGAAAGAGCCAGATAACAAATAAGAAACCTTGGAAAACAATCAATGAAAATAATCAACACGCCGCTCAACTCATTATCAGCAGTCTTAGTTAAGAGCCAAAATATCTAGCCAGTTTGGAGACTGACATAGCATTTGCTGCCTTGGTTAACGGATCAGCTAACATGTCTTGGGACAAGATTACTTCAATTAGAATCAGCTTGCTGTGCCAGTCATTCCGTAAACTCTTCATCTTGATATCAATATACTTATGATGAGAGATCAGCTAAAATGTCTTGGGACAAGATTAGTTCAATTTAAATCAGCTTGCTGTGCCAGTCATTCCATAAACTCTTCATCTTGATATCAATATACTTAGCATGAGATTTGGTTCCAAATTTTTTTATTTTTTCATTTAATCCTTTATTATCAATTAGATGTAAGGGAGGATGAAAAGTAGTTTGCCATACTTCTGATATAAGATGATTTAACCATCTGGCTTTAAGATGAGTGGTGGAGAGAGCATTGCACTCTGATTTGGTGGAAGAATGAGCTATGCTTCTCTGATGCCAGCTTGTCCAGTAAAGAGGGCTTCCTTTGAATGAGATAATGAAACCGGTTTGAGAGAGACAAGTGTTGAGGTTGTCTCCACAAGTTGCATCACTGTACGTGATGAGGTGGTTCAATTCACACTTGGATTTAAATGTTATTTTGTAGTCTATTGTTTTGAGTAAGTACCACCAAACTCAAATTACTTCCCTCCAATGTAGGATGCCAGGGTTGTCCAAAAACCTTGCCAAGTTTGAAACAGCATAGCTGATAACAGGAAAAGCTAGAGTGGCTATAATGTTCAGACAACCTATGGGCAATCAATAGTTGACATTTAGTTGTTTGAATTGTTCTTTCTTGATTTTTTTTGCTGGTACTAGATGAAATCTGGTTTGGCACAGATTTGAAAGCGGTTTTGCATCCATTAGTTTCAGCTCCTTGAGGCCCTTGAGAATGTGCTTTGGTAAGGATAGGCTCATAGAGTTATCATCCTTCTCAACTTCCATCCCCAGTAGGTTGTCCACCTTATGAGCTGAAAAATCTTTGAACTTATTCAGAAAGAGATTTTTGAACTGATTTACCTCCCCCACCACAACTAAAGCGTCAACATGAAAGAATAAGGAAGTGAAACCATCTTCATGATGATAAAGAAATGGGTCACAATCAATCTCCTTAAATCCAATTCTCTTTATCCACTTGCTGAGAGTCTTGTACCAATTAAGCAGGGCTTGTTTGAGACCGTAAAGAGACTTGATAAGTTTAAGGTACTTTGCCTGTCTTGTTGGACCAATGGGAGTTTTAATGTAATCATTTTCTTCCAATGGTGCATGTAGGAAGGCCACTTTTACATTGAATTCAAGAATTGGAAGCTTCTTATTGACAGAGTAGATGAGAAGAGCTTGAAGCGAAGCTATTTTACCAATTGGAGCAAAATTCTCTAGATAATTGACCCCATAACATTGGTTAAACCCTTGTACACATACCCAAGCTTTAAGTTAAGTCAAACCCAAGTGAAGATCTTGTTTAAGGCAGAATTCCCAAGTGGTATTCAAGGGGTTGGTCACCTTGGATTCTTCAGCATCTTCCCACAATCCCAATTCTTCTGCCGTCTCTAGCTCTTTTTCTACTGGTGAAATCCATTCTGGCATTTTTAGCGCCTCCTGAATAGTTTTGAGTAGATTCCTGTGATGATAGCCATATTGCGCTGGTGTTTTTAGATTTTCTTGGTTGCGCAGTTTTGGGAGGAGTCTTTCCTCAATTGATGAACTGGAGCTTTCTTCTGAGTCGGAGGGAATTAAGTTCTCCTCAGCAGTGAAGTATGGCTTCTCATTGCTCAAAGATTCAGACTCTAGCTTGAGGTCTGCCAATACCAGTTCCCTCTTGGTTGATGTGGTGACCAAATCTGGACAACCTGGACCAGATGCAGAAAAATTCAAAAAAATTTTTACAATTCTTTTATTCATGTGTTATTCAAAAAAAACAAACAAATTGGAATTTCTTTTTTAGTATCAATTCTCCAATTTCCTTGTCCTTTCAAACATTCCTCTGTCCCATTGGTCTAGGAAAGGGCTCTCTTTGTCCCATCCCCTAGGCATTGCGTTTGATTCCTTCTCTCGTTGTTCCCCCCTTCCTTTTGGCAAAACGCGCGGGCCAAGACCTGCTTGTCCCAAGATACCCCATTCCATCCATCATTCCCTCCTGACTAGCTAGAACCTTGGAGATAGATCCCCGAGCTTGTCCATCATTCCTCACACTCACTTCAAATCAATCCTCATCCCTCACTACCCCCTCATTCAAACCTTCCATCCTCCATCCAACCTTGATCAATCATCCTCAACATCCATGACGCGACAATTAAACCTTTGGGGTCTCACCTTGGGTATGACCCTTGATCTACTCTCCTTCTTCAAAGCCAAAATTTGGTTGATCCCTCCACAATACAACCAACTCACCAACTGGTTTTTCTCACCTTCCCTCGAGCACCTCAATCCTCCACCCAGGGAAATCAACCTCATTGCACCTAGCATCACCAGCATTTTCCCCAGGTTCACTCACCAAATGGGGTGAGAAATCATCAACCTCTCCTCTTGATTAGCACCCATCCGAGCCTGTTGGATCATATTCATCCTAAGATCTCTTGTTGGTAGTATGAGGTTCAAATCAATCCTCATCCCTCACAACCCCCTCATCCGATCCCCCAGCCGCTCCCCAACCAATCCATCACCCTTCCTGGGACTCTCCCACCCCCTTCCATCTTCGGGTGGGGGTGGATAGTGTCCTCTACCGCTGGCAGACACCTGCGGGCGGTCTGATCCATTTTCCTTTCCCACCCCTTCCGCCTTTGGGCAATGGGTGGGTGATTCCAGTATTGTCACGCTCACCCGTCCATGGAAGGACGCAGGAGATGGTGAAGGGATGAAAATAGATCCCACCCCAGTCAGGCAGGACGTATTTCCACCAGCCTGCATGATCAAATTTTTCTGATCACCATAAAATCAAAAAAAAAAATTCTTTCTTTTTCCGCTCTATTTGTAGAATCCGTTGTACATAGTCTAACAGGGCCTCCCGCCCATATAAGGAGGGGCTCTCCCCTGCCTTTTAGAGGAGAAGAACATTGGAGCAGCACATCAGATCAGCACATGTTATCCTAACACACACCACATCCTAAGATCATCAGTGTCCTCTTTAAATACATCATCCATGGGGTCTTCATTCCCCTTTATCTGAGGAAAAAATTTGGGTATATCTATGATGACCCCTTGATCCTTGAGCCTCCATACTCAAACCCTTGATCCTTGATCCTTATCACCAACCAATAGCTTTGCTGGTTGAAGAAGAATTTGACTAATTGAATTCTTGAGTGTGTTACACCACTCCTGATCCTTTTAACCAACCATACTGGTCCTGATCATCCTCTGATTATCTTTGTGGACCCAGCCTTTTTTGACTTAAGAGGTTTTATTAAGCTTAAAAACTGGAGTGTTGAACCTCCCTTCATCTCTTTTGAAGTTGAATTCCGCCACTCTACTCTTGAGTCCCTTGAGAAGTGTTGGGTTATTCTTGTTTGAATCAGTTATTGTTTTGCTTCTGGAGCTTCTTCAAACCATTAGCTTTGTCTTGTGCAGCCACCCACAGTTATCTGGTACCCTTCAAGCGCTTGATTGTGAAGAGTTGGGCAGCTTCATTGAGAACCTGAAGGTTGTTTGGGATTGATTTGGTCTTTCCTAAGCTTCTGCTGACAACCAGAGCTATTAGCTTGTGGGCGTTGTCACTTACAATTGCATTGTCTTGTTGAAATCTGAACAAACCTTGACTTCTTCTATTGAAGTTTTCCCCTGCACCATCTTGTATCAGATAGTGTTTTTTCCCCAGCTACCAACTACTATAATCTTCATCCTCTTACATTTGGTCCCCCGTTTACCAAGTTCTGGACTTTGATCTTGGTTAAATTTAAATATTTTTGTAACACTCAGGAGGGCAGCCTGAACAGCACCTTTCCCCTCCACAGAACTGCCATGGCCTAGCACCATTTGGAGTCTTACATCAATGTACCCAGGTTAATTTTGACATTTTCTTCAAAGTTGTTGTTGAGAATAGTGTTTTTAGGCCCTGGAGATTTGAGAAAGAGAATGTGCTTGAAATTCAGGATTTTTCCTGATCTTGACATAACTTTGTAGGAAAGCAAACCCGGATTGAATCCTAACGGAATACTTTCCTCACCTTTCTCACTCAGCTTTGAGAAAATTTTGGTGTTGTTCAGCAAGTAGATGCAGGCAGTACAACCAGGCTTCAAGTATTCTTCCGTCAAGGTAGTACCATGCATCATTTCCCAAGGCCTTTTCATTCCATCTTCTTGTGGAATTTGATTCAGCGCTAGACAGCAACTTTGGATGACAACATTCCAATAACTTTTGGGAATGGGGGATGAACTGAAAACCAATCTTAATGATTCCATAATAGTTAAATTCGCCTCTTCAGCCTTTCCATTATGCTGAGAGTGATAAGATTTGCTAACTAGGTGATGAATTGCATTTGACTTGAAAAAAGTGGCAAGAGTTTCCTTTACAAATTCCCCGCCTCCATCTGAAACAACTTCAATGAGAAATCTTTTCTTTTTCTTTGCTTCATTCTCAATGACAAAGATGATTGTTTTGGCAGCCGCATCCTTTCTTTTTAAGGGAAACGCAGAGAGATACCCGGATTTGTTGTCAACTATGGTGAGCACATATCTCATGCCACCTTTTCTTTGTGGATTGAGCGGGCCCATGAATTCTAAATGCAAACAATCAAAGACTTGCTCAGCTGGTTGTTGTTTTTGTTTGAAGGAAGAATTAGTTATTTTTCCTTTCTTACATGCTAAGCATTTGAAGGCAGTCTGGATTTCCTTTTTGATACCATGTCTGAGATGTTTTTCCATTCTTTCCAGGCTAGCATGGCCAAGGGTTTGATGCATTTCTTGAAGCTCTTCAAGATTCATGAAACATTCTTGTCGCCGGGTCATAGAGGAAGAATTGATGATCAGGAGATTGTTTTTGATGAGTGCTCCTAGAATTTTCACTTTCTTTTTCTTTAGCAAGAAAGTAGGTGGGTCAGAATCGCTTTTAACTCTCAGAGAGCATCCTTGTTTGAGCAGGGCACCCATCAAAATTAGATTGACAGTTGCATCAGGAACCCAGGCCAAATTTTCTAACTTCAATTTAGTTTTTCCTAAATCTAAGTTTATGGAACCAAGTCCTCCAATTGGTATTCCATTGGCATTCTTTCCAGTTTTGATTAGTTCATCCCCTGATTGATCAATTATTGAAGAAAATAAGGAGCAATCCTTTATCATGTGAATGTAACATCCACTATCAAGGATCTATCAATCATTTCTTGTCTTGTTCTGCTGATTCAATCTACAAAAGAAGGAATAGTAGTGAGAATCTTGTGTCTTTTTCTTGCCTCCACGATTCCATTTGTTGGGTGGTTTTTTGAGTTTTAGATCTGGAAATTCTTACCAGCATTTGGCAGCAGGATGGGTTTTGATGGCAGGATTATGTTTACCTTTTTCACAGCAAGGGTACTCTGAATCTAGTCAACTGTGAGTGAACAGGGCCAAATTGGTTTCCAATGCTTCCTTAGATTTGGATTGAAATTCATTCTTATGATGAACTAGATGATTTAAGACATAGGCTACAGTCAGATTGATACCAGAGTGCATAATTTGAGAGCACATTCCTTTCAGAGAATTGGGTAGTTTGAATAGAATTAAGTAGCTTAGGATATTGCTGGGGAGATCAATTCCGACTTCATCAAGTTTCCCAAGATGTAGTTTAACTGAGGTAACAAAAGCATCAATGTTGTTTTGGTCAAACCCCATGTATAGGAAGTTAAAAAACATTTTGGCTCAATTTGCGGCTTGATTGAAGGCAATAAGTTCCTTTCAGCAAGCAAAATGAGTTTAGGAGAGTCCTTGTTGTTGGCCGTTATGATGTGGGTTTGAGTGGAAGGATCCAGTTTGGACATAATGTAAGCCTCATTTTCATCTGCTTCTGGAATCTACTTGAGTCAATTATTTGAATTCATAAGAGATAAGATACCATGTATTTTGAAAATTCTTTCCATTTTATTTTTCCAAATTGAATTATTTGTTTTGTTTAGGAGTGGCGTTGATTCCATCAGTGATTTGAATGCCAGCGCCTTAAAGTTTATGTCACCTCCTGGTTCAGGGGAGATAGTTTGTCAGTCCATTTGGCTAGCTTTATGAAATTGACTTTTGGCTTTTAACCGTGAAAAAAATTTAGAGACATTAAAATCTGGACCTAGCTGTCATTTCACAAGAAGCCAAACAGCACATGAGAACCATTGTAGAGGAGTAATTAATAGGAGAAAAGCAAAAGTAAAGAATGAGAATCCTTAAAAATACCAACAGGCAAAAGTAAGTCTACAGGATGGGTTATGGCCTCTAAAAAGACTAAGTAGAGTTACGTGCACAAGCAGCTAAAGAGATGTCTGAAAAAATACACACAATTGCACTGATTGACACAACCAATGTTTGTCAATGCTGATGATGAGTTGATGATCTTGCAAAAACCTATGTTTTTATTAATTGGATTATTGTTGCCTTCAGTTGTGTTGAAACATCTTCATAGGTGAGGTTCAAAAGAGATCCTACTATGTCTTTACTGACTCAGATGGTAGAATGACAGAGTTGATCTTGGTGTTATGTAGAGGGATCCGTAGTTCTTTTACCGGTTGTGTGTTGTGATCTGTGACAGTTGAGTAACAGAAATAGAAGTTGAGAAGATAGAAGAACCAGAAGAATATAGAAACTACGGAAAATATGAGGTAACCCAGTAGAGGTAGAAGAAAGTGAATTAGAGAAAGAGACAGATAAAAAATAAGAAACCGGAGAAAAATCAATGAAAATAATCAACAGGTTTCAATCATCCTGCCTTTTCCTATTCATTCATCTCTCTATCCAGTATTCAAAAACAATTCTGTCATCCCCATCTTGAAAAGACGCACCTCCTCTTCAAAGAATTCCCCAATCTCAAATATGACTAAGTCAACTGCATCTCCTGCGCAAAAGGAAAAATCTACTATAAACCCTTTCAAAACCACCTTCCTCCCAGTCAAGAATCCTTTGAACAGATTCACGCAGATGTCTGTGGGCCCATCAATCCACCATTGCTCTCCGGATGTTTCTAATTTCTACTGCTCACTGACAACTGGTCAAAATTCAAAACCTGTGTGCCAATCAGAATCAAATCCGAGGTACCGGAAAAAGTGATAAAGTTTATCAAACTCCACGCCAATCAGAAAGGACAAATGTTGAAGATTTTTCATTTTGACAATGGCAGAGAATCTGTTAATCATTTTTTTTCCACCTTCTTCTCCAAAAACAGTATCAAACACTCAACCTCTGAACCCTATACTGCTAAACTGCCAAAAGGGGAAACCAAACCATTCTCAAAGCGGAACAAACTGCCATGATTGACATGAAAATTCCCGCTTTCCTCTGGGATGAAATATTAATCATCTCTAGTCTCATTCTCAATCTCCTTTCTTCCTTCAAGTCCAAAGTCTCAGCATATGAGCCCTGTACCGGAACTCCTCCCAAACTTCATCTCATTTGCATCTTTGGCTCCAATGCCATTGTTCTCAATCAAGCTCACTCTATTGGCAAATTGGAAAAAAAAGGCCTAGAGGGTATTTTGACTGGATTCAACATAGATCTTAACTTTTCTCAAATCTATTGTCCATCCTCCAAGTCTATTGTTTGTTCCAAAAATGTCAAAATTTTTGAAAATCTGTCTCTTCCATCTTCTCTCTCAAATAAAGACCCTAGCTCCAACTCCCTCTTTGATTTGCTTCCTACCGATGATCCTCTCCTCATTGACATCCTAAACTCCCACTTGTCTCTTTTCTCCACCCCTAACTCCAACAATGATCCTTAACCTCCTCCCATCAAAACATTTCCCACTCAAAACTCTCCTCAGGACAAACTCACTCTTAACCATCTGTCCCCTTCTCACATCAATCAAAGATCCAAATCATCAAGGTCTGATTTGGAGGAACACAACACTGTTGCCAAGGAACTCCTCTTACCTTCTGCCCCAAACCTACGTTATGAAAACACTCTCCAAAAACCTCAACGTTATGGCGTCATGGTCTGATCCCTACCTAAGAACTACTACAAAGCCACTAATTGCAAAGAAAGCACAAATTGGATCAAATCCATGAAATCAGAATTGACCAGAATGGAAGTTATGAATGTGTGGGAAGGATGCTACTCACTTCCTGAAAGCAAAAATGCTCTAAAAACAGTCTGGGTATACAGAATCAAGGACAGCCCTGATGAATCCGGAGCCTCTTTCAAATTGCCCTTGTGCGTTCAAGGATTCAAAAAGGTGTAGTTCTTTGATTATGGCCAAACATATGCCCCTACTGGATCAATCACAACTCTGCAAGCACTTCTTTTTTACGCTTTGCACCACAAACTCAATCTCTGGAAGATGGATATAAAATTGGCTTTCCTTCATGCTCCGCTTGACAAAGACATCTTCATCAAAACCCCTCTTGGCTACAACTCCCCTTTTCCTTACCTCTAGCTGAAAAAAGCGCTTTATGGACTGAAGCAGGCACCAAAACGTTGGTGCAAGACCCTCAAATCTTGGCTCCTAAACAAAGTCTTCACCACTTCTAGCAATGATCCCTGTCTCTACATCAGCACAACTAGGAAGCTCTACGTGTTCATCTACATTGATGACCTCCTGATCATTGAAAAATCTATTGAATTTTGAGACAGTCTTGATACTGCGTTCAAGATTTTGCAGGATGGAACGCTTTGAAAGATCCTTGGAAACAAACTGGTTGACACCAAGGATAGATACAGACTCCTTTAGACCAATCATATCAAGACTTCACTCAGAGAACTTAGCCTCACTGACTGCAAACCAATCAGCACTCTGTTCACTCCAAACATCAAGCTTTCCAGCGCCTCCAATGACAAGCACAAGGAATTCCTCAAACTTCACATCAACTTCTGATCCGCCACTGGCTTTCTCAACTTCATTGCCAGCCAAAGGCAACCCCACCCTGCTACACCATATCCAATCTCTCCCGCTTCAAAAACAAACCCAGCAGGCAACACTGGCTGGAATCAAAACACGCCCGGAGTTACCTCAACTCCACCAAAGGAATGGCCCTGCGCCTGCAAAATACCTCCTTTCAATACAATATAGAAGTCTTCAGCGACTCCGAAAGTGGAAAAAATCCTGAATCGCGACAAAGTCACACTGGATATTTGATTATGTTCTATGGCTGTTGAGTCTTGTGGCACAGCAAGCTCCAAGGATTGGTCTCTCTGTCATCCACCAAAGGTGAGCTCAAGTCTCTTGTTCTGGCTATGCAAGATAAAATCTGGCTCTCGCAAGTTCTCCACAAAATGAACCCCTCCGCCAATTACACCTACTGCTTGTTCATTGAAAACAAAGCCTTGAAAAATCTTGTCAATCAAGCATCCCACCATGGTTCTTTGAAACACATTGATACGCAGATCAAGTGGCTACAAGAACAAAAAAACAATTGCTCACTCATCACTCATCTCATTCCTTCAAACGAAATTCTTTCCAGCTCCCTCACTAAGGCAGCTTTAAGATCTTCTGTAATCAATCTCATCTCGACTACTTTATCTCCTCACATCTGATCACAGCGGCATGTTGCAATTTCTCTCTCACTGTTGTTGTCATTTCCTTCCCAGTCCGTATTGACTCTCCTCTCTTACTTTCCGCTTGTTATCATCTCCCACATACCATGTTGTCACCTTCAAGTTCCTCTGAGGACACTGCGACCGCTTGACTCTCTCCCAGTGCGGAATCCTCAAAGTGAAGAAAGTCAGCTCACTTGGCTCTCCTCTGACTTTCATCCCAACTCAAAAATCCTCCTTTCCTCACCTCAAGATTCCATTTTATCCTCTCCTCCATCCTCATCCACTTTTCCCTCTCACTTTCAAGTCTCCCTTCTACCTTGATCCAATTCAACCCCACTTCCCGCTGCTTTCCCAACCATTTGTTCCTATTGCTCCTAATCACTCATCTCAACTACTCAACTATTGGCTAATCCTCCATTCTTTTTTCCCAATCACGCTCAACCCATCCTTGCTCAGCTTGATTGAAAATTCCAACAACTCCATTCTCCAATCAAATCTAACGTCAATTTCAGATCATGCAGGCTGATGAGATGTAAGATATCTGTCTGTGACTCTTTTCATTTCTCAATTTCCTTCCTCTCATCTCCATCCGCTCCTTTGTCATTGCGGATCCTTTTCTTTCATTACCATCTCTTTTCATTTCCTTCCTTCCTTACCTTCCTTCTTGTTTTTGTCATTTCCAACACTAGAAGAGGTGCCCTGGTTCATTCGTATTAGCAGATGATAATTGCTAGTTTCCACTTGTCAATTTAACACAAAAAACTACCTCTTATGCACCACCCTTACTAGGAATGAATAGGAGTGACACCTTCAGGCTTTGTCCTACCCCTGAGATGGAGAAAGCTCTCAAACTGTTACCCCCTATTTCTGAATGGCCCAAGTTTGCCGGTGAAGGAGAATACAATCATACAAATTTTATTAAATTTCTTGATTAAACTATTAACTCTTATGAATTACCAGAAGCTATAGTTGTAGTCAGGTTTCCCAGACTATTTGAAGGATCTAGCTTTTGACTGGTTTATCAGTAAAAGAGAAGAAGTAGGATTCTTACCATGGAATTCTTGGAAACTTCTGATTAGAGAAAAATTTGGTTCTAGAATGTGGAAAAGAAAAATGATGAAAAATTTTGAAAATTCTTCATTTGACCCCTCCAAGGATAAGCCTAAAAAATGGTGCTTGGAAAAGAAGAAAATAATAGATTCCTTCTATCCAGATGCTGATAAAGAGGAATTAAATGAAAGACTCCTCAACTTGTGTCCTGGAAATCTTAACCATAGTGTAAGATGCAGGATGAGTATGGATGCTGACTTTACAAATCTAAGCAATTTGTTAGAAGAAGTCATAGACATGAATGGGTTAGACAAGAAATTCCCTTCTAGACCCAAAGAGAACTACAACATTAAAAAAACCTGAGAACAACCCCCTCTGATAAATACCTCTGATAATAAGAAACCTAATGAGAATGGGGACAAAGAGAGGATTCCTGGAACTTGTTGGAATTGTAACAAGACAGGGCATATGAGACAAGACTACCCATTACCAAAAAGAAAGATAGCAGTCTTGGAAGGAGAGAAGGAGGTTGAAGGGAATCAGAACTATGAAGATATAGCTGATACTGAAGAATCTCTTTCTGAATGTGAATTAATCCTGACCAACCCTGTTAATGTTATAGAAGGAGATATCAGCACTTCTATATAAATCAATGACATCCATGGGGATTCTAGTTTTCCCCAAAAATGGGATCCTACCATGATTCCTAGACACATTACAGATGTTAAACCATTAACATTTAAGCATATGAGTGTCAAAAGTCATACCACTGGTCAAACTTTCTATGCAACAGGATTGTATAAAGACAGACCTATAAGGTTAATACTGGATAGTGGAGCTTTCTGCTCAGGTGTCTGTTCTGAATTCTTAAACAAATGGGATCCCGACTGGAAAGAAAACCTTCTTCCCTTCCCAAAAGCCAAGTTTAGCTCTTGAAAATCTACCATAAATGCTATTTGAGTATGGACTGCTCCTATAATACTACCCCATACTAAAGTATCTTTGAGAATACAAGTGGAGTTTGTAGTATTTCTCAATGGAATATGTGACTGCCTGATACTAGGTAATGATGCCTTATGTCTATATTGTATTGATGTGTTCCAGAGTAAAGGGAGATACTTCACTGTGGGTGGTAATTGGGACAAGAAGTTTAAGATATGCATCATTTGATCTAACTTTCCCTCCTCTACTTATCAAAAGCATTTAGAAGAATTTGATCAAGAATAATTCTCTCAAGAAGCTCTGAATATGAAGCTTTCTGAAGAACAGAAGAAAGAAAAATTGAAAGTCTGCTTTCAGAACCAGAACGCTTTTGGTACCAAAGGTCATCCCATTGGTGATAACAAAGGACATGATATGGTATTAACATTGACCATTAAGCCTCCTTATCCTCCAAACTTAAGAAGAGAAGCCTACCCTCTAGTCCTAAGTCTAAAATAGCTCTTGAGGAACATATCCAAGAACTGATAGACTTAAAAGTATTGAGGAAAGTTTTTAATGTTTGAATTTTTTTAAGAACTTGGAGAAAAAATAAAATTAAGAGGGCTAAGACAAGAAGAGTAATGAGTCAGAAATTCAATATGAGAAAATGGAAAAGAGAAAGATAGAATGAAAATCAACAAACAAACATCAAGCCGTTGGAACTTTTGGGAGAAAAGAAGTATGAGTAGGTTGAGATTGAGGAACAAGGAACCAATGAAGCTGGTGAGTGGCTGTTCGTGATAGATGGAGATTGAGTTAGAGATGATTTGCGGTGAGTTGATAGTGTTGAGAAAGTTCTTGATGAGTCTTAACAGGCAGGTTGATGAGAGCGCAGTCAATGATATAAATATCAGAGTAGGGAGAAAATTTCTTTTTTTAGATGTCCCAGGTGATTGAGCAAAAGGAAAAGATGTAAAAATAAGAAGAAAAGAAAAGGAAATAAAATGAGAAAAGAGGAATAGTTGTAGGTGAAGGGAAAGAATTGTCCAGGAATAACTGATGGAGGGGTAGTGGTTCTGAGAGGTGGTGGTCAAGTGGTTGTGGGACCTTTCAGTGACATGAGATCAAGAGGTGAAATTGGCATGGGAACCCACAACATTGACATGGGAATCTGCGTCAAAGAAATAAGAAACATAAAGAAAATAAGAGAATGAGAAACAAAGGGAAAATATAAAGGAAAGAAGAGAGGATACACAGAACATTTATTCAACAGAAAGTAGGGCACAATGCGCAGGTAGATGTGAACACACCTGTAATCATAGCTTGGCATAATGACAAGTCAAGAATGGTAGGAGACTTCAGAATTCCCAATAATTATACTCAGGCAGATTATTCTCCTATACCCCGGATTGATCATGCTCTACATAACTTGTCCAAGGCCAAGTATATCACCACTATGGATATGCTTAAAGGTTTCCACCAGATACCAATAAGTCCTGAAAGCAGGAAGTTTATGAGAATAATCTGTCATTTGGGAATATATGAATATCTTATGATGCCCTTTGGTATAAAGAATACCCCATCACACTTCCAGAGAACAATGGATACAGTTCTAGGTACATAAATCAGGAAAGGATGGATGATGGTATATATAGATGATGTTATCATATACTCTCATGATTGGGATAATCATATCAACCAAGTAAGATTGGTACTCCAGACTATCTCCAGAGCACGATTAAAGGTATCCAAGAATAAATGCAACTTTGGCTACGGAGAATTGAAAGCCCTAGGACATATAGTCTCTGGTCTAGCTCTAGCTGCTGATCAAAATAAGATATCTGTCATCATGAATAGACCTATGCCTCAAAACAAAACAGAGTTACTGTCTTTCATTAGTTTTTTCAGTTACTATAGACAATAAATACCAAAGTTTTCTATGCTAACTAAGAGTCTGTATGAAGTATGCAACAACAACACTCTATTTGAATTGACTCATGAGAGACTAAAAAACTATGAGGAATTAGGAATAGCAAGACCTCTACTCCTCTACTTATCCAACCAGATTACTCCAAGCCCTTCAAACTGTACATTGAAGTCTGTATAGAAGGGTTAGGAGCTGCTCTACATGAAGAAAGGATAGAAGAAGACAGACCAGTAGAGAAACCAGTACTCTTCATATCTAGAAAGATCAAAGATACAGAAAATAGATATGGAGCCAGTCAGTTTTAATGTTTGGCTCTAGTATGGGCTTTAGAGAAGCTGCAGTATTACTTACAAGGCACCACTTTTCAAGTGATCACGGACTGTAATGCTTTAAGAACTCTTATGAACATGAAAACCCCCAGAAGACATATGCTCAGGTGGCAAATTGCTATACAACAGTATAGAGGTCAGATGACTATAGTGCATAAAGCTGGAGCTAAACATCAGAATTCTGATAGCGTAAGTAGGAATGCTTTGCATAATGAATCTAAGAATCAAGCATATGACGCTGAAGATCAAGATATTATTAATATTTTTTCATTAAATGCTCCAATAATGGGGATCCACTTATGTGAATTAGATACTTCTTTCTTCCACCTAGTGAGGGACAAATACTCTCCTGAAATCAAGCTGCTGGTTACCATTATGGAGTGTGAATCTCCAGAAGCATCTCTGATAAATAGTTTACCTGCTTCATTACTTAAATCCTATAAAGCAGGAAGTTTTACCTTTTGGGATGGTCTCCTTTACTACAGAAACCAAAATTCCAGTGTATTAGTACTTAGAAACAAAGAACATATACAAAATATACTCCAGGAATGCCATGACAACTGTTCATCAGGGCATCTATCCACAGAAAGAACCTTGAAGAAAGTAAAACAAACTGTTTGGTGGATAGACTGGAAAGAAATCACTATTAAATATGTTACTAGCTGTGAGAGCTGCCAAAAATCTAATAAAACTACTGGCAAAAGGTTTGGAATCCTACAGAAGATCCCTGAACCTAAAACCAGATGGGAAATCATTAATATGGATTTTGTCACTGGCCTCCCCCCTGGAGGTACTCATTCATATAGCTCTGTCCTAGTTATATTTGATAGATACTCTAGGAAAGCAAAATTCTTACCTAACCAAAAAGAAGATAGTGCTATGGATGTAGCCCTACTATTTTGGATTAGGATCATAGCTGATGTTGGTATAACCAAGATCATAATCAGTGACAGAGACCCAAAATTCACCTCTGAGTTTTGGAGGAATCTACTTGATATACTTGGTACTACTCTAGCATTTTCTACAGTATATCATCCCCAAACTGATGGATTAGCTGAAAGAATGATACAGACCCTAGAAGATATGTTAAGAAGGTTCTGTAGCTTTGGTCTAGAATAAAAAAACTCATATGGTTATTGCCATGATTGGGTAAGCCTACTCCCAGCCCTAGAAATGGCTTATAACAGTAGTAAACATTCTACTACCAAAGAAGCTCCTTACATACTAGAAAGAGGATGGATTCCAAATTTCCCTAGGAATAACTTAAACTATAACTTAGCCACTATTCATCCAACATCTCTTGACTTTAAGAAGATGATAGACCTGGAAAATAATCATGCTCAAAAGTGTGTAGAAGAAGCAGTAGAATACAAAAAACAAAGATTGGAAAAATCATATAAGGAACCTGCCTTTAAAATAGAAGATCAGATCTGAATATCCACTACCAACTTCCACAAACTAGCAGGTAACAGAAATCTGAAACCAGCTATTTTTGGACCATTTGTTATCTAGAAGATGCATGGCAAAAATGCTGTGGAAGAAATCTTGAGTGAAGAATTATCAAGAAAACACCCAGTATTTCCTGTTAGCCTAGTCAGACACTTTCAACCAAGAGAAGGTAGCAACCTCCCTCCAACCATAAGAAGTAATCTTGAGTGAAGAATTATCAAGAAAACACCCGGTATTTCCTGTTAGCCTAGTCAAACACTTTCAACCAAGAGAAGGTAGCAACCTCCCTCCAGCCATAATGACCCTGTGAAAGAAAAAGGGAAATTCAGCAGGATATTGAGAGACAAGAAAGAGAGAGTACAAGGAAAAGATGTTAGACTATACTTGAAGGTTTAATTGAACTGAATTCAAAACAAGACCAGCAGACTTCAAAATACAGAGTAATGAGTGTGAGTTTTTCTAAACAAAATTTAAGGAAAGGAAAGGAGCGTGTAAAATCATGAAAGAAAAGAAAGTAGCAGATGGAGATCTTACAACTAGACAGATCAAAGAAATGGTTGATCGGATAGGCCAGGAGATGTTGGTGAAAGGTAATGGGCCAGTCAATCGAGATGGTGAGAGGATTGGATGGAGACAAAGGGATTATTGAGATTTTTATGAATGAATGAAATAAGAATTTGGAGGGAATTGGAGAATGGTGTAGAATGGGAGGAGAGCAAATGAGAATATGGGAGGAGAGCAAATGAGAATGGGAAAGTGGAGAATGAGAATGGGAGATTGGAATAGTTGGATGGAATGAGGAAGATGAGAGGCCAATTGGTCAGAGTAAAGCAAGAGGACTCAAGGAGACAGAGCGAGATTCAAATTGGAGTATTTCAAATTGAAGTCACCACACCCCATCAGTATCAGGGTGTCGCGGTTGAAGTGCCGCAGAGATCAACTATTTCTACAATACTTAGTAAGATACAAAGGAGAATCTGCAGACAAAGATGAATGGTTACCAGAGAATAACATACCTGATGGACCAATACATCTCAGAAACTACAGAGCTAGCAGGAGGAACTGAAAAATTTTTTCCCAACATGCTCCAGATTTTTTTCAGATATGGCCATATCTTGGAGTGGGGGGATGTCAGCTTGGTACTATTTCAGAGAAAGCTGCAAAAGTAACAGAAATAACATAAAAATAATAATAATAAAATTTACCTAAGAAGGAGTAGGGAAACCATAAATATTATTACAGAAATGGATTTTCCACCCAAAATTAGGTAGGGTCACTCACTGACCCCACCCTTGAAATACAACTGCTTATATTTTTAAATAATTAAGGAAAGTAAGGCCAAAATGCCATGGCACCACTTTTGAAATTTTTGGCCAATTAAATATTTTACACGTATTGTCATGTATAGGTTTCACACCTAAAAATCAGTTAAAATTGAGGTGTTGTGTATATTTTAGGAGTTATGGACCAAAATGTGTTCTGTCACAATTCCCCTATGCAGCCACAACAGCCAATGCACCCGCGCGTGGCTGAGATATAGAGCTGTCACTCCCTCAAGGTTGTGTACGCAGCCCTGGGCCTCTGACAAGTACGCAGCCGCGGGACTACAGGTTGACAAAGTGACAGGCAGCCTGAGAAGCTTAGGTACTGGGTAAACATGCTCCAACCCACACAGGAACATTCTACATATGTAATAAATGTTCCTGTGAATAGTAGATAGTCTAAAGGTACATAAAATTATATAAAAATACTTAAATAACCCTTATACGTATTTTTTATTAAATATAAATTCAAAGTACCAAGAATGTTGAAAATAAGACAATGACAACTTCTAAAAATATATTAAAATACTTTAATATAATATTTTGAGAATTTCTAGACATGAATATTTTTGTGACATACTAAGAAAACTAATGATGTAAAAATATTACATGAACTCCCATAACTTATCTTTTTAAGTAATTATTTTAGTAAAACAACTAAAATTCGAAAATAAGAAGTAAAATCAATATCATGAATTTACTCCAATTATTTAATACATAATGAGAAATCACCTGAAATCAGAATTTCCATTGAAATGTCTATTAAAATAATTATTAACTTAATGGGAACATTTACTAAGAATAATTAATTAAATCATACATAAATAGGACAGATTAGTGTTATTCACATGTCCTAATATCAATTATAAAGTAGAATAATTACCATACCCTGAGTAATCAGATGCTACCCGTGCTGCAGCATCAAGAAAACGTGACAGGCTACCACTGGCTACCCTGCTAGCCTCAGGGTCCGTCCCTTTGAGCCCCTGTACCCCTCAGAAGGATAATATTGGGACTCCAAAAGCTATAAATAAAGAGCTCTTTTGAGGATATTGATGGGAAGAGACCCAGTTCTATTTATATCCGGAAACCGTTCCAAGGTAATAAAATACTTATAAAAGATAAGTAAATGACTCATGGCTTAGTCTGATCAATAATATCCGTCCTCAACCTCTTTTTATCAATTGAAACTTCTGAACAACCTTATGACCCCAGTATACAGTTTCAACCCATCAGTGCACATCCCAAAAAATAAAGTTAGAAGTTAGAGGCAACTAAAACCAGGATTGATTGCCATCAGAGACAGAAGATGAACAAAAGAAACAACTGAAGAAGAAGGCAGAGCGGAATAATAACCTAAAACCAGGATTTGACAAGGTGAGGCTGCAGAAGATCCTTAAAAGTAATAGGAAAAAACATCTACAATGTAAAACCCTGACTCAAACTCATTTAGAGTTTACAATAGTTAGATCAACAAGATTAAGATAGAAAGAGTTTATGAAAGAAGCTTACCTGACTCAAAGCACCCTCAATCCTATGACACAACCAACATAGTTGTGTGAGGAAAGAGGAAGGAAGAGTGCGCGAGTCAGGACGCCAGTAGTATCTGAGGAGTAATCCAAACTGAAGTATCAGCACTGGTGCGTGCTTGTGAGAGATGAAGGAACGCGCGCAGATGGAGAGATGCGCGCAGGGACCTGATAACTTCTCTAGCACACATAAATGTGAAAATAAAAGGAAAGAATAGAAGTACAAATGAAAGGAAAGAATAAAATAAAGGACTGAGGAGGTAGATTAATGAAACTGAGAGATGATAAATATATCAGAGATTCAACTACAAACAGATACCCAAAGGATTTAATGATATACAAGTGAGTTTTATTATCCTTTCTCTGTCGTGGAAGCTTGGTTACAAAGCCCTGCCACTCCACCATGTATTTTATATACATAATATCTTTGGGCAAAATATCCTTTAAACTAAAGAGCCTAAAGTAACCAGGACAACATGTTTTCATAATGAAATCCCTGAAGAGAGGTGTTAAAGATCCTTAATATAATTGTGGCCCCTCTATAAAAAATATTTAATAATCAATTTATCTATATTTATTTATAACAAAAAACCATAACCAAACCAATTTACCTTGTAATAAGCTTTATCCAAATATTTTACAGATTTTTGCTGCATCTATTAAATAATATATTTATTATTTATACTATCACCTCCAGTAGCTAAAGGATAGCAAGGGTCTTGGTATCCAGGAGGCTGACATGTGAAAAACAAGGAAGTATCAGAAGATGTTAAGATTGCACCTTAACGTCTTTGCCGTTGTCTCAGTAGATATGCGCGCCTCAGCGCCCGGGTGGACCTCCCACAATCCCTTGGGGGACTCGGGGTCCTCTCTTTTTCTGGATGGATGGGGTTCTCTCCTTGATCTCCCCGCTTCATCTTTTCCACTATTTCAATCTCCCTTCTTCATCTTTGTACCATCTATCTTGACCTTTCCTTCTCTCTCTTCCTTCTTCTTCTCATCATCCCTCCAACCCTTGAATCAACTGTGACTTGACTTTCACTTCTCAAATCCTAACTCAATATGCATGTCAACAAAACTCAAGCTCTCCAATCAATCTTGCCAAACCAAGCCAAGGCCTCCACATATATCTGCCTGGTAAGAGACTGATCCTCAAGGCCTTCAACTTAATGTCTCTGACAGACTAGCTCCATCGTTTGTAGCCGCCCATCTATGCCGCCTCGACTCTACCAACTTTGATTCTGTCCACGTCCTGTGTCATCTGATCTCCTTTCTTCCAATCAAATAACTCTAAGCTGTTGATTTCTGTATTCTTTCTTCTTCTCATGTTTCTATTTCCCATTTCTATGTTTTCTGACTTCTGTGTTCAGTCTGCTGGTTTTAAGCTCTAAGAAATTACATCAGAATCTTATCACGGTTAAAAGCCAAAGAAAACTCTACGCTATTGAAAATGAACAAACCAGCAGACGCCAACAAGCATTTTCACCAGGTTGCACTCAAGGCTTCTGTCAATGCTATCCCCCAACTCAACAAGAATAATTACTCTATTTGGCGCGATAAAATGATGATGCTGTTTGACCTCAAGGACATCAAAGAAGTTATGACTGTGAATGTGGGCCAACTACCCATAAAACAAGATTGATAAATTTAATCCATCATTCTATCCAAACTCAACAGTACCACCCATGCCAATGTAGTCAACGCCTCAAAGATAAAGTCTTCAAAACTTCTCTGGGCGGAGATCACCCAGAGATTTTCCTCATCTGAAACCACCAACCAAGCTCGCATATTTAATCAATTCCTACATGCCCCATGTAATGAAAAAGCCATTGAAGGATTCATAACCGACATTCAAAAAGCACTTACTCGTATGGCTGATGTAGGAATAGACTTACCAAACGATGTACTGGCGTACTTAATACTCTTCAAATTCCCACCTTCTCTGGAGAATTTGAAACAACAAATCATGCACGGCAAGAAGCTAATCAAGGTAGAGGTGGTATTCAATCACTTAAATCAGTTAAACAATGAGCATAAGGCACAACACAAGATGGGAAAATCTACCCAAGATTTTTCTTTGGTAACCATAAAAAGTAATCCGGATAAGGAAGACAGGAAGGTCCGCATTAAGTGCAAAGAAGGTTTCCATTGACCCAAATGCATCACATCCCAAATCCTTGTGTTTTCATCTTCACCCTCAAATTGCGCCAGAATGGTGGGTCAAGCAGCAAAAGGAATGGAAGAATATAATCAAGAAAACACCTACTATCAACTACCACGCACTACTCACCCTCTGGATCAATACAGATAATACACCCAACCTCCTCTTAGACTCCAGCGCAAACATACATATATTCAATGACCTGAATTTTTTTACCTTGATCAATCTACAGGACAAGCTAGAAGAAGTTAAGACAGGCAAGCTTGAAGCAAATCTTAAGATTTGGGGAACGGGCACGTTTTGGCTTGAGTGTAAAGAATCCATTGTCATGCTCAAAGGATGCATGTATGTCCCTGATATAGTGGTAAATTTGAGTAGTCCTGGTCTCCTGGCAAAAAAGGGATGTTGTCTCTTAAAAAAGAAAGATCAATTTCACATCATCCGAGGCAAAGAGATGGTGCTTAAAGGTCTCATCCAAGATAATCTATTTGTGATTGAGAAGCCTCAAAATGTTGGAAACAATTTATTGGTAAATCTTCTGAATCAACCTACAATCAATTCTTCCTTTGAGACTCCATCTTTATCCAATCTCCACAAGATTTATGGACATGCTTCAATCTCTACACTCAAAAAACTACTCAAAGATTGATACTCAAAAGAGGAATTAAGCAAGTTCCAATGTGATGGATGTGTACAAAGCAAAAAAACAAAGGCTCCATTCTTAGCCACCTCGACGCCATCCTCAAAACCCCTGGAGCAAATTCACCTGGACTTGATAGGTCAGATCACCCCCCACTCAAAAGCAGGTCATAGATATAGCTTGACTCTTGCAGACAACTTTACGGGCTATCTTGCAGCCTTTCCCCTCCAATCCAAAGAAGAGACTCCTAATGTTATCATCAACCTTCTTGAGACAGAATACAAACGGTTGAATTATTACCCCACCAAAATCTTCTCAGACAAAGGCACCAAATTCAATAATAATACCCTGAAGAAATTTTCCAAGTCAAAGCACATCAAGCTCTTGACTTCTGAACCCTATCACTCCCAACACAATGGCCAAGCCAAATGAGCAAACCAAACAATTATAGAATTGGCGTGTGCAACCTTCTCATCTTCAAGATTGAATAAAGGATATTGGCATATTGTGGTTAGAAGTTTCTGTTTCATGCTCAATCAAGTCCCAAGGGAAGGTAACAACTGATCCTCTTGGGAACTCATGTTTAACAAGAAACTACCTGCTAATTATTTGAAACCTGTACGATCTCCAGATGTGTACCTTGCAAATTGGCTTGAAAAAGGGAGAAAATTTAATGAGAAGGGATTAGAAGGGATCCTAGTTGGGTTCAATCCCGTTTTCCATTCTTACCTGATACTCAACTCATCTGGTGCTGTTGTTGAAACTAAACACATACAGTTCCTCAAAAATTCCTTCAACAACTTTCCCCTTCTTGAATCACAGGGGATAGATATCTTCAGTCAATCCAACTTCAATTCAAACAAATGTGAATTTTCCTCAATTGAAAAGCAATATGCCTTTTGCAAATTGCAAACTGAACTATCAGAATCCAACTCAGATCAAGAATATTCATGTCAGGCTTGCTACTTAGACAGAGAAACCTGTCAAAGCAGATTTAAAGTAGAAATAAAAATAATAAAATTAGAAGGAGTGAGAAATCCATGAATATTATTACAAAAATTGATTTCCCACCCAAAATTAAGTGGGGTCACTCACTGAACCCACCCTTGAATTCTAACTCCTTTTATTTTTAAATAATTATTAAAAAAATAGACCAACACACCACCATGGCACCTTTTGGCCATTTTAAAATTTCACACATTATGCCATGTATAGGTTTCACACCTAAAATTCAGTCAGAATTGAGGTGTTGTATATATTTTCAAAGTTACAGGCGGATTTTTGTTGTGTCACCATTCCCGCGCGCAGCCCCGCATTCATACAGTAAGGGTACACGCGCCTGAAACTCAATATGTAGGCGCATGTCAAAAGGCCCGCATGCAAAATGACTGACTGGCCGCAGGAAACAGATTCCCACACGCAGCTGTCAAGCCTGCGCGCGTCGACTGAAATTGCACTAAGCCTGACAGCCAAGTACCGCAGGAACAGGCTAAAACCTGCATGCACACTGTTATAATTATGGCCAGCAATTAGCTTAGGCAAATGAGCAGTATTTAAAGCAAAAGAAATGCTGGACACTGTGTGTCAATAATGGCTAATGGGGCTCTCACAATGGGGCAATATGTTGGATGAATTCGATTGGATGATGAATGAATGATGGAAAACAGCAGGGAGAAGAGCTCCTTAAGTACAAAAGATTGGCCTCTTGTGAGCCCATGATACAACAAGCCAAAGGGCAAATTTTCCGCCCCAAAAGAGCTCTACAGGCTCTACAGGCCTTGTTACTTGGTTTGGACTGCATCAGCCCACATGGCATTAGTCCCTGAACCCTTACAACCAGACTATTCCAGTCCATTCTTGTGTTTCCACCGTTACGGGGCTGAACCAGCCCATTGCTGTTCTGTCCCTTAGTTGGTTGTCTATTACAACCGGCCCTGATGGCATCATTACCCCTGTTACGGGCTGGTTGCCTCATGCATCCAGCCCCTGGCCCCTGAAATGGGCCAGGTGGGACCCAGGGCTCACCTGGGTCCGGTTTCAACCTCACATGGGGGGGTGTGACCAGCAGACATGCTGTCCCCCCCTCTATCTCTTACAAATCCCTGGTGGGGGCGGTCAAATCCCCTCACCAGGGGCCCTGGGGGTCGATACCCCCCAGGGCGTTGTCACAGAAAGTTGGCCTGGGAGGTGGTCAGGTCCCCCCAGGCCCATCGCTCCTCCCCCTTGGTAAAGGGGGGGGAGAGCGCCCCTTCGCGCTTAGTTCGCTACGATGGCGGGGGGGTGATGAAATCCCCCCCACCTGCCGGTCGCATACCATGCGGCCGGCGCCGCCACCTCCTGGGGCAAGGGGGTGGTCAGGTCCCCCCTGCCCTGACCGACCGCCTCCTTGCGGCCGGTCGCTGGCTGGTTCAACCCAGCCAGCCTGCCCCCTCCCCCTCGCGACGGCGAGCGAGGGGAGGGGGAGCGAGCCGGGGCCGCGAGCCCCGGCTCCGCGGCGCTGGTCGCCGGTCGCGACCAGCCGGGCCCGCGAGGCATCGCACCGCGCGGGATCCCTCGGCCGCGCAACAGCCCCGCCCGGGCCGTCGGGCCCCGCGTGGGCCGTGCCGAGGAACACAGGCGGCCCCGAACGGGCCGCGACGCGAGCAGCGGCCCCGAGCGGGCCGCGACACGGGCGGCAACCCTAATGGGCCGCCCCAAGCCCAAATTGTGAGAAAAGACTACTTTTGCGGGCCAGCCCGTCTGGCCAAGTATGTCCAAAATAAACCTTGGGCCCAATTATGCCCATACAAGCCCATCTGGCCGTATTTGCCCATATACTCCATCGGGCCCGTTAGGGCCCGTGTACCAATGGGTCTATTTCACGCGTTTTGAGGCCAGTTTCCCCAACTCTGTAACATCCACATGGGCCCGTATGGTCCGTGTGTGTGTCCAATGGGCCTCAGAGGCCCATTTGTGCATCCCATTTGGATTACACTTATACGTAGCACCAGCGTAAGTGCGTACGTATTTTAACACACACATCATGCATATGTAACAACTTGACTACCGGACAAAGAGATGTCTGAAACATAAGAATATGGAATAAAAAATTATCAAAATTAAAGTATAAAGCAAATAAATTATGAGGAACAAGAATGAATGTTTTCACGTAAATAAGATTGCCAAATCTTCATGAACCACAAAACACAACAACAAGCTAACCTAAAAATTATTAGAAATTCCCAACGTGTGCAGAAGATGCCGTAGAATCTACTAATACCCACCTCCACACATGTTACTCAAAAAGTTAATACAAAATGAGGAAATATGTCTGAATCATAAAAATAAAAAATAAACACTTTAACACCTTCTGAAAATTATTTCACAAAGAAATATGACAGAGGCAAGGCTAGAAGATTGACAGCACCAGAACTACGTGCCAAACTAGCCCTGACCAGCCTGCTAGCCTTAGCATTGAATCACAACCCTCTCTACATTCCCTGAGAAGTTCTTATCACCCCAAAAAGGTATATTAACAACCCTTGTAAGTGGATTTAAACCACAGTAATTTTTAAGTATCAATCCAGACCCCTTGCCATCTGTGATCAAGTGTTTATTCAAGATAAACAAGTGATATATGGCTATATCATGATATTATTATTAATAATTCTGACCCCAACATTGTTTCCGTGAAGAATATCAGCAAATAACCCCAATAATTGTCCTGAGACCCTTTCATACAGTCAATCTCTGAAAGCCTTCTGGAGTAAGTAATTAATCTAGTAAGTTGTCTCCTCCTTGCATCCCAGGCATAAGTGCTGTAAGACAGCCAGTCCACCCATCCCCTTGAGTTAATCTTTGTGAGCAATCATAAAAGACCTCATTATACCAAGGTATTTACACAGTTCAAAAGTGCCCCTTGAAGAGAGGTTGTTATTCAATAAAGATACCCAGTTTGCACAAACTTTGGCCCCTATTAAAAACATATTCAAACCAATTTAATCCCACCAAACCAACCAAACTTTTCACTTTCTTTTAAAGCATTTTACCTTAATTTTCTTGGAATTATTATTCCAACACCAATATCACTTTCTGTAGCTAAAGGAAGGAAAAGTTCCTGGTATCAGGAAGCTGAAAACTGGGGTTCTGGCCGGGAAATATCCCAGAATAATTGATTTTTTTAATTAATTTATTTCTTTGGACCAGAAATTCTACGTAAAAATAAGTAAAAATACTTATTATCCTTACTTTTATTATTGTTTCTCCAGTGGACCTTGAAACCAACAGAGAATTAATCAATTATTATTTGAACCTTCTTAAACAACAAAAAGAAGAAAGACTATGTAATTTTGTGCCTGTTATAATAACTCCTGAGCAACAACAAGCCAGATCACTTCATTATAAGCAACAATCTATTAAGTAAAAAGAATTGGAGCTTGAAAGAATTATTAATTTTAATTCCTTACTCAGGCAACACACGGCCTGGAAAAAATATCAGAGACAACTTTATATCTTTAATAAGAATAAAGAAAGTAAGCTTAAACTATTTTTTTATTTTTATTTTTAAAAAAATATAAAAAACTTTGAAAAAAAATCAAAGTTTGATAAAAATTAATAAAAATTATAATAAAACCAAAAACCAATTAATTTTAGTTTTCATCTTGAAACTAGTGGAAAGAACCTTTTCCCTAGCAGACTTTATTGAGAAGGACCTGTTGGAAAACAGTTCCCACCACGGTTCTTTGGATTTAAGCCAAGACTTGATTTGTACCCACAAAGATCCCCCTGGATTACCCCCCAAGGACTCTTTTAACCCCAGCAAAGCTTTAGCAAATTTGAATTTAAGTTTAAGTAAGCCTAAATTAATTTAAAAATAAATAAAAAAATATTTTTTTATTTTTTACCTTTTTTCAAAGTCTTTTTTGACGAAAACTTACTTCTTTTTACATTATGTCGCAAAACAGACGTCACACCCGTGCAACAGGACAAGCTCCGTCCTATGGACCTCTGCCTGGAGGAACGGGCGCCCGTAGATGTTAATTTCTGTTCTGACTTCTTGCTCAATACTTTGATCATTGTAGATCCCTCCAACTAGTTCACCTTTGATGTCTGTTGTCTGTTACATTGGCCACCTTAGAATGGTGCGTGTTTGTTGTTTTCTCTATTTTTTTCCTTTTCCTTTTCTCTTACTAAACTGTGCACTGTGGCGCGCGGCGGTATCTCTCAATTCCCGCTGTGAATGCTTCAATCTCAATCCAATAACCCTCGATGAAGCGCGACCACAAAAACCTCATCAAATCCAACTTCAATCAATCATCTACCATCTCAATGACCATCTTCTTCTATTCCATCAATATCAATATATCATTTTCTCGTGGCAGCCAGCTTGATCAAAGTAAGACCAGCAAGCTTTCAACTCCTCACCTGATTACTTACCTACTCAATCACACAGATCGTTCAAGGCGCCCGAATGCAATCAATTGATTAACCAACATTGGCTTCGACAGATACTACTCCTCTGGCTTATCGTACATCGTCTCCACATCATTCTGTCTCAGCCAACATCGCACTGATGCCTTTTCTTCAGATTGTCAACTCTATCTTAGAACCATTCTCCTACTTCTTCAAACTTGACATCTGGTTCCTGCCAGTCATAACTCCGTTGGTTATTCTTTCTCTTAACTCGTTTCTCATTTGTTTCTAAACACTCACTATCATGTTGTAACTCTTCATCTCTTCTGAAATAAATCTCAGCTTGGTCTTGGTTACCATTCATATTTTTCTCACGGTTAAAAGCCTCTCTCGATACTATGGAGCAATCGGGATCTTCAACCACGCCAGGACCAGGGGGGGAACTCAACTACAAATCTCTCGCAATCAAATCCTTAATTGAATCCACTCCACTACTCACGGCGGAAAATTACAGCATGTGGAGGAAAAAATTCGAGAAACTATTCAAGCTCCGAGGAATTTTCAGCAGAATGAATGATCCTGACGAGTCGATAAAATTGGACGAAGATGTCAATCAAGAGTTTGTAGCTCATTTGATTGCCAAACTGGACTCTGTTACCTACGACAATGTCATCAATGACACGAATGAGGACGATGCTAAGTTAATCTGGCTCTCAACACAACACCATTTTGCATCCTCCCAGTCGGCCAACCGAGCAAGGGTTTTCAACGGATTTCTCCATTTAGCCATGAATTCCAACATTGACGCTTTCGTCACCGCTGTCAAAGTCTACCTCAAGAAAATGACTGAAGTAGGTATAGAACTCCCCACGGACATCATAGCCTATCTGGTTCTTTTCAAGTTTCCAACCTCCATGAACAACATGAAGTCGCAAATAATGCACACGACAACCAAAATGCGAATTGAGGTAGTTCTCAACCATCTTATTCAGCACAAGAAGGAAGTAATTGCTCAAGATGAATCCGCCGAACCAGTCAGCGTGGCTCTCTATTGAGGGCCAAGATGCGAGAACGGCAAACATAATCCAGCTGTCACTTCGCATCCGGCAAGTTCATGCTGGTTCAAATTTCCAGAACTCAAGCCAGACAATGTTCACAATCGGGGTAAGAAAACAAAACAAAAGCCTCTCAACAAATCAAACTTCTACTCCTTCTTTTGCGGCATGAATACTGGCTCAATCACCTTCCCCAGCCGATTCATCCTAGACTCCAGCTGTTCTGTTCATATGATCACGGACAAAGATCTTTTCAATCACATCAAACTCAGCAACGGCGAGGAAAAGATCCTGACCGGGAAAAAGGATGCAGAGATTACCATTGAGGGGACAGGAGAAGCAGCTTTGGCCACCAAGGACGCCTACTTAGCTCTCTCAGAAGCCGCATGGGTTCCAGAGTCAACCGTCAATCTGATCTCGCTCGGTGCTCTCATGACTAAGGGAGCATTGCTCTCAGTTAACTCAAAATGTCAACCTAGTATTTTCAAACTGAATAAAGGCGGACAAACCATTCTATTGGGGAAGATCGTCAACAACCTATTTGTCATAGACATGCTGACAGAGTCTCAAAGCGCGTTCTACTCGCAAGCCAAGCTGATGACCATTCATCGGTTGTTAGGACATGCAAGTCTCAGCAGAATGGAAAAGTTTCTCAAATACACCATTCCGGCGGCTGAAAAGGACGAATTCAAATGCCTCCGTTGTGATAAATCAAAAATAACTTGCAAACCATTTCCACATCAACAAACCGTTGCCTCAAGATGCTTTGACAAGATTCACTTAGATTTGATGGGTCCAATCAATCCGGTCTTGAAGGGCGGATTCCAATACATACTCAATCAGATTGATTCCCACTCGGGCTACATAGCCAGTTTCCCTCTTAAATCAAAAGGTGACTTGGCGGACGTTATCATCTTCATCATCAAAAATCAGCATCGGAAGACAAACTGTTACCCAAAGGATGTCTGCTCCAATGGTGGTGGAGAGTTCGTTAATTCAAAACATCAAGCCTACTATCGTTCACACCAAATCAATCAAATAATCAGTGAACCTTATCACTCACAACACAACGGTCGTGTCAAACGGGCGAATCGGACTGTTATCGAAGCCACTAGAGCTACTATTTCCAATTCGGGATTACCAAAATCCTGCTGGCACGAGGTTGTAAAAGGTTGCTGCCTGATGTTGAACCAAATTCCGAAACAGAAAGGTGAAGATTCGCCCTGGATTAAAATGCATGGTAAAGAGCTTCCCAAGGACTACATCAAACCCATAGGATTGTCCCTCACTTACAAGCTTAATCAAACAGAGATAAGGTCCAAATTGGACAAAAGAGGAGCATTGGGCATCTTGGTGGGATTTAATCCGAATCTTCTCTCATACAAAATAATCACTGCAACCGGAAAAATTATAGATTCAAAACACGTTATTTTCAATAATCAAAATCCCATACGGATCTCTTCCAAAGAAGTAAATGAAGAATTACCCGTATTACCTGTTTCCAACTCCAGCAAATCTTCTTCACATCCAACTCAACCAACCGTCGAGATTAAAGAAGAATCACTGTCTGAACAGTCCGATGTGGATAGTGAGACCAGCTCTGACGGAGAATCGTTAGAACTCAGTCTCCGACCAACCTTGCAAAATCAAAGCAATATTGGCAAACCCAACCGATACGGTTTTCTAGCCGACAAAATACCAACCAGTCTTGAGGAGGCGATGAAGATTCCTCATTGGAGAGAATCGGCGGCTAGAGAATTTGCCACCATAGAGGATCAAGCCGTTTGGGAAGAGGCCGAAGACAGAGAAGTAACAAATCCATTAAACACAATTCCGGTTTTTAAAGTCAAACACAATGCCCATGGTGAACCCGATACCTTTAAAACCCAACTATGCGTTCAGGGATTTAATCAAAGGTATGGTCTTGACTATTTAGAAACCTATGCGCCAACCGGGAAATTAGCTTCTCTTTGAGCACTTCTCACATATGCGGCCAATAAAAATCTTGATCTTCTTCAGCTTGACGTCAAAGGAGCATTTCTCCACTCTGAACTCGATGAACAATTATACATCAAGACTCCCTTTGGATGCAATCTGAAATCAAAATACCTACGACTAAAAAAATCACTATACGGCCTTAAGCAGGCTCCCCAAAACTGGTATTGGATGCTGAGCACTTGGATTAAGTCCCAGGGATTCTCCGAATCCAATTGCGATCCTTGCTTGTACATAGGTAATGATGGATGTTTGGTTTTCTTCTTTCATTTAGACGATCTTGTGGTTGCGGGAGATGTCAATCAATTCTAAGACGCATTTCTGACCAAATTCAAAAATTCTTCCGCCCACAAACCAAATACACTCCTCGGAATGAAGGTCACTCGCGAAGAGGGACTCATTCATCTATCCTTACCAATCCACATCGAGAAGGGATTGAGCGAGCTTAACATGACTAACTGTAAGGCTGTGTCTACTCCTCTTACTCCTGGATTACACCTCGCTCCCGCAAATGACGACGATCATCAAAAGTTCCTGGACTTGAAAATCAATTATCAATTGCCAATAGGCAGATTGAATTTCATCGCCGGCCTTGCTCGTCCAGACATCAGCTTTGCTGTGTCTAGCCTGGCCAAATACTGCGAGCGGCCCGGACTAAGTCATTGGAAGGAGATATGCCATGTGTGGAAATACCTTAGTCAAACAAAGAACCTAAGTCTTACCCTTGGACAACGCTCGATCTCAAACAGGCTAGTATGTTTCAGTGACGCAACTTGGGGCGATGATCCAACCACAAGGATTTCTCAAAGCGGCTTCATTTGCACCTTCAAAGGAAGTCCACTATACTGGACCAGTAGAAGACAAAAGAATATAACACACTCTGTGACAGAATCGGAATGCATGGCACTTTC
Source organism: Puccinia polysora (assembly GCA_025617555.3). Classification (NCBI taxonomy): domain Eukaryota; kingdom Fungi; phylum Basidiomycota; class Pucciniomycetes; order Pucciniales; family Pucciniaceae; genus Puccinia; species Puccinia polysora. The sequence continues at coordinate 33,989,271 of CM062617.1, read as the reverse complement.
CAGCTGTCATCTAGAAGCATGGTGGCTAAATCAACTCATTGAAGAGATTTACCGAAGCAAGTTCAAATGCCCTCTTCATCTCATAGACAACAAGGGACTCGAAGACAAAATTAAAAAATTTGGGTCGATTTCAAAAGCCAAACATATTGATCTCAAAACAAAAAGTCTTTGAGATGACTATGAACAGGGCTTAATCGAACTCAAACTGATATCCTCACTTTTGATGACCGCCGATGCCCTTAGCAAGGCTGCGAATAAGACCTCTAACACTCGTCTTGTAAATTCATTTAACTCTCTTTATCATTAGGTTCGGAGTTGTGGGGGCGTGTTAATTTCTGTTCTGACTTCTTTCTCAATACTTTGATCATTGTAGATCCCTCCAACTAGTTCACCTTTGATGTCTGTTGTCTGTTACATTGGCCACCTTAGAATGGTGCGTGTTTGTTGTTTTCTCTATTTTTTTCCTTTTCCTTTTCTCTTACTAAACTGTGCACTGTGGTGCGCGGCAGTATCTCTCAATTCCCGCTGTGAATGCTTCAATCTCAATCCAATAACCCTTGATGAAGCGCGACCACGAAAACCTCATCAAATCCAACTTCAATCAATCATCTACCATCTCAAAAACCATCTTCTTCTATTCCATCAATATCAATATATCAGTTTCTCGTGGCAGCCAGCTCGATCAAAGTAAGACCAGCAAGCTTTCAACTCCTCACCTGATTACTTACCTACTCAATTGCACAGATCGTTCAAGGCGCCCGAATGCAATCAATTGATTAACCAACGTTGGCTTCGACGGATACTACTCCTCTGGCTTATTGTACATCGTCTCCACATCATTCTGTCTCAGCCAACATTGCACTGATGCCTTCTCTTCAGATTGTCAACTCTATCTTAGAACCATTCTCCTACTTCTTTGAACTTGACATCTGGTTCCTGCCAGTCATAACTCCGTTGGTTATTCTTTCTCTTAACTCCTTTCTCATTTGTTTCTAAACACTCACTATCATGTTGTAACTCTTCATCTCTTCTGAAATAAATCTCAGCTTGGTCTTGGTTACCATTCATATTTTTCTCAGTAGAAGTGCCCGTAGCAATCACAATGAGGGTACTAAAACTCGCAACACGAGCGTCACAAGAACTGCCAGCACCCGCACCCTCCAACTTGACCAACAAATTGTTGGAGATGAGTCCCTCTCCCCCACAGTTGTCCCACGCAGTCACTCCTCCTCCCACACCTCCAACTCCCGACCTAGTCAAAGAGTCCAAAATCAAAGAGTTGGTGAAGGAACACATGAGTCAATTGGAGGCTTACAAGCTAGCCCACAAACAGGAGGACTCAGTAGCTATGAGAAAGGCCATATCACGGGCTAAGTCCTCTCAAATAGCCCTGCAGAAATTAATCCCCAGGGCAGAAGTGGAGAAATACGTGGAGAAATGGAACCCCTGCAACCAATTAGCCAAATTAAAGGGAAAAGACCCCAAAAAGATGAGGTCTTCACATCATCAAAGAATGAGAAACCCAAAAGATTCGGACAATATCTTATCTCTAGCCCAGAAATGGAAGAAAGTCTATCACAACTAGGATCTGATGATATTACACCATTGTTTAACAAATTTTTTGATGATGTCTTTTACAACTTTATAATCTTGAGCAGCAACTTGGATAATATTAATAAACAACTTGATAAAGTCCTCCTGAATACTAATATAATGATCCAAGGTCAAGCTGACCATATGAAAACCAATTTCTGAAACTAAGGTATTAAAAGACAACATTGAGTCAAAAAGAGTCAGTATACTTGAAAAATTGCACATCAATGAGTTATAAAATAATAAGTTAAAGGATATTATCAGTACTGACAAAATATCCTTGATCAAGCACATCAATACCACTTACTCCTCTGGACAGGAAGAGATCCTCTTTTTAATTGAGCAGCTCAAAGGAGAAGTGGAAAACAAAACTGATACCCCTTCTGCTCACCTAGTTGATAAAATTGACCTATTGAGTAACAAGTGGGGTCTGGAATTAGGTATGATCAAGAATGACTTAAGAGACCTCAAATTCAATTCAACTGCTCCTCCTAGGATCCATTTGGAAGAGGTAAAGCCTACTAAGATAAGTAACACTCCTAACATTCCTCTTAATGTTGGAACAATAAGGAATGAATTGTACCAACCCAGTCCAACTCATGAAGTGGAGAAAGCTCTGAAACTCTTACCTCCTGTAGCTGAATGGCCCAAATTCTCAGGTGAAGGGGAATATAACCACATCATTTTCATTAAATTCTGTGATTACACCCTTGCTTCCTATGATTTACCAGACACTATAGCAGTGGTAAGACTTCCCAGGCTGTTTGAAGGAGTAGCCTTGGATTGGTTCATCAACAGAAGAGGAGAAGTAGGACCTCAAGCTTGGGATTCTTGGAAATTCCTTATCAAAGAACAATTTGGTAACAGGATATGGAAAAGAAAAATGATGAAAACCTTTGAGACCTCACTTTTTGATCCTGCTAAGGATAAACCTCACAAGTGGTGTTTGGAACAAAAGAAGAGGTTAGATTGCTTCTACCCTGAAGCTGATAAAGAGGAAGTCAATGAAAGACTCCTCAGCCTATTTCCTGGACATCTTTATCACAGTGTAAGGTGTAGGATGTCCATGGATGCTGACCTCTCCACCCTTATTGGTATCTTAGAGGAAACTATTGACATGAATGGTCTTGACAAAAGAACCAATAGACCCAGGGAACTTGCCCCAAGGTTAGAGAAGAGTATAATCCAAAAACTAAGGACTCCACCAATCCCCAACTAGAAATCAAGAAGACTTCCAAGGCCAAAGAAAAAGGATGCTGGAACTGTAACCAAACTGGAAATGTAAGAACTGACTGTCCCCAGCCCAGAAGAAAGATTAATCTCATTTAGGGAGGAGAGGAGGATAAGGAACTTGACCCTCAACTAGATGACACTGATGGATCATTATCTAAATATAAATGAATGATTACTAACCCCATCAATGTCATTGAAGGAGACATAGGATCCTCCCTGGAAATCAATTCAGTCAACAAGGATTCCAATCTACCACAACAATGGACTCCCGACATGAAAATCCAACATGTTTCTGAAGCCAAGACTCTGACTCTGAAACCCTCTATTGGAAAAAGCTATACCACTGGAAAAAGTTGTTATACTACTGGACTAATCCAAGGTTCTCCCATGAAGGTACTCCTAGATAGTGGAGCCTTCTTCTCCTGTGTTGGGTCAAGTTACTTAGAGAACCAAGTCCCCAACTGGAAAGAATACTTGCAACCAGTCCCACAAGCTAATTTCAGCAGTTGCAACTCCTCCCTTAATGCCATTGGAGTATGGTCTGCAGATCTCATTCTGCCCCATCCCAAAGGTTCCATGAGACTCAAGGTTGAGTTTGTAGTACTCCAGAATGGAATGTGTGATTACTTCATTTTAGGAAATGATTCTCTTTGCCTGTATGGTATAGATGTATTCCAAAGTAAAGGAAGATACTTTCCTATAGGAGGATATTGGAAAAAGAAGTTTCAAATATGCCATGTTAATCCTCAAACCACTGACTCCACTTATCAGAAACACCTGGAAACCTTTAACCAGGAATACTTCTCCCAAGCTGCCCTGAATGACCAACTCAGTGAAGATCAAAAACATGATATCCATCAAGTCCGCTTTAAGAATCAGAATGCCTTCTGCACTAAGGACCACCCTATTGGTAACATCAAAGGACATGATATGATCCTTACCTTAACTATCAAACCCCCTTACCCTCCTAACCTGAGAAGACCTGCTTATCCTTCCAGTCCAAAATCATGAACAGCCTTAGAAACTCACATCCAGGAGCGAATTGACTTACAAGTCCTGAGGAAAGGAGGACACAATGAGCAGGTAGATATCACTACTCCTGTGACCATAGCTTGGCACAATGATAAGTCAAGAATGGTAGGAGATTTCAGGATGTTGAACAATTACACTCAAGCAGACTATTACCCCATTCCAAGGATTGACCATGTCTTTCATAATCTCTCACACGCTAAGTTTATTACTACCATGGACATGCTGAAAGGATTCCACCAGATCCCCATCAGTTCAGACAGTAGGAATTTCATGAGGATCATATGTCACCTGGGTATCTAAGAGTACTTGAGGATGCCCTTTGGGATCAAGAATTCTCCTTCCCACTTTCAGAGGATGATGGACACCATACTAGGCCAGTTCATAAGGCAAGGATGAATAATGGTATACATTGATTATGTTATCATCTACACTGATGACTGGACCTCCCATATGGATAAAAATAGACTTGTCCTAAAAACCATCTCTGCTGCAGGATTAAAAGTATCCATGAAGAAGTGCAACTTTGGATATGGTGAACTCAAAGCACTAGGTCACATAGTATCTGGTCTGACTCTTACAGCTGACCAAAGAAATATAGCAGCCATTATGAACAGGCAAATTCCTCAGAACAAAACTGAACTCCTATCCTTTGTTAGCTTCTGCAGCTACTATAGGAAGTACCTACCCAAGTTTGCATTAATAACCAAGTTTTTTTATGAGATTTGCAACAACAATACCCTGTTTGAAACGACTCATGAAAGGGTTAAGAACTATGAGGAACTCAAGGTGGCTATGATTACTTCCCCCGTACTAATACAACCTGACTACAGTAAACCCTTTATAATATATATTGATGCCAGCATGGAAGGGCTAGGCGCTGCACTTCATCAAGAAGACATAGAAAACAATAGACCAGTAGAAAAACCAATACTCTTTATCTCTAGGCAAGTAAAAGACCCAGAGAAAAGATATGGTGCCAGTCAAATGGAATGCCTAGCTCTAGTATGGGCCTTAGAAAAGCTCCATTACTATCTGGAAGGTACTAAATTTGTGGTTATTATGGATTTAAATGCTGTTAGAACCCTAATGAACATGAAGACTTGCAGCAGGCACATGTTAAGATGGCAAATAGTGTCAGCCTCCTGGATGCCAAGGCCATTGCTATCCTTTAGCTACCAGAGGTGATATTGTAAATAATAAATATATTATTTAATAAATGCAGCAAAAATCCGTAGAATACTTGGATTAAGCTTATTGCAAGGTTAAATGGTTTGGTTATTGTTTATTGTTTTGAATCAAAATTGATTATTAAATATTTATAGAGGGGCCACAATTATATTGGGGATCTTTAACACCTCTCTTCAGGGATTTCAGTATGAAAACACGTAGTCCTGGTTACTTTGGGTTCTTTAGTCTAAAGATTATTATACCCAAAGATAATATGTATATAAAATACACAATGGAGTGGTAGGGCCTTGTAGCCAAGCTACCACTACAGAGAAAGGATAATAAGACTCACTGGTATATTATTAAATCCTTTGGGTATCTGTTTGGGACGTGTACTGATGGGTTAAACCTGTATACTGGGTTTATAAGGTTGTTCAGCAGTTTTAATTGATAAAAAGAGGTTTTAGGAAGGATATTACTGATCAGACATTGCCATAAAACACTTACTTATCTCTTATAAGTATTTGATTACCTTGGCACGGCGTCTGGATATTTATATTACTGGGTCTCTGCCCAACAACATCCTCAAAAGAGCTCTGTATTTATAGTTTTTGGGGTCCCAATATGGTCCTTCTGAGGGTTGTAGGTGCCCAAAGGGAAGGACACTAAGGCTAGCAGGGTAACCAGGGGTAGCCTGTCATGTGCCCTTGGTGCTATAGCCCGGGTAGCATCTAATTCCTTAGGGTATCGGAATTATTCTACCTTATAATGGACATTAGGATGTGTGAATAACACTCATCTGTCCTATTTATGTATTATTTAATTAATTCTCCTTAGTATATGTTGCTTGTCATATAATAATTATATTATTAGACATCTCTACGGACATTTTGATTTCAGGTAAGTTCTCATTATGTATCATATAACTGGAGTAAAAGGTCATAATATTGTTTTTACTCTTTATCTACGAGTTCCAGTTGATTTGTTAAGATAATTACTTAAAAATATAAGTCATGAGTATACATGTAATATTATTAAATCATTATCTTCCTTAGTATGTCACGAGGATGTTAATGTATAGTAATTCCCATAAAAGTATATTAAAGTATTTTAATATATTTTTGAAGCTTTCATTGTCTTATTTTCGACATTCTTGATTCTTTGCATTATATTAAATAAAAAATACGTGTAAAGATTATTTAGGTATTTTTAAATAATATTATGTATATTTAGACAGTCTACTATCCATGGGAACCTTCATTACATATGTAACAAGTTCCCGTGTGTGTTGTAGACTGTTTACGCGGTACCCGGGCCATCTGTCACTATGTCAGCCCATAGTCCCGCGGCTGTGTACTTTTCAGAGGCCCGGGGCTGCGTACACAACCCTGACGGGTTGACACGGCTGTATCTCAGCTGCGCGTGGGTGCTGTGGCTGCCGCGGCTGCGTGCGGGAATTGTGACAAAACACATTTCCGCCCGTAACTCCTAAAATATAAACAACACCTCAATTCTGACTGAATTTTAGGTGTGAAACCTATACGTGACAATTTGTGTGAAATATTTAATTTTCCAAAAATTTCAAACTGGAGCTGTAGTATTGTGGTTCTTTTTCTTTAATTATTTAAAAATATAAGGAGTTGGATTTCAAGGGTGGGGTCAGTGAGTGACCCTACCTAATTTTGGATGAAGATTCCATTTCTGTAATAATTTTCATGGATTTCCTACTTCTTTATAGGTTAGTTGTATTATTATTATTTTTATGTTCTTTTATTTACTTTTGCAGCTTGCTCTGCAATAGTAGCAAGCTGACATTCCCCCACTCCAAGATATGGTCATATCTGAAAAAAATCTGGAGAAAGTTGGGAGAAAAAAATTAACTGCATAGGTGCTTCAGTGCCTTTTACTGGCTCTGTAATTTCTGAGATGTATTGGTCTGTCAGGTATATTATTTTCTTGTAACCATTCATCTTTGTCTGCAGATTCACCTTTGTATCTTACTAAGTATAGTCTGATGTCTTTTCCTTGTACCCTCTCTTTCTTATCTCTCAATATCCTGCTGAATTTCCCTTTTTCTTTTACGGGGTCAGGTTCTATTGGGACTATTGCTGGAGGGAGGTTGCTGCCTTCTCTTGGTTGAAAGTGTTTGACTAGGCTAACAGGAAATACCGGATGTTTTCTTGATAATTCTTCACTCAAGATTACTTCCACAGCATTTTCCCCATGCATCTTCTTGATAACAAATGGTCCAACAAAGGCTGGTTTCAGTTTCCTGTTGCCTGCCAGGTTGTTGAAGTTAGTTGTAGATATCAAGATCTGGTCTCCTATCTTAAAGTCAGATTCTTTATGGGATTTGTCCCATCTTTGTTTTTTGTACTCAACAGCTTCTTCCACACATTTCTGAGCATGGTTATTTGCTACATCTATCATCTTTTTAAAGTCAAGAGATTTTGGATGAATAGTGGCTAAGTTATAGTTCACATTATTCCTAGGGAGTTTTGGAATCCATCCTCTTTCTAGTATGTAAGGGGCTTCCTTGGTGGTAGAATGTTTACTGCTGTTATAAGCCATTTCTAGGGCTGGGAGTAGGCTGACCCAATCATGGCAATAACCACCAGAGTTTTTGTATTCTAGACCAAAGCTACAGAAACTCCTTAGCATATCTTCTAGGTTCTGTATCATCCTTTCAGCTAATCCGTCAGTTTGGGGATGGTATGCTGTAGAAAATGCTAGGGTAGTACCCAGTATATCATGTAGATTCCTCCAAAATTCAGATGTGAATTTGGAGTCTCTGTCACTGATTATAATTTTGGGTATACCCACATCAGCTATTATCCTATTCCAGAATAGTAAGGCTACATCCATAGCACTATCCTCCTTGTGGTTAGGTAAGAATTCTGCCTTTTTGGAATATCTGTCAACTATAACTAGGACAGAGTTATAAGAATGAGTACCTCCAGGGCAGAGGCCAGTGACAAAATCCATGTTGATAATTTCCCACCTGGTGGTAGGTTCAGATATCTTCTGTAATAGTCCAAACCTTTTTCCCGTAGTTTTATTAGATTTCTGGCAGGTTTCACAGCTGGTAACATATTCTGTAGTGACTTCTTTCCAGTCTATCCACCAGGCAGTTTGTTTCACTTTTTCTAAGGTTCTTTCTGTGGATAAATGTCCTGATGCACAGTTGTCATGGCATTCCTGGAGTATATGTTGTATATGCTCTTTGTTGCTCAGTAATAATACGCTGGAATGTTGGTGTCTATAGTAAAGGAGACTATCCCAAAAGGTAAACCTTCCTGCTTTATAGGGTTTAAGTAGCATAGCGCGTAGGCTATTTATCAAAGCTGCTTCTGGGGATTCACATTCCATAATGGTGATCAGCAGGTTGATATCATGAGAGTAGCTATCCCTTACTAAGTTGAAGAAAGCAGTATATAATTCACATAAGTGGATTCCCATTATTGGAGCACTTAATGCAAAAAGATTGATATTCAAGATAGGAAAGATTTTTTGATCTTCTGGGTCATATGCTGGATTGTTAGAGTCATTAGGCAACGCATTCCTACTCAGACTATCCGCATTCTGATTTTTAGCTCCAGCTTTATGTACTATAGTCATCTGCCCTCTGTATTGTTGTATAGCAATTTGCCACCTGAGCATATGTCTGCTGGGTATTTTCATGTTCATAAGAGTTCTTACAGCATTGCAGTCCATGATTACTTGAAAAGTGGTGCCCTCTAAGTAATATTGCAGCTTCTCTAAAGCCCATACTAGTGCCAAACATTCCAATTGACTGGCCCCATATCTCTTTTCAGTATCTTTGATCTGTCTAGATATGAAGAGTACGGGTTTTTCTACTGTTTTGTCTTCTTCTATCCTTTCCTGATGTAAAGCAGCTCCTAGCCCTTCAATGCAAGCTTCAATGTATAGTTTGAAGGGTTTAGAGTAATCTGGTTGGATAAGTAGAGGAGTAGAGGTCATAGCTATTTTTAATTCCTCATAGTTCTTTAGTCTCTCATGAGTCATTTCACATAGTGTATTGTTGTTGCATACCTCATACAGACTTTTAGTTAGCATAGCAAACTTTGGTATATATTGTCTGTAATAACTGCAGAAACTGATGAAGGACAGTAATTCTGTATTGTTTTGAGGCATAGGTCCATTCATAACAGCAGCTATCTTATGTTGATCAGCAGCTAGAGTTAGACCAGAGACTCTATGTCCTAAGGCTTTCAATTCTCCATAGCCAAAATTGCATTTCTTCATGGAAACCTTTAGTCCTGCTTTGGAGATAGTCTGGAGTACTAATCTTACTTGTTTCATATGAGTATCCCAGTCATCAGAGTATATGATAACATCATCTATGTATACCATCATCCATCCTTGTCCGATGTATGTACCTAGAACTGTATACATTGTTCTCTGGAAGTGTGATAGAGCATTCTTTATGCCAAAAGGCATCCTGAGATATTCATATATTCCCAAATGACATATTATTCTCATAAAATTCCGGCTTTCAGGACTTATTGGTATCTGGTGAAAACCTTTAAGCATATCCATAGTAGTGATGTACTTAGCCTTGGACAAATTATGCAAAGCATGATCAATCTGGGGTATAGGATAAGAATCTGCTTGAGTGTAATTGTTGAGCATTCTGAAGTCTCCTACCATTCTTGACTTGTCATTAGGCCAAGCTATGATTACAGGTGTGGTGACATCTACCTGTTCATTATGTCCTACTTTCCTTAATACTTGTAAGTCTATCAGTTCTTGGATATGTTCCTCAAGAGCTTTTCTAGACTTAGGACTAGACGGATAGGCTGGTATTCTTAATTTAGGAGGATAAGGAGGCTTAATGGTCAATGTTAATACCATATCATGTCCTTTAATATCACCAATAGGATGGTCTTTAGTACAGAAAGCATTCTGGTTCTCAAAGCAGATTTTCAATATATCTTTCTTCTGTTCCTCAGAAAGTTTTGTATTCAGAGCTGCTTGAGAGAAATATTCTTGATCAAAGTCTTCTAAATGCTTTTGGTAAATAGAGGAGGGGAAATTAGACTGAATAGTGCATATCTTAAACTTCTTATCCCAATCACCTCCTACTGTGAAGTATCTTCCTCTGCTCTGGAACACGTCTATACCATATAGACATAAGGCATCATTAACCAGTATCAGGTAGTCACACAGACCGCTGAGTAATACTACAAACTCCACTTGTATTCTCAATGATCCTTGAGGGTGAGGTAATATTATAGGAGCAGTCCATACTCCAATAGCATTCATAGTAGAGTTGCAAGAACTGAATTTGGCTTTTGGGATAGGTAAAAGGTGTTCCCTCCAATTATGGTCCCATTTGTTTAAGAATTCCGCACAGACACATGAACAAAAGGCTCCACTATCCAGCAATAACCTTATGGTTCTGTTTTTATACAACCAAGTTGCATAGCACATTTGAAAAGTGGTATAACTTTTTCCACTCATAGGTTTAGCTGTTAATGGTTTGACATCCATAATGTGTCTAGGAATTATAGTAGGATCACATTGTTGGTGTAGGCTAGAATCCCCATGAATGTTATTGATCTCTGCAGAAGTACCTATATCCCCTTCTATAACATTAACAGGGTTGGTCAAGATCAATTCACATTCGGAAAGAGATCCTTCAGTATCAGCTATATCTTCATAGTTCTGATTCTCTTAAACCTCCTGTTCTCCTTCCAAGACTGCTATCTTCCTTCTTGGTAATGGACATTCTTTTCTCATATACTCAGTTTTGTTACAATTCCAACAAGTTTCAGGCGTCCTCTCTTTATCCCTATTCCCATTAGGTTTCTTATTGTCAGAGGCATTTATCAGAGGAGGTTTTTCTCTGGTTTTGTTAACAGTATAGTTCTCTTTGGGTCTAGAAGGGGCTTTCTTGTCCAACCCATTCATGTCTATCACTTCTTCTAACACATTGATTACAGTAGGCAAGTCTGCATCCATGCTCATCCTACATCTTACGCTATGGTTAAGATTGCCAGGACACAGGTTGAGAAGTCTTTCATTTACTTCCTCTTTATCAGCATCTGGATAGAAGCAATCCAATATTTTCTTCTGTTTCAAGCACCATTTGTGAGGTTTGTCCTTGGAGGGGTCAAAGGAGGAATTTTCGAAATTTTTCATCATTTTCCTTTTCCACATTCTAGAACCAAATTTTTCTTTGATCAGAAGTTTCCAAGAAATCCATGGTAAGGATCCTACTTCTTCTCTCTTACTGATAAACCAGTCCAACGCTACTCCTTCAAATAGTCTGGGTAACCAGACTACAGCTATAGCTTCTGGTAAGTCATAAGAGTTAATGGTGTAATCAATAAATTTAATAAAATTTATATGATTGTATTCTCCTTCTGCTGAGAACTTGGGCCATTCAGAGATAGTTGGTAACAGTTTGAGGGCTTGCTCCATCTCAGGAGTAGGAATAGGCCTAAAGGTGTCACTCCTATGCATTCCTAATAAGGGTGGTGCTTAAGGAGTAGTAGTTTGTCTGGGAGGCTTTGGTTCCTCTGTAGTACTCCCCAAGGGGTTGGTCAGACGGACTTTTAAGTCTCTAAGATAATTTTTGATCGGATTAAGTTGCAGGTCCACTTTGTTATTGAGCACATCCAATTTTTCACTAAGGGATAGAATAGAACTGTTAGTGGTGGTTGCCAATTCTTCTTTTAAGGGGTGGAAAGACATAATAAAATCTTCTTGCATTCCAGATAACATATTCTCAATTGTTTGAGTTTGTTTGATCCTACCTTGATTAATTGTCTCCAATAATTGCTCTGTGTGTTCTTTAATCTCTTTCATTCCTACCATCTTTGTTTGGTTATTAATTAATTTGGCTACTACTGAGGTTAATTTATCCATTTGGGTGTAAACCCCATCCAAATTTTCACAACCAATTTTAAAATTATGATGCATATCATTAGAAAAGGAAGTAATTACATCAGAGGTCTGTTTGGGATTGGAGTTAGAGGCTAATTGTTGTAAACCTTTTTCCACTTTTGCGCTAGTGCTATTATCTGTTCCCAATCTTTCTTTCTCTTTGGCTTGGGATGTGAAGAGGATCTCTTCTTTCCTGATCCTTTTCCTTTCAGTTGGGCTAATTGATCCCATGGATTCCACTTTTCTACGTAGGATTCTACCTCTTTCCTTGGAATGAGTTTCTGAAGAGCTATCTGGGTGGCTTTTGCCTGGGAGATTATCTTTTTCTTGGATACCATGTCCTCCTTGGCTTGGGCTTCTTTGAATTCTTCCCAATATTTCACATGTTCTTTGACTAGGTCTTTTATCCTGGACTCCTTGGCCAGATTCTGCTGGGGTGGCTGCAGGGAATCTTCTTGTAAAGGAGGGTTGCTTGATTCTGCTTCTTTCTCAGGCTCTAGGTTGGGAGAGGGCAATAGTGGTTGGTGCTGCTCCTTGCTCATCAGAATTTGGTTCACCGGTTCTAATCCCTTAATTGTTGTCCTTACTGGTGGTCTCACGGTTACTGAGAGCTGTTGGCAAAGATCCATAGGAGGGAATTCTTCCTGAGGCTCTCATTTTACGTCTGATCATTTTCAGAACAATATTTTTCTAAGTGTTTTGACAGAAAAAAATCCGTAAGAATAATTTTTGTTTTCAAAACTCACTTAAATTGATATTCAAAGGTACTAAGACCTTATTGGGGTTGAATTGATCTCTAGTAGGTAATCCTACGGGGTCTTGGTGGGTTCCAATGAGGTCTTCACCCGTCCACTCAATATTTTCAGGGCTTCTGGAGAGGTCTGGGACTTCCTGATCTGATAGATCCACTTCAGTGGCCGTGGTTTCTGGTACAGGAGGGTTCACTGGTAAAAAGGGTGTATTTTATTGGTTCAATAAAATATATTAATATTTTTTTTAAAAATAACTGGTGATGCAAGTTGTGTAATTACTTTTATATTTCAAAAAGTAATTTATGCGGTATTTTTTCCAAGCTTTATGTTTTCTTAATAGAGCGTGAAAGTTGATACGCCTTTAAAGATCTTCTTGTTCAAGGAGTTTATCTAGGTTTTTGCTTGCAGAAGAAATATTAAGTTGCTCAGCTGGAGTTAAAGCTTTCCAACCGGTAGGTTTATAATTTTTGATGTATTCTTCTTTTCTTATCTTTAAAAGATCTAGATGATAGACCATTAATTCCCCATTGGTTTTTAAATCCACTGCCAAAGAATTTAATAATAAATCACGGTTATAAAGTCAGATAAATTTATCTTTGATTTTACTTTATCATGAAAATGTCTGGTCCAAGGTATTAAATATAATAAAATGGAATATTTCCCGGCCAGAACCCCAATTGTCAGCCTCCTGGATGCCAAGACCCTTGCTATCCTTTAGCTACCAGAGGTGATATTGCAAATAATAAATATATTATTTAATAAATGCAGCAAAAATCCTTAGAATACTTGGATTAAGCTTATTGCAAGGTTAAATGGTTTGGTTATTGTTTATTGTTTTGAATCAAAATTGATTATTAAATATTTATAGAGGGGCCACAATTATATTGGGGATATTTAAAACCTCTCTTCAGGGATTTCAGTATGAAAACACGTAGTCCTGGTTACTTTGGGTTCTTTAGTCTAAAGATTATTATACCCAAAGATAATATGTATATAAAATACACAATGGAGTGGTAGGGCCTTGTAGCCAAGCTACCACTACAGAGAAAGGATAATAAGACTCACTGGTATATTATTAAATCCTTTGGGTATCTGTTTGGGACATGTACTGATGGGTTAAACCTGTATACTGGGGCTATAAGGTTGTTCAGCAGTTTTAATTGATAAAAAGAGGTTTGAGGAAGGATATTACTGATCAGACATTGCCATAAAACACTTACTTATCTCTTATAAGTATTTGATTACCTTGGCACGGCGTCTGGATATTTATATTACTGGTTCTCTGCCCAACAACATCCTCAAAAGAGCTCTGTATTTATAGTTTTTGGGGTCCCAATATGGTCCTTCTGAGGGTTGTAGGTGCCCAAAGGGACGGACACTAAGGCTAGCAGGGTAACCAGGGGTAGCCTGTCATGTGCACTTGGTGCTATAGCCCGGGTAGCATCTAATTCCTTAGGGTATGGGAATTATTCTACCTTATAATGGACATTAGGATGTGTGAATAACACTCATCTGTCCTATTTATGTATTATTTAATTAATTATCCTTAGTATATGTTGCTTGTCATACAATAATTATATTATTAGACATCTCTACGGACATTTTGATTTCAGGTAAGTTCTCATTATGTATCATATAACTGGAGTAAAAGGTCATAATATTGTTTTTACTCATTATCTACAAGTTCCAGTTGATTTGTTAAGATAATTACTTAAAAATATAAGTCATGAGTATTCATGTAATATTATTACATCATTATCTTCCTTAGTATTTCACAAAGCTGTTAATGTATAGTAATTCTCATAAAAGTATATTAAAGTATTTTAATATATTTTTGAAGCTGTCATTGTCTTATTTTCGACATTCTTGATTCTTTGCATTATGTTAAATAAAAAATACGTGTAAAGATTATTTAGGTATTTTTATATAATATTATGTATATTTAGACAGTCTACTACCCACCGGAACCTTTCTTACATATTTAACAAGTTCCCGTGTGTGTTGTAGCCTGTTTACGCGGTACCCGGGCCATCTGTCACTATGTCAGCCCGTAGTCCCGCAGCTGCGTACTTTTCAGAGGCCGGGGCTGCGTACACAACCCTGACGGGTTGACACGGCTGTATCTCAGCTGCGCGTGGGTGCTGTGGCTGCCGCGGCTGCGTGCGGGAATTGTGACAAAACACATTTCCGCCCGTAACTCCTAAAATATACACAACACCTCAATTCTGACCAAATTTTAGGTGTGAAACCTATACGTCACAATGCTGGTGAAATATTCAACTGGCCAAAAAGTTCAATACTGGAGCTTTAGTATTGTGTTTCTTTTTCTTTAATTATTTAAAAATATAAGGAGTTGGATTTCAAGGGTGGGGTCAGTGAGTGACCCTACCTAATTTTGGATGGAGAATTTTTTTCTGTAATAATATTTATGTTTTTCCTACTCCTTCTTAGGTTAGTTGTATTATTATTATTTATATGTTATTTTAGTTACTTTTGCAGCTTGCTCTGCAATAGTAGCAAGCTGACAAATAGCTATCCAACAGTATAGAGGAAAAATGACAATAGTACATCAAGCTGGAAACAAACACCAGAATGCTGACAGTCTGAGTAGGAATGCTCTACCCAATGACCCAAGTAACCCTGCTTATGACCCAGAGGATAATGATATCTTCCCTATATTTAACATTAACATATTAAACGGTGAAGCTCCTATAATGGGAATCCACATTTGTGAATTGGATGACTCTTTGTTCAACTCAATCAAAGAATCTTACAATTCTGGAATGGAAACTCTGATCACCATTATGGAAAGTACTTCTCCACCATCTGAATTGATTAATAGCCTACCTGAACCCCTCTTGAAACCATACAAAGCCGGAAGGTTCACCACATGGGATATTCTAGTATAGTACAGGCATCAACATTCAAGTGTTATAGTCTTAAATAAGGATGACCATATCAAACACGTCCTGGCAGAATACCATGATAAATGCTCATCTGGTCATTTATCTGCTGATAGAACCTTAGATAAGGTTAAACAAACTGCTTGGTGGATCAATTGGAGAGACTCCACTATCCAGTATGTTACTAGTTGTGAAACCTGTCAGAAGTCAAACAATACCACTGGGAAAAGGTTTGGTCTCCTACAAAAGATTGCTGAACCCAAGAAAATATGGGAGATCATCAACATGGACTTTGTAACTGGACTACCACCAGGAGGAGCCTATTCCTACAACTCAGTCCTAGTCATTGTGGATAGGTTCTCCAAGAAAGCAAATTTTCTACCTAATCACAAGGAAGACACTGCTATGGAAGTTTCCCTATTATTTTGGAACAGACTCATTGCTGATGTTGGAGTTCCCAAGATCATTATCAGTTACAGAGATCCTAAATTTACCTCTGAGTTCTGGATAAATCTTCATGACATGCTGGGAACTACCTTAGCTTTCTCTACAGCTTATCACCCCCAGACAGATGGATTAGCTGAAAGGATGATCCAGACCCTGGAAGACATGCTCAGGAGATTCTGCTGCTTTGGTCTAGAATATAAGAATACTGATGGGTACTGCCATGACTGGGTCAGCCTCTTGCCTGCTCTAGAAATGGCTTACAACAGCAGCAAACATTCAACCACCAAGGAAGCCCCCTATGTACTGGAGAGAGGTTGGATTCCTAAATTACCCAAGGAGCAACTGAATCAGCAGCTAACCAATATCCACCCCACATCACTTGACTTCAAGAATATGATAGATACAGCCAACAAACACGCTGCAAAATGCGTCCAAGAAGCTGTTGAGTACAACCAACAGAGATGAGACAGAACCCATAAAGAACCTGACTTCAAGATTGGTGATCAAGTCTTAGTTTCTACCACCAATTTCACCAACTTAGCTGGAAACAAGAAACTCAGACTGGCATTTGTTGGAACATTCACCATTAAGAAACTCCATGGAAAGAATGCTGTGGAAGTAATTCTCAGTGATGAAATTTCCATAAAGCACCCAGTCTTCCCAGTAAGCCTTGTCAAACACTACCATCCTCAAGAAGGAGAACACACTCTGTCACCAGCAATTCCAATGGAAGATGAAACTGAGAAAAACAAAAGGAAAATAAGCAAAATCCTTAAAGACAAGAAAGAAAGCATAAATGGGAAAGATTTCAGACTCTATCTAGTCAGATACAAAGGAGAATCCGCTGACAAAGATGAATGGTTACCTGAAAACAACATTCCAGATGGACCTATCCACTTAAGCAATTACAGAGCCAATAAAAGACATTGAGACCCAAATTTTTTCAGATATAGACATATCTTGGAGTGGGGGAATGTCAGGCTTGCTACTTAGACAGAGCAACCTGTCAAAGCAGATTTAAAATAGAAATAAAAATAATAAAATTTGAAGGAATTAGAAATCCATGAATATTATTACAAAAATGGATTCTACACCCAAAACTAACCAGGGTCACTCACTGACCCCACCCTTGAATTCTAACTCCTTACATTTTTAAATAATTATTAAACAAATAGACCACGACACCACCATGGCACCTTTTGGCCATTTTAAAATTTCACACATTATGCCATGTATAGATTTCACACCTAAATTTTGGTCAGAATTGAGGTGTTGTATATATTTTAGAAGTTACAGGCGGATTTGTGTTGTGTCACAATTCCCGCGCGCAGCCCCGCATTCATACAGTAAGGGTGCACGCGCCTGACACTCAATATGTAGGCGCATGTCAAAAGGCCCGCATGCAAAACAACTGACTGGCCCCAGGAAACAGATTCCCGCACGCAGGTTTAAATCCTGCGCGCGTCAACTGAAATTGCACTAAGCCTGAAAGCCAAGTACCGCAGGAACAGGCTACAAACTGCATGCACACATAATGCATATGTAAAAACTTGACTACCAGACAGAAAGATGTCTGAAACCTGAGAATATGGAATAAAAAAATATGAAAATCAAAGTATAAAGCAAATAAATTATGAGAAAAAAGAATGAAGGTTGTCATGTAAATAAGATTGCCAAATCTTCATGAACCACAAAAGACAACAAGGAGCTAACCTAAAAATTATTAAAAATTTCCCAACGTGTGCAGAAGATGCCGTAGAATCTACTAATACTCACCTCCACCCATGTTACTCAACAATTTAATACAAAATGAGGAAATTTTTCTGAATCATTAAAATAACAAATTAACACTTAAACACCTTCTGACAATTATTTCACAAAGGAATATGACAGAGGAAAGGCTAGCAGATTTACAGCACCAAAACTACGTGCCAAACTAGCCCTGACCAGCCGGCTAGCCTTAGCATTGAAGCACAACCCTCTCTGAATTCCCTGAGAAGTTCTTATCACCCCAAAAAGGTATATTAACAACCCTTTTAAGTGGATTTAAACCACAGTAATTTTTAAGTATCAATCCAGACCACTTGCCATCCGTGATCAAGTGTTTATTCAAGATAAAAAAGTGATATATGGCTATATTCTGATATTATTATTAATAATTCTGACCCCAACATTGATTCCGTGAAGAATATCAGCAAATAACCCCAATAATTTTCCTGAGACCCTTTCATACCATGAATCTCTGCAAGCCTCCTGGATTAAGCACTTAAACTAGTAAGTTGTCTCCTCCTTGAAACCCAGGCATAAGTTCTGTAAGACAGCCAGTCCACTCATCCCCTTGAGTTAATCTTTGTGAGCAATCATATAAGACCTCATTATGCCAAGGTCTTTACACAGTTCAAAAGAGCCCCTTGAAGAGAGGTTGTTATTCAATAAAGATCCCCAGTTTTCACAAACTTTGGCCCCTCTTAAAAATATATTTAAACCAATTTAATCCAACCAAACCAACCAAACTTTGCACTTGCTTTTAAAGCATTTTACCGTAATTTTCTTGGAATTATTATTCCAACACCAATATCACTTTCTGTAGCTAAAGGACGGCAAAGTTCCTGGTATCAGGAAGCTGAAAATTCAGAATCTATTGAATCTTTGTACTCCAACCCTCATCCTTCTCCACCTTCTCCTGTCCCAGAACCTCCTGTTAAACCCATTTCTCAAAGACCTAGACGGGAAACAAGGAAGCCTCAACGATACAGTTTCTACCACTACTACAAGCCCCTTTCCTATAAAGCTGTGCGGAAATGTGCCAAATGGCCCAAGTGGAAGCAAGCCTTCAAAGAAGAGATAAACTATATAGAACTTCAAGACGTCTGGGAGGAGTACTACGGAATCCCAGATAACATCTTGAATACTACTTAGGTCTTCAAGTTGAAAGAGAATTGCCACAGAGACCCTTTCAAATATAAGGCTTGACTTTGTGTTCAAGGATTCAATCAATTCTTAGGAATCAATTACAATGAAACATGGGCACCAACCGGCAAACTTGGATCACTCCGAGTGGCCCTCATACATGGTCTGGAGAAGAAAATGAAACTCACTCAATTCAATGTGAAAGGCGCATTTCTCCATGCCCCCATTGACAAAACTGTCATCATAAGGACCCCAGAAGGGTTTTACAGGAAATATCCCTACCTAAAATTAAAAAACTCTCTCTACGGCTTGAAACAATCCCCCAAGAACTGGTATGAAACATTGATGTCATGGATTAAGTCTCAAGGATATTTTGAATCAACCAGCAATCCCTTTCTGTACCTTAACTCTAAAACGGGAGAAATAATCTACTTCCACGTTGACCAACTGATCCATGTAGGCAATTCTAAACTATTTGAAATAAATTTCCTTGAACGATTCAATAATTCATCATGCCATCATCCTAACACTATCCTTGGCATGCTTATGGAAATTGAATACAACCAAATTCTCTTAAGTCAGCCCAACCACATTTCCCGCAGTCTTGAAGAACTTGGGTTATCCTTTTGCAAAGACACTCATATTCCATTGACTCAGAATCTCAATCTTGAACCCGCTTCCGACACGGATCATGCCAAATTCTGTCAACTTAATGTCAACTATAGATCTGCAATTGGCCTCCTCAACCATCTTGCTCAATACTCTCAACCAGACATTGCTTTCTCTGTGTCTAGCCTGGCAAGGTTCAATGCTAAACCTGGCATGACTCACTGGAGAGAAGTCAAGAAAGTGTTGAAGTATCTCAAAACAACTAAGAAAGAACCTCAAACTTTTCATCAAATGCAACCCCAAACAAGAAGTTCTCTCAAGTTTCAGCAACACTACCTGGGCAGATGATCCAATCTTCCGCAAATCTCAAACTGGCTACATCATCTTCCATTATGGCAGTCCAGTCATCTGGAACTCTACCAGGAAAAGAAATATTACCTATTCCTCCACTGAATCCAAATTGAATGCGCTACTAAACTGTTACTTGGAGGTCAAGTGGATTAAGCACCTTGTTAGCAAGATTTATCAAACTACCAAACCAAGACCCACTCTATAAATTGACAACATAGGCTTGGACGACAAAATCAAGAAATTTGGGTCACATTCAAAGTCCAGGAACATTGATATCAAAACAAAGGGACTACGTGAGGACTATACCAACAAACAGTTTGCCCTCAATCTTATTCAGAGCAATTCCATGATTGCCAATTCCCTTACAAAAGCCTGTTCAATGTCTTCCTTGGACCTCCTCCAAAAGAAAATCTTTCTGGACGTAAAGGACAAATAACCTTTCAGACCATTCTCTTACCAGTCATGTGGGGTGTTAAGATTGCACCTTAACTTCTCTACCATCGTCTCAGTAGCTATGCGCGCCTCAGCGCCCGGGTGGACCTTCCACAATCCCTTGCGGGACTTGGGGTCCTCTCTTTTTCTGGACAGATGGGGTTCTCTCCTTGATCTCCCCGCTTCATCTTTTCCAATCTCAATCTCCCTCATTCATCTTTCTACCATCTATCTCAACCTTTCCTTCTCTTTCTTCCTTCTTCTTCGCATCTTCCCTCCAACCCTCAAATCAACTGTGACTTGACTTTCACTTCTCAAATCCCAACTCAATACGCATGTCAAAACAACTCAAGCTCTCCAATCAATCTTGCCAAACCAAGTAAAGGCCTCCACAAATATCTGCCTGGTAAGAGACTGATCCTCAAGGCCTTCAACTCAATGTCTCTGAAAGACTAGCTCCATTGTTTTTAGCTGCCCATCTATGCCGCCTTGACTCTACCAACTTTGATTCTGTCCATCTCCTGTGTCATCTGATCTCCTTTCTGCCAATCAAATAACTCTAAGCTGTTTTTTTCTATATTCTTTCTTCTTCTCATGTTTATATTTCCAATTTCCATGTTTTCTGACTTCTTTTTTCAGTATTCTGGTTTTTAGCTCTAAGAAATTACATCAGAGTCTTATCAGAAGATTTCAAAATTCCAAACTGGACATCTCCAGAGTGGAATGAAAAAAGGGATTCTTTTCTTCATTCTGCTAATTTCATTGTCAGTTGTGATTACTTTCCCAATTTTCCTCCTACAGATCAGGATGACTTGAATGGTTATAGTTATGGTTTGTTCTCTTATATTTAAAAACCTACTGGAACCCCAATCCCTCCTCCCTCTAAAGAAAAAGGCCATTGTCTCTGCTTCCCAACTCTTGGTTTTGTATTTGATTATGCAAAAGCTGGGGGCATTATAGAAATTTCATGACAGACTTCTGTTGTTCCTCATCAAACTACTTTTCCTCCACCCAGCCTTCAAACAAATGAAAATCAAACTCATTTTTGTTGCTCCTTCCAAATTCAAAAAAACTAGCAAAGGCTTCTCTTAAACTTCAAAATAATTCTCCTTCTGAAATTTTAACTAGAGTTAATGAAAAGAATGCCAGAAATTATTAAACATGTGCTTCAACGTATATGATTCAAACATCACCTCTTTGTGCCAAAATTATTACCAGTTATCCCATGAAATGATGTCAAAGTGTGCATGAGTTGTACAACATTTGTAATGGTTGGAATTTAAGATGGGATTACTTTGGATTTATGGACAACTTATTCTAAGTTTTCCACCTTCCCATCAAATTAAATTTAGCTTTACTGCATAGTACATGTATAGGTAATGACAAGGGCGGTGGACAACTTATGATAAGTCTTCCTCCTCCCTGGACTTTTTTCATACAGGAATCACATTACATGGGAAATCCTTGTGGGGAGGTTGAAGAGGTGGACAACTTATGCTAATTTGTCCACTGCCCCAGAAATCATCAATCATTTGGCTTATTCAAAATCAACCTACCACGTGGTTGAAGGGAAGTGGAAAACTTAGCACAAGTCTTCCAACTCCCCAGCTTTCCCACATGATTTTCCACTGTCATGTGTTTCATGTCCAGGTATGTGGAAGACTTATAATAAGTTGTCCAGCTCCCTTGAAATTTCATAAATTTGTATATGTAATATGCAGGAAAGCGGAAAATTTTTGAATACAGCAGGCTATTTACACAAATGAACTATGTAGATTCTAACTAAGTAGAATCTGTTGTTCATATTACACACACATGTGACATGTGAATATGTTTTTTAGGGTATATAAGCCACAGCTTCTTGACCAAGAGGTCTTGGTTCATTCTGATCTTAACCAAATTGTCCCAATCATATTTCAACCACATCATCTCAAGCTTCTTCACCTTGACAACTAACTTGATTATACTATGGCTGATTTCCCTGGTAAGTGTTCCAATTCCTTGGGTCTCTTCTGTTCTATTACTTATTTGAACTGGTATGATCAATTTTTAGAACAAAGTGCTCTTAATCAATTGAATGCACTCCTTTGTAAGGAATATGTTGAAAAATACCATAAACAAGTATTGTAGTCAATGCTTGATTTTTATCAGAAAAAGTATGAGGAACAGGTGGAATAGATAAGTTTACAAACCTTCATAGATCTAGATCTTCTTGAGCCTTCAACTGAAGAACAACAGCAGCCAACAACAGCTGATAGTGCAGATGTCCAATCAAAGTGTGAGGTACCATCAGTGGATGATGAAACAGCTACTGCTCAAGATCTTCCTGCTTCCCAGCTTGCAGTGTTTTCAGCAGAGGCCTGGCTAACCAACTCTTTGAGTTTAAAGAATCTTGTGATGAAAAAAAGCGTTTATCAAAAATAATCCAAATATGCAAAGCTGATACATTCCTATCGTTTGTTTTTTGATGTTCATATTCTGTAAGTAGGAAAGTTAGTTATGTTATTGATTTCTTACTTTTTTCATTATCTCATCACACATGTCTTAGGCCCTCTCTGGGGCTCTCTAGTTGTCTCTAACCTTCTGCCTTAGGTCCCCTTTGGGGTTCTCCATTTGTCTATAAATACTGGTGGTTCCCTTGGACCTTGAATGAAATCATCTGATTACAAGAAAACGAAACTGGAGTGTTCCTTCCTCATCTTTTGATCATTTCCACTTGAAAATACAAATACTTTCCCTTTTACCTTGGTGCTTTTTAGCTTTATGAATAATTCTCATTTGAATCTTCAGTAGCCTACCAGATTTCTTCCCTCTCCAAATGACCTTGCTTCTCATTTTAAACTTTTCACATTTAAAAGCCAAGACTCATCCCACTGAGTCATCAATTCAACTTCATTGTTCCAGCTGGTTGTCTCATTGATATTATCATTGTTACTATTTCCTTTTCAATAAAATATTGATGGACATGAAACCAGAAAACCAAGCTGATGAAAATGAGGGGATTCAGAGGCACTTTGAGATAAAGAAGACTTATGAGACAAAAACGATACGAGCTAAGAAAGACAATAAACTTTAGAGACAAAAGGACAGAGAAGAGAAGATTAGGATAGTCCTGAGCTACAGAAGTTGCAGTAGGTAATCGCACTAAATTATCCAAGTAAACCGCGGGTGGTCAGAACCTTCTGATTGATCTAATCCTCGTCGCGAATGCTGAATCTTGAGGATGGTTCAAAGAGATGAGAAAGAAGGTCGACGATTGAAAGGGACCACAGTGATTGCAGAGAGTAGAACAAGACCTAGACTCGTATGATCATGATGAATATGCATACGCTGAGTAAAGTAGCGCGGACTCATGATAATAATGAATATGCATACGCTGAAGTAGTGTAGCGTGGACTCAGGGAAAAGTACGCGCCTGAGAAAGAATAGATAATAAGAAAAAAGATAATGAAGAAGATGATAAAATAATAAGGAGGAAAGAAAATAATAAAGAAATGAAAGAAATGAATACTAAAGAAAGAGCCAATAAAGAAAGAGGAAATTTATTCCAACACCCCCCCATAATTCGGTGCGATGTAGGCCTAGAAGCACCTGGAGGTCAAAAGTTGAAGGGCTTGTTTATCCGCCGCCTTTGTAAGAGAATTGGCGACCATTTTATTGGTGACTATGAGTTTCACGTGAATAGCCTTGGAGCTTGATTGCTCCCTCAGCCATTTCATTTTCATGTCGATGTACTTGGTTTTGGAATTGTATCCAAAGTGCTCAATTTTGTCAACCAGTCCCTTATTGTCCACGTAGAAAGTAGAAGGCTGAATCTGAGAACCCTTCCAGAGGTCATTAATAATAGATTGAATCCACATGGATTCCTGAGCACCATTGGTCAAAGCATTCAGTTTGGCCTCCGTAGACAAGAGCGTAATGTTAGACTGCTTGCGACTCTTCCAAGCGATGGGCGACGACTACCAGAAGATGACAAAGCCAGTTTGAGACCTCCGACTGCACGGATCATCAGCCCAAGTCGAATCGGTAAAGACCTGTAGCGAGTTTGGTGCAGACGAATCAGACTTCAGAGCAAGAGAGAATGAAGATGTCCCCGCGAGATATTTCCAAAAGTGAAGAACCTCCTTCCAATGAGATAAACCCGGGTTTTAAATGAACTGAGATAGGATGGAGGAAGCTGCGGCAATATCCGGCCTAGTCCGACACGCCAGATAATTTAGCAAACCTGTGTATTTTCTGTAGTTCACTCCGAGCTTATTAAATTCAGAGATATCTGCGTGCAAAGCCCAAACTAATTGAATCCCAGGAGTAAGAGGCGTAATCACTGGTTTAACATCTGAGAGCTCCAGCTCCTCCAAAGTCTTCCAAATAAGCTTGGCTTGATTCAACGTAATACCCCCCTTTGAATAGGAAAAGTCCATGCCGAGGATAGTATCAGGATCATGCGCCAAGGAGTGTGGAAATTTCTTTAAGAATCTTGCTTCAAACCATTCAACTTCTCCGCTCACAATCAGATCATCTACATGAAAGAAAATGGATGAACATCAATCTTTGTGAGAGTAAAGACAGGGATTGGCATCTGATTGCTTGTAACCAATGTCAACCAGCCATTCAGTGAGGGTCTTGTACCAGTTTTATGGAGCTTGTTGGAGTCCGTAGAGTGATTTTTTGAGTTTTAAAAACTTTGACGCTCTTATACACTCCTTGGGTTTAAGTATGTAAATGTCCTCTTCCAGTGGAGCGAATAGAAAGGCCGCCTTAACGTCAAATTGTCTGATTTTGAAGTTAAGATCCAAGCCGCTTAAAAGAAGAAGAAGAAGGGTAGTAAACTTCCCTGTGGGAGCGTAGGTATCCCCGAAGTCCACCCCAGGGGTTTGCCGATTTCCCATAATGCACAGTCGCGATTTTCGTCTTTCTGGAGAAAGGCTGGTTGCTGGCTTGACTTTGTCAACCCACATTGTTCTGAGATAGTGATCTGGTACAGTGTCTGTATCCTCCCAAACGTCTTGAATCTTGATTTCATTAATCTCAATTTGTTGCTCATTAGAGAAATCCGATGGTCCTTCTTTCGTAAAAGTACCATAGGAATATTTGAGTGGTTTGATGGAAGAAACTTGTTTGCGCAAGTTGTACGTCTGTGGAGGCTGAGTCTGATCTACTTCAGTAGAGTCAACAGAATCCACTGGAGGTGACAATTCCCGCGCGTCGATGACAGCCGAGTCTTCTCCAGGAGAGACGGAATGTGGATTCAAAACAACATTTGCATCATCAAAAGAATGCTGTCCAATAGACTCCAAGCACCAGTCTCCAACGTTCACCTCATTGACGACTTTCATCTTGAGATTTGAATCGAATTCTAGCAGAGGCATGTGCTTAGTATCTATCACTTTTCCGTCGGCTGTCAGAATTTTGTAAGACAGGAGTTTGTCGTTGTACCCCAGGAGCCTACCAACAAGTCCACGGGGTTCCAGTTTTGAAAACAAAGGGCGATCTTTGAGAATATAGCTCACTGGATTTCCTATGGGATGAAGATAATCAATATTCAGCATCTTTCCCTTGAGCAATTCGTAGGGTGATTTCTTTGACTTTTGAGCGGGAATCTGTTTGAGAGCTAATGCGCAGGATTTAATAATTACATTCCAGAATCGTTTATCAAGTTGTGAGTCAAAATGTACCGTCCTAAGAGACTCCAGGACAAGACGATTGAATTGCTCAGCTAATCCGTTCTGTTGTGGTGTGTACGCATTGGAAAAGGTTTGTCTGATCTTGTTTTCCTTGCAGTATCTGGAGAGACTCTGATTCCAGAATTCTGTTCCCCGGTCCGAATGAATAATCATGGGTTTATAATTGAAGTGTTTTGATTTGACCTCGATTAAAAATTCCAGTGTATTTGCAGCTTCTCCTTTGTGTTTGATGGGAATTACCGTGAAATATCTGGTACAGCTGTTGACAACGGTCAAAAAATAAGCATCACCGTTAAGGCTCAGTGGGTGAATAGGCCCAACTAAGTCACAGTGTAGTTCCAGAAAAGGTCTCTCTGCCCCAGTATGTTTCTTGTTGAAGGGTTGTTGGCTGATTTTAGCAATGGCACATGCTTCACATACTGATGGTTTCTTTATAGGTATACCAAGTTTTTGACAAATTCTCGCGTAGCTAGCATGTCCTAGGGACTTATGAAGGATTTCTTCACTCGTAAGAAGGGCCAATGGAGACTGGTTCTGAATGGGGAAATGAAGGATAGGTATATTGCAATCATAGATGCCACACTTTTTCCATACATCTTTCCGTAATACAAATTTGTCTTTTCCGAAATCAATGGTAAAACCATCAAGGACAAGACATCGCATTGACAGTAGATTGACGGTAGAGTTAGGAGAAAACAGTACGTTAGAGAGGGTAACCTGTTGATTTTGATCATCCAAGACAATCATTGATCTGATTCCTTCATATTTGAGAGAATTCCTTCCTGATGTAGTTGAGATTAATCCGGTCAACGATTGGTCTAAATTGGAGAAGGGTTTTGAATCAGAAACTATATGTCTTGAAGAGCCCAAATAAACCACAAAGTGATCAGAGGAGAAAACTGAGTTTGTAAGGAAGGAGCTAACAGAAGTACCCTCTGACGCAGACTCCAAACCGTTTTTCTTTTTTCTAGGAAAGGATGGTTTGAGATGTGGGTATATTTTCCAACATCTACCTTCAGGGTGAGCAGCCTTTGGGTTGTGCCATTTGTCATCACATGGCTTGTTTCTGGTGGTGAGAAAAGAGACGGAGTTCAAATTTTCATTGGACTTGTCCGTCGGTGCGTCTCTATTCAAGAATCTATTATTATTGAACATTTGTAAGTGGTCCAGTACATGATTGGGTGAAATCTCTTTTTCCAAGTGGGTGCTTTGTTGGATCACCGTATCCATACTTGGCGGCAGCTTCTCCAGAATCAGATATGCAATTATATCACTCGGTAGATCAATGCCAACCTTGTGAAGTCTAGAGAGAGAGGTTTTGGTGTTGGTGATGAATCCGGGAATGTTTGCAAAAGTGAATGGAGTTTGAAGGAATTCCTTGAAAATCCTCGCACAATTGGATGAGTGATTTGAGGCAAAATATTTTTTGATGTCCGCCCAAATCTGATGGGCATCCTTCTCGTTCTTGGGGGTGATTATATTGGCTTGAATGGTAGTGTCGAGCTTGGAGGTTAGGATAGTGCTGATCCTTACGTTCTCGCTATTGCTGAGTCCAATCGGATTCCCGTTTGCGTCCCTCTTTTCCTTTGAAAGTTTGGAGTAAAGGTCTTCCTGCAGATCCATCATGTTCACGACCCAATTTCGCCAGATTGAAAAGTTGTCTAAAGTCAGGAGTGGAATAGCCTCTATGGCCGTTTTGAGAATAGTAGCCGTGAGTGAGTCTGTCATTGTTGGTTTTCTAGTTGATCGCGTTTTCGACTGTTAATTGTGTTACTATTTCCTTTTCAATAAAATATTGATTGACATGAAACCAGAAACCCAAGCTGATGAAAATGAGGGGATTCAGAGGCACTTTGAGATAAAGAAGACTTATGAGACAACCACAATACAAGCTAAGAAAGACAATAAACTTTAGAGACAAAAGGACAGAGAAGAGAAGATTAGGATAGTCCTGAGCTATGGAAGTTGCAGTAGGTAATCGCACCGAATTATCCAAGTAAACCGCGGGTGGTCAGAACCTTCTGATTGATCTTATCCTCATCGCGAATGCTGAATCTTGAGGATGGTTCAAAGAAATGAGAAAGAAGGTCGACGATTGAAAGGGACCACAGTGATTGCAGAGAGTAGAACAAGACCTAGACTTGTATGATCATGATGAATATGCATACACTGAGTAAAGTAGCGCGGACTCATGATAATAATGAATATGCATACGCTGAAGTATTGTAGCGTGGACTCAGGGAAAAGTACGCGCCTGAGAAAGAATAGATAATAAGAAAAAAGATAATGAAGAAGATGATAAAATAATAAGGAGGAAAGAAAATAATAAAGAAATGAAAGAAATTAATACTGAAGAAAGAGCCAATAAAGAAAGAGGAAATTTATTCCAACAATCATCAATCCTACACTCTTCATCATACTCACTAACTAATTTTTTACCCCCTCTCCATCCCTTCTTCCATCATGTTCAACCATCTGCATTCCTTAAAACCCTTCAAAACCAATCTTTTTTATCTCCTTCTTTGACCAACTCAACCTCATTTCTTATCTCCCACTCATCCGGTGTAAGACTCCAAAAGGTACTGAGCCAGAGGCAGTTTTGTGGAGGGGAAAAGGTACTGCTTATGCTGCCCTCCTGAGTGTTACAAAAATATTTAAGTGTAACCAGAATCAAGATCCAGAACCTTTTAAAGAAGGAATCAATGGGAAGGATGAATTTTGATAGTAATCTGTAGCAATGGAAAAAACACTATCTGCGGCAAGATGGTGTGGGAAAATTCTTGAACAAACAAGCCAAAGTTTTCTCAGCGTTAAATAGAACAAGACAGTTGTAAGTTGCAAAGCCCACAAGCTGATAACTCTGTTTGTCAGCAGGATATTAGGAAAGATCAACTCAATCCAAACCAACCTCCAGTTTCTCAATGAACCTGCCCAACTCTCTGCAATCAAGCGCTTGAAGGGTACCAGATAACTTCGGGTGGTTTTAAAAAACAAATCAATTTGTTTTATGAAGATCTAGAAGCAAACCAGTAACAGATTTGAACAAGAGTAACCCAGCACTTCTCAAGGAACTCAAGAATAGTGTAGCGGAATTTAACTTCATAGAAATAGCGGGAGGTTTAACACTCCAGGTTTCAAGCTTAAATGAACCTCTCATTCAAATGTGAATGGTTCTGGAAATGCAATAAAATGAATGATCAAGACCAAAGTGGTCAGAGCAAGGGATCAAAGGAGTTGCTTAACACACTCAAGAATTCAACCAAACAAATTCTTCTTCAACCAGAAAGGCCATTGGTTGGCAATAAGGATCAGGTCACAGAGGACAGATTAAAGGATTTGAGTATGGAGGCTCAAAGGATCAAGGGGCAATTAAAAGATATACCAAGGATAAGGATTCTCAGAAAGGGGAAGGGCCCCATCAATTTATTACTTAGATGATGATTATTTGATTTTTGATTTTAAGATGGAGAATAAGATGGAGAAAATGCAGTGGAAAGCGCCTCTTTTTATCGGCAAGAGACCCTGTAGACTACTTACATAAGATACTACAAATGATTTGTGGAAAGATTTTTTTTTTTGCTCAGTTAATGACATGATTCAGAAAATTGGAAATGAAAACCACAAACAAGCAAAGAAAAAATGAGTAGAAAAATAAGTGGCAGGGTGGGATGAACATCGGCAGCAGTTGTTGGGGATGATTTATGACAACATTGGTTGCATGATTGGACGGAGGAGAATGAGAGTGAGATGATCAATCAGGTTGCTTGCAATGACTCCAACAGTTGCAAGCAACAGCTTGCGGTCCATCCATTGTAGATTTCAATGGATGGATGGCAGCTTGCAATCAATTTGAGCAACCACTTGCAGGCCTGTCAAATGTTGACAAAGGGACAGGCGGTGCAAATGATCACATAGAGGTGGTTGAACGGGTAGAAGACCATCAACAATAGTTGTTGCGTTTGAGCAGAAGTGGTGGCTGTGGGTGATTGTATGGTGTTGTCCATTGGTTTTGGATATCAGAACAAGAATGTACCATTCAGGGGGATGATGACTGTCCTCAGTGACCAATGGCACAATGGTTTGAGCAAGAATGCTTGCAGGGGTTCCTCTGCCAAAAATGGTCAAAGGACTGTCAAGCGTGAGAAAGGGGAAAATTGAACACAGAGCCTGGGACTCAAACACCCATGATCCAGCCCTACACTTCTAGGACAGGAAGATGTTGGATGAGGGAAGAAAAATAAAAATCCTATGCCAATTTTTTTTGCGTATGATAAAAAACTTACAGAATTTTGAATTTTTTTTGCCTCCTTTTCTTGAGGTGTACCAAATTGGTCACCAAGTCTCTCCTCAACTTACAGACTGTACATAGTCTGCATCTCCAATTCAAAGATATTAAAAAAAGGAATACAAAGAAATTGAGACAGAAGAATGGCCATTTCTTGATCTTGAGAGTGGTTGAAAAGTTGAAACACATCTTGATCCATCCAAAAGAGCCCTATGAGTTTTGGGAGCAAAAAAAAGAGCCTGTCCCAGGTGCTCACGTATGTGGAATACATTAGATTTTCAAAACAAAACATGGCAAATGACCCTGGCGGTGCACAATTGGGATGACTTACTTTGACCCCAAATTTCCCCCGAGACAAAGAAACCTCTTGACTTAATCAGCAGAGAACGTTCTGGAAAACTGAGTACCACCAAGTTCTTCCAAAATGTAGGATCTACCTCTGACTTGAAAAACCACCCAACAAGGACCATTCCAAAATTTCAAAAGAGCTTTCCCCACTGAGTCTCCAAGGATCAATTATAAGCCAAAACTAGATCACCAGGAGTTACGGGGTACCTGATTCAATGTGCATGCTTATCTTCCCAATACTGAACTGATTTTTCTCTTGATTCCATCATCTTCTGATAAAATTTGTCACAGATGTCCTCACTTTGTTCCAGTTCCTTGGATCTGGCAACTAATAAATCATTGGTTGAGGAAACCTGCTCCCATGAGATACCCAGGAAAGATTCAATTTCAAGATTGAGAGGAAGGACCACCCTTTGGCCAAAAATAATTTCATAAGGTGAGTAGCCAGTGGTCCTTTCAGTTGAGATTTGATCAGAGAAGAGAACAAGAGGAAGAAATTTTCAACAATTCTTTCCAATCTCACCAGCCAGTTTGACAAGAGAAGCCTTCAAAGGAGCATGGCCTTGTTCCACCATGCCTTGGCCTTCCAGATAATGGGGAGTAGTAAACCAATTTTTTCCAGGAAGCAATTTGATCATTTCAGCAAGTTTGCCACCAAATTCAGAGCCACCATCAGTAGAATAAGATTGAGCAAAGCCATAACACATTGTCCAGTTCTCATAAAGGAAAGCTGCTACTGATTCACAGCTGATATTATTAAGGAATTTTTCTTCAAACCATCCAGAAAAACCACCCTGGCCACAATAAGATACTAAGCACCATCTGCCGTAATATGAACCACATTGATAGCAATCCTTCCATAGACATTGGACTCCCCAGTAGGATAAAAAATTTCAGCTGGGCACCTAAGATCACTTTTCTGACAAAATTCACAACTTGGGAACCATTGAAAGACATATTTCTTCCATGATGGCCACCAGGATTGTTTGGATATGTGTTGATAAGTTTTTGTTTCCCCACAATGACCAAGACACTCATGGAGATTTTCAAGGATTGAATCTTGCTTAGAAGAGATAGTAACAACAATGAGAGCACAAATATTTCCTCTTTTAATAAGTCTAGAGCCTTGGAAAAAGAAATCAGAGGACTTTCTTTTAAGGGATCAAAATTTTTTGGCAGAGAGATCAGGGGTTTGTTGGAGAGTTGGAAGGTACTGCTCTAATTTAAGCCAGAAAACCTGCTTGAAGCCAGAATAATTTTGAGAGGAAAAAGATAAGACAGGTCAAATTATAGGCTCCTCCTTGTCAAAATCAATTCCAACATCCAATTCATCATCTCCCCAAGGACGTGGAGATAAACAATCAGGCATGGTGAAAGATTTTCCAGGCCTGTGAAAAATATCAAAAGAGAACAACTGAATAAAAGACACCCAATGGGTCATGGGAGCATTGATCATTTCAATGATGGATCAAGTGTCTACTTGTAATTCAAAATGTTGACCCCAGAGAACTCTTTGAAGTTTCTTCAGAATAAGAGCCGCGCCGCAGAGTTCCAGTTTTTGTTGAAAGTATCTGTATTGCACATCTGAAAATAACAAAGATTCATGAAGAGCAGGACAGTCCCAACCATTTTTATCTTCTTGAGTAAGAGCCACCCCAACAGATTGACAGATAGAATCAACAGCCAGCTTGATCTTGCCAGCACCAGGTCCATAAGTGATCTTCTTCAACACTATTTCTTTATCAAAAATCATTTTGAGCAACTGAAAATTTTTTTCACAATCTTGGGTCTAAATCCATTCAGCTTCTTTCCTGGTTAGACAAAGCAAAGGGGCACAGATTTTGGATAAAGATGGAATGAAGATTCAAAAATGAATGACAAAACCTAGAAATCCTCTAAATTATGTTGGATTGATTGGAGTGGGCCAAGAGATTATCTTGTTGACTTTGGATGGTGCCAACATCATTCCTTCCTTGTAGACCACATGACCAAAAATTTCCAGATCAGGGACACAAGCAGCCAATTTGGATCCAGAAAAGGTCAGGCCCAATTCCTTGATTTGGAACAGAATCTTTACCAAATTAGTAGCTTATTCCAAAATTAATTGAAAAATCCCTGAATGCCAAGATAAGAGCTCATTATCATAATCAGAAACTGGACCTTTAATTCTGCCGTTTTCCATAAAGATACCAACATGATTGGGGATTTCATCCTGGAGGATCCATATCATTGCAGCCTGATAGACTGAAACCACATTTTTGGCACTTTGAGGCAAACAACTAAGCTTGAATCAACCAAGAGGAGTATCAAAAGTAGTGAGAGAAAGATATATAGGATTTAAAGATCATTCTTCATATCCACACATAATTTCACCCAGACCATAGCAAGCTCTCCCAGAAAAGGATTCCACAAATTCTTCAGTAGCAGGAGGAACACCAGAGTCTTCAATTATAACTTTGTTGAGAGGTTGGAGATCCTGAACTAGTCTAATTTTACCGTTACTTTTAAGGACACAGAAAACAGGGGTGGAATAACTGGAAGTTGACTGTTCATATAGACCAGTATGGACTAGTTTGCGGATCAATTTGATAAATTTCTTTACTTTAGCAGAAGAGATTGGAATCTTTTTCTTTTGCCAAGGATTGTGCTCAACTACGGGATAATTTAAGGGAGACCATAGGATTCTTTCAAGAGAACTCTCTCTCCTTCACAGAAGGCAACAGATTTTTCCCTCAGAGATAAGACATTTTTAATCAAATTCAACTCATCAGGAAGAAGCCATCCATCTGGACCAAAGTTCACCACTTTCAGAAGTTCTTCAGTGACACAACCACAAGGCACAAAGGGACCAGTAAGAGATCTAGATAAACAGTAGTAAGGATTGCGGAATAAGGGAGGGAACATGAGAGCAGAATTAAGCTTGAGAGGCATGGGCTGGTTGAATGGTCGGACCTTTTTGGCAAATGGTTTATACTTGGTGGCAAAAGAGAGAAGTTCCTGTTTCCTCCAAGCATTGACCAGCAAGACCTTACTGCAAAAACCAAGACCAAGTTCCAACATTTTCCATTTCTTATGTTCTGAAATGTACTCAAAGGGTGCCTTTTTTATAAAAAGAGAACCAAGGGATAATATGTTGCTCACAGGTGTGGCACAAGGTAAAGTTTTTAAAATGATGGTAGAAGAAGGCCCTGGTGGTGCATAATTGGGAGAACTTACTTTGACCCCCAAATGCCTCCACTGGAGTCCATATTCCTCCATAAAAAACCATTCAGAAGAGAATCAAGATCAGGACCTAGGTTTTACTCATTGGGGAGATTTTCACAACAATTAAAGGAAGATTTAACAGGATTAAGAGGACAAGGAAAAGAAGAAGCCACAGATCCAGAGAAAGAGGGGATGTTTTTGGGATTTTTTATTTTGACATGTTTTTGGTTTTTAAGAATTTCCAGATCAAAAGAAAATGATGAGAAAAAAGAAAAATATGCCTCTGGGACAAGAGTTGATCCTTGAGTTGAATTCCAAGGCTGAGAATAACCAAAAATATCAGTAGAATCAAGTACTTCACTAATAAATGAGAGGAATTAGAATTATCCTTCTGCTTCCCCTTGAAAATTGATTTTGGAGTATGACCAGGGAAATCTCTTTCCCAAAAACCAGAATCCAAAGAACAGAGAGGAACTTCAATCTTTCTACCATCAGAATCAGGCAGAAGAATTCTCTCCCAAACTTGATCAGAAAAAATCAAGGTAGCACTAATGTCCATTAAAAACAGTCAACCCAAGATTATAGGTCCTTCCAAACGAGAAATCCAGAAACAACAGGTTCCAGAAATATTTTGACCAATTCAAACTGGAACATCTTCAGCAATACCAACTAACTCACAAGACTGATTCCCTATTCCATACACTTCAGAGTTGAAGCTAACTCTAGGACTGAGCTTGAGTTTGCAGGCCATAGAATGCAAGATCAGTTTAAGTTGGGAACCAGAGTTGACCAGGAGAGAAACTGTTCTATCCAATTTGCCAAAAAAAAAGGAGAAAACCAAGTGGACAAGAGTAAAGGTTGGAACCTGAGGAAGGATCAGTCCCGCCAGAGTCCTCAAGAAACTTTCCAGAGGAAACTTTTAATTTGTCAGAGCAAATTTCCACAAGTTGACAAGAGAACCATTTCTTCATCCCTTCAGTGACAGAGGGCAAAATTGACAGGAGCTCAGCAACATATCAATCTGGAATTTTAAGATCAGAGATTTTCTTTAATACCCCTTCCACAGCATTGGGTTGGTCCTTAGAGATTCCCCTCTCAAACCAAAATTTGGGCTGGGTGGAGGGAGGATGATCAGGTGAAGCAGGGATTATGATAGGATCAGCAGGTTGAAGTGTTTCAAAAGGAGAAGGAAAAGTTTGGTTTTGAACCCTTTCCATTAAATTTTTTGTTTCTATTTCCATGTCTTCCACCACAGAGGAAGGAGGTTCAGGAAATAATCAACATTTGACCTGTTTACAAAGTATAGAGGATGACATAGTGGGTTTGTAATGTCCTTTCCTAGCTGGATCAGATTGATAAGCTCCCAGGAATCTGGAGTAAGAAATAGCAGGCGGATGCCACGGTTGAAGAGTACCACAGGAAGATCAAAAATACCAAGATGTCAATGAAACTTGCTGTGGAGGGGATGTCTGAAAACAGGCCACCACATGATGGATAGGACATGATGAATTGAAAGGGATCAGAGAACAATTAGGAAGAAAAAAATTATTTCCTTTCTGTTCCACCAATTTTTCCTCCTTATCCTTCTGGAGTTCTAGGCATGGTCTTGTTTCATGATCCTCCCTATGACAATAATAGCAAACCAGAGTGAATCTAGGAATCAAATTAGAAGGTTTGGGAGCAGATAGAGCAGAAATATTTTGGTCCATATTTTTTTTAAACGCTTGGAGGAGTTTCATGATTTCATTGATAGTTTCTGTTTCTTTGTTTGCCTGAGGATTTGATTTAGGACAACAACTGGCCTCCTTTTTTTCTCATAATTTTGTTGGACTCAGAAAATGGGGGAGAAGGAACAGGTTTAGCGGTGCAGGATTTCTCAAAAATAAGGGCAGTTTGACCTTTAATGACTTTATAAACTGCACTCCTGAGTACAAGAAAATCAGGAAACTTGAAACAATTATCCCTAGCTGTGATCATAGATCCAGATTTGACTAATTTGTCCCTTATTTGCTCCTGGACTCCTATCAAAAAAGATTGGAAAAATCAGACTAGAATTTTGTCCAAGGTTTCAATGTGATCATTTCTGAGGAGATAGAATTGGATAGGATCCCATGATTTCCCAAAAAATTGATATCCAAAGGCTGAAGAAATAACATCCTTGAAAATTCACTGAGAGACAAGATCATCCAAGTCCTGTAGCATAAAACAAAGAAAGAATTGTAATTGGTAGGCCATATTGTATTAATTAGCTCCATCCACTTCTGCAGCAATTTCATAAGAATCCAGGAACCATTCACCATTTGTCCCATTGAAAACTAAGTTCTTGTTCTGGGGTTTGATCTTGACCATCTTGGCACAAACAGAGGAGGAGGAGGTACCAGTAAATTCAATTTAAAATAGCAAAGTTCCTAGAGGATCCAAAGTGGCTCACAAGTGTGGCAAGGGTAGGGTTTCACAAAGACAACAAGAATCTTCCCCCAGTAGTTCACCATTGGGAGTACTTAATTCTGAGATAAGTTGCCTCCACGGATCAGATCTGAAAAAGAGAAACAGACAAAAAAAAGAAAAGAAGATTGGATTTCAAAGTTGATTCCAAATGTGTTAGGACTGTAAATCCCAAGGTTGCTGGTTCAATCTTCACCTGGGGGACCAAATGTAAGACTCCAAACTGTTCTGAGCCAGAGGAAGTTCTGTGGAGGGGAAAAGGTGCTGTTTAGGCTGCCCTCCTGAGTTTTCAAAAATATTTAAGTTTAACTGCAATCAAGATCCAGAAGCTTGTAAATAAGGAATCAATAGGAAGGTTGAATTTTGATAGTAGTTGGTAGCAATGGAAACAACACTATCTGAGGCAGGATGGTTTGGGGAAATACTTCAAAAACAAGCCAAATTTTTTTTCAGATTTCAATAGAACAAGGCACTTTTAAGTTACAACACCCAAAAGCTAATAACTCTGTTCTTCAGCAGAAAATTAGGAAATATCAACTCAATACCAACCAACCTCCAGGTCCTCAATGAACCTTCCCAACTCTCCGCAATCAAGCGCTTGAAGGGTACCAGATAACTGGGGGTGGCTGTACAAAACAAAGCAATTTTTTTATGGATTTCTAGAAGCAAAACAGTAACAGATTTGAACAAGAATAACCCAGCCAAGGAACTCAAGAATATTGTGGCGGAATTTAACTTCAAATGAATAACGGGAGGTTTAACACTCCAGGTTTAAAGCTTAAAGAAACCTCTCAGTCAAAATTGATTGGTTCTGGAAAGGCAATCAAATGAATTGTCAGCCACGAGACAGTTAGACTTGTCCAAATGTCTGGAAACTCATATGTCCTGCTGGTATAGTGGCTAAGTACTAGGCTCACTTCCCAGTATCTGATACCAAGGTCACTGGTTCAAACCACAATGGAGACAATAATGAAAATGTTGAATAGTTTTGTAATTATATAGTAAATCTTAATAATATTATATAATGTTTTATAAGTATGTTTTTATGAGTATGGATTATGGAATTAAAACCTTGATAATTTATATTATCAAGAAGGGGATCCAATATAACTTTAAATTAAGTTATGAGGACTCAGATGCGTCCCAATTATTGATATAGAAGTTCCCAAAGTGTTTCCTCTCTTTGAGAAGGAGTTACATTAATCATATTAACCCATACTCTCTATACTGTATAAATTAATTACACATTATCCTTCTTTGGGATGTAATTATAATTAATACTCCCTCTGTACACTTAATACACCTTACTGAGCCTTGAGAGCGTTCACTCAGAGGCTTTAGAACTTAATTGTAAGCTATGAACCTTCTAGTAGCACTGCCAAGAGTATATACCCCTTATAGGTATAGTATAATTATAAATTAATTAATACTATCCCATTTTGGATGTAATAATGCTTTAATATACTTCACTGAGCCTTGAGTGCGTCCACTCAGAGGGCTCAGAGTTCATCTGTAGGCTTTAAACCTTTTAATAAACATTGCAAAGAGTATACATACTCTATGTGTATAGTATGAGCTAAGATACTTATAATTAAAATTAAATTATTTGCCAAGGTATTAAGCTACATTAAATAAATATAAATAATCATTATGATGGAATCTAAGGCTTCTATACCGTTCATCTGAGTGATGTATAAGTCCTAAGACCCAGTAAGTAACCTTTTAGTAAGTAAAATGAAAACTTTACCTCGAAAATCCTTCCCAATGGGTACTAGTTCTTCATTACCCATTGAGAATGATGTAATGATGTCTTGGGCCTTTGAGGACGAAACCAAGGAGAGCCTGACACTCCCCTGGTGATTACTAGAGTCCCCTGAGGGCTCCTGTTACCTTAAAAGAGCAGGGTCTTTACCCTATAGCCCTTTCATCATCCATTATATATTATTATTTGAACAAGAATACAAGCAAGAGTTAACAAGCCCATTAAACTTAATCTCAAGAGGAAGATTGACTGGGGCTATAAACTTTGGTATTAAATTCAATCAATAACCTATCTGGCAACACCAATTTCGAGTGGAAGGTCTCACTTGAATAAGTAACCCCTGTGTGTTACTCTTTAAAGGGTGTGAGCTTATTTATAAGCAAATCTCCTTTTGGTCTTAATCCTTTAAGACTAAGGCCCCTTACCTATTATAAAGGTTTAAGGTGTGGCTATTTACTCATAATACCTTGGTATTATTCGAGTCTGTAAACTTTTAAAGTTGCTGTTTGGAATATATAAGTCAAAACTAATTTAAATATTGGTTTAACTTTATTCTTTTGCAGGTTTAACCACGGCTAGGTATAGCAACAGAGGTTAAATCCCTGACAATTTGGGGCCTCATCTGGTTTCAGTACCTTTGGGATTGTTTTGTCTGCTTAAAGTACGCAATTTTGTGATATTTTAGGCAAAAGTTTTTGCTGATTTATAAATTTTCTGATTAAAATCAGTAAATATATATATAAAAAAAAAAAAAAAAAAAACAGCAAATTTTCGAAAATTCTGGGATTTTTTGCTTTGAGCTTTAAATTCCTTCTGTTTTAAGTGTTGAAGCATATTTTGTGCGCACTTTTGACCAATTTTGAACAAAGTTTTGTGCTGACTATTGATTTTTTTTTATATAAGAAAATTATAGAAAATACAAAAAAAAAAAAAGGACCATTTTCGAAAACTGCTTTTAAAGCAGTTAGCCTTTTTACAGATATTATTTCACTAAGATTAAGCAATCTTAATCTAGTGTGATTGGTTTTGACCTGGTTTTGTTTTTTTGTTTTAAATATATATACAAAAAATAAAAAAAAAAAAAACAAACATACAAGATTTGATTAGAAAAACCGTTGAAAAAAAAAAAAAAAAAAAAAAAAACCAAGTTTTTTTTTTTCACAGCATCTTCAAAGAGAAGGCGTTGTCTATTTTCCAAGGGTGTGTTCGACGATCTCGCTTCTGTCAACTCGGAGATTGACAAAAAGCGGCTGCCGCGTAATTCCGGCTACCGTATTTCCGTGTAGTTTTGCGACAGAGCAAGAACGACTGACCGTTTACAGATTAGCGGTGCCGGTAACCTACCGCTGCCCAAGCAAAGGTTTGATTATCGTTACTAATAACATTATTGGTTAGAGGAACGAGTCAGTATAAATTCTTTTTTAAAAAAAAAAAAAAGAATAATATAAGCGTGCCTAAGTTATCTCTTGACACGACATAGTGTCGAGACAACTCTCTATCGCCTCCTTCCTTCCGTCTAACCAAGGACGGTTGCCAAGTTTCGTATTGGAAACGAGCTCAGTCCCGCGAAGCGAAGCACGGGGACCAAGTATCCGTAGCATCGAACCTACGGAAAGGGCGAGATCGCCAACGACGGATATCGTGACTCACCGTGAGTCTTCCGTCGTCCTTTTGACTGGCGTACAACGAACTAAAATTCTTATTGATTGTTGTTTCTAACTGAATGGCGATGAACACCAGAAGCAAGGGGGCTGAGCTTGTGCCCCCCGGCGAATTTAGTCAGAGAACAAAAAGACCTACCTCCAGGAACAGCAAGCCTTCTGACCTGCCACAGTCAGAACAAGATAAGCTACCTGGAGGCGGTAGCTGCGAACAACGTCGAGAACCAGTCGAAGTTCTTGACTCAGGCCCTGGCGACGTACAGGGCCCTTATAAAATTGATAGGAAGGGAGAGATTGATGAAGGAGACCGAGTGCTGGGATCCAACTCAGATCAAGAAGCCAGTGGCTCCCAAACCAAAGGCAAAGAAGAAGACATCAGGAGGGATAACCCCACAACCAGTAGCCTCTGGTTCCCAGGTTCCTTTGAGGAACAGAGATCCCTCTCCTCCTCACAACCAGGGAGGAAGGATGAGGAAAAGAAAAGATCACAGGAATTCAATTTATGGAGAAATGATGAGGATGGCAAGATCTCTCCAAGGGGGATTTCAATATTTAGAGGAGGAAAGAGCCAAGAGGGCAAAGAGGGGTTGAGATTATCCCTTGAATCAGAAATTTTGTTAGAAAAATTTCGTGATGTTGTATTCAAAGAAACCCTTCACATTAAGAAGGCAGTAGTGCACACAAACCAATATTGTGTTGAAGGCTTTGCAGCCATGGACAAGAAGTACAGCTGTATAGTATCTGATAGCATTGCCCTTAAATCTATTTTAGAGAATTCTGCAAAAGATATAGAAGATTTGACTAATAAGACCATTGAACTGGACCTGATCAAAGTCCAGAATAGTGATTTAAGTAAATTAGATGACAAAGTAACCAGTATTAGTGAATCATTGAGAGATTCTGCAGAAGAATCTATAGCAGTAAGGAAGGATGTCCATTCATTGACATCCATGATGTTACAAATAAGTCATTCATTAGAGCTGCTGGAACATAAATTCGACCAAAATATGAACTCTGTCAGAGAAGAAATATTGAAATGTCAGGTTGTGTCAAAACAAGGTTTAGAAAGTTTGAGTACAAAGATTGATAAGGTACATCAACAATTAGAGCAGAACCATGACAAGCTTGTCCGTAGATTGCTCTCCTTGTCCCCAAGCAACCTTAGTTATACCATGGAGACCACCAACCATGACAAAGGTCATACAATGGATAGGAAGATAGAGGAAAAAATTGATCCAGTACAAGATTCTAGTACGAATGAAGTTTTCAAACAGATACTGCAGGGATTACCCAAGATCAGTGAATGGCCTGATTTCTCCGGAGAAGGTGAATATGACCACACTGAATTCATTTCATGGATTGACACATTGAAAGAAGACACAGGATTACCTGATACTTTGATCACTAGCAGGTTAAGTATCTTGTTTAAAGGTATAGCCTCAGACTGGTATAGAGATAGAAGGAATTCAGTAGGTGTGCAAGACTGGGAATTTTGGAAAAAAGAAATAAGTTCAAAATTTGGTACAGCAAATTGGAAGAGGAAGTGTTTGAATGCTTTTAACAAAGACAGATTCTTACCAGGTGTTACACCACCAGCAACATGGGTAACCAGACAGAGGAAGAGGCTGAGAGCCTGTGATCCATACCTGGATCAAGATAGTATTAATTTCAAGTTACTATCCTTGATGGATGGTGAAGTTTCATTTGCAGTAAAAACTAGTATGAAGACTACGGATGATTGCTCAAACTTGATTAATATACTGGAAGATATAGTAGAAGACACATCTCTAGGTAGGAGGAAATCATATCCTCCCAAAGAAGTTCCTATGGAGAAATCCAAAGGCAAAACTCAACCAAAATTGAACTTGCAGGGCACAGAAGTCTCTTGTTATACATGTGGGAAGGCAGGACATACTTCTAGGACTTGTCCTCAGAAGGCAAGCAAAGTAAATAACATAGAAACTAACAAAGAAGAACAAGTAGAGATTGCTTATGATTCTTATGATGACCATAGTGAGGAAGATGATAACCACTTAATCATAGGATGCATAAATTCAATAGAATCAGCAAATGACTTGGTACAAATGTCATTCTGCGGAAAGCCTTGCAAGGTGCTT
Organism: Puccinia polysora; assembly: GCA_025617555.3. Classification (NCBI taxonomy): domain Eukaryota; kingdom Fungi; phylum Basidiomycota; class Pucciniomycetes; order Pucciniales; family Pucciniaceae; genus Puccinia; species Puccinia polysora. The sequence goes on along the minus strand of CM062617.1, from coordinate 33,947,424 downwards.
CTGGACTCAGGTGCTTGCAAGTCCGTAGTAGGAAGGGGATATCTGGAGAAGTTCTATCCTCAATGGAAAGAGCACTTATTAGACTCACCCAAGTTAAATTTACAAAGCTGTTCTGGTGCTCTGGAACCTTTAGGAATGGTAAAGATCAGATTGTTCCTGAAAGATTTGGCTCTGGTGATCAAGTTTGTAATAATTGATAATACAATGGTTGAATACTTCATCATTGGAAGTGACTATATGAAAAATTATTGTTTTAGTTTATTCCATGGGCAAAGTTCTTCATCCTTTACCATTGGAAACAGTGAAAGGTTTTACTTTAATGATTTTGGCATGGATATGGTGAACAATGTTTCAGAAAAAGATTTTGGCCAAGAGCTCTTTAGAGACTCAAAAATCAGTTCTTCCTTGAAAGCAGAGGAAAAAGAAGAACTATTTTCCTTGTTGTTTAGGCATCAAGCAGCTTTTGCAACAGTAGATCAGCCTTTTGGGTCCATCAGGGGTCATGAGGTCAAGATTACTTTAACAATAGACCGGCCATATCCCCCAGCTTTGAGGAAACATCCTTTCCCTGCTAGCCCTAGAAGTAAGGAGGCATCGAAAGAGCATATAGATACATTATTGAGGTTGAATGTGATCAGAAAAGTAGGAGCTAATGAGGACGTGGACATCACTACACCTGTAATCATAGCTTGGCATAATGGGAAGTCCAGAATGGTTGGGGATTTCAGAGCACTGAATTCGTATACAACCCCTGATAGGTATCCTATGCCGAAGATTGTTGAGTCTTTGAGCAAATTGCACCAGGCTAAGTATATTTCTTGTATGGATGTTCTGAAAGGTTTTCATCAGAATGTTGTAGACAATGACAGCAGGAAATTCCTGAGGATAGTATGCCACCTAGGGGTGTTTGAGTATTTGAGAATGCCTTTTGGTATCAAGAATGCCCCATCCCATTTTCAGAGGATGATGGACTCAGAATTTCATGAGGAATTGATGCAAAACTGGTTGATAGTCTACATAGATGACATAATTGTATTTTCAGAAACATGGGATGAACATAAAGAGAGGATTTCCATTGTACTCAAGAAGGTGATCAGGATGAATATGAAAATATCTTTGACAAAGTGTTCATTTGGATTCAATGAATTGATGGCTTTAGGTCATGTTGTGAGTGGTCTGTCACTTGGGATAGATCAGGCACGAGTAGCAGCTGTATTGCTGAAGCCCACGCCTAGTAACATTAAAGAAATGCAGAGTTTTCTAGGTTTTGCAGGATATTACAGGCTACATATTAAGGATTTTGGAATAATAGCTTCTAGCCTGTATAAGATATGTAGTCCAAATGTTTCATTTGAAATGACTACAGAAAGGTTGAAGGCCTACGAGGTACTTAAGGAAAAGTTAACAAGTGCACCCTTGCTATTTCACCCAGACCCTAAAAAACCATTCAAACTGTATGTGGATGCATGTATGGAAGGTCTTGGAGCTGCATTACACCAAATACAGATTGTGAATGATAAACCAATTGAAGGGCCAATTTGCTTCATATCCAGACAATTGAAGGATAGTGAAAAGAGATATGGTGCCTCACAGTTAGAATGCTTGTGCTTGGTGTGGGCCTTAGAGAAATTGTATTACTATTTGGATGGTTGTCAGTTTGAAGTCATTACTGACTGTACGGCCTTGAAGTCTCTTCTGAATATGAAGACACCCAATAGGCATATGTTGAGATGGCAGATTGCTATCCAGGAGTGGAGAGGCTCTATGACTATAGTCCACAGGGAAGGTCTGGTGCATAAGAATGCAGATGGGTTGTCACGATGGGCACTACCTAATGACATCAATAATCCTGCTTATGACCCAGAAGATACTGTAGATACATTACCTATCATGGCCATTTCAATGAATAGCCTAGCACAGAGTTTTTGGGATTCTGTGTATGACTCATATTCAGGAGAAAAGAATACTTCACTACTAGTAGAAATTATGCAATCTAAAGTCAATAGACAAGACCTGATTGAGGGACTGGATGAACAGTGGAAGAAGGAACTAATTGATGGAAGGCTAGTCCTGTTAGACGGATTATTATATCATAAGTCAGCCCACTGCTGTTCAGTAGTATTAGTGAAGGACGAGCACATACAGTTGTTAATGAATGAATGCCATGATAATATCTGTTCAGGACATTTGTCTAAGGAGAGGACAACAGATAGGATAAAGATGATAGCTTGGTGGCCTGGTTGGAGAAACACTGTCTCAGACTACTGTGATTCGTGTGAGAGATGCCAGAAAGCTAACAGATCCACAGGAAAGAAATATGGTTTGCTTCAGTCAATAGAAGAACCTAAGGATAGATGGTCCACTATTAATATGGACTTTGTATCTGGATTACCACCGGGAGGAAAAGATAACCACAATTGTGTACTAGTAATAGTTGATAGGTTCTCCAAAAGAGCTAGGTTCCTGCCATGCTATAAGGATAGCTCTGCCATGGATGTAGCCTTATTGTTTTGGAATAGTATTGTGAGTGATGTAGGTTGCCCACAAAACATAATTAGTGATAGAGACCCTAAGTTTACTTCTGAATTTTGGAAGAGTTTGTTTGATTTGTTAGGAACCAAATTATCTTTCTCCACAGCCTATCACCCACAGACTGATGGATTGGCAGAAAGAATGATACAGACTTTGGAAGACATGATAAGAAGGTATTGTGCCTATGGGATTGATTTCAAGGACAATGATGGTTATACTCATGATTGGGTATCATTGTTACCTGCCTTAGAATTTGCCTACAACTCTAGTAAGCATTCCACCACTAACATGTCACCTTTTGAATTAGAGAGAGGTTGGATCCCGCGCATGCCCAAGGATATGCTCCTCAGCAAAAGTATTGTACTGCATCCCACTGCAGATTGCTTTAGAAATATGATGGTTAAAGCCGAAAATTTTGCTAGCAAATGTGTTCAGGAAGCAGTAGAGTACAATAAGGGTAGATGGGATAGAACACACAAGGATCATGACATCAAAGTTGGAGACATGGTTTTAGTTTCAACAGTGAATTTTTCTAATATAGCAGGGCATAGAAAACTCAAAGACTCATTTGTTGGGCCATTTGTGGTAAAAGCCTTACATGGTAAGAATGCAGTAGAGGTGATTCTGAGCAAGGAGTTTGACAGGAAACATCCAACTTTCCCAATCAGTCTAGTTAAAAAGTTCTTAGAACCCACTGCAAAGTTCCCACTAAGGAAGGTGCCTGTGGTTGTGGTCCCACCTCTACAGGATGTTGAAGATGGATTACCTCACAAGATATTGAACCATAAGATTATTAGAAAGGACAGTAAAGATGTAAGAGTTTATCTGGTCAGGTTTAAGAATAAATTAGCTGATAGTGACTTATGGTTGGAAGCTAAAGACATTAAAAACTCTGATATTGTATTGAGGAGATATAGAGCATCAAAGAGAGCTAAAAATTCCTCTGAAGAGTAATTTTCTTTTGGTGGTAGGGAGTGTCAGCCACGAGACAGTTAGACTTGTCCAAATGTCTGGAAACTCATATGTCCTGCTGGTATAGTGGCTAAGTAATAGGCTCACTTCCCAGTATCTGATACCAAGGTCACTGGTTCAAACCACAATGGAGACAATAATGAAAATGTTGAATAGTTTTGTAATTATATAGTAAATCTTAATAATATTATATAATGTTTTATAAGTATGTTTTTATGAGTATGGATTATGGAATTAAAACCTTGATAATTTATATTATCAAGAAGGGGATCCAATATAACTTTAAATTAAGTTATGAGGACTCAGATGCGTCCCAATTATTGATATAGAAGTTCCCAAAGTGTTTCCTCTCTTTGAGAAGGAGTTACATTAATCATATTAACCCATACTCTCTATACTGTATAAATTAATTACACATTATCCTTCTTTGGGATGTAATTATAATTAATACTCCCTCTGTACACTTAATACACCTTACTGAGCCTTGAGATCGTTCACTCAGAGGCTTTAGAACTTAATTGTAAGCTATGAACCTTCTAGTAGCACTGCCAAGAGTATATACCCCTTATAGGTATAGTATAATTATAAATTAATTAATACTATCCCATTTTGGATGTAATAATGCTTTAATATACTTCACTGAGCCTTGAGTGCGTCCACTCAGAGGGCTCAGAGTTCATCTGTAGGCTTTAAACCTTTTAATAAACATTGCAAAGAGTATACATACTCTATGTGTATAGTATGAGCTAAGATACTTATAATTAAAATTAAATTATTTGCCAAGGTATTAAGCTACATTAAATAAATATAAATAATCATTATGATGGAATCTAAGGCTTCTATACCGTTCATCTGAGTGATGTATAAGTCCTAAGACCCAGTAAGTAACCTTTTAGTAAGTAAAATGAAAACTTTACCTCGAAAATCCTTCCCAATGGGTACTAGTTCTTCATTACCCATTGAGAATGATGTAATGATGTCTTGGGCCTTTGAGGACGAAACCAAGGAGAGCCTGACACTCCCCTGGTGATTACTAGAGTCCCCTGAGGGCTCCTGTTACCTTAAAAGAGCAGGGTCTTTACCCTATAGCCCTTTCATCATCCATTATATATTATTATTTGAACAAGAATACAAGCAAGAGTTAACAAGCCCATTAAACTTAATCTCAAGAGGAAGATTGACTGGGGCTATAAACTTTGGTATTAAATTCAATCAATAACCTATCTGGCAACACCAATTTCGAGTGGAAGGTCTCACTTGAATAAGTAACCCCTGTGTGTTACTCTTTAAAGGGTGTGAGCTTATTTATAAGCAAATCTACTTTTGGTCTTAATCCTTTAAGACTAAGGCCCCTTACCTATTATAAAGGTTTAAGGTGTGGCTATTTACTCATAATACCTTGGTATTATTCGAGTCTGTAAACTTTTAAAGTTGCTGTTTGGAATATATAAGTCAAAACTAATTTAAATATTGGTTTAACTTTATTCTTTTGCAGGTTTAACCACGGCTAGGTATAGCAATAGAGGTTAAATCCCTGACATGAATGATCAAGACCAGAGTGGTCAGATAAAGGGATCAAAGGAGTGGCTTAACACACTCAAGAATTCAACCCAATTAATTGTTCTTCAACCACCAAGGCTATTTGTTGGAAATAAAAATGAGGTCACAGAGGAGGGATCAAAGGATTTGAGTATGGAGGCCCAAAGTATCTAGGGGCAATCAAAAGATATACCCAGGATAAGGATGCTGAGAAAGGGGAACGGCTCCATGGATTAATTAGTTAGATGATGATTATTTGATTATTTATGATAAGATGGATTATAAGATGAAAAAAAAGGCAAGGGAGAGCCCCTCCTCTTATGGGAAAGAGACCCTGTAGACTACTTACAAGATATACTACAAATGAGTTCAGAAAGAATTTTTTTTGCTCAGTTAATGAAATAATGCAGAAAATTGGAAATGAAACCAAAAAAAAAATGGGTAGAAAAATGATCAGCAGGGGGGGATAAACATTTGCAACAGCACTTGCAGATGATTGATGGCAACAGCAGTTGCATGATTGGGAGGAGGAGAATTAGAGTGAGATGATTGATCAGGTTGCTTTCAATGACTCCAAAAGCTGCAAGCAACAGCATGCAGTCCGTTGGATGCGGATTTCAATCAACGGATGGCAGCTTGCTATCAATGCAAGCAACCACTTTTGGGCCTTTCAAATGTCAACAAAGCAAGGGTGGTGCAAGTGATCAGCTAGAGGTGGTTGAATGGGTAGACAACTGTCGATGAAAATTGTTTAAATTGAGCAGAAGTGGTGGCCACAGTTGATTGGATGAGATTATGGGTGATTGGATGAAATAAAAATACTATACCAATTTTTTTTTGCGGTAAGATAAAAAACTAAAAAAAATTGACAAAATCTTTTTACCTCCTTTTCTTGAGGTGTACAAAATTGGTCACCACATTGATCCTCAGCCTCAACCCTGATTCTTGATCATCAGTGCCACCAATGTGGAATCATCATCCACCACTCAACAGCTCTGAGAATCTCCCAAACAAAGCTGCTACGAGTCCAAGGATGATGACAACAATGACCTTCTGGACAAACCAATCCCGTGTAAAGCCAAAACCAAGAATGACAAACTATCATCTTCCTTGAGCTTGGAACTTGTGCTTAAATGGACATCATCCACACATCCCCCTTCCTATCCCATCCTATATCCTCTCTATACCATACCAGGTACAGGCATCCTATCACCCTTCATTGCTATTTCCTCAGTATCTTCTTTGCTCCACCTTCTTTGCTCCAATGCTCCCCTCCATTTCTCTCCTGCAATCTCATATCCTGTCCCATCCATTGCAAGATCAAATCCTCTTGCTCAAATCAAGGCTACCTCAGATCTCTATCCTAACATATCTCCCAAGACCAATTAATTCACCTTAAATGACAGTAGGATGGCCCTGCTGGTATTGCTCATAGGGAAAATTGACTTCAACTATTGCGTTTCCAGCTTGCTCCCCCAGCTCATCCTCCAACCATGGCTCTGGATCCTTTGATTCTTCCCTGCTCAAATTTGTGCCTTCAATTGGATCTTGGCCACCTGAATCAATCTATAATTTCCAAAATCATCATTTCTCAATTGCCTGACCTCTCATCACTATCTCCAACCACCATCTTTACTTAATCTCATCAGCATTTACCAATCTCATCCTGAAATAATCTACATTCCATCAACTCCATTCAAAACAAACTCATAAATCTCCAACTTGACTTTTGAAATCCTTCCTTACTCCTCTTCTTCCATCTCACCTTGTCTCCCTCATCTTCATCTGGAAACAGGTCTTCTCAATCCCCAGCACCATGCTTCTCAATATCCTCATTGGTGCCATCTAAAACCTTCAATGATGCACTCAGTCAGGCTGCCCAATCAAATATTCAAAATTTTCAATGTGATCTATTGAAGGCCTGGTCAATATCCCTGCTCTGCATCTTCATCACAACCCTCTGCTTTGCTCTCTTCCATCACTTTTGTCTGCTCATTTTTCCCTTCAATCACAATCTATTGCTTTGGCTCCCCACTGCAACTTCTTGCATTGCCCGCTATCTTCTCCCTCACTTCTTGATTGATCCTTTTTTAAAACTTGCCATCATACAATCAATCCCAAGAAATTGGCCTTAATTGGAACTGGTTTGGTTCAATAGATTCATTTGCTCATCCAATCTCCTCTACCACTTGGCCATCTTGAACGCTCTCCAACTAAATCTGCAAACTTACTCACACCCATTCTGGCAACCTCATTCACCACTCACCTCCGCGCCATCAAGGCCTCCTTGGCCTTTTCCTCTCAGCCACAAAATGTTTTGAAATCCTGCCTCCATCATCCATAATGAAATTTCTTTCTAAATCTCCCTCATCCCCCTTCCTTCTGACTCAATCATCCGCTTACTCTTCATAAGATTGCTTGCAAAATCATTTGTGCACTCCTCCTCACTCATCTGCTCCTTCTCCTTGCAACCTTTTTTGTACTCATCTTGCAGTCTTGATTCTTTTTCAATTCCATTTGCTTCCCTCCCTTGCAATGCCATTGCTGCTTCTCACTTTCTCCTCCAACTTAATTGTAAAATTGTTTGCACACTCTTCCTGCATTCCTACCTCTCTTTTTCTTTCTCCCTAGAAACCTTGCTCCCTCCTCCCCTCAAAAACTTGTTTTCACTCATCCTGCAACCTCAACACAGCTCATATTCAACTTTGTGCTCCTCTCCCTGCTCTCGCACCTTTCAATGTTTCTTGGTTTCTTCTCATCCCCACCTTGCTTGCACCACATCTGCAAAATTGCTTGCTTACATTCTGCAACCTCTCCTCAACATTCCGCCACCCTGCCTGCACATTTACTCGCCACTTGTTTGCCCTTCCTTTTGCAATCTCCCTCCTCTCACCCTCATGCTACCTCAACCACCAACCTCCTATACCACATCCATCCATCATTGCTCCACTCTTCAAAATCACCATCTCATCCATCAATTTCTCCTTTCATCCATTGATTGCTCCTCTCATGAACCAATACAACCTGCTACCACCATTCCCTTGATCAAACACAGGGGCAGTCCATTCATTTGGCCTGTCCTGTTAACCTTTCCATTCTCTCATTGCTATGGCCGCTAATTCTCTCCCTGCTTCATCTCATCCACTCCTCATGCTGTATCACCACTTGATTGCTCCAATCCCCACACTTCATCACCTCTTGCTTGCTCCCATCCATCTCCTATGCTTCACCCGCTACTTCTTTCCTGGCTCCATCTCCTACATTGATAAACCCATCATCAATCCAATTCAATAATCATTCCATCCACCAACCATATCAAAAAAAAATAACTCTCATCACTTTTATCATCATTTACCTCAACAATCAACTTCAACAAAATGCCAAAATTCCTCATCTAGTATTGAACAGGCTGGTGTGTTGGCATCCCTTCCTCTTTTTTTTCAATACTATCTATATATATCCCTATTATCCACCCTCAATCTTTACCATAATCAAATTCATTACCATTAAATGCTATCATCTACCATCATTATTCAACAATGGTCACCACTACATTCCAAGTTCATCTCTATCACCATTACCATAACCATAACTATTACCATTACCATTACCATCACCATCATCATCATCATATCATTCTAACCCATTAATCTATACCATTACCCTCATCATCATCATCATATAATTCTTCTGCATTAAGCTAGGCAACTATGCCTGAGGTCCTTGCTGCTCCCCTTGAAATAGGCTATCATTCCCCATATCATTTTAGGCATCCATGCCTGAGGTCCTTGTTTCTCCTCTTAAAATAGGCTCTCATTTCCCCATCTCATATCCTGACAAGGTGGTGTCTTGTCATATATTTCTCAATTGTCATATTCTCCTCTCATTTCTCATGAATCTCTGGAATTTTTTCTTGTTTTAAATTGATTCCTAAATTTGCCAGTTAAGGTGGTGTGCTATTTTTTTGATGTTGATATTCTGTAATTAAAAAATTTAGTTACCTTATTTCTTTCTTACTGTTTTCATTATCTAATTACCCATGTCTTAGGCCCTCTCTGGGGATCTCTATTTTTCTCTAACATGCTGCCTTAGGCCCCCTTTGGGGTTCTCCATTTTTCTATAAATACTGGTCCTTCCCTTGGACCGTGAATGAAAATAATCTGATTAAAAGACAACTAAACCACATTTTCCCTTCCTCCTCTTCAGATGAGTTCCACTTGACTATACAAGTATTTTCCCTTTTCCCTTGGCTCTTTTTAGCCTTATCAATACTTCTCATTTTTCTCTTCAGTAGCCTCCTGTATTTTTTCCTTCTCCAAATAACCTTTCTTCTCATTTTAAAATTTTCAACCATATTGCCAGGTGAACCTGAGTATCCACTGCAGCTGTGCCTGTGTAGGATGCAGTTCAAGAAGGTGGGTTTTTTGACCTTGATCATGCAACTGCCCAGACCTCTGGCAATACCCCAGTGCTGAACCCAGAACCCCCTTCTGAAGAACCCTTCATTGCTCCAGGACCTAGGGCATCTTCCTGGCTGGCTGCCCAAGCTCATTGGCAAGCAGCTAGAAAATCAAGGTCAATGCCGCCCTCTAGCTCTCAAGCATCATCTTACTCCTCTTATTCCAACACAGAATTCAATTTCCCAAGTGATGCCCAACCAAAGCAACCAGAAATCTTGATTATTGAACCATCACCCAGGAGTCCCACACCTGCACCCACCCTAGTCCCAAAATCCCCTGAGACGGTCTGTTTACTATTTTAAAGTCTATGCTGCATAATCAACCCCAAATTGAATTCCAAATTAATCTTCCCTTTCTGAATCAGAGTTCCCCATCCTTAATACCCTCAAAACAGAATTCATCTAATTCCAGACTCATCACAAGTGATATGGAACAGACAACTTTGAGGCCAAGGATTGAGGACCCTTCATTGACCAAGTCATCTCAGCCTAAAGGCCAGGCTAGTAGCCAAACAGATTCCCAGGCCCAAATAATTGGGCAAACATTAAATCCTTGCTCAAATCAGCCAGTTCAGTGGAATCTTTTGTGATGAAATGAAAATAATGGTAGCTAATTCTATTTCATTGCCTCAAAACTTTTGTTGGTTTTAATAAGGAAGACCTGTTGAGGTTTTCATATTGGGAAGAATTAAAGGACAATGCAACCCCTTAAACTTATTCCAAAATTATCAGCAATACCCAGTTCTTAATCAAAAACACCCTCAACCCTCTTGGCCAAAGGATCCTGTCAAAACCCCCCCAATTTATCAGAATCTTAAAATTGGTGGACCTCTGTTTTACACGGTGAAAAGATGGTCAATTTTCATGATGCTGTCTTCCACTCCCATGCAAATAAACTGATTCTTACTTTTTGATTTATCCGAAAACATTTTGCTTGGAAAAGATAATGATGTTTTTTTTGGAAGAACCTTCATCAAAGAGAACTCTCTCTCTTACTCCAGGAAGACATTCCAGCTCAATATGCATCCTGCCTCTGAAAAACTAACTTATAACAGAGAGCCAATACGTGGGGAATACATGATACTGAAGCACACCTTGAATGACATCATAGGTTTAGTATCACACAAAATCTCACAAAATGTCGTACCCTCAATGGAAGGTATTGATGGGACTTCAGATGAAGCTTTACTCAAATCACAAAGTTACTTCTCTAACCTACAAGCAGCTGTAATCAATGATTGCAGCTTTGCTCAAAGAAGATGTTTGTTGCTAACCAGCAAGCTGAGATGAATGCTGGAAGAGTTGGCCTTAATAATGTTTTTGAATATTTTGTCTCTCTAGTAAATGGGCTCATCAACTTATGGCTTGATGAAAAAGAAGATCATTGGTAGCCTTTTATGTTAAAGGAATCAGCAGAGAAGATGAATAAATGGGGGACCAATTCTCTAGCATGTGTTTCACACATGTTTTTTTTTGGTCCTGCTGCTATATGGGTATTTCCAGGAAAACAAAAATTCATTCCAAAAAGGAAGTCTGGAATGCTCCTTGAATTTGGAAGTCTTGTGCTTGAGTCAAATTTGAAGGCTGGCTTACCTGCTGATCCACTCTGGGGTAAACTTGGTAACACAAGGGCATATATTTTCACTGCCTTGAGTGATGTGGGTTTTAGTAAAGACCAAAAAATCAACTGGAGAGATTTAATTAGTATTTGTAATGAAAGATTTTCTTATTAAAAATTGGCTGAGGTCCTTCTGGAGGATTTTTTGCTGGTTCCTGACTATGATCAGGGTAGGCACTTCAAAACTCTCTGGGCTGTTGAAAAAACTACCGCTTTTAATTTAATTGAAGTTACCTCAGAACCCCAAGCTTCCCATAGTTAAGTCTGGTTACTTTTTAAAAAATTAGACTATTGGTTCTTCTGGATGGATAAGTCTTGTTTTCAAAAATTTCAATATCTTGGGCTAATGAAATTTTCAAAATGGAAACCTGGTTCTTTTGGATGATTGAATTCTTCATGATCAAACTGCCCGTGAAATTTATTGGCCAAGTTTCTGATTTGAAATTGAAGAAAGATTAAGTTTAGCCTTTAAATTTAAACAAAAACCTACATTTTTGGAAGATAATGAGATTCTTGTCTAATTGAATAATTTTTTTCTATCATCTACTGCAAATCATAACAATTATGAAGAAATATGTAAAAAAATTTTAAATTAAGAAAAGCCGAGTTTTTGTTAATAAAATAATATTATATTGTCATTTTATGGGAGTCAAGGACCACTCAATGAAGAATTGCATTTTGTTTCATATTAAAAACACTGCAAAAGGAACATTGAATTGATCAAATATTTTGGGCCTTACATATGAAAATATCATGTTTGTTTTGCCTCAACAGCATTGATGCAGTGTGTTGCTGAAACAATCATACAAAGTTCATTGAATGCAACTCAAAGAGAATGGGCATTGCACCCTGCTTAAAAATTACTGGATATCTCCAAAAACTGCTCTTCTATATTATGAATGGTTTTTTAAAGGATTTAAAATAAGCAAGGGATAATATCATGGCTTTTTTTCAGTGTACATAATATCAATCAAATGGAAAAATGGAAATATCTCTCTATCCTAAATTTAGTTTAGCTGTGATTTGTGTTTGGTTATCAACATCAGTGATTCACAATACCTCCATTGATTAATCAATCATTCATTTCTTAAAAAATGAATCATCCAAGGAAACCTAATTCCAATTTTTATACCATCTTCAACCCCATAGATCCAATAATATTTAAAATTCCTGCTTCAAAATGCCACAGTAATTTATTAAAAATTGGTCAAATCTTTGCCAATGGTATACAGTATATAATTCTCTTCAATTAATATATTTCATGAATATAATTCTAATAAACCATGAAAATCTCTGTAAAATTTATGCACAGGTTGTTAATATATCCAATATTCAATTTGAGCTCATGCAATAGGATACTTACTTCTCATTTCCTATGAATATCAACCCAAAATTGATTCTAACCAAATTAATCAACAAAACTCATTTTTCACAGACAACAAATATCCAATCCACCAATCCCTCCCAATACCGCTCAAATATCAAGCAACAAAAATGGTCCAGTTATCCAAGGAAAAAAAAATTGGAAGAAACACACAAACATATTGATCATGAGCTAAAGGAAAAAATTGATCCATTTCCTGAAATTTGGACACAAAGTCAAAGTTTGATGCATCAAGAGAAGAATGCACAAGTTTGGGTACGCAGGCTGCAGAGAATAATTGACAGGGAGGCCTTAGAAATTTTTATTCCAGAGCAATTGATTCCAAACTTCTGGGAACTTTGGATGAAGAGGTGTGAATTTCTTGGAAGGTGTGAGTTGATATAGCGTTCACAAAGCATATGTAGGATTTCTCATCAATTTCAAATCATTTTACAGCTGTTCCACTTGTGGAAAATAGAAGTTCAATCCAAATGGACTTGTGAATGTTTCTCATAGATTATTATCTAAAACTTTCCCATATATAGGTTTCTCTAGTTGATCTTTCATGGGAATGGTGCCTTTTTTCAATTATAAAACAAGGGTTGATGAGAAAAGAGAATAAAAATTGCCTTATCTAAAATTAAATGCTATAAAAATTGTTTTTATGCAATGAGGAACTAAACCCTCATCTCTGTTTGATAAAAAACCAATAATACATTGAAATTCATCAACTATGGAGTTTCTGACCTTTTGATAATCTTTAAATTTTCAAGTCAAATAAATGTTTTGATATGTGGCAGAATAAAATAAGAATTATTTTCCATTGGTTTCATTATAAAATGAATTATTTCATCCTATGAAAATCCATGCATTTTTCCAATGGGGTTTGCTACCTCAAATATATCAAATCAAAATGTTTATGATGAGATCACCTCATTTTGATCTCAAGAAAAGCTTGAAAAATGCACTATGACTTTAAATGAAAGAACTCATTTTTCATAAGCAGCTCTCTTTATAAAAAAATTCAATCATATTTTGATTAAATGAAAATTGAAACTTGAAAAAAGAGAGTTTGATGTGTGTTTCAAGTAACTTGAACTCTTTTTTGGAAATATTGTCCTCTCATGAGCTCCAACCGACCCATGAAGGTAAATAAAAGTCAAAAGGTGGTAATATTTGCTTTTATTTATGCGGTCAGGTTTGATAAGTCTCAAGAGATTTCAGTTGAATCTTCCAAAGTTATGGTTAAACAAATTATAAGATGAAATGGTTTCAATAAATGAAAGGAATCAAGAGAACAATTTTTATCAAAAAATTAAATTCTGTCTAATTTCAATTTCACAAATTTTAACTCAAATTTGTTAAATGATAAAGGAATGAAGTTTTTGTACCAATTTTGTTTTATAGAATATTAAATTTGCCCTTTTTTCAATTCGGAAGAATTTCAGAACTCAAAATTTCAGATTAATCCTTGTAAATTTCCATTCAACATGAGAAATATTCAGTTACTAAGAAACCTTTTGATATTTTCTTTACTTATAGCAGATATCAAAACAGATTCACAATCAGATTTTACTGCAAGTTGGATCAAAATTTCACCTCTTAATTGCATTAGAAAAATCATTTTTTTTCAAGCATTTTCATACCAATTCAAAATTGAAATTTGACTCCCAATCTAAAAAATTATAGAAGCATTTCATTGATTTCAAAACTAAACCTTGGTAAAATTGATCATCTTGATCATACTGTGGATTTGGAAAATGGAGGTGAAATTTGAAACTAATTAAGTCCTCATCCCAATAATTTGAGAAAAATCCTATTTTTAATCATAGTTTTATTCTTGGTTTTAAATAAATTTACCAAGGAAATACTTGGTTTGCAACAGCAAGCTTTTGAATTTCATTGTAAAATCTCTAAAATTATTTCAACTGTAAAATTTAATGATAAGTTTCAATCTATTTTATGGTTTAATTTTGTTGCCCTGTCAAGGAAACAGAATGATAATTATTCCCAATAGCATTTAAAATGCTAAAAAATCATCATCTCATGGTAAAGGAAAACATGAATAAAAAAATCTGGTAATTTTTATCAAAATCCAAGTGGTATTTCAAAAAAAATTATTCCTTCTGACAATATTTTTTTTCTTTTGCAAAATGTAGAATTTGGCTCACATGTTTGAAATAAATTATGGAGTATATGCATGAAAAATTTGAGATATTCAATTTGTAAATGAACCATTTTAAATTGCTCAAAATGCATTGTATTCAATAGCTGATACCTTCAGATTCAATTGTGTGCAAATTCTTTCCCTCTACAAAATCTACAATTCAAACAACCCCACAAACTTTTCAAGCACTGCTTAAAGACTTCCCTATATTATAATATGGTTTCTAGACCTCCTCTCAGTTCAAAATCCACCAAAACTTGCACATTAAACAAGGAAGTAGCAGAACATTTGCCAAATTTCAATGACCCCATAAATCTATGCCTATGTGACTATTTCAAGACTATTTTTAACATGAAATCTTGAGGAGACAGGGTTCTGCCTCTGCCCACTGAAGATCAAGTACAATTTTTAAACTCAAAAAGTATCAATACAAGTGAACCAAAAAAACTTTTTCAACATGGAAACAACTAATGAAAACCTCTATGGAGGGAAGAGAATTCCTGGAAAATTCAAAGAGCAATTCCAGAAAGAATTAGAAAGCTATGGCATACATGTTCCAAAATTCCAATGGGACCATCATAATTCAAAAAAGTGGGACCAAACATTGTCAGAATTGATAATAAAACATTGGTTAAATGCTAAGGACAATGATGCATTTACAAATTATCCACTTGATATTGAGTTTTGCAAGAAGGACATACTCTTCAGCCTACTGGAAAATTGGCTAAGTGGACAGAAGGATAATCACATGAAGCCTAGAAAACATAAAAAGAAGTCTAGGTTAAGATTTAAACACATAGTAAGCTTAAAATTTCTCTCCATTATCTAAATACTTTTAGTTGAAATTTTGGTCTTAAATCTGAAAGATATACAGAAACCACTTGGCCACTGCAGAGCACCATATGGGAAAGGATTTGGAAAAACACCTCCTCACTAGTGCAGAATGCTGCTCAGTTACAGAAGAATACAATAGGGGGTATCAAAGTTAACCAAACCCGCCATTTTTTAATGGCGGGTTTCAACCCAAATCTGCCATTTCAAACCCGCCATTACAAATCAAAAAAACCCACTTACTTCAGATCAGATGTGTCAAAGTTAACCTGAAATAAGTGGGTTTTTTCAAATAAAGTATTTAAATGCTTCCACCACCTGTCCGCATCATACACCCCTGTCTTCCCACCTCCTTCTACCTCTGACCTCATTGGAAAATTTTTTACCCCCACCCTCATCATAAAATTGTTTGACCACTCTCATCACTTTATTGCTCTCATCACTTGATCACTCTCATCCACTTCATTGCTCTCAAAACTTCATCACTCTCATCACTTAACCGCTCTCATCACTTGATCACTCTCATCCACTTTATTGCTCTCAAAACTTCACCACTCTCATCACTTTAACGCTCTCATCACTTGCGTAGCCCAAACTCTTTCAAATGGCCCCTCAGCAAACCTCCCCCAACAAGTCCAACACACCCAAGAGAACATTGCCAAGGAACTCCACAACAAACAATCCTCCCCCATCAGCTTCCAAGGGCTCAAGTCAGCTCAAGAGAGCTGATCACATCATCCTGGTAAACTGGCTGAATATTCCCTCCAACTACAATGCCTGCTTTGGATCCGACAATGAAACACGTGTTGGCCGACCTCAATCCTCTAAGGTCAATGGTTATCTCCTGATGGCCAATGAACTCAAGAACAAAACAAAAGGTAGGCTGGATCTGTCATCCAAACAGATGAGGGAGCGGTTCAAAAACTATCAAGCCAAGTACAAAAAGGCCCACTCCATGTCTATCTCCACTGGCTTTGGTATCACCGACTTGGACAAAGCCAAAGGAATCAACTCGGTGGTTGATAAGTTGTACTCCATTTGTCCTTTTTATATTCAAATGGATGAAATCTTTGGAAAGAAGGCCAACATCACCCCCCTAGCTGCTTTCAATGACCAACAATCCGATTCCGTTGATGCCAAGGACTTGGCTGGGGATGCTCAGCCTACCAACGGGGACCTTGATGAAACCTTGGCCTTGGAGTGGCCCCCGCTCTCTTCCTGGGGCAGAAAAACTGGAGAACCTGCCCAATGAGGAGGATGTTATTCCTGGATCACCATTGCCATCAACATCTGCTCAAGTAAGGAACTAAATTGTTTTTGATTCTGTCTGGTTGCTCCGGACTGATTTACATTGTAAAAAAACAGGCTCATCCATTTTTGATTGGCCAAAAACTCAAGCCAATGGGGCCTCCCAAATTGCCTTCAAATACTAGTGAGGACTTTCAGACTCAAACCTCCTCTGCCAAAGGTAAGCAAAAGGCCTCCAATTCCATCAATGTCAACCCCAAAAGTCATCAAAAGAGGAGAAACACTTCCAGTTTTTTGGGCTTTGAAGAAATCATGGAGAAGCAAGATTCATGTAAGTTGATTGATTCAATATCCTTGCTTTCAAAATCATGCTAATTGCCATTCCCCTCCAAAAAACAGTGAAATCACAAATTGAATCAGATAAACTTCAGTTTGAAAAGCAAAAGTGGGATCGCCAACTGGCCATGGATGGTCAAAAGCAGCAAGCTGAGACTTTGGCTAATCAAGAAAAATTGGATGCTGAGTGGAGGTTAAAACAAGCTGAGCTAGAGTTTCAAAAAGAGGAAAAGGAGAAGGATTGGCAGCAAGTGCAACTGGAAAAGGAGAGGGAACAACGGGCAAACAAAAAAAAGGATAAGGTATCAGTAGCTTTGGCTTGCATTGGCAGTGGTAGATCGGTAGAAGAAATACAGCGGATTACTCAAATGCTGGGCTTGTAAATATATTTGCATGGATGAAATAAAAACAAATTATTTTTTACTACAAAAAAGTTTGAGAGCATTCTTAACCCCACCAATATACAAATCTTTTTTGTTTTTATTGATATTTTTTTCTCTAGAGTAAATTTGGCCGTTTTTCATGTCCCTAAAAGTGCTCTGAGTTTTTTTATTAATTTGGAGTGACATGGCCATTCTGGTATGGGTTGCTGTGTCCACAGCTGGAAAGGTACAGTGCTTGTACTTGTTAGCCACCCAAACCATTTTGACTATACCTTTTTGCTTGAAATCAATTCCAAAGCCAAGGTCAGGAAAAACAAATTGACTGTCCAAAACTTGATATTCATCCGTATCTTCAATAAGTCAACCATTTGATTTTTTTGGTTGGGACCACAAGTAAAAAGGAATAGCCAGAGATGTCACCTTTGTCAATATGAGGAGAATTGTAAAAAGAATCCGAGGTGAAAGTGAGGTGTGGGGAGCAATCAAAAGGTGTAGGCTTGGAACCAAATTCCAACAAAGAGAAAGAGGGGATTTTGCTGTCCTTCATGGTATCACGGTTTGATTCAAAGGCAAGTTTGGCCAAATTACAAAACATTTGTCCTAAAATTCGGGATACTTTGTTGGCCTTCAGGTTGAGGACAGCGTACTTTTGAGGAGAAGAACTAATGGATGATTTCTTCACATAAAGTCCGAATAACTCCAAAGGGTTCATCAATTTTTGCCAACCAATCGCCCACATTTTTCCACCCCAAGATCTTGAGGGACCAACTGGGTTGACAATTTTTTTTGAACAGTGAAGGAATATTGTCACAAAGTTGATATCTTTCTTATCTTGCTCAGATAGTTGATCCAAAGGCACAAATTCAATGACGGCAACCAGAGCATGGTGATCAGATTGGTCGAGAACAATAAATTTTCCATGGTGGAAGAAGTGGAAAGCCCCAATTGTCTGTTTTGCTTGCTTAAATTCTTCCTGGGTGGGTTTTTGAGGGTTTTTTTTCTTTTCAGCCATGATAGCAGGGTACAGATCCAAAGGGCATAGCTTTTGTCTAGACCAGGAAAACTTTTCCTTGATCAAGTCGTCAGTCACTTCCAAAGAAATTTCCAAATCCCTCATTTGAGCCCTCCTTTTTCTAAGATTCCTCTGCTTGCCACCTCTCTTTATGTTTTTCATACCATCTCCTTCCATCTTTCTCCCTCCCAGGCACTTGCCGCACCCAAGGTGAGGATCAAGGTGAAATTTGAATGGATGTATAACATTTTGAGTTTGGTAGGCAGTGAAGGAATTGATATCAAAAAAGGGGTTGGACAAACGAAAAGACCGGTCAAAAAAAAAAAAATTAAAATGTCAGCAATGTTCTCATTATCAAAACGGTGGGATTAAAAAAACAAAAAAGAGATGAAAATCAACAATTCCTCTGCTTGCAACCTCTCTTTATGTTTTTCATACCATCTCCTTCCATCTTTCTCCCTCCCAGGCACTTGCTGCACCCAAGGTGAGGATCAAGGTGAAATTTGAATGGATGTATAACATTTTGAGTTTGGTAGCCATTGAAGGAATTGATAGATATCAAAAGAATAGAATTAGCTGGGGAGGAGTGGTAATGATGAGGAGCCGCAGCCTGCATCATACTAGGCAAACCAGACTGTCCCAGGACGTAGCTTGGTTGGCGTAAGACTTGAGAGAATGTGTTCTGGCAGAGCTCAAAAATCTAAAAAAAAAAAAAGAAAACAAAGAAAAAACAATGGGGAATTCAGTTCCTGTACCCTACAAAAACCCTGCATCAATTGGCCCAAACGATCCGCCAATTGATTGCAAATCAATTGCTCGATCAATTGGCAATCAATTCCCCAATCAATTGCCAATCAATTGGGCAATTGATCGGGAAATCGATTGGCAATCAATTGCTTGATTGATGAGAGGAGGAATTGGAGGAGGGGAGGGGCTCACCTTGATTGATTGACCAATGGATCCAGGGGGGGACTAAAGGTTGAATGATCAAAGGATCAGCAACTGGTGAGGGGAAGGAAGAGGAAGAGGGTGGAGGCGGCTTACCAGGATTAGGAGGAGGGGATTCAGTGAGTGAGGTGAGATGAGGTGGTGGTGGTGAGTAAGGTGGTGGTGATGAGTGAGGTGGTTTGGTGAGGAGGAGGCAGGGTTTGACCGGTGAGTGAGTGGGGTGAGGTTGAAGGGGTTGAGTGGTGAGGGGGAGGGGGGTGGCATTTGGTGAGTGGCAGGGTTTGAGGTGGAGGTGTTTTTGGATTCAAGTCCACTAAAAAAAAATAAAAAAAAACTCAGCCTATGAATCTTGGGTGAACAACCAAAACCAAAAAAATACGGTGAAGGGAATTTTTACCAATTTCAAAATCAAAAATTACTCATCAAAGCAAGCAAGGGTGAGAGGAAGAATCCACTCTCTCATAGAAGAAGATGAGGGACCAGATGAGAAAGGGATGAATTGAGGCGGATCAGGAATATCATCTTGGAATATTTTGTCCCATTCATCTTTGATGTTGGCCAAAAGGTTGTGAAGGATTACACAAGTGATAATCCAGTTGATGAGGAACCTCATATCTTTGGAACATTGGAGCTGGTTTTGCATCTCCCGTAAGCTGGCCCATCTTCCTTTCAGAATTCCTATGGCATGCTCAATCCGAACTTGTGATTGTGCAAGATGATAGTTAAAATCGGTTTTTCCTTGATCATGGGATGAAACATTCCGGTATGCTGGAACTACATATTTCCTACTAGCATAAGCCAAATCGGCCAGAAGATATTGATCTTGGTCAAAGTAGATCTCTGGTTGTTGGGCGATCCGCATCCAATTGAAAACATATGAATCATGACAAGAACCTGGAAGGCCAGCATGGAGGGAGATGAACTTCTTGTTGTTATTGCAAACAAGTTGTAGTGCCACAGAGTATCTAAAAAAAGAGATGGAACATATTTGGTCAGTGTGTGATCCAAAGTTTTATCATAGCAATTGGAAAAGAAATGAATCAATTGCCTTTTTTTACAATCAAAATAGTGGCTGCCATCTAGGTTGGGTTTTTGACTCAAGGGGATGGTGGTTCCATCAACAAAACCAATGCAACCAGGAAAGCCTTCTGTCTCCATTACTTGAGATATCTCCTTGCGTTCTTCTTTGGTTGGCCATGAAAGGACCAAGCGAGGGAAAGATAGGATAGCAATCATGACTCTTTTGGTGTATAAGTCAATGCTTCTGTAACTGACTGAGAATAGATTTTCCAATCGATGGATTGCTGCTCCATTTCCATTTGACCCCAATCTACAAAGAGCAACAGCAAGTTGGATGGCTGGATCGCGTTGAGGATTGCGAGAATTGTTCTGGAAGATGTGGTGGTCTTCAATCATTGCCAAAAGTTTCATGAAAGAAGGCAACAAAGTTCAGAACAGTTGCTGGAAGCTTAAGTCAGGGATGAGATGAAGCTTTTGCCTTTCATACATAGGGTTATGGAGAGTGTGTATTCTTGGAACCATGTATTGCTTTGCCAACAGAGAATTCAAAGCTAACTAAGTTGATTCCAAATTGGAGTCTGAATCAGAGTCTGAATGGGAGTCAAACAGTAGCAAAAGTTCAGTCAGCTTTTTTGCGTTTTCAACTTGCTGGCGGGATGTTTGATTGGACATGTTGAGAAAGGTGGTGAGTGATGTGGGTTGATGAGATGATGATGGGATTTGTGTGAAGATGGGTACGTGAAGGTATGTGAAAAACAATAGAGATGTGTGTGATGCGATGGAGATGGGACCGGTATGGATTTGCTGATGTGGATGGGTGTTTTTGATGTGATGGATGGTGGATGGATGATGATGCATAAATGGTGGGTTTAATGGAGTGTTTGATGATTGAAATCCGCCATTTTCATGAAACACTCCATTTTGAAATACACCAGTTAGGGGGTATGTGTATTTCAGAAACCCGACATTAAAAATGGCGGGTTTTGTCAAAAAAAATGGCGGGTTTGCTAACTTTGATACGCCCTAATGAGGGGAAATATCACTCTGCCCAAGTGTATTAGAGAAGCAAAATTTATTATCAATTTCTTCATAATCTTGATAAAAACACTCTCAACTAATTATCTGAGATGGAAGGTAACTTAAAGCTAAAAAACAAGTAGAATATGGAACAACTTATGATGATATAGTCCCAAATTATCAGATGAAACCATGTGAAGCCCCCTTCTAATTTTTACTGCCCTCTATTTCTGGCCAAATTAAATTGGACAGAGAAATCTTTTTTTAGATGAAGCCAGTAGAGGATAAACTAGAAAGATTAGCAAAATCACTCAAAAACCCATTTTGGTTTGAATAAATTTGTTTCTAAGTAGTTCTATATTTCCTCTGTTGTCATCCAGAAAAAATATCAAAAGCTCTAAATTTTAGGAAATTTTTATTTATTAATCAATTCCTGCTAAATAAAGCAATTCAATAGCACTAGATTAATTCTCTTGAGTTTCATATATTATATGAAATTTTTAAAACAAATTTTCTTGCAAAAGATATTAGAGAAGTAAAATTATTCAAGGCAACAGTTTCCTTTTTTTAAATTCATTCATTCTGCAAAAGAAAATTTGAACCTCCCCAATTATTTCAATGTTAAATTGATTTATTTGAAATATATAAGTGTAATGTTAAATTCACGGCTCTAGTTGTGTGGGAGTCCTTTACGGCCCCACAAAACCTGTGGGAGTCTTGTAGGGCCCCACAAGACCAGTGGGAGTTGTGTAGGGCCCATACACTACTCCAAACGGTTGTTCCCAACATCGGCAACCCCTGGGGGGGCATATACCCCCCATAATGGGAATTTTTGATTGTTGTACCCCTGTACACAACCATATTATTTATTATTTATTATTGGGTAATTTTAAATTCACAACTCATTGAGCCATGCACACAGTTCAAATCAGTTTGTGTTGCACACCACACTGTCCAATTCAGGCCATGTATGACCCCCATGGCTTACGGAGTTGTGCTGCCCGCCCAGCCCGGTCCACACCCGTGTGGACTTTCACACGACTAAATTTGAGCCGTGTGGAGTTGTACACGGCCCAAATGTAGACTTGTGGCGCCCACACAGCACTGAACTGCGGTGAGCCAAAAAAAAATGAAAATGAATGAAAGGGTACTAACACAACCATTAAACTAAATAAACCTTCCAAAAAAACAGAAATCAACCAAAAAATCAAAGAATGTTCATTTTTTTTTAAAAAAATAACTAAAAAAAATAAAAACTGGTACTATCCAATGGAATAGCCCTAAAGTAAAAAGAACCAAAAAAAATAAGTAACTGAACTAGCCCTAAACTAAAGACACCAAAAAAAAGATAATTAACTTGACAAGCCCTATATAAAGTAAAAACACCAAAAAAAAGATACAACCAACTTGACAAGCACTTAAGTAATTTCAAATTGACTAGCTCTAAAGTAAAAGGGCCCAAAAATTAAAGAAGTCTTTTGACCAGACCTAAAGTAAAAGTGCCCAAAAAAATACAAGTCTTTTGACAGGCCCTAAAGTAAAAACACCAAAAAAAACAAGTTCAACTTGTGTTAAGCTCATCCCATCCCAAGCTTAACATAATTTAAGCTTGTGATTGAATCAGCACAACACAAGTTGAACTGACTTAACATTAAACTCTCATTCAAAAACCCTCAATATAATAATGTTAACTCAAAACACTCAACATAATGATGTTCAAAATGTGATAACCCTTTATATCAATAGAACTTGTTAGCTGCATTAGAATTACAATTTATATGAAACCCAATGATAAAATTTAGTTAAAGTCTATTACAATCTAGAATACATTTGAATTTGATCTTTGAGATGATCAACCCAACCAGAGGTCTTTTTAGAAATCAAGGAATGTGGTTTTGCTACAATGGGCGGGATTGGAATCATTTCTCCCTCAAGTAATACTAGAACCCAGTGGTTATTGTTTACAAATGAAATCAACATTGGATCTGATTGATCAGTAACACCATTTTTCATTGGAGTATAAGTATCACATGACTCCAATGAAATGAAACATATAGTTCTGGAATATGTGTCTGCTATGATTTGACCCATCTCCAATTTAGCCAGCAATTTTGAGGAGGGAATCTTTTCATTGATGTCTTCAACAACAAGTCTTTGTTTAATATTTTCAACCTCCTTTGAACCACCAAGAATTTTAATGTAGCATGCTTTATGTTTCTCCAATGTTTCAATCATTTCCTTCCTAACTTTAAACCAACCATTTTCTTCATAACCAAGAGATTTATCAATGACTCTAAATCTGCAATTGCCATCTCCAATTGGATCCTAAACCTCAACCAAGAACCTATGTAATTTCTTGGGTATTTTATGGAGGTATTTCATGTTTGGTTCCCATCATTAAAACTAACTTAGTATTCATTTCTTTAATTGGATCAATGAAATGGAAACTCACCAAAGATGAGCTTCTGGTTGATTTTTGCTGCATTTTCTCTTCCTCTGAAGAGTATTTTGATTCCAAATTAAGTGATGCTGATTCACTTTTAGTATCTTCCTCTGAACTATGAAATTCAGATTTATATTCTGCAAACTTTGACTAACAATTCTTCATTAGTTAGTAACTAAGTTCATAAAAACCAAAAAATGAACATATCCCAAAAGAAAAGACTTACAATCTTTTATCTTTTCTTGTTTGGAGCCCTTCTAGTTCTTTTTTCCCCCTTGAGTTGTTTTTCAACAAGCTCAAACTGAGATGTTTCTTGCCACCTATCTGTCAATTTTTGCTGGCCCCTCCTTGATTGTAAGACTTTAGGTTCAAGTCTTGGCTTCAATCAATATTTTGTAATCTTCTGAATGATATAATTCAATAGGCTGCTTTGCTCATGATCTGGCGATTCCAAGATCATTTCATTGACCTTTTCACTTAACTGATTAATACTTAGAATTTCATCAACATTGCACTGGAAGAATTCAAAAGGATCAACCATTAGTGAATTAGGATTCTTTAATCAAAAAGCATTAATCACATAGTGACTTGAAAAATCCAAATTAAGCCAACTTACAGAACAAGAACTGCAAGGGACATAGTCCAAACTCCACTGTGGATGAACATCTTTGGGTACCACAAATCCTCTGAATGCTAGAAGGTCACCTATTTGGTGGGAACAGGGCAAACCCATCGTCTTGAAATATGACTTGGTGCATACTTTGCCATCATGATCACATTTGAACCTCTCAAATTGTTCCCTAGCAAGGTGCATTGCCTCTAAAGACAATTTGTAACCCAATGGTAACAGTTCAGGTGGAAGAACTGTCCCTAACTTAATTCAAGAGTTATAAAGTGATGCATGAACTGATTTAATTTTATTTGAAACTGTTCCTTCAAGGCTTTTACAAACATCCAACAGGTTTCCCAAATATTTTGCAAGGAATCATTTGAGAGTTGCATGGGCCCCTTCAACTCAAGATGTTTTTTTCTTTCCAAAATCTGGGTTTATACAAGTCCACACTTTTACAAACATCTCTTTGATCAGGAAAATGTTATTTTTGATATACTTGAGTACATCCTCATAATCTTTCAAGAAACACAATACAAGCCAAAAGGTCAGAACCCAAAACTAGGAAGAATAAGAAGCAATGATTTGGACCTACTCTGAGTTCCGCAGCATTGACCTCTGCCTCCTCCTTGGTCTTTGAGGCCCCATACTTTACCCACAGAGTCATAAAGATTTTCCATCCTTCAAATGCATTAACAAGGCATCCTTTAAAGTTTGCTTGTATGTTTTTAGACAAGTTCCAAGTGCAACATTGTCTTGATGACTCTGGGAAACTAGTTTCCATTGCATAAATCAGAGCTTTTTCTTGGTCCGTCACAAAGACTTTTGGAAGTCTCCCAGGATCATAAGCCAACTCCTTTAATGAATTTACAGACCAACTTTAGAACTTAAATGTTTCTTTTGTTATAAAAACAAGAGCTTTTTTGAAATTTTTCCAATTTTCTTTCATTCCTACAACATGAAATAGTGGGTTTTGGTACTTACTTGTTTTATAAGTATAATCCAACATAGCAATAAGATGGAATTGTTTTGAAAGCTTGACTGCCTCTGGATGTGCTAAGTACAGGGCCTCCAAGTGACCTTCTCCACTGCACTTTGACCGGTGAATCCCACTTGCTTCTTCAAGCTGTTCATAATGTACCTCCATAACACTTTTTCCCTTTAGTTCTGCAAGTGCAACCTTCCACTTAGTGTTATAGATTGTTTGGTCATCAACATAATCCTGCCCATGAATCTTGCTCAATTTTCTCTTCAGTTGTAACGTATTGAGCCCATCATTCATGCCTTCAACTAGATTGTCTAAGGCCACCCCCAAGATTATCCTCAGTTGAGGATGCACAGAGGTATGTTCAGATGGTTGATGGTTATGTTGGTTTTCTTTGTAGGAGAGGTGCCACAAGGTGTCTGCCTTTGTGTAACTTTCATGGATTAAAAACTTGCACCCATCCTTCCTTGTGTGATTTTGTCTAGAATGTTTGGTAAGAAGATTTCCTGAATAGGAACCATGTCTATCACAGTCTAAATCCACATATTGTTCACGCTTTGAGTTGAAAACTGTTGAAGCTTAACTATGCTTCATTTCCCATGTTTGAAAATAGTTTTGTGCCTCTTCCCAAGTAGGAAAATTTCTTGAGGGAGGTGGGTCAAGTGGATCTGCCATAGTTACATAGTTAAATTGATGGTATTCGCTCCATCAGTTTCAATCAAATTAAACACAGCAAAGACCATTAACATAAAATGTTACTCACCACCAGCAGTCATTTCCATTTGTGAATTATTTTGTTCCTCAATTTTCACCCTTGATGAGGATTAAATTGGTGCTTCCAATGTTTCATTACCCAAATCCTTTTTTTTATTTTTCAAAAGCTTTGTTGATGGCACTATCAATGTAGACCTTCCACGCAGCCAAGTCAGAATAAGGACGGTGTGCCACTGTTCCCATGCAAAAAAAATGCAATGTTATACTTCAGTATTCAATCCAACTTTCAATTGATCAAACAAAGTTTGCTCACTTTTGAGGTGAGAAAGAATTGTTTGCAGATTTTTATATGATTTATGATTTGAGTTTTCACTTTAATTTCACTTGGGTTTCACTTTAATTTCTCTTTGGGATCCCTAGGTGTGGAACAAAAGTCCCACAAAGTATGTTTCAATCCCAAATTTGGGTTGACAGAACCCAAGTGTGGTCCAGGGGGTGCCCAAAATTCTTGCACACTTTCCTGGGGGTTACACAGCTCCTACAAAACCCCCCGGGGATTGCGCGTGTTTGAAATGGCCCTTTTTAGTTGTCTTGGGGCCCCCACGGCTCATTTGGGCTGTGTAGGGCCCTACACAACTACCACACGGCTGGAGCCCTGAATTTAACATCACCCCTTATTATTTATTATTTATTATTTATTATTTATTATTTATTATTTATTATTTATTATTTATTATTTATTATTTATTATTTATTATTTATTATTTATTATTTATTATTTATTATTTATTATTTATTATTTATTATTTATTATTTATTATTTATTATTTATTATTTATTATTTACTATTTACTATTTATTATTTATTATTTATTATTTATTATTTATTATTTATTATTTATTATTTATTATTTATTATTTATTATTTATTATTTATTATTCATTATTTATTATTTATTATTTATTATTATTTATTTATTATTTATTATCAATTATTTATTATTATTTATTTATCATTATTTATTTATTTATTATTTATTATTTATTATTTATTATTTATTATTTATTATTTATTATTTATTATTTATTATTTATTATTTATTATTTATTATTTATTATTTATTATTTATTATTTATTATTTATTATTTATTATTTATTATTTATTATTTATTATTTATTATTTATTATTTATTATTTATTATTTATTATTTATTATTTATTATTTATTATTTATTATTTATTATTTATTATTTATTATTTATTATTTATTATTTATTATTTATTATTTATTATTTATTATTTATTATTTATTATTTATTATTTATTATTTATTATTTATTATTTATTATTTATTATTTATTATTTATTATTTATTATTTATTATTTATTATTTATTATTTATTATATATTTATTATTTATCATTTATTTATTATTTATTATTTATTATTTATTAGCACGTATGAAATTTAGCAAACCCGCCATTAGAAAACCAGCATTTTTTTGACCAAACCCACCATTTTTAATGGCGGGTTTCTGAAATACACATACCCCCTAACTGGTGTATCTTGATATGGTGGGTTTCATGAAAATGGGGGATTTCAAACATCAAAACCGCCATTAAACCCGCTATTTATGCATCATCATCCATCCATCATGATGGCATGCAAAACACCCATCCACACCTCCACATCAGCCAATCCATCCCAATCCCATCCCCATTGCTTCACACACACCTCATCCCCTTTTCCTGGACTGCCAATTATTCTTCCACAACCCTCAAATGTTATACAAAGATTTGAATCCCTTCTTGATCCTCACCCCAATCAAAGTATATGATTGGGAGGGAACAAGATGGGAGGAGATGATTTGAAAAAAATCCAACCATCTTCAATCAATTTCTCCCAATCTCATCCTCAACTTCCGATTCAATCAATACCAAAGGCTCAGCCAAACCCCTGGTTGTCCCATCAACTCCATTGCTCAGGGTAAAGGTCAGATCATTGTTGCTGTCTTGAGAACCAACAAGGTATGCGCCAATAGTGACCTACTCCTCTATCCCATCTCTTCATTTGCCTCCTTCAATCTCAACCTAACCACCTCTAGGTTCTAGCCACTGATCCATCCATCCTCTACACCATCCCTCCTCACAAGCCAAAACAAAATGATATTCAAATTAAAAATTACAGTTGATGGTCATTCACCTCCCATTACCTCAAACTCACTTACCCCCAAATAATCCCCCTGACCAGTCTTGACAATCAAGCATTAGCTGCAACCCCCATCAAGCTTGTCCCCATCCCTAGGCCTGAATCCTCACAAGATACCAATACTCATCCCACTAACCCATCACCCTGACAGCTCAAAAACCTATCAGGCCCTCAACCTCAATTGTCCCCTTGTTGACTTTTACTCCAACTTGGCCCTTGGTTCCAATCTTGCCACATTGATTCATCCTCAGGATAGCTCATCATCCAATGCTTCCAACCAACTTAACCGCAAGGAGATCATCATTGCGGCCATTGGAATCTTGGCCTTGAGAAGAACTTGTGAGGAGCCGGTTGATGATCCTCATCTCTTGATTGCCTTCCAAACCCACACCAAACCTAGAATTCCCACCCCCCTCAAGCAGAACATCACCTTGGATCATCATCCAATCAATGGATTGAGAATTGGTGGCTTGGCTGGTAGTAGTGGTTTTAGAGGATTACGGTTCCCAATGGGAGATGAAGACTTGGTGGGTCATTACATCACCGGCTTGGGTGATCTGGATGAGGTGTTTGATGTATCAATGAAAAACCCCAAATTTCCAAGTAGCGGTAAGAGTGGCAACCATGCTCATCAGACCAATCAAGTCTTTAATTCCAGCCTAACCACTCAACTCACCCAGGCCAAAGATTCCAAGACTCTCAAAATCAACAACCCCGCCTGGGATCAAACCTAGTCAGCAATTGGAACACTTCATCCTCCTCAATCAAGATTTGAAAATGTTGAAAGCTGCTTAGGAGGTTTGAACCCGTCCATGGTATTGATGAGGCTGGTCATCATGATTGCTCAAATCCGGATGAGGATTGTCAGCTTGCTACTATATACAGAGCAAAACTGTCAAATAGTAACACAAAATACGAAAAAATAAGAATACCTCAATTAACAAAGAAAGGAGTGAGAAATCCAGCAATATTATTACAGGAATGGATTCCTCACCCAAAATTAGGTAGGGTCACTCACTGACCCCACCCTTGAATTCCAAGTCCTTATATTTTTAAAATAATTAAAAGAAAAAGTACTGGAAATTAAGACACCTGTATGGCACTTTTTTGGCCATTTTAATATTTCACACGTGTTTTCACGTATAGGGTTTACACCTAAAATTCACTCAGAATTGAGGTGTTGTGTATATTTTAGGAGTCACACACGGAAATGTGTTATGTCACAATTCCCGCGCGCAGCCCCGCATCATTACATAACCCTACGTACTAGCAGCAGCAGGATCCCGCGTACTAGAGACCCGCGCGCAGCTGATTTTTCCAGGCACGCAGCGGATCCTACCCCGCGCGCATCTGTACTACTGATCCCCGTGCCTGGATCAGTCGTGACTAATCTGACAACTAGGTACCGCTCAGAAGAGCTACAACCTAGTTAGGGTTGCCTAGTATATGTAACAAATGGACATATTCATTAATAATGATCTAAAAAGATCAAAACTTAAATAAAATTAATTAAAATTAAGTTTTAAACATTTTTTAATAATAAATCAAAGATCAAGGACTACCACGTAAACCATGGATCTTGATCTTTGAAGACAACAAAACACTACAAGAAGTGTTCATAAAAATTATTAAAAATTATATAAATAATTGGCAAATGACGTAAAATCAGTAAACATCCACATCTGCACGCTTTAATGCAATATAAATAGTACAAATAAAGGATGAGTACAGAATGATCAAATTTACGCCATAACTAATTAACAGATCCTGTGGCTAAAATAGTACAGAAATCCAGCAGATCTAAGGACAGCTGATTGAAAGCACCAAGTAGACGTGCTAATCCTGCCCTGACTAGCTTTCCAGCCTCATCCCACGAGCAGAACCCTCTCTACGCGCCCTGAGAAGACCAAAATCACCCCAAAAAGGTATTTATACAGACCCCTTTGGATCCATTATTCAATCAGAGTTTACCAGGAAATTATTTATTATCAATCAAAAACCGTGTCATTTTTAATCAAGTGCTTATATGAAGATAATCAAGTGATTTATGACTTAGTCTGTAGTAGTATTATTTACCTTTATTAACCAATCAAACATTGAAGTTTAGTCAAGAAATCTACCCCATCTGCTCTGAAAACCTTCCAATTATTCCAGGATTTTCGTGGTAAAGTGCTCAGAGTGAGTGTTACCCTTCCTGTCTAGGCCGTTTGTGCTGTTAAGCCCGGCCACTAGTGGAATAAGTCCTTGCTAAGGCACCCATATTTATTCCAAGGTTCTTAAACTGCCTAAGGAGGCCCCTTGAAGAGAGGTTGCTAGTCTGTAAAGATCCCCAGTAGTATAATACTTTGGCCCCTCTTTTATATTATATTGAAAACCATTTACTACCAAACCAATGAAACCTTGCAACTGCTCTTATTAAATCATTTATTTGAGCTTCTAAGCGTTTATTATTGGAATCATAATCATTATTATCATTCCAGCATTTTTATCACTCTCTGTAGCTAAAGGACTTCCAGGTTCCTGGTATCAGAGAGCTGACAAGGATCAAGTTGGCCTTTATGGCTCAATTGAATTGTTCAAACTCTACCTCCACTTTGAAAAATGTATGATCCCCAGTTGGTCTTTAATTCTCTCCTCATCACCAGCAGCAAGAGACTTGGTCTCCATTTGGCTTGGGATCCTCTTTCCTCTTGAATCCCTCTGACTGAGATCATTTGTCCATAGCCATCATCATGCAGATCTTAACCAATCTACCCATCATCAATCCATTCAAACAAGATCTCAACTTTCAGAAGGTTCTAAGGTCTTTGGATTTCTTGAACATGCGGATCAAACAACCCCAAATTCCCTCAAGCTCCATGGAAGTCTTGAATAGATTACTAGCAACCTATTCTAGAGCTCACAATCATGACCCAAACCATTTGGGTGTAACTTGGGCCTCAAAGCTCACTTGGGCCTCAACGCTCACTTGGACCTAAACATTTGTCACCTTCAGCATCATAGATTGGATGAGCTTCAAATATGGGACGTCAGCTTTGAACAAACTCATATCTTGAATGGGTTCTTAGGCTTGGAATTTTTCAACAACCATTGAACTTTTAAACAATCACTTCCCAAAGTTTTACTGGGTCCAGATCAATGGGTAAGTTGGTCATCTCATTCTTACTCAAATCATCCACTCAAAGTGAGATTGGCTGCTTATGCTTCTCTTGTGGCAAGGATCCCCCTCACCCCGCTTTTTTCTCTCTCTCTCTCACCTGTGCCCATTGCCCTACCAAGATTTTCAATTGCTTGGTTTGTAGGTGGAGTTGGTTTGCAAGGTAGAAACATTTTTGTTCATCAATGTGGACCACCAGCAGTAACAGGTCCCTCAATGTACTGCCAACAAATGTATTTCTGTTTTCTTTCATCCCGTCAACTTCCACCATCTCAAATTTTCCCAAATTCTTTTTGTATCAGAGACAGGTAAATTTGTCCCTAAAAGAGAAGAGACTATTCCTTTACCTACTTTGCATTAATAAAATCTTTTCACATAAAATTCACACAAGGGAACCTCTCTTTTACAATGCAGGACAGTCAGAGTCTTTTGAGTTCTTGCATTCCCTGGGGCCAAATCATACAATTGACTCTTTTGGATTCATTTCCAACATTGTACAGAGATCCCAAGACTGTAAAAGATGGAAAATACATTGAAAGTAAGAGATAGATGATATAGCCTCAAGCTGCCAGAGCTGAGGCACATGAGTTGAGGTTTGGCAAGATGATTCATCGATGATCAGTGAGTAATTTTTATGTGGATCTTGCAGTGTTTTCAACAGGTTTGTATAAGGCACTATCAACTCAAATTTTCTGATTTTCTTATGGATGTATTAAGTATGAGTATGAGAAGCTCAAGATGGAGGTTTTTAAGTATCTGCTTAGTGAGTTTGCAAGGGTCACTTTCTAGTCTGTTGTGGGGCAGAGAATGAGCTTTCTGAGATGAAAATGTGGATGCCTTGCGTGTCACATCATAGGAGCGTTGGGTGATGGTATGGCATTTTGGTTGAGTCCAGGATAGATGACCTGTTGGTAGGATGAAGGCAGGGTCAGAGCTGGCTTTTTTGAGTTCTTTGGTCATTTTAAGTGATGAAAGCAATAAATTGATGAGAGTTATGAAGTGATGACAATAGTGATCCAATGAGAGTTAGCTGAATGTGATGAAAGCAATAAATGGATGAGAGCAATGAAGTGATGAGGATAGTGATCCAATGAGAGTTAGCTGGATGTGATGAAAGCAATAAAGGAATGAGAGTTATGAACTGATCAGGATAGTGATCCAATGAGAGTTAGCTGGATGTGATTAAAGCAATAAAGTGATGAGAATGATGAAGTGATGAGAGTGATGAAGTGATGAGAGTGATGAAGTGATGAGGATAGTTATGAAGAGATGAAGAGCGATGAATCAATTTTTTTCCAATGAAATCGGAGGAAGAAGGAGGTGGGAAGCCAGGGTTGGATGACATGGAAAGGTGGCAGAAGCCTTTAGATACTTAATTTGAAAAACCCACTTATTTCATGTTAACTTTGACACGTCTGATGTGAAATAGGTGGGTTTTTTTGATTTTTAATGGCAGATTTGTGTTGAAACCTGCCATTAAAAAATGGCAGGTTTGGTTAACTTTGATATTCCCTAATATTTATTATTTATTATTAACTATTAATTATTAATTATTTATTATTTATTATTATTTATTTGTTATTTTTTATTTTTTATTTTTATTTATTATTTATTATTTATTATTTATTATTTATTATTTATTATTTATTATTTATTGTTTATTATTTATTATTTATTATTTATTATTTATTATTTATTATTTATTATTAATTATTAATTATTTATTATTAATTATTTATTATTTATTATTTATTATTTATTATTTATTATTTATTATTTATTATTTATTATTTATTATTTATTATTTATTATTTATTATTTATTATTTATTATTTATTATTTATTATTTATGATTTATGATTTATTATTTATTATTTATTATTTATTATTTATTATTTATTATTTATTATTTATTATTTATTATTTATTATTTATTATTTATTATTTATTATTTATTATTTATTATTTATTATTTATTATTTATTATTTATTATTTATTATTTATTATTTATTATTTATTATTTATTATTTATTATTTATTATTTATTATTTATTATTTATTATTTATTATTTATTATTTATTATTTATTATTTATTATTTATTATTTATTATTTATTATTTATTATTTATTATTTATTATTTATTATTTATTATTTATTATTTATTATTTATTATTTATTATTTATTATTTATTATTTATTATTTATTATTTATTATTTATTATTTATTATTTATTATTTATTATTTATTATTTATTATTTATTATTTATTATTTATTATTTATTATTTATTATTTATTATTTATTATTTATTATTTATTATTTATTATTTATTATTTATTATTTATTATTTATTATTTATTATTTATTATTTATTATTTATTATTTATTATTTATTATTTATTATTTATTATTTATTATTTATTATTTATTATTTTATTATTTATTATTTATTATTTATTATTTATTATTTATTATTTATTATTTATTATTTATTATTTATTATTTATTATTTATTATTTATTATTTATTATTTATTACTTATTATTTATTATTTATTATTTATTATTTATTATTTATTATTTATTATTTATTATTTATTATTTATTATTTATTATTTATTATTTATTATTTATTATAATTTATTATTTATTATTTATTATTTATTATTTATAATTTATAATTGATAATTTAATATTTAATATTTAAAATTTTTCATTTATTATTTATTATTTATTCTTCATTATTGATTATTGATTGGAGGCTACAAAACTTGATTTTAGTTGTTTAGCGTGCCACGCAACTCAAATGTGACATGAAGAATGCCACACAGCCCATTTGAGTTGTGTAGCTTTCCACACGGCCCATTTGAGTTGTGTAGCATGCCACACAGCCCATTTGAGTTGTGTAGCATGCCACACGGCTCATTTGAGGTGTTTAGGGTGCCAGATGGCCCATTGAGTTGTCTAAAGAGTTGTGTACACAACTCAAAGAGTTTTGAATTTAACATTACCCAAAATATAATTAAACCCAATTTCTATGTGATACAATATTTAAAACATTTCCAAGCAGATTTTTGAATCTTCAGTTAAAATTTAGATTGATGTTTAAATTTCCTAAATCAAATTAAGATTTATTAAATTTCACAACAAGAAAAATAAGATATTAAAAACTGAATTTAATCCTTTCAAAAAATACAATTTTTTTCAACCACAAAGTAAAAAAAAAGACTCTCTAACCTCTTGTAATGATCTAATAGGAAATAGAATGAAAAAATCATCAAAATCTTCACTTATCAAATCCAGTTAGTGACTTGTATGTGTCAGGTGTGAAACCCCACTACTTCACTCCTATATATATATATATCACTTTAAATAAAATTGAATTTCCCCATAATTCAAAATCTTCTGTTTCCATGCATGCACTTGAATTACTTGGAATCCCCAAGAAATGATACAAAAAACTTTTTTGAGGTTCCAAATCAAGTTAGAAACAGAGTTTCCTTAGATTCAAAACAAAAACAAAACAAGATTCAGGTGCTACACCTGCTGGCAGGTGCTGCCATTTTGTTCATGGTGACTCCTTATGATGGGACAAGCACAACACAAGTTGAACCATCTTACCAATAAAATCTCATTAAAAACACTCAACATGATGATGTTGACTCAAAAAACTCAGCATAACGATGTTATAAAATTGATAAAACTTAATATTAAAAGAATTACATGATCAGCATCAGGACCCAAACCCAAATGATGAAATTTAAAATTATTTTTATACATCAGAATACAACCTTAGTTTTTCTTCAAAATTTTCAACCCAAACAGACGCTTTTTTAGAAGTCAAGGAAGCATTTTGGGAAACCATGGGTAGCATTGGAATCATTTCTCCCTCAAGTACCAGATGAACCCACTGATTATAGTTAGTAAAGAAAATGAAGAGAGGACCTGTTTTCCCTTTCACACCCATTTTCATAGAAGTATAATTACAACATGAATCCAATGAAATGAAAAATATTGGTATTCCATAAGTATCAGCTATTATTTGAACCATATCCAACTTTGAAAGCCATTTTGAAGAGGGAATATTTTCATTTATGTCATTGATATCAAGTATTTTTTCTATCTTTTCAAAATTTGTACTTTCACCAACAATATGAGAATAGGATGTCTTATTTTTCCTCAATATTTCAATAATTTTCTTTTGTACTTTAAGCCATCCATGCTTGAAATACCCAATTGATTTAGCAATGACTCTCAATCCACAATTTCCATCACCAACTGGATCCAAAACCTCCCCCAAGAACTTATGTAATTTCTGAAAAGAATAAGATTTATTTCATGCGCTAAAACCAGCAGACTGTAGGAAGAAGAATCAGAAAGTGTTGAGACAGGGATAAAGAAAAGGAGAAGAAGAAGAAAGAAAGTAATAAATACCACAGTTGATGTCCAGAGACTGGTGGAGAAGAGAGGTAAGACGGGAGACAGTTGGAAAGAGGAAGACAGAGTCAGGAGACTGGAAATCAAAGGATAGAAGATTAGATCCGTAGATTGAAGGTTGGCCGGGAGAACTTGAGATCTTACCAGGAAAACAATGGACTTGATGTGTTATTTGCAGTTGGAGAGGAGACAGATGACGGACAGAGGTTGGGGTGATGGAAGGGGAATGAGATTGATTGAGAGACAGAAGTGAGGCAACAGAAGGGAGTGAATGACCAGAAGAGGAGAGAGTAGAGACACAAATTGAGGAAAAGAAGAGAAGAGAGGACCAAGAAAGAGAAGAGTTGAGAAAGAAGAGAGAGCGGGTCCCGTCTGGAGGGCACCGCAAGATTTAGAGGAGATTTAGAGTATCTACACAGGAGTACCGCGGGTTGCGCCATGATCCCACTTGTCTGTCAGACAGTATTCCTCTTAAAAATTTCCCAGGTATTTGATTGAGGTAATTCACTTTTGGTTCCTACAATCAAAAATTACTTAGTCAAAATTTTAATCCCATCAAAGGAAAAAAACTCACCAAAGATGAGCTTCTGTTTGACTTGGAAATCTCTTGTTCTTCTTCAGAAAAGGATTCTGATTCCAAATGAAGGGACCTTAATTCAATTTCAGTCTCTTAGTCTGACCTATGAAACTCAGATGAAGAGCCTTCCTTGCACTACAGAAATGATTTTACCATCAGTTCATTAAACCATAAAGACAAACATTTCTCAAAATAAAAGAATTACTATCTTTGGTCTTTTTGGTCCCCTTTTAACCCTTTTTCACCTCTTAATGTATCTTTAAGCGTCTTCAAATTTAGACATTTCCCAAGGAGTCGATTTCAATTTGGGTCAAGTGCAGCTGTACCTTGAAAACTTTGGCTCAAGCCTTGGCTTGGAAATCAAATTTGCTGTATAATTGACCACAGACTTGAAAATATCCAATCTAGCATGTTGAGGTTGTCCCATAAGCATGGAATTCAACTTGTTGAACAATTTTGATTCTCCAAGAAGTTGATCTGTGTCAATCTTTCAAAAAGCAAGAAAATAATCTTAATTAATCTGAAAGTCCTATCATTGCTATGAATCCTATAATTGCTGTCAATCCTATGATTGTTACCCCTCCAAAAACTCAAAAAGATAACTTACTTCACTGGAAGGGTCATAGTCTAGCTTCTGCTGAGGATGAAAATCCTCAGGAAAAACAGATCCTCTTGACGCTATTATTTCATCTGGAATTTGGGAACAAGGCAAGCCCATTGTTTTTGGATATGACTTTGAGCACACCTTGCGCTCATGTTTGCGCTTTAACTTCTTGAATTGTTCCCCAACAAGCTAAATTGGCTCAATTGAAAATTTGAAACCCAAAGGTGAGATTTCTTTTGGAATAACAGTTCCCAACTTTATTAAAGATTTTTTAAGTAACTCATGGACTGATTGGATTTGAATTTCAATTTTTCCTTCAAGGTGTTTCCACACACCCAAAATGTTCCCCAATGATCCCGCAAGTAATCTTTTGAAAGTAGGATGGGCCCCTTCTACCCAAGACATTGTTTTATTTCCAGAGTCAGGGTTGACACAAGTCCACACTGTTACAAAATTCTCTTTGATAGGGAAAATGTTCTTTTCCATATACTCAAGCACATCCTCAGGGTCTTTCAAGAAAAACTGTATACAAGTTTCAAAATCAGCATTCCCAGCAGATATGAACAGAAGATGAAATAAAATGGCATACTCTGAGTTCCAAATCATTGTCTTCTGCCTCCCCCTTGGTTTTAGAGGCCCCATACCTTTCTCACAGAGTCATAAAACTTTGTCATCCTTCATTTTCATTACTGAAGCTTACTTTACAGTTTGCTTGAATATTTTTAGACAAGTTCCAGGAGTACAACTGTCTGGATGAATCAGGGAACCTATGTTCAATAGAACAAATAAGAGCTTTTTGATGGTCTGTCACAAACACTTTGGAATTCTAATGGGATCATAAGCCAACTAGTTTAATGCATCCAAAGGCCAAAGTTAAAACTCATAAATTTCTTTTGTTATAAAAACAAAAGAGTTTGTTAAGGTTTTTCTTTTGGCTGTCATTCCTAAAAAATCCAATAGAGTTCTTTTGTACCTATTTGTTTTATAAGTAAAATCCAACAAAGAAATTTGATTTTATTTTTTTTGAATTTTTATAGACTTTTTATGAGTCAAAAAAAGGGCCTCTAAGTCACATCCACCAAATTTGGACCTGGAAACCCAGTGTGATTCCTGGATAATTTCCAATGAAACATCCATAACACCTTTCCATTCCATTTCTGCTATCTTTACCTTCTTCTTTGTGTTATAGATTGTTCTATCATCAATCTATTCTTCACCATTCATCTTGCTGAATTTTCTTTCAAGTTTCACAGTATTCAGCCAATCTTTCATTCCTTCCTTAATTAGATCCAAGGATTGCCCAGAGATTCTCCCCAGTTGAGGATGCACCGAAGGGCTTCCAGATGGCTGATGATTTTTTAGGCCATTTCTAATGTAGAGATGCCATGTGGGATCTGCTACTTTCTGACTTGCACAGATCAAGAATTGACAGCCAACCTCTCTTGTGTGAGTTTCCCTTTACCATTCAGTGAGGCATGGCCCTTCATATACCCCAAATCTATCACATGCTAGATATGTGTATTTATCCTTCTTTGAGTTGTATGTATTCAATGTGTAACCATGAATGGCTGCCCATTTTTGACAATAAATCTTTGCTTCTTTCCTACTAGCAAAGGTTCTCACAGGAGGAGTGTCAAGCCGGTCTGGAAACCCTTAGTTACATAAGTATTTTTCAGGCCAAATCCTTCTCAGTCAAATGACAATGAAATGTGACCCACCACCTTTTTTTCAATTCCAGTTGTGAAGAAAAATCTTTTTACTCAACTGTAACCATAGATTAGGAAGCAATTTGGGCTTCAAATTTCTTGTCTTCCACCTGCCTACCCAAATCCCTAGATTTGAACAAAGCTTTTTAAAGCACACTTTTCATTAATTCCTTTGATAGGGTGTATCAGAGTCAAGCAAACCCGCTATTTTTTAATGGCGGGTTTCAAACCATATCCGCCATTTCAAACATGCCATTAAAAATCAAAAAAAACCGCTTATTTCACATCAGACGTGTCAGATTTACTCAGAAATAAGTGGGTTTTTTCAAATAAAGTATTTAAAGGCTTCCACCACCTGTCCATGTCATCCACCCCTGGCTTCCCACCTCCTTCCAACTCCAACCTCATTGGAAAAAAATTGATTCATAGCTCTTCATCTCTTCATCACTATCCTCATCTATTCATCACTCTCATCACTTTATTTCTTTCATCACATCCAGCTAACTCTCATTGGATCACTATCATTATCACTTAATTGCTCTCATCCGTTTATTGCTTTCATCACATCCAGCTAACTCTCACCGGATCACTTTCCTTATCACTTTATTGCTTTCATCACATCCTAACTCTCATTGCTTCATCCCTATTTTCACTTAATCACTCTCATCTCTTCCTATTCTCTTTGGTTCATTACTCTCATCCTCTCATCACATCATCACTGTTGCAACTTAAACACTCTCCTAGCCCTTCATCCCTTCATCCCTCTTACTATTTTTAAATGGCACCTCAGGAATCCTCCACCCAAAATTCCACTAAACAATCCAATGGACCAAAGCAAACATCCCCCAGGAAATCAACATCCAACAATCCTCCCCCATCAGCTTCCAAAGGCTGAAGTCAGCTCAAGAGAGCTGATCACATCATCCTGGTAGACTGGCTCAAAATTCCATCCAACTAAAATTCTTGCTTTGGATTGGACAATGAAAAACGCATCGGCCAACCTCCATCCTCTAAGGTCAATGGTTAGGAGATCCTGATGGCCAATGAACTAAAGAAAAAAAAAAAGGTAGGCTGGATCTGTC
Source organism: Puccinia polysora (assembly GCA_025617555.3). NCBI lineage: Eukaryota > Fungi > Basidiomycota > Pucciniomycetes > Pucciniales > Pucciniaceae > Puccinia > Puccinia polysora. The sequence continues at coordinate 33,907,453 of CM062617.1, read as the reverse complement.
ATTCAAACAGATGAGGGAGAAATTCAAGAATTAGTGAGCCAAGTACAAAAAGGCCCACTCCATGTCAATCTCCACCGGCTTTGGTATCACTTACTCTGGCAAAGCCAAGGGAATCAACTTGGTGGTTGATAAGTTGAACTTCATTTGTCCTTTTTATATTCAAATAGATGAAATATTTTGAAAGAATTCCAAAATCACCCCCCTAGCTGCTTTTGATGCCCAAAAATCCAATTCAGTTGACGCTGAGGACTTGGCTGGGGATGCTCAGCCTAGCAATGGTGATCATGAAGAAACCTTTGCCTTGAAGTGGCCCCATCCAATGCCAAGGAGGATATTCAAAAGCAACCAGCTCCAATCATGTCTACTTCCATGTTGATTGACGTTTCAAACCATACCTTAGACCCCTCCCCTCCTTCTTTGGATTTCTCTATTCCTTGGTTAGCAGATATCATCAACCTTGCTGATGCGGAACAAGATACTCCTCAGCCTCCATTACCCTCAACATTGGTTCAAGTAAGGAACCAAGCTCTTTTCTCTTCTGTCTGGTTAATCCTGACTAATTTAGATTGTAAAAAAACTGGCTCATCCATTCCAGAATGGCCAAAAACTCAAGCCAATGGGGCCTCCCACATTGCCTTTGAACACTAGTGAAGACTTTCAGACTCAAACCTCCTCTGCCAAGGGTAAGCAAAAGGCCTCCAATTCCATCAATATCAACCCCAAAAGTCATCAAAAGAGGAGAAACACTTCTGCTTTTTGAGTATTTGAAGAAATCATGGAGAAGCAAGATTCATGTAAGTCCATTGGTTGAATATAATTGCTTTCAAAATCATGCACATTGCTCTTCCCCTGAAAAAAACAGTCAAATCACAAAGTGAATCTGAAAAACTTGAGTTTGAAAAACAAAAGTGGGATTGTCAACTGGCAATGGATGCTCAAAAGCAGAAAGCCAAGAGTTTGGCTCATCAACAAAAATGGGATTCAGAGTGAAAGTTGAAACAGGCTGATCTAGAGTTTCAAAAAGAGGAAAAGGAGAGGGATTTACAGCAAGCACAACTGGAAAAGGAGAGGTAACAACTTGCAACCAAAAAAAGGATAAGGTATCAGTAGCCTTGGATTGCATTGGTAGCAGTAGAACAGTAGATGAAATACAGCAGATAAGTTGAATTCTGGGCTTTTATGGCCATTATTCAAGTCCCTACAACTGTTTCTAGTTGTTTTAGTAATTTGAAGTGACATGGACATTCTATTATGGGTTGCTGTGTCCACAGCAGGAAAGGTACTGTGCTTGTACTTATTAGCTGCCCAAACCATTCTTACCTTACCTTTTTGCTTGAAATCAATTCCAAATCCAAGGTCATGAAAAACAAATTGGTCATCCAATACTTGATATTTGTCTGTATTTTCAATAATTCAATCATTTGATTTCTTGGTTGGAACCACAAGTAATAAGGAGTAGCCAGAGATGTTTCCTTTTTTGATATGAGGAGAGTTGTAAAAGAATCCAAGGTGAAACTGATGTGTGGGGAGCAATCAAAAGGCTTAGGCTTGAAACCAAATTCCAACAAAGAGAAAGAGGGGATGCTGTTTTCCTTCATGGTATCATGGTTTGATTGAAAGGAAAGTTTGGCCAAATTGTAAAACATTTGTCCTAGAATTTGGGATCCTCAGCAACCTTGAAAGATATTTTGGAATCTCTTGTTTGAATCCTCTTTTTGTGATGGGCCCAATTCTTCCCACCTTTCATTATGTTGGTCAATCCATCTCCCTCCATCTCAATCGCTCCCATCCATATACTCTGATTGGGGTGAGGAACAAGATGGGATTTGATGGTTTGTGTAAACTTTTTGAGGGGAGTGGGAGAAGAATTTCCTATATTATGGAGTTTCTCCTGATCTGATTGGGTGGGTCATACTAGAGGCTTGACCAAGAGCCGCCACAAGGTTAGTCGGATTGATAAACAGGGGTGGATTCAATTGAATCCATTTGAGATTCCATGGGATCCCGAGTTGAGCAACCAGTTTGGGATGATGGGGATGTGGCATCAAGGTACCAACAAAGTAACTTTGGGATACTGCACCATGGATCACAATCTCACAGTTCCAGGGCTTCTCAGAATCCTCCAGATTGCTATCCTCCTCCTCCTCCTCCCCCTCCTGATCATCATCATGTTCCTCCAAGCCCTTTAAAAATCTGAAGGAATAAGCCCATGTTTGGGGTGAAATAGCACTGCAGAACTTTTTTTTTTTTGAGAATGTGAAGTGAGGGGGAAAAAAATGATGGTAGAGATCAGCAGGGAGAGATGAAAGCGGAACAAATGGAGGAGATGGGGGGGGGGAAAACATATTGTTGAAGTGCCCGCGACAGGTATTGACTTCCCATGCTTTAGTTCTGCTCATTCTCCACAGTTTTACTTGTTGGAAATCTCCACAAGATACTATTAAGGGCAGGGTTGGATGAAAGGTGGCCCAGTTAACTCCCCAATCATGACCCTCAAGAACATAGACAAAGGCATCAGTGTTGCCAAACAGATTGGCCTTCCCTGAATTGGCTTGTTGGACCTGGTCTTCAAACAACATGGGTTCAGCCGTTGTGCTTTTCTTTCTGAGACCAGTTATATCCCACACCCGAACTCTGTAAAGAGGCTTCAGATCAGATTCAAGTGGCCAATTGAGTTAGTTTTTGCGTTTCCTCACGTTTGATCCATGGAGCATGAGACAATATAATTGTCCTTTGGATGGAATTTGGCATACATGATGCAATGACTGGGAAAGGAGGACAAGGAGGTTAAGCGGAAAATACAAAGCAATCCAGGCAATGAGCTCGGTTTTCTCTAGTTCACCATGACAGCAAATGAGGTCGGATGCAGAGAATAAATGGACGATTTACTTATGACCAGTGAGGATTGCAATGCATTGACAAGATTGCCGATTCCAGATTTGTATGGTCTGATCATTGGAGGCAGAGAGAATCCAAGGATGCTCGCGATGAAAAGAGACCAATCAAACGTAATCCAAATGACCATGCAGGGTGAACAGACATCTCCTTTGTTTGTAGTTCCAGACCTGTGGTGAATGTTCAAAACACAAGTTTGATTAGAGTCAGGTCCGAAGTGAAGATGAGTGAATGATCTGAATCAAGCCAGAGAGTTGATGACCTTGATCTTATAATCATCTCCACCAGAGACAAAAAGCGGTTGGCTCGGGTGGAACGCAATACCACGGACGGGTCCTGAGAGGTGGATGGGTAGGTTGGAGGGATAGGTAATGATCAGTATTCATGAAGCCTACATGGAGAGAGAGGATTAGACTACGTAATCGATCAAGATACCATCATGTTTGTCAAACCGTTTGACAAGAGTACCCATTTGAAAATTCTACATCTGAATACTACCCGAATGAAGGGAGGCAGCCAAGAGGGTCAATTTGGGATGGAAAGCGATTCCCTTGACCCAATTGGATTTAGATTTGAACTAAAGATCAATCAAAAGAGGTTACTGTTAGCAACCGTTGGGGAGGAACTGGTTGGGTGAAACAACGGAGAGGAGGGAAGAAGGAGAAGCCAATCGTACCTTAGTGAGCATCTACATCTTGAAAATTTGGGATGGTGAGGAAGCTTAGTAGGAGATTGAGGATATTCCGGATAAGGTTGTGAGTGAGATGGATAGGATGATACTGATGATCAATTTTGATCCAAGATAGATGGAAGGTTTGATGATGATTGTGGTTTCTGGATGGGTTAGCCCTGTCAAAAATCCAACACATCTGCCAAAGAAGTCAAGATACAATACTTCCAAGATGGATTGAAAGGAGAAATGAACGGACTGGAAAGGATTTACAAGAGATCAGGTCCAGTTCTTTGATGTGCACGAGAAGTTTGGTTGACCGCATCAGAATCTTTGCAGGAGCCGGAATCATGATTTCTTTGTATGACTAATCAAAGGAGAGACATTGTACGATCGGGTCAATGATGATGAGTAAGCGGTTTTCAAGGAGTCAATCAGGACATTGATGCTTACCTCATGTGAGGTTCTGGTGGTACCAATTGGAAGAGTAAACGTTTGACCAAATGTGCTGGTGAATGGGTGTAGAGAGGACCCTGAGTGGGTAGCATCAAATGTATGAGGGTTGACGGGCTCATCCTTGAGAAACTGCTCAAGTTAGGGGGAGAGTGTCGAGGGAGAGAAAAAGAGGTTAGATGAGGCCAAGAGTGCTCTAGTGCCATTTTATCTAACGGAGAAAAGAAGACCTATGCCAGCGCAACTGAAGAGCGGTCTGCTTGCAGCTTCAATCAGTTTAGGGGCTTTGAGTGATTCAAGGTAATTGAGATTGAAGGAGTTCCAATCCTGATGGTTTCCTGACGCAAGATTGGTGGAAAGTGGGCCTGCGGAAGTTTCGAGCTATTGAGACACAAACAGAGCAGAGGTGGAGAAGACAATCTGGGTAAGTATCTGGTGCCCAAAAGATGATTGATGAAGATGGAGATGTGGAAATCAATAGAGATGTGAAGCAATGGAGATGAGATGTGTGTGATGCAATGGAGATGCAACCGGTATGGATTTGCTGATGTGGATGGGTGTTTTAGATGTGATGGATGGTGGATGGATGATGATGCATAAATGGCGGGTTTAATGGCAGGTTTCATGTTTGAAATATGCCATTTTGAAATACACCAGTTAGGGGGTATGTGTATTTCAGAAACCCACCATTAAAAATGGTAGGTTTGGTCAAAAAAATGGCAGGTTTCTAATGGGGGGTTTGCTAACTCTGATACACCCTAATGTAGCCATGTTTAAACCAGGAGGGCTTGGGCTTGCCACTGTTCCCATAAAACAAAAAAATTCAATGGAAATTTAATATGCCATTCAATTTTCAATCCAACAACTCCAAAAATTGAGAAAAATAAATTTATCCAATGGGTTTGTGTTTTGTGTGTATGCAGTGCCAATAGGCAGATTGTTTTATTAAAAAGCTCAAAGTTTCTTTTTGCGGCCCAATAATAGTCCCATATAGTATGCCAGATCCCAAAATTTGGTTTGAAAGCACTCAAATGTGGTCCAGGGGTGCCTAGGTACCCCAAATCCCCCCTCAAATGGCCAATTTGGGGCTTTTTTGCCCCATATGGGCCAGGGAAACATGTGCAAACCCCGCTCATGACTTGCGCATCCCCCAGGGGTTGCAAAACCTTTATTGCAACCCTTTCTAGGTTACAATCCCCCTATTGCAACTTAAGATTGGTTGCAATTGAAGTTTTGCCACCCCCCAGGGGATGCACAAGTTGGTAGCAACTTTTCTTGCTCCTTGTTGGTCTGTGAAATGCCCTTTGCAACCAATATGGGTTTTGAAAGGCCATTCACACCTGTTTGCAAAACAAGGTTGTGAATTTAACATTGGCCTTATTGTAGATACCTTTTTCTTTTTTTGGTCTTTCAGAAACAAAGAACATTTAACTTGCAAAAACAAAGACATTTTGTCTAGAGAGGTGAATATAGTCCTTGAAAAAAATTTAAAATTAAGATTTATTTGTTGAATACAAAGTTAAAATTTCTATATATATTGGATTTCATTGGAAACTTTCCTGTTGGAAATTCCCTTGGAAATTTATTTTGCATCTATTAATAAAAAAATATGTTATTGGTGGTATCAGTTTTCATAGATAGTGGAATATCTATGAAATCATGATCATTCTTCTACATATTATTCAATGATTTCTGTTTCATCTGCTATAAAAAATAAACTACTTAATTTTAAACTAGAATATTTGGTTTTTATACCAGAAATGAAAAAAAAGATAAGAATAGAACAATCTATTTTTATACTAAAAGTAACAATCCAACTTCAACCCTTGAGGAGATAGTCAAGTTCCTTGATTAAGGGATGCAATCCAAAAATCAGAAAATCAGGAATGCCCTTCATGGATATTGAAATCATCTGTGGGAAAGCCAACTCACCACTCTGCATCATGATATCAACCCAATCTTCTTGGTCAGCCATTGACCAATTAAATCAACCACAATGAAGTGGGGTTTGATCTTAAAAAAAAGCTGGTTACAGTGATCAAGTTGGTTTCCATTTAAATTCCAGAATTTACATACACTGGAAATTCCACCTCAGGTACAAGTTTCAACTTTCAATTATTCTTTTCACATACTTAATCATTGGGCATATATTAGCAAACCCCACAATTTTTTTGTGGGTGTGGCAATTTTGATGCCCCCAAGTTAATTATGGCAGACAAATTTTTGCATGAATCACACCATATTGGTGTGCGGATTTGGAAACCAGATTTATGGGTTTGTTTTACTATGCATGCCAAAGCAGGGGATTTTTGTTGTTAAAAAATAAATGTGCTGTGCCACATTGGCATACACAACCACTCACAACAAAGGTTTTGGGGTCCAAATCCCCCCATACAAAGTTGCATGGCATGTCTTTGAAGACATGCCAAAATAGTTCATCCACCAAGGTATTATTAGTGTTCACACCTCAGCATTCAGAAATCTCCTGTTGTGCCTTATCAAAAAAAAAAATTTAGCTGAATCCTAGGGTGCTTTTGGATTTCTGTTGTATTGTAGGTGTAACTGCCCCGGCCCACAAAAATGAATTTGCAGTGGTTTACTAGGGAGTTACAGCTTCAAAGTTACAAAACAGATCTTTGGAAACAGCTATAAATCCCTATGTGTAACTTCTACAGAAGTCACACATAATTTAAACCCCCACCAACGCCATGGAAGTTCCTGTTAAAAGGGTTTGACCTTGTAAAATTAATTTATTCCATATAACTTTGGCCATAATTTGGTTATTCTTATCTACATTCTCCCTTGATCACACCCACCCATCAATCTCCAAAGTTTTTCCCCTCCCCAATCCTATCACTACATATCTGCACCCCCCCCCCCAATTCTATCAGTTCCCCCCTCCCCCAAGTAATTTATGCCCCCCCTCTCTCCTTGGGTCCCCCCCCCTTGGCATCAGCCCATCCTCCCAGCACGTCTCTATTTCTTGGCCCCCCACCTTTTTTCAAACAACTCTCCCACTCCCTTGCATCCAATGTACAGTGATGGCATGGCAAGTGTTCCTCCCCCCTCCTCAATCTCAAATTATGATTCAATGCCCAATGTGTTGCAACCTCTTTGTCTATTGCCATACAGGACCCAAAAAATTACCACCTGTACCAATGTCAAAAATCAAAACCTCATTGGGGTCTTCAAGGAACAGCAAAAAAAGTCACCCAGCATCCTCAACATCTTCAAGAAAGGAGCTCATACTGCAGAAGTGGCTGCCTTGGCTGGATAAAAAATAAAAAAAAGGATCTAAACCAAAGGATACAGCTGCCTGTTGCACTTGATACAATTCTTTGAGTTTTTTTTTATTGTCTGATTTTTTTTATATAATTTTGAGCTGATTATTAGTTTTTTTCCTGCTGAAAAAAATGTATTTGCAGGTGAAACACCTATCCAAATTATCTGGCATGGGAAGGAACCAGATGCTGCAACAAATAGAATTACCCAAGTGCTTTTCCAACAAAGTTGCAACTAAACCCAACAAGAACAGTAGGAAGCTGCTGCAATGGAAGAAGTTTAGCACCCCACTTTTTGAAGACCTTGCTGACCATCTTTATGGGTGGATGCGCAACATTTATTTGGAAAATTTGTCAGCCATGGAGCTATTGTAACCGCCAAAGAAACTCCCAATGGATAGCAAATTTAGCTTGGCAACCAATACATCTGTGGCCATATCTGGATGGAGTCCATCACCCTCTCCTCCACCCTTGCAAAGTAAGAGATTTTGCGAAAATCCTCCCCATCCACAAATCATGTTTGTTGGGAAACTTGGTGATTTTTCCAACCAAATAGTCAAGGGTCTATCAAATCCTGCCCCAATACCGGCCACACCCCCTTTCAATTTCCAGGAAATCAGGATCCTTCAAGATCAGGCAGATATGAGTGATCCCAAATTTTACCAAGCAATCCTGATTTTTCAATTTTCCAAATGTGGCAAGGTATATTTCTACTTGAGACCCTACAACCGTAACACATGGTTGAGAATGGAGATGGATATTCTTTTAATTTAAATCTCCATACTACGTACTACAATAAACTAAATTAAGTCAATGACATCCTGTTAAGTTTTTTATTGCAACATTTTTTTCCTAAAAATTTTTTTTTTCTTGTTTTTTATTTTATTTATTTTTATTTTTGGTTTTTTAGGGAATGATCTTTTTCACAGGTGCTACCCTTAAACTCACAGGGGTACTACGTCCCCGCAAAATCCAGTATACATGGGTGAATCCTTAATTACATGGGCATTTCAAGGACTTTGTTTTTTGAAATTCTAATAAAGCAGGCAGGTAGATAGGTGTCTTAAACCCTTTTGGCTAATGTTTTATAATTTTGGGACCAGTTAAACCCCTTATCCAGTCAAAAAATTAACAAAATCCAAAATGAGAAAAAAAAACTCATTGTTCAAGCTATTCCTTTGGGTTTTGGCTTAAAATTTTTTGACACTTTGAACTCTCAAAATATTTATCAATCAGCTGAAGAGCTTTGAAATATTCTTTTGAGATTTTTTGGATTTATCCTTGGCCTCCAAAAATTGGATCCAACTTAAAAACACTTCAAAATAGCATATCCTTTGCAAGATTTTTTTTTCACTTCTTGAACCAATAATTCTCTCAATTTTTTATTGGAAAAAATTAATATTAACATCCAAAAATCAAATTAAAAATTTGACTGAGCTTTAACTATAGGTTTCACCCCACCAAATATTCATCACAATGAAAATATTTGAAAATAAAAGGGGTGTTCTTTCCTCATTTCTGCATTCTTTGTTGTGTTTATGTATGATAATTTGAAGTATGTGACCTTTAAAATTTGAAAAATGCCTCTGAGGGTTTTCAAATATATTTTTTTTCTTAATTTTTGAAGCACCATTTGTGCCCTAAAAACCAAATCCAAAAAGGAGGGAAAAAAACCCACCTCTGGGCTGGGGTCCGCTTTTTTGAGCCCTTCATTTATAAAACCCTAACCATTCCTATTCAATATGAGTTTGAAATTTTTCCAGGCCATTTTGGAGCCCTCCCATCCTCCCATCATTGATAAAAGAAACCTCCTTCACCCACCCGCCCCCACCCATCACCCCCCATCACCACACAAGACCAGACCAGACCACACCATACCATACCACTCCACTCCCCCCATTACAACACCACACCTCACCATACCACTGGAACTGTTTTCACTAAGAGGGCTCCTTCCCCTGATTACAATCCTGGGACTAGAATAAAGAGACAAAAGCACAATAGTCAAGATGATGAAGCCCTTTACCATCCACCTGGAAAGCATTTTTTTGCTCAAACAGCAACAAAAATAAGTGAGAAAGTGAGTGGATTTGATAATACCTGATTTTTTCAGTTTTTCTGATTTTTTTTGGATTTTTTTTAGGTTTCCTGAAAATTAACACATTCTTCTTGTGCAATATTTGAGAAATTTTCAATGGAACAAGTGTGTGGAATTTTTCCATCATATTTCATTTTAGAATCAATTCTGATCTTTTCTTTTAGTTCCAATACAAAGACTTCATTTCCTCAGAAAATGTTATTGCCCATATATCCCACTGTCAAGATGTTACTTGAGATGGTAAATGTGTTTTCAGAGCAGCAGCTGTTGGTTTGGGAGGGAAATCTGAAGACTGCATTGAAATCAAGAAAGAAATGATCAAAAGAGCTGGACACCAACCCAATCTTCCAAGATTCAAAATTAATGCATGAAATCTGGGGTGAAAAATTTCAAGAGGCAAGGAGGCACCTCAACCACCTCTCTGGACCAGCTCCAATAAACATATGGATGTAGTTCCCATGCCATGGATTTCTTCTTTCTGAAACTTATAATTTTCCAGTGGTTCTTTTTTCTTCTTTAATTCCTTGAACTTATCTTCCTCTGAATTCCCCTCCCACTCCAAATCCCAAATCATTGTTGAGATATGATCCATGCTTTCACGCAGTCTTCAGGACCTCAGTCCCTGAATGCTTGTAGTTGGTTACTCAGTCATCATATGTCCTCACAAAGTTACATTTTCATTGACCTCTAAAAGCATGTCTTGACCACTGGGAAGCAAGTGTCCTTAGTATAGTTGGTAGTACACTTGCCATGCACATGAGAGACCTGGGTTCAATTCCCTGAGGACACATTATATTTTCACATTCTTAAAATCATCTCCTATTTTCTTAATTATTTTAGAAGATTTCAAACATATAGTCTCATTCAACTTCAACTCTAATCATTGGCCAGCCCCCAAACAGGATCCACTGTCAAAAATCTTTGTGACCAAGGATTCCAAGGCTTGGATGACCATTATTCAGAAAAATTTGGAGCTTGGTGATGAGGTTTTGTTCCCAAGGAGGAAATCCAGCAGAAAAAATAAAACCCATAGTAGTGGAATAATATCAACCAAAATAGTTTCTATAATATTTGTAATAACATTTTTTATTTGTATTTATTAGAAAAGAACAAAAATTAGATCCAAAAATGTGGACCACACCTTTTATTTTCAAATATTTTAATTGTGATGAATATTTGGTTGGGTGAAACCTATAGTTACAGATCAGTCAAATTTTTAATTCAATTTTTGGATGTTAATATTAATTTTTTCCAATAAAAAATTGAGAGAATTATTGGTTCAAGAAGTGAAAAAAAATGTTGAAAAGGATATGCTATTTTGAAGTGTTTTTACATTGGATCCAATTTTTGGAGGCCAAGGATAAATCCAAAAAATCTCAAAAAAATATTTTAAAGCTCTTCAGCTGATTGATAAATATTTTGAGATTTCAAAGTGTCAAAAAATTTTAAGCCAAAACCCAAAGGAATAGCTCAAACAATGAGTTTTTTTTTCTATTTTTGGGTTTTTTTAATTTTTTGACTGGATAAGGGGTTTAACTGGTCCCAAAATTATAAAACATTAGCCAAAAGGGTTTAAGACACCTATCTACCGGCCTGCTTTGTTAAAATTTCAAAAACCAAAGTTCTTGAAATGCCCATGTAATTAAGGATTCACCCATGTATACTGGATTTTGTGGGGACGTAGTACCCCCCTGATTTGAAGGGTAGCACCCATGAAAAAAATAATGCCCTATATATGTATATTTAAAATTTTTATCTATTTTTTTATTTCAATACAAAGATAAAGATAAATAAATGAAAATTTATTGATTAAATTAACAATATGAATATATAAAAAGGGCAATATAAATAAATGCAATAAAAAAATAAATAAATATAAAACTAATTAATCAATCAAATTAAAAGTGAAAATATTTTAAAAAATATAAATAAATAAAATCTACCAATTTTTATTTAATTTTTATCTTTTTATTTTTTTTTCTGTTTGAAAAACAAAAAGGGTTGTGTGGCGCCATTTTCAACCCCCAATGGGTCCAACACTGCCATTCACAACCCACCTGAGTCCCAAATGGCCATTTTCTACTCTCATGGGCTGCAAATGGCTGCTTGCAAGTCAAATGGGCCGCAAATGGCCGTTTGCAACTCAGATGGGCTTCAAAATGCGCCGCGTAACCCATTTTGGGTTGTGAAAGGGTTGCCCGGGGTTTCTTATTTAACCTTCAACTTCAAAATTTTAAACCCACCATTAAAAATTTGAAAACACCACTTACTTCACAACAGGTTTTTCAGATTTACCTGAAATGAGTGGGATTTTTTTGCCAATATTGTATATGAAGGTAAGTCTGATTCCTTTTTCTTGTTCAATCCATATATCTTTCTGTCTCTATCTTTCTATATTAAATACTCATCCAACCCCTCCCACACCAAGATCTCATCATCATCAGCAACAAACTCAAGCACTGGAATCTCAAATTTACAAAAATCTCAAAAACATCCCATCCTTATCCTTCCTAGTAATCAGCCTCATCCAAAAAAGTCCATCCACCATTCCAGGTATTGGTATCACACCTTCCAAGGCAAAATCTGACATTCACCATTGAGCAATGTTCTCTGGTATTCAACCCTTGGGTTTGCCTCATTTCATTCTCTGTTTTTCTTGTCCCTAGGAGGTGATCATGCCAATATTTTCTTTGCAGTATTGAATTTATTTTAAGATAATTAGAGTTGTTTAAACATTTTCCCATCAAACATATTCTTTTTTTTTTTCTTGGATGCTTCAAAGGTATGTATGCAATTTAATTGGAGCCTTGCATAACTGGGTTATGTTTCAAGGGCCCCAAAATCGGAATAAGGATAACAAAACATTTAAGCTAAAATTTTTTTTGTTGGAGTGTGCATGCAATAACACTTTCATCCATCAATCAGCTTGAACTCTCAAGCACAAGAATAATTTGACAGATCGACTGAGAGGATTGAATTCTGTTTGTTGAAACCAATGGCTCTACTGACATCATTGGATAAATGTAGTATATTGATTTGAGGACAGACATTCTTCTGGATTTTTATTGCTTTAGCATTCATAGTCTGTTTAAAATGATTTATCTCATTGAGTTCAATTTTTTTTTCTTGGTTCCTTAGGGTTTCTTGTGAATGCAGAAATAAAAAACATAAAGGAAAAATAGGGAATATCAGATTTAATCAAAACCACCATTTTTAAATGGTGGGTTTTGAAACAAATCTGGAATTTCAAATCCTCCATCAAAAATCAAAAAACCCACTTATTTCACATCAGATGTTTCAAATTTACCTGGAGATAAGTGGGTTTTTTCAAGTAAAGTGTATAAAGGCTTCCACCACCTGTCCACTTCATACACCCCTGGTTTACCACCTCTGAACTTGGAAAAATCCTACCTCCAACCTCATCAGAACAAAATTTGATTCATTTCTCTTCATCTCTTCATTACTATCCTCATCAATTTATTGCTTTGATCACATCCAGCTAAATCTCATTGCATCAATATCCTCATCACTCTCATCCCTTTATCACTTCCATCACATCCAGCTAACTCTCATTGCATCACTATCCTCATCACTGCCTCAACCTCATTGCTTTATTGCTTTCATCACATCCAAAAACTCATTGCTTTATCCCTCTTGTCACTTCATCACTCTCATCTCTTGCTATCCTCTTTGCTTCATCAATCTCTTAATGGCCCCTCAGCAATCCCCCCCCCAATTCCACTAAAAAATGCAATGGACAAAAGAGAACATCCCCAAGGAACTCAACATCCAACAATCCTCCCTCATCAGCTTCCACAGGCTCAAGTCAGCTGGAGAGAGCTGATCACATCATCCTGGTTAACAGGCTCAAAATTCCTTCCAACTACAATTCTTGCTTTGGATCTGACAATGAAACATGTGTTGGCCAACCTCCATGCTCTAAGTTAAATGCTTATCTCCTGATGGCCAATCAACTCAAGAATAAAACAAAAGGTAGGCTGGATCTTTCATCCAAACCAATGAGGGAGCAATTCAAGGATTATTGAGCCAAGTACAAAAAGGCTCACTCCATGTCAATCTCCACTGGCTTTGGTATCACTGACTCTGACAAAGCCAAAGGAATCAACATGGTGGTTGATAAGTTGGACTCCATTTGTCCTTTTTATATTAAAATGGATGAAATCCTTGGAAACAAGGCCAAAATCACCCCTCTAGCTGCTTTTGACGCCCAACAATCTGATGCAGTTGATGCCAAGGACTTGGCTTGGGATGCTCAGCCTAGCAATGAGGACCTTGATGAAACCTTTTCATTTGAGTGGCCCCTATCCAATGCCACCAAGATATTCAAACACAATCAGCTCAAATAATGTCTACTTCCGCATTGATTGATAAGTCAAACCCAACCTTGGACCCCCCACTTACTTCTTTTGATTGCTCTCTTCCTGGGGTGGAAGAACTGGAGAATGTGGCCAATGAGGAGGATGTCATTCCCATATCACCAGTGCCATCAACATCTGCTCAAGTAAGGAACCAAGTTCTTTTCTCTTCTGTGTGGTTAATCCTGACTGATTTAGATTCCAAAGAAACAGTCTCATCCATTCCTGAATGGCCAAAACCTCAAGCCAATGGGCCTCCCACATTCCCTTCAAATGAGACCAATGATAGTACCACACAAACCTCCTCTGCAAAGGGAAAGCAAAAGGCCTCCAATTCCATAAACATCAACCCCAATAGCATTTAAAAGAGCAGAAACACTTCAAATATTTTGTGCTTTGAGGAGATCATGGAGAAGCAAGATCCAAGTAAGCCCATTGGATTCTCCTTGCTTTTAAAATCAAGCTCATTCCTATTCCCCTCTGAAAAACAGTAAAATCACAAATTGAATCTCAAAAAATTCAGTTTGAAAAGGAGAAGTGGGAGAGTCAACTGGCTGTTGATTTTCAAAAGCAGAAAGCCAAGAGTTTGGCTCATCAAAAAAAATTGGATGCCAAGTGGAATTCAAGGCAGGCTGAGCTAGAATTTCAAAAAGAGGAAAAGGAGAAGGATCAACAGCAAGCACAACTGGAAATGGAGAGGGAAAAACTGGCAAAAGAAAAAAAGGATAAGTGGTCAATGGCTGTGGCATACATTGATAGCAGTAGAACAGTAGATGAATTAAAGCAGATTAATCAAATTCTGGGCTTGTAAATATATTTTCTTTGATGAAAAGCTTAAAAAGAAAAAAAAATCAGTTTTGATTAAAACAATGCTTAAGACTATCTTTAACCCCACAAATAAAAACGTATTTTTTCTTTTTATTTATATTTTTTTTGCAGAGTATATTTTCCCACTCCCCAAGTCCCTGCAAGTGTTTTGAGTTGTTTTGTTGATTTGCATTGAAATTGCCATTCTTGTATCAGTGGCAGTCTCCTCAGCAGGAAAATTACAGTGCTTTTACTCATTGGCTGCCCCAACCATTTTCACTACACCTTTTGGCTTCCATCAATTCCAAAGCCAAGGTCAAGAAAAACAAATTTGCTGTCTGATACTTCATATTCATCTGTATTTTCAATGAGTTGTTCATTTGATTTCTTGGTTGGAACTGCAATTAAAAAGGAATACTCAGAGATGTCACCTTTGTCAATGTTAGTTGAGTTTTAAAAAAAGTTGGATGTGAAGTTTACATGCGGAGAGCAGTCAAAGGGAGTAGTCCAAGAAAAAAATTTGAGTGATGAGAAGGAGCCAATGTGGTTGTCCATCATTATTTCACCCTTTGATTCAAAGGGAATTCTGGCCAATTTGAAAAACATTTGTCCTAAGATTTGAGAGAGTTTGTCTGCCTTAATATTGAGAAAAGCATACTCTTGAGGGTAAGATTGCATAGATGATTTCTTCACAGAGCATCCAAGTAACTCAAAGGGGTCTATCAATTTTTGCCATCCAGTTGCCCACATTTTTCCACCCCAAGATCTTGTGCAACCAACAGTGTTGAAAACTTTTTTTTTTGACTGGTGAAGGAATGTTGCCACAAAGTTGATGTCCTTTTTTTCTTGGTCAGAAAGTTTCTTCAATGGGAAAAATTTAATTATTGCAACAAGACCGTTGTGATCAGATTGATTGAGAAAAATTACTTTGCCATGGCTGAAGAAATGGAATTGCTTGATTTCCTTCTTTGTATGTTCAAACTGAGTGGGTGAGGGTTTTCAATTTTTCTTGTTCTTTTTGGAAGTGATGGCAGGATAGAGATCCAAAGGTTGTATTTTCCATCCTGACCATATAACCATTTCATGGACGCCCCCCTCTGCAAGTTCCAAAGAGATTTCTGATGCCCTCATTTGACCCCTCTTTTGCTTCAAAGCCCTCTGCTTGCCACCTCTCTTTATGTTTTTCACCTCATCTCCTTCCATCTTGTTTGCTCCTAGGCAAATTCTCCGCTTGGGGTGAGGATCAAGAAGGGATTCAATTTGGATTATAAAATTGTGAGTGTCATGGGAGAAGGGATGGCATTGAAGGAAAAGGGGTCAAAGAAGGGTTACCAAAAAAAAAAAGAAAAAAAAATTTCAGTCATGTGATCACCAAAAAAAATAAAATAAATAAAAAATAAATAGAAAATTACTGGGCCTGGGCATGAGCTAATTGGGCAGGGCTTATTACCAAAAAAAAAAAAAAAAAGTGAATGTCATCACCAAAAAAAAAAAAAAAAAAAAAAAAAAAAAAAAAAAAAAAAAAAAAAAAAAAAAAAAAAAAAAAAACTGGGGTGCAACCAAATTGGGCCGGGCTTTGGAGCAGGCCTTGGGTTGGGCTTTGGGCCGTGCTAGGTGGGCCAGGGGGCATTGGGCCTGGAAGCAAGGCGGGGAAGTGGGGTGGCTTGTGGAAGATCAAGGGGGGCTGCAGTTGAGAGCAAGGCGGGGGGTGGGGCCTGCAAGCCTAGGGAGACTGAGGGGGGGGAGCAGGGGCTGCAAGTTCCACTGGGAGGGGGAGGTGGACCGGAGCGAGGGGGTATGGGTCTGGCTAGCCAAGGGTGGAGAAAGGGGGGGCAGGGAAGGCTAGACAGGAGTAAGGGGTGGCGGGGCCCGCAAGCTGAGGGCAAAGCAAGGGGGGGAAGGGCCAGCAAGCCAAGGGCAGAGCAAGGCGGGGCAGGGACAGCAAGAGCGGAGCAGGAGGGGGGGGTTGGCAAGCCAAGGGCAATCCAAGCAAGGAGGAGCAAGGGGGGGCCTGGCAAGCCAAGCAAGGAGGATCAAGGGGGGGGGGTGGCAAGCCAAGGAAGGAGGAGAAAGGGGGGGCGGTGAGCTGAGAAAGGAGGAACCAAGGGCAGCAGGGGGGCAGCAATCCAAGCAAGCAAGAGCAAGGAGGTGAGCCAAGCAAGCAAGCTCAAGGAGGCAAGCCAAGCAAGCAAGAGCAAGGAGGCAAGCCAAGCAAGATGGGAGAGGGGAGAGGGGGGGTTGGTGAGTGAGTGGGAGGGAGTGAGAGGGGTTGAGAGGGAGGTGAAAGGGAAATGAGGAGGAGGGAGGGGCAAGCTTACCTGGGGAATCAACCAAGGGGTTAGGGGGGCCTGAAGGGGGATGGAGGTGGATGAATCAAAGGATGAGCATTGGATTATGGGGAGGAGGAGGAGGGGGGGAGCTTACCAGGGGTTCCAACCAAAGGAGGAGGGGAGGTGGTGGGTGAGGTGGAGTTGATGGGTGAGGTGGAGATGGTTGGTGAGGAGGAGGAAGGAGTGAACCTCCCGGTGGTTTGGTGAGGTGAGATGGGTGGTTTGACCAGTGGTTTGGTGGGGTGAAGTGGGGTGAGGTTGGCGGTTTGACCAGTGGTTTGGTGGGGTGAGGTGGGGGGTTTGGAAGTCTTGAGTCCGTTTTGCCTAAGTCCACCCCATTGAATGAGAAACAAAAAATTGACTCAGCCTAGGAATCTTGGGTGAACAATGAAGCTTTTGCCTTTCATACATAGGTTTGTGGAGAGTTGGTCTTCTTGGACCCATGTATTGCTTTTTTAATAGAGCATTCAAAGGCAACCAAGTTGATGCCAAATTGGGGTCTGAATGGAAGACAAATACTAAAAAAATTTCAGTCAGCTTTTTTTCATTTTCAACTTGATTCCAGGAAGTTTAATGGGACATGTTGAGAAAGATGGTAATTTGATATGGGTTGATGAGATGATGATGGGATGTGTGTGAAGATGGAGATTTGAAGCAATAGAGATGTGAAGCAATAGAGATGTGAAGCAATGGAGATGAGATGTGTGTTATGTGATGGAGATGGGATTGATATGGGTTTGCTGATGTGGATGGGTGTTTTGGATGTGATGGATGGTGGACGGATTATGATGCATAAATGGCGGGTTTAATGGAGGGTTTGATGTTTGAAATCTGCCATTTTCATGAAACCAGCCATTTTGAAATACACCAGTTAGGGGGTATTTGTATCCCAGAAACCCGCCATTGACAATGGTAGGTTTGGTCCAAAAAAATGACAGGTTTCTAATTGCGGGTTTGCTAACTCTGATACGCCCTAATATATACATATTTTTCTCAGTTGTTGATTCAAGTAAATCATATCACAGCAGTCATATCTGGCAATAAATTGACCTTTGAAATGATTTCTTAATCTTTGTTGTTGTTATTCTTCTTAGATCCTCCTACACATCATTGTGCCTTGAACCACAAAAAATGCTTGGCAATTGATGGTAAGTCTTAATAGATTGGCTTTCATATACAAGTAACAACTTTTGAGAACCTCTCTCCTTTTTTCACATGATTATTTGTGGCTCTGGTCTCAATCTTTGATAGATTTTTCTCATCAGCTAGTCATTGAGGGTTTCAACTGGTACCATGAAAGAAATTTGGTCATAATCTTCCTGGCTCTCAGTTCTTTCTATCAATGGTTTAATCAAGACACAATAATTGAATCCTCAAGCTCTGATTGGATTCAAAGCACCCTATTGTCAGATTGAGCCAGGAATTTCCTATTTTTGCTGGAAAAAAATCCAAGTGGCCATCTTATGACATGAACAATTTCAATTGAAAAAAAGGGTAGATTTCTCCACCACTAATCTGATTGGTGACTACTGGACTATTTTCTTGAAGAATTATCCTTCTGAGATCTTGATATTTGGAAGATGAATTTCAAAATCAATCATCTGGGTGATTTACAAATATTTTCAAAAGGTTACCATCTAGAAAGCTAAGGATTCTTGATAAATATGGTTCTCTGAACTTTTAAAATTCCTCCCACTGCCTTTTTTCTGCTCTCTTTCAGAAATTGGATAAACAAAGCTGCAATTCATTTTCTAATTGGGTTTATTTGACTTGAAATAAAAATTTCTTTCATAAAGGCATTTATCTGTTCATAATCTCAATTCATATGATCAAACAACATATGCTGATTCTTGAAAGCTGGGTACAACTGACCAACAACAACTTTGAGCAACCCCTGCCCAAGGAAATTGGTACTCCCTTGTCCTCAAAGGCCCCATTCATTCCATTCTTTATTGCCCTATTTTTTATTAAAACCTCTGTTACTGAATTAAAAAAAATCAAGGCTCCCTTCTTGTTGCAGACTTCCTGGTTCTTTGAGAAAAGGCTGGGGTATTTGTGCTTGTGGATTCCAGAGGCTAACTCTTTGTAACTTGTATTTTCCATAAAAACAAATTTCAATTTTTTCCAACATCTTTAGTTTCCCATCTTCTGGAATATTTCTGACACTAGCCCAGGTCATTTTTACCTTCTCCTCAGAGGATGGAAAAAAATGAAGGGGCAGATTCATCATTTTAAGTAGTTTCATGAATATGCCACTGTGAATTAAAGTCATTGGCCTCAAGGAGCTTGCAAGGTTTCTGAAGGAATGTCTTGTGCATTATTTGTTTCTTTCTCTAGGGATGTTGGGATATCTATCTCTTCATTTTATCAAATAATACTGAGAAATATTCCTGTGAAAATTATCAAACACATCAGAGAAATTCATCAATATTTTCAAATATTTAACAGCTGTTCTGGTTTTTATTTTTTTGATGAATAGTGTTCTTGTGATGCTTTCATGCAAAGTAAGAATATTGCCTGTGGAATTGCCAAAGTAGAAATTTATGGAAGAATGGCAACCATCTGCCTTTTAACTATTTTTATTTCCATGATGCAAGTGGTTGGAATTCCACAAGGCTAAAATTTTTTTAAAAATTTTTCACATGCTTCAGCCTCACCTTTGTTATTTCCTGTGACAAATCCAGGTATTTCTTCATGATGTAATCAAGTTGGGGAAAATAAGCTCCATAGTCATTTATGTTTCTTGACCCAAAAAACATTTTCCATCAAGAAATATTCAAATCCCAAGGTTTCTCCAATCTGAAAACCGATCTCTATCTGGATAGTATTTTCTTGTTGATATTCCAAGTGCAAAGTAGGTGAAAAAATTGATGAAGCTTTTCACTTTTATCTTGGGCAAAGTTTATTCCTTTAATGAGAAAAATATTGAAAATTGAACAGAAGATTTCAATACATTTTAACAGAGTCCTTGAACCTTTCTCTAATTATGTGTCAAGCTTCCTAAATCTAGTTTAAGCACATTGAGCAATTGAATTTCTCAAAAAGCTTAAGTGCATTGTTTCAGTAATTTAAACTATCCTCTCATAGTCTGGACTGTCTAAAACTATATTTTCTGTTCTGAAATTCTAAGCAGTTGGTCAAGGGGCTTTTTTATCTCCAAAAAAAAGTTAAATTCCATCATTCTTCAAGATAAAAATGAGGGTCTTTCAATGAAAATCTGTGATTAATTCTTTGAAAACTTGAATTCACACCCATACCTCCAAGTAAATTATTCTATTTCAAAAAAGGTTTTTTTTTCCCAGAAACAGTTTCTTTTGGATTTCTTCTGTTTATATTTTTGCGCTTCAATAGAAAATTGTGTGAAGAACTTCTTCCAGATAGATTTGAATCTTTTTCAAGAAACATTATCATTGAGGACCAGTATTTTGTATTGCTTTTAAACCATTCAACAAATTTATTGTGATCTTTTTGTCTATACCAAAAACCAAGAAGAGCAAGAGAGGCCTGTACTGCCCTTTCATGGCTCTTTGAGTCACTAAGATAAACCAGTAAAAACCTCTGAATCATACCAAAGTCATTGAATGAAATTTTTTGATTCCATTTAAACTTGAATGGTCCGAACACAGGCAAACTGTTTTCTGGCTCAAACAATGATTTTTGGAACCATTCAAAGAATTTGCTTCTATTTCCCTCTGTTTCTGATTGAATTCCTCTGGAGGATAGGTATCCAATTATCTTTCCATGACAAACATGCAAGTTGTGAATCAAGAATTTCAGGTGGCGAACAATGATTATTCTCGGCTGGGTGTATTGGCTCTCATCTAAGATTCGAATGGTGTACGTTCGGAGACGCTCTTCCCCCTTTTCCAAGTCGATCGCTTGACCTATCGGCTGTACTGGTAAACCCTCTATAGTCTCTATGTCTTGGATGCGTTTTGCCGCCGATTTCTCCCAAATTGAATGATCTTCCAGTTTATGTAGGATATTCTTCGCCTCGATTTCAAGCTCTGTGTCCAAGGTCGAGATTGATGTTTGCGGCTTCAGCGTTTCTGGAAATTCTCGCAAACTTCGAATCATGAAGTCTCCGAGATTGTAAGAGTGGTTGACCGGTGCAGGCCATTTAATTCTTGCTTCCACCGCTGCGTACATGAACTCCTTCATTGCCATGATAGCTTCACCCTCGTCCTTCCCAAGACTGTTCCAAATGCTTGGTTTCTCCTTCTGATACCAGAACTGAAGAATAGAACGGGCGGTTTCGAGAGATACTCTTAGTGATTGGCGCTCTGAAAGGAGATCAAGGAGATGCTTCTGGACCCGCCCAAAGTGTTCAGCCGTCGTGATTGTCGGTACTTCCTCCAGGTTACCTACGATAGGAAGGCCCACCTCTGGATCAAACGTTTGTTGATACAACCATCTGATCATCTCTTCGTGAGTAGATAACATCTCCTCAGCACTCTTGCTTGCATCCAAGTTCATGAAGACGGCGGTGTTGACAAAAGCAAGTCGCGCTATGATTTTTTTGAACCACATGCTCAGCCGTGTACTCGATGCTGTTGTGGGAACTCTTTCGGGCCTGAGGGCAAAGCGATCTGTATAAGTATTTTGCCATATTTTAATAGGTACATCTATCACAGGTTTTGGGATTCCCGCAGCTTTACATGTGAAGAGGTCTGTGAGACGCCCAGAAAAAACAGCGACGAATTTCCCAAGAAATTTCGGGTCAATGAAACTACGCAGACTAGCGTCTTCCCCTGTCACAAAGAAGCTGCTTCTGCTTGATAGTTCCTGGATCAGGTGGTCGTGATTATCAAGTGACTGTTTACGTAAGATGGACTCATTCATGGGTTGCTGTCGGCTTTCATAATTTCCTTCATCAAGTTGAAATAGATCATTCCATGGGAAATGGTGACTTTCATCATCTCGTCCGACGGAAAGTTGCGAGCTTGGACCTGCTGCACCCAGATAGGTCATAGACTCTGTATGAGAGTCGCCTTGCATAAAAGGACAAATCTGCTGATCCAAGAACTCACGTAGATTGCGAAAGTGATCATCTATAAAATTCGGCCCTAACTGCAGTTCATCCACGGTGGAGAACTCTATCCGTGGAAGCGGCGTTTCTGGTTCTCTGACGTGACCAACAGCCCATCCTGTGGGCGGGCATACCATGGAAAACGGATTCTTCAATTTTTTTATAGTGGGAGTCCCTATTAACAGACCTGAAACATCGGCGAACAGAGGCCGACTCGATTGCTTGGCATTATTTTGAGCAGACAAGTTAGAATTGAACTCAGGCAGCGCGAATGAAGCTGGAGGGCCGACATGATAGAAGCCTTGCCTTGGGAAGCCAAGGGTTAAGTCTGAGTGTGATATTGGGGGATTCGCTGAGTTGGAAGGGGCTCGCGGGATTTTGGGCAAGTGGTAATCCGATCTTCCTGGTGCGAGTACCATCAATAGTCAAGTAGTCATGAATAAAGTCGACCAGGAGGGGCAATCAACCTTCGACCGGTCAGTAATCCAGAATTTGCAATAATGAAAGTTTAGTAAGCGAGACCTGGCTGCTCATCTCACCGTTGAGGCTAGCCGATGGTAGGATCCATTCGAGAGGGTTATCAGCGAACTGGGTACCGGGAGTCAGGTTGCCCGTGGGGGTTTCATGATAAGAGGAATGAACCTCATGGCTTATCATTCTCCTCTTGGCACCGTTTGACTCCCATGCCAACCCTGGAAAAAGTAGCAATTTGAGAGGAAGTACCCGTAATCGAGATTACAATGAGTCTGCTGAACCAGGCGATAAGATATGAGTAAAGAGCCCACTTTCCTGGCGCAGAGTCATATATGGGTTGGCTCGCATCGTGACTAATCGTGGAGGCACGTGAGTCCTTGGCAACTGCCACAGATGGCTCGTTGGTGTTTATTAGTTCATGAAGATGATTTACTCGGATCGGCTTCTTTCTAACCGATTGAGTTGATGACAACCCAGCGCACTTTTCGGATGAGAACGCAAAGCCAGGGTAAGCCCATACTGTCCAAAGAGGGCAGGATACTATTGAGGAGAGGAGTATCCTCAAAGCTCTGGAGAACAAAATCATCAAGAACGGATTCAATGGTGGGAGCTTTCCGGAGCTGGAGACACTGGGGGATCTCTATTTCATGAATGGGCGAAAGGGCTGGTTGTCTTGTTACCCTTTAAGCAGGTGGTTACCAACTATAATCTGTTTTCCTGACTGTTTCAACTGTCAAAGTTTCATGAAAACCTTATTCCCCCGGTTTCAAGAAAACACTGGATGAAGGGGGACTATCGACCACTTGAAAGGTGCTAATCGGTCACAGTAGATTCCCGCGGCACGACCCCCAGCAGCACTGATGAAAAGTCCCGAAAGATAGCCTCACGCGGAAAACCGGGAGAGGGAGAATGGTACCGGAGGCGATGTAATCCGGGCATCTCAAACGGGTCTGTGTTCCAACCAGCCAGATCGACGCTTGGGCCGATGACGACAGAATGTCATAGGTTCACAGCGTGGATAGCCCAAGCACCCAGATCCATGGGTGGTATAATGTGTTATCATACAACAACGTATTTAATAGAGCCCTTTTTGAGCAAAGCGTGGGTTCCCCATCACTTCAACATGTCTGATTGGGGACCTATACTAGTGAGTCCATCATTCTATTTAATAAAACTTTCATTGCAGAATGAGTTTGAAAAAATGTATTAATATAATAGAGGCCAATCAGCAGTTAGGTGTTATCACCTGAATGCAGAGTGATTGGAACTTAGAAGACACTAGCTAAGATCACTATCACTTTACTTGAACAACTCAGTCACAAATTTACATGGTGGCAAGAGACAAAAATTTACCACACCATCTGTACAGTCAGTAGACAAAAATAATGGTACTGGTGGACCTGAAACAGTCAAGTTATTTTCAAGCATGTGTTTCAAGCTAAAACCATTGTCCAAAAAGTGACATGTATTTACTTTGATTCAAGGGATTAGATCCTTTAGCATCTGTACTGTGCATACAACACAATTGGAAGTTCAAAAAATATTGAATTATAAGTTTTTTAAAAAAAGACTTACAAAGAGCAAAACCTCAAAAACCATGCTGGATGAAAAGAAAATTAAAAAATTTAGTACCAACCATATGTTTTCTTCTTTATGAGGGTGTGAGTGAGAATAAAAAGGAATAATTTTAATGATAGAAACATTAATATTGAGAGTTTCTAAAAACAATTCACCAGGGCAAAAATGCAGGCACAAGCTAGCATGCGCCACCCTGTAAAAATGTTTCAACTTGGTTACAACTAAGTTGTAACTCTGTCTTAATTCAGGCAATCTATTCAAATAACTCCCAAATACCCAAACCACAACTTCTGTTCAAATACTCTACAACCAATGTGCAATCAAATATTATTCATGCTTGAAAGGAGTTTCAATTGTAACTCAAAATTTCTTTAAAATTGCTAATATATTTTGGTGATGTATGATCAAAAAATCAGTTTGATATAGATTATACCATTTTTTTTAATTTTTTCATTCTTGGAAATTCTTTATGAAATTTCAAGTATCATTCCAAAAAAAATAAAAATTAATTAAATCAATAAATCTTGGGAGAATGTGAATGCTGCAAATCTGGAACTTGAAATTTGGAACACAACACCACCCCAGCTGGGTCACTATTCATTTTGGGAAAAAAACATTTGTATCCTGTTTTCAAATGGTTCTTTGAGCTAATATATTCACCAGGATGTGCCTGTATATGCATCACAAATTTGATTAAAACAACTTTATTGCAGGAATATTTAATCAAGGCTTTAAGCTTTGAAAGAGATTCTCATAAGCTCATTATTTCAAACAAAAATAGATATCCAGAGTTTAATTAGATACTTTATTCATACTGAAAAGATATTGCTCAACTTTAAAAAATTGTTCAAGGGCTTTTGACCAATGTCTTTGGTTGACATTGAATAGGACCCTCACTCTTGTTTCTCATTTTCCATCATAGTCAGGAAGGTCAACATTGAGTTTTTGGAAAAATGATCCATGAAGGGCATGACTTAAATGAACAATAAAAGCATAATCTTAGCTGGAATTCTTAAAAAATCAAACCAATTTCAAATTTAAAAAAATAGCTTTTTTATTGTTTAATATTGTTGAATGATTATGCAGAGCTGGATTATTAGATTCATAAAACCCACAACAGAAGTGGATAGAAATAGTTGGTGAGTCAGTAAGACAAACCCAATCTATAATGTCTTTCCGTTTTTTTCCCCCTTTCTGATACTCCCGTTTGGTGGAACCATTGTAAAAAAACAATCAATTATGATAATTTGGAAGCTATGATTATGAAATGGCCCTCCTGATTTACCTTCAGCTTTCTTGGTTAGATATCTTTTCATGATGGAGTGTAATCTGGTTTTGGGTTTTTTCATTGAATCCACAGCATATTCTTTGTACTGAATAAATTCTGAAATGTCTTGAACAGGGTGTTCTTATAATACATCATTGATAAATTAATCAAATAAACTTTTCATCATTCAACAATTCAAAAGTCCTGGCCGCTACCCTTCCAAAAAACTTGGTTAATTTTCTTTTCAACTAGCAAATGGTCCAGAGGATTTTATGATTAGAATTTGGTTGTTTTATTTTGCACCTATCACTTTTCTTAAAATATCTCTTAACAATCTAGAGACTCCTTTATCATTGGGTAAAGTTTAGAAAATTGCTTTCTGGCAGTTACTTGAGGGGTATTTTAGTACTACAACTATTGATATGATAGAGGAATACTTAGGGTGTTTTTGAATTGCCTGCACCTCTAAGTACTACATCAAGCCTCTCAAAAATAAAAGAAAAGAGATTTGTGGCTGATTTTCAAAGAGAGTTGCTACTATAGTAGTCTCTATCAGACCTAGGATTAATATTTTCAAGCTTGATAAGGAAGGAGTGGTGGAAAAGATAGGTGACTTGGAGTATATAAGCTGA
The DNA here is from genome assembly GCA_025617555.3 of Puccinia polysora. Taxonomy (NCBI): domain Eukaryota; kingdom Fungi; phylum Basidiomycota; class Pucciniomycetes; order Pucciniales; family Pucciniaceae; genus Puccinia; species Puccinia polysora. The sequence continues at coordinate 33,881,563 of CM062617.1, read as the reverse complement.
GTAAGGGAAGAATACTTTATCTAGTCTTATACTCTATATATTTTATCTTGTTTTCTTGATTGCTGATGGATACTCCTTTGATGCTACAGGTGATGATTGAATAAGGTTAAAATTATTGAGCATACAGTTGATAACTGATGGTGATGGAGGCAGATGATAATGGTATGGATGGATCATGATGGATTGTGATGGGTAGTGATGAGGGTGATGATTGATTATGGTCAACATAGGTGATGATGATGATTATGGATGATGATGGTGGTGAATGATGATGGTGGTGGATGATGATGATGATGGTGGGGGTGGTGGTGATTTTGATAAATTATAATGATGATAATGATGGTCAAGGTAGGTGATGGTGATTGTCAAAAGGTATGGGGTATTGGTTGATGATGGTTGTGATGGATGGTGATGATGAATGGTGATGGATGTTGATGTTGAAGGTAGGTGGTGATGATGATGGATGGTAATGGATTTTGATCATTGATGAGGATGATTATTGATGATAATGATGGAGGATGGGCAAATTATGGGGTAATGGTTCATGAGAGATGGTGTTGGTTGATGGTTTCAAGTATGGGGTAATGGTGGATGAGTGATGGTGTTATAATTTATAAGAGTTGGTTATTGTTGGGGATGTTTAGAATCCTTTTAGATTGGTTTAATATCATTATAAAGAGTTTATTATATTTTTAAAATGTTTTAGCACCTTTGATAAGGGTTTAGTACCTTTCATAAGGGTTTACTACTTTTTATAGGGGTTTAGTACTTCTATAAGGGGTGACCTTTTTATAAGGGGTGACCTTTTTATAAGGGATCACCTTTTTATAAGGGGTGACCTTTTTATAAAAGATGACCTTTTTATAAGGGGCAACCTCTTCAGGCTGAGGACCTAAGAGGATGGGGGAAAATGGCTGGAGAGAGGCCCTCTATTTATAGAAATCAGGGGGCATGCCACCTTTCACCAAATCTGTGATTGATGGTGAAATGTGTTGCTGGCTGAATTGTGGTTCTAGGTTTTTGGAGTGGTTGACTTGTGGGTATTGGAGTGGAACTGCTTTTCTGGAACATCCCATAGGTTTTCCAGCCTGGCTGCCTTGTGGTTAATTCTGGGCTGGGTAATTACATATTCACTTCTGGTATACATATATTTTGGCAAAGTGCTGGTTTTGTTGATGTAGGCTTTCACTTGCATTTTCTGTCAGTTTCCCTGTTATGGCTGGGTGTCTTTCACTGATATGTGACAGCTGATTGTGGATATGGGTAGGCCAGAGTTGATCTGGGCTGTATCTCCTAATCCATGGGAGATAAAGGGGTACTTTGGCTGGGTGAATATAGGTTATTTTTGGTTTAGAATCCATTTTTGAGTTTATTTTGAAGTTTGGAGCTTTCTTTATACTATAAAAAGTGAGTCTGATGACTTTAGGTTAGATTTTGGAGCACCCCAATGTTTTTACAGGTAGATATAATCAAGGAAATAAAATGGCAGTGTTGCTCTTTCAAAAGGGGGAAAACAGATTCAAGGTATTTTAAATTGTGGAAATTGAGTTGCAGCCCCTTAAATATATAATAAAAATCCAGGTTTGATGGAGTTATCCATGTTCAAAATCTGGGTGTCACCCTCCAAGGTTAAGGGACATTGTCTTCTTTAATATGTTGAAATTTTCAATTAGCCTTGCTATCTTGCATTTCATCACTTGCACTCAGCCTCACTCATTTGCGCTCACAATCATCTAAGATTTACCTATATTATGTGGGGTGGTTGTGTGAAAATTGGATTGGGTGTTTAATTGCATGTTTAAAAGACTACTGACATGAATTGATTCCCCACAAGTTTCAAAATTGATACAAAAATGTTCCCCAGACCTTCAGGCAAAGGTCTGGGGGACACTATATGCATTCAATACCGCAGCATGGGTAGTATAGGCAGTTGGTGCCAATCTGGTGCTCTTAGTTGAATCAGTCTTAGCAATACAAGTCCCTTGACTGGTACCTCTCTTCTACCACTTGGAAACAGGTAATTTTGTGGTTCTCTTAACAATCAGAAACTGGATGTTTGATATTGATCCAGCTGTGGCTTCAATTGCAGTCTTGGTGCCATTGGTTCAGGTATAATAGACTCTAGGTCTTCCATTTCCTCAGCTTTTACATTGTCTCTTCCACCCTCTTCATCCTTGTTATAGACCCACTAATATTGATCCAAAATCTCTTTAAAATCAATTTGTAATAATTTTAACGCTCCAATTGTTATCTGGACTGTGAGTCAGAAGATGTTTCATACATTTGTTACATTGATGTTTGTAGCATTATGGTTGGAAGGGCTGGCATAATTGTTTGAACATGCTTGCAAGATCTCATCAGGGTTTCCAAAAAAGCTTATCTTGATTAGTGGGAGTACAAGTGGTAATAGGATTACAGTAATATGAAATCCAAATAAACTCAATCTCCTGAGAATTGCAACAAAAAATTAATGGCAAGCTCCCAGTCATCAAATAAACTCCATCTAGACCCCAGCATCTGTGATGATGTGTGACTCCAGGAACTTTCTATATGAGCATATGTTCTATCAAGGATGTTGGGGCACCATGTAAAGTTATTCAAAAAAATTTAAAGTGGTAAAATTTACTTGGCACTATGCCAAGTTGTTTGGGAACCTTGTCAGACACTTGGCGCTGATCAAAGCTGGTTGCAATGAACCACTGACCACTCAGTATTTAGATTTCTTATCTAACAAATGATGAAAAAATGCAGTTATTGCTTTTGAACCATTCATTTAATAATTCAATACTTACATGTATACACTATTTGAAGAAAAAAAAAGAAAAAAATATTAATTTTTTTTTGGAATAAACAATTGATGAAAGACTTTCCAATAGTCTAGATGAGTAAATTTGAGGGAGTTAGTTTGAGATCATAGTTCTGATTTCCAAGATTGCCAATATTTAAGGGGCAGGTGTAGCATTGGATGAGGGGATTGAAGGTGGGGAAGGAGGAGGGGAAAATGATGATGATGATAGGTTGGAATGACAAACAAGGGACAATGGAGCATGTAGGGGTAATAGGTAGGAGGATAGCCAATTGGTAACTGATTAAACAAAATCAATGAGATGGCATTGATGATGAGCCAATGAGATGTAGCAATGATTGATGAGGTTGAGGGTTGGAATGGAGGATGAGTAAAAAAAAAAAGATCAAGTAAGATAATTATATTGATCCCAAAATAAAAAAGAATAAATACAAAAATCAGATTAAAAAGAAAACTCACTTTTTTTAAAACCAAAGAGATGATCAATGGTTGGTGAACAGTGGAGCAGAGAGAAGCTGGTTGGAAACGTGCAACGGGCTTTGATTGGCATCCAAAAAGCATGATTTGCCCCTGCAAGCCCAACCCAATCAAGCTTTCTGGGCGCCTATCCAAGTCCAACTTGTTGTGCGCCAAGTTGACTTGGCCTGGTTCCCAAAAATGCTTGATACACCATACTAAAATTTTTTCTAAAACTACTATATTTTTCAAATTCTTTCAGGAGTAAACCTATTCTTCATTTGAGGATTGTGCCACACTTGTCACATATTCAGTTGATCTTATTCACATAAAAATTGTCAGCTTGCTACTATTGCAGAGCAAGCTGCAAAATTAACAAAATAACATAAATAAAAAAAATAAATAAAAATCTCATTAAAGGAGAAATAATATTAAAAATATTATTTCAAATTCTGAATCTACATAAAAATTAAGGTAGGGTCACTCACTGACACCTACCTCAAATTCCTACTTCTCATATTTTTAAATAAATTATGAAGATGTAGAAAGAGACAAGGCATTGGGATTTTGGCCATTTTAATGTTTCACATGAAACCCCACATACAGGTTTCACAGTGAATTTTGTGACAGAATACAAGAATTCTGTGATTTGGAGAAGTTATGGGTGGAAATGTGATTTTTCACAATTCCTGCACGCAGCCGTGGCAACCAACACATCCGCATGCGGCTGAGCAGCAGCACTGCTACTCTGTCAGAATACTCTGACAAGCTGTGTACGCAGCCCCAGGAATATGACAAGTATGCAGCCGTGGGACTACGGGCTGACAGAATGACAGGCGGCTTGAGAAGCCCAAGTACCATGTAAAGGTGCTACAACCTAGACGGGGACATACTACATATGTAATAAATGTCCCTGTGGATAATGAATAATCTAAAAATACATAAAATCATATAAAAATACTTAAATAACCTTTCTACTTATTTTTTATATAATATAATAAAAAAAACCAAATATGTCAAAAATAAGATAACTACTATTTGTAAAATATCTTAAAATAATTTAAGTATAAAATTGTGAGGGATTTAAGACATCAGTACTTCCGTGACATACTAAGGGAACTGATTATGTTAAAAATACTACATGAATTCTCATGAATTATATTTTTCATTCATTATTTTTGAGTAAAAACAACAGAATTTCAAAAAATAAAGAGTAAAATCAATATCATGATTTTACTCCCATCAGCTAAAACATAATGAAAAACCACCTGACATCAGATTACCCGTAGTAATTTCTACTAAGAAAGTTATTAACATCCTGGGAATATTTACTCAGGATAATTAATGAAATAATAAACATATGGATAGATTAGTGTTATTCACACTTCCAAACATCAATCAAAAAGTAGAATAATTCCCATACCCTGTGGAATTAAATTCTAACTGTGCTACAGAACCAAGAACACGTGAAAGGATACCACTGGCTACCCTGCCAGCCTTAGCACCCGTCCCTTTGAGGCCCTGTATCCCTCAGAAGGACAGAAATGGGACTCAACAAGCTATAAATATAGAGCTCTTTTGAGGATATTGATACCCAGAGACCCAGTTATATTTACATCCAGACACCTTTCCAAGGTAATAAAATACTTATAAGAGATAAGTAAGTGATTTATGGGTTTATTCTGATTAATAATATCCTTCCCCACCCTTTTTTATCAATTTAAACTGCTGAACAACCTTTTCAACCCCAGTAATAGGTTTATCCCATCAGTGCACGTCCCAAACAGGTACCTAAATGATTTAATAATAGACCAGTGAGTCTTATTATCCTTTTTCTTTAGTCGCAGCTTGGCTACAAGGCCCTGTCACTCCACCATATATTTTATATATATATTATCTTTGGGCAATATCTCCTTTAAGAATATAAATTAAAGGTTCCAAAGTAACCAGGTATACGTGTTTTCAAAGTGAATTCCCTGGAGAGAGGTGTTAAAGATCCCCAATATTACTGTGGCACCTCTATTAATTTATTTAATAATCAATTTATTAATATTGATTTATAATATTAAACCATAACCAAACCAATCAACCTTTCAATAGCTTTATCCAAATATTTTACAGATTTTTGCTGCATTTATTGAATAATATATTTATTATTGATTCCATCACCTCTGGTAGATAAAGGATAGAAAGGGTCTTGGAATCCAGGAGGCTTACAAATATTGTGTTCTTACTCTTTCCTTTGATATATTACACACATTTTACAAGTAGGAGAATGAAAGTTTGTATCTAGGAGTATATGAACCATGAATATTGTGATCTTTCTCCTCCTTTCCTTATGAAACCAACTCTTCTTGTTCTGCACCCTGACTTCCAGTCTACTCTTTTCTGTATTTAACCTCCTACTAGTACCACCAAGACTCATTTTGAGTCTTCCTTGGGTTCTTACCCACCTTGGAGTCATCAGTGCTCTCTGCTGAATCTCTCAGCTCAATCAATTGTGGATGGGAACCCTGTTACTATTCTTCCATCTTCTGTTATTTGATGCCACCCTGGATCTGTTTCAAGTCTATGTGTGACAGACACATGTGCATTGTATTAAATTTGGAACTGATTTTGATGTTGGATGGGAAAGAATTGCATGTTTTTTATGTTGGAGATATTTTTTGCTTAAAATACAGTTATAACAGAGTTATTTCTGTCAGCAACACCATAATTACAGTGGGGCACATGCTAGCATGTGGCTCTATTTTCACCCTGGTGATTTAAACTAATTTTAATCAATTTTGATTTTTCATTGCCTTGGTAATATGGCAATGATAATCTGGAGAGAGGTAGGTTTGAAGTTTTGGAAATCACTAAGAAATTATTATTCAAGCCCATTAAGCTTCTGATGCTCACATAATTCAAGTCTTCTACTCTCTGTCAGCTTTCAGGTTCCTTGAGCCGCTTGGGTTTATGTTGGCCTCAGGTTGAATTGGAGTTGGGCTGGTAAACAATATAATTCTAAAACTGATTCCAAAGATTGAAATCATACCCTTCCCCAATGGTGTGATCATTTTGATCTTATGAAAAAAATAATTTCCAAAAAAAGAATAAATTTCAAAAGAGGAACCCAAGAATTGGAATCAAACATCAAACATAATATTTAAAAACAATTAATGTCATTTTTTTTTGAATAAACTGAGTAGTCAGGCATTTACATATAGAAAAAAATGATTTTGGGAATGTTGCACTTGGTCAAATGGAGTGGGGCCATAAAATGATATTTTCAGCACTGGAAACAAGAGAACCCAGGCTTCATCTTTTATAATTTTTTTCCCTCTGCTTGTATTGCCTAAATCTTGTCCTTCTCTGAATTTTGTTGTGAACTTCATTTTCATGCTATTGAGTATTGCTGCCTATTTTTTCCTCTATACTATACAAGTCTTGTGAAAGTTCCATTTTCTCCTTTCTTGTTGATTTTAGTGGCTCTCCAGCCTCATCTCTGCCCTATGTTGTCCTCAAAGCTGTGTGGACTCCATGGATGCATATTGAATAATTTTATTCATTTTTGTTTCTCATCTTTTCAAGAGCTGGTAAGCCCACCTTGTGCTCAGTCTAATTAAGCTGCCATTTCTCAAGTGAATAAACTCTGTTTTTTATGCCTTACCATGAACTGGAGTGCACCCTGAGCTTCCTTTCCACACTCCAGATCCACATTGCTTAGAAACATAAGATTTCCATTCTAATCCTTTCAATTACCTTAGCTGGATTTTCTAACCCAAATATTTACACATTTAAAAGCCAAAAGCTCCCTTCTGACTTTGTCAAAACCCAAGCAACAACTCCTTCTCACCATTGATAATTACTACAACTGGTCCATTTCCATGGAAGGAAAAATCAACTTCATAGATGCTCTCAAAATATTCCTTGAAGAATTTCCTTGACCCTTAGAATCTGAAAATGCTAAAATTTTCAAAAGAATAAATTTTAAAGCCTAAAATCTCATCCTTGATCATCTCAATAAGTAAAATCTATCCTATTTTTCAGGATCTTTTTGTTGAGAGATGATTGAATTCTTTTTCTCACTGTCAATGCTTCCCACTCCTGCCTTTATTTCCCAATGAGGAAAATAAAAATATGAAGCTCTCCTCCCTGCAGTGCTCATCCATTCAACCAATCAACATCCCTTCCAATTACCATCTCTGATTGAATTCCCTTTAAATGCACCTAATTACTTCAAAAAACTCACTCCTACTCTTCATTGTTGAAAAAATTGATCTCAAAGCTCTAGCTCCCAGGCTTGGAAAATTCTTTCAGGGCAGCCACTCCAAATCTGAATTCATTTTCCTTCATCACTTCCCTTTCCCTTTCTATTCCTCATTCCACTGCCCATTTGACCACTACTTCATTCTCCATCCATTCCTACAATATCTCCTCATCAATGCTAACTATCATTCTACTCTCAACTTATTGTCCCTTCTCCCCTGACACAATCTCAGCTTCAATCTTGTCTCAAACATAGCCTTTCTTCTGCCTAAATTTCTACACAACCAAAGAATGACCTCAGCCTGATCTCAATCTCAAAACTTAATCCTTTCCCTCCTCTAACCTCATCAAAAACTCAACAACTTGCAGTAAACCAATCAAATTTTCTCCCCATATCAACCAATCATTCCATTGTATTTTCTAGCCATGAGATTTTCAATAAAGCTAATCAGCTCATCCTCATTAAACATTTCCTAATTTGAACTCATTCTCCCTCATAGTCCTCCTCATTATACTTTTCCTCAATTATCAGCTCCTTTATTCAACTTTCAAGTCCCTATCTCCCCATTCATAAGTTTCCTAGCTAGCCTAGTTGTTGCAACAAATGAGACTTCTCCATGTTTTTTGTTCATTTTTTTATTTCAACCATCCTTCAAAGTTGTTCTTCTGTTCCTGTTTGCAATTCAGCTCAATAAAATCTTCAAGGTCGAAATTCAAAAGCTCTGCAAACAGAACCAGCCGGACCTGAAAAAATTACCAGCCCAGGGTAAGCAGACTCAAACCCTTCTCTTCTCAAAACCCTAACTGACTCAATTCAAAACCTAAAAAACTCAAAGGTTTCACTCTGGCAATCCAAAATTCTCACTATCTTTTCCCTGAAAAATATAGCTCATTGGCTCACCTCCATGAAACTGGAAAAGAGCCCAATTGAAGTGAACTTGAAGATAGTCAAATATATCCTGTAAAAACTCAACAATAGATACTACATAAACTGCATCAAGGAGAACCACCTGTTGAAACAAATTTTATTGTGGAACTCTACCAACAATTCCTTTCCTCCTCTCAAACTGCCAATAGATCCAAGTTTTCTTCCATTTACTAAATGTCCAGTTTGACCCCAGCCAGATCAATAGGTTCATCAACCAAGCCAAGGCCTGTCTAATGCAAATTTTATAGATAGGAATAAAGATGGATGAAGACATAATTGCTTACCTTCTGTTGTAAAAATTTCTTCCCAAATTGGAAGTTCTGATAATTTAAATTACTCACTCACTGGGTAACAGCAGAATTTACAGAAAAATAGTTCTAAGATATCTCAATCAGGTCAAGAACAAATCAATCACAGGATCTCAATCATTGGCTCTGAAAATGCAGAAAGATGCCCTACAAGGCAGAAAACTGGCACAATCCACATTCCAATCATCCAAAAGATTTATTCTCCTGGCTTTTCCCTCACCTAAGAACAAACTTGTCACACGGTGTAAGACTCCAAACGGTGCTAAGCCGTGGCAGTTCTGTGGAGGGGAAAGGTGCTGTTTAGGCTGCCCTCCTAGGAGTTACAATAATATTTAAATGTAACCGGAATCAAGGTCCAGAACCTAATGGATGAGAAATCAAAATAAGGGAAGAGGATAAGAGTTGTTGGTAGCGATGGAAACAACACTATCTGAGGCAAGATGGTGCAGGTAAAGACTTGAACAAATAAGTCAAGGTTTGTTCAGAGTTCAATAGAACAAGGCAGTTGTAAGTAACAACGCCCACAAGCTAATAACTCTGGTTGTCAGCAGCTGATTAGGAAAGATCAACTCAATCCCAACCAACCTCCAGGTTCTCAATGAACCTTCCCAACTCTCCGCAATCAAGCGCTTGAAGGGTACCAGATAACTGTGGGAGGCTGAACAAAACAAAAGCAATTTGTTTATGAAGCTCTAGAAGCAAATCAACAACAAATTCGAGCAAGAATATCCCAACACTTCTCAAGGGACTCAAGAATAGCGTGGCAAAATTCAACCTTAAAGAAGAAGGGAGGTATAACACTCCAGGTTTTAAGCTTAATAAAACCCCTTCAATCAAACGTGATTGGCTCCAGAAAGATTATCAAGGAGAGATCAAGACCAGTATGGTCGGAAAAAGGGATCAGAGTGGTATAACACACCCAAGAATTCAGACAGGAATTCTTCTTCAACCAGCAAGGCTATTGGTTGGTGATAAGGATCAAGGTCACAAGGGACAGAGTTTGAGTATGGAGGCTCAAAGGATCAAAGGGAAATCATGGATATACCCGGATAAATTGCTCAGATAAGTGGGGAAGGATGCCCACGGATAAGTTGATTACTGATGATGAGGGAGACAGATGAGATGATATATGATGGTCTCCTGGATGCTGGGCCAAAAGGCAGGGGAGAGCCCCTCCTTTTATAGACATGAGGCCCTGTATACTATGTACAAGAGATACTACAAATAGGTGCGGGAAAATGAAAACATAAAAATAAATAAAAAAAAAAAAAAAAAAAGATGACATGAGGGGAAAAAAAAAGAAATGTTGCCCGCGTCGAGAATGACCGCGGGCAACCAGATGGACACCCGCGACAGCGGTCCCGGGTGTTGACAACAGCTGTTGTCGCCCGATCGGCGGCAACAACGGGGTGAAGGTTCCGACGGCCGCAAGCGGTCGCTTGCGGTTGTTGGTAGGATCAGATGATGGGCGAGGGTAGCAGATGATGGAGAGTTTGAGGATGAGATTGGTAGACAGTTGATGAGAGCGAGTAGAAGAGGGGGAGGAAGAAGATGAGGGTTGGGAGGATTGAAGGATGATGAGGAAGGAGAGTATAGATCGAGCCAGGCGGCCAAGGATCGATTGAAGGCGTGAATCTGAGCGAGGGATGAATCGAAGACGAGAGGTTTGATGAAAAACCAATCCATGGTTGGTTAAGGAATTGACAAATTTGAAGCAGGAGACGCTAGCGATGACGGTGAGACCAATCTGAGAGAGATGGAGAGCGATCTGATGGCCGACCAAACCAGGATTGGCGCCTAGGATGATGATGATCTGAGGATGGGAGGATGATGATGATGATCTGGTGATGGGTCTAGTTCTGAGGGATGAGATTGAGTTTGGGATGAGATAGGATGAGATGGTTGGATGAGAGGAGATGAAACGATGGAGGTGATAGGATCAAAGGGATCGTCGAAGGTGGTTCAACGATTGCTCGCGTCGCCAAAAGTCAGGGCCGCGAGCGCGACAAGTAGGAGTTGAACATAGGAGGGGGGGATTGAAGTGGAGAGACAGGCAAGAGGCCTGTCCTAGATCGTTAGGACAGGGAGAAGTTGAGAGATGGGGGAAAATGAAGGTACCCATAGGGGTACAACCGAAAAATATTTTTTTTTTTTTTTTTTTGTTCAGTGGTGTCCCGGATTGGTCACCACAACGGTAGTATGTGACACCATAACAAATGCAAATTGAACTGGTCTTTCAACCGGTTTCATAGCCTTTTGGTTAGGCGTTTCATCTCAGTTAGGTTTGCAGTTGTGCAAGGTATGACAAAACTAACCATTTCCATCCCAAAATAAACCTAACTCCAACCCCTCTAAAAACAAATCTGCCAACTTTGTCTTCAGATTTGCAATAAGTCATTCTCCTCAGCTGAACCAAAACCAGACCACAGTTGACTCTCATGCCTCCCAGAGTATGTTCAACAACCTATATTCTTTGAAGACTTAATAAATGACAATACAACCATCCAAACTGGAAATCCTGGTGCTTCCATCACATCAAATGGCCTCTGTCTTGCCTCCCTCCTTAAATCTCATGAAAATCTGAAGCTGATGAACTTTCTCCTGGTGCAATAAGTAGAAGTGAACCTCATCTCCCTAGTTCAACTGATTCTTGCATGCTGTTCTCTTCACCGGACCTCCTCTCACAAATTTCAATTCACCCTGAATTCAAAAACTATCCTAGAGGGATACATTCAAGGAAAACCTACTGTTTTTTGAAAAATCTGTCAACCCCAATTGCCACCAATCACTTGTGCTCATCTCCATCTCAAACCTGCACAAAATATTTGGCCACATTGAAATCAATGCACCCAAGTCCTTGTTGAACCACTTTTTGAACCTTTTTTTGGGAAAATACTAAGTGCACTTCATGCCCACTAGCAAAAATTCACAGATTCCCCTTTAAAGGAACCCTCCCAAAAATTTGAGAAAGATTTGATGAAAATCACACCAACCTATGGAGACCAATCTCTCCTCTATCCAAGTCTGGAAATAACTATTTTCTCATCCTCAACAACAGGTTCTCCCATTTCAAAACCTGTATCCCCATAAAATCCAAGTCCAAAGCCACCAAAAAGATAATTAATTTCATTACACTCTATGAAAATCAACTCCAGAAAAACCTCAAGAGATTCCCCTCCAAAAATGGTGGAGAATTCATCAACAAACTATTATCGTCCTTCCTTATCAAAAAAGAAATCATTAATTCCAACTCTGAACCCTTTATGCCTCAACACAGTCCCATAGCCAAACAAGCTAATTGTACCATCATAAAAGCTGCTAGAAAGGCAGTTTTGGAAAAATTTATTCATCCTGAGCTGTGGGATGAAATAATTTCAAGCTGATGTCTTCCTCTAAACCTTGTTCCAACCAAAAACAATTGCATCTACCCTTATAAATGTTATAATTATGGCCAGAAATTAGCTTAGGCAAATGAGCAGTATTTAAAGCAAAAGAAATGCTGGACACCTTGTGTCAATAATTGCTAATGGGCTCTCACAATGGTTCAATACATTGGATGATATTGGTGATGAATTCAATTGGATGATGAATGGATGATGGAAAACAGCAGGGAGAAGAGCTCCTTGAGTACAAAAGATTGGCCTCTTGTGAGCCCATGATACAACACTCCAAAAGGCAAATGTTCCTCCCAAAAATAGCTCTACAGGCTCTACAGGCCTTGTTACTTGGTTTGGGCTACATCAGCCCGCATGGCATCAGTCCCTGTACCCTTACAACCAGCCTATTCCGGTCATTTCTGGTGTATCCACCGTAATGGGGCTGAACCAGCCCCTTAGCTGTTCAAACCCCTGGACAGTTGTCTGTTACAACTGGCCCTGTTAACTCACTTACTGGCTGGTTGCCTCATGCAACCAGCCCCTGGCCATAAAAATGGCCAGGTGGGACCCAGGACACACCTGGGTCTGGTCTCAGACACACATGGGGGGGGTGTAACCAGTGGGCATGCCCCCCCTCTTTCTCTCAAATCCCTGGAGTGGGAGGTCAAATCCCCCTACCAGGGGCCCTGGAGGTTTATACCCCCAGGGCATCATCAAGGCAGGTGGGCTGGGGGGTGGTCAAATCCCCTCCAGCCCGTCGCTCCTCCCCCTTAGTAAAGGGGGGGGGGGGGGGAGAGCACCCCTTTCAATGGTGGAGGGGTGGTCAATTCCCCCCCACCGCCAGTGGCCTTGCTGCAACCAGCCCAGCCACCACATTCAGTGGGGGGGGGGTGATGAGGTCCCCCCCACCCTTACCAGTTGCTGGATGGTTCAACCCAGCCATCCCTCCTCCTCCTCCTTGCAATAGAAAGCAAGGGGAGAAGGAGGAGCCGGGGCCATCAGCCCCAGCTCCATGGCTCCAACAGCTGGCCGCCACCCAGCACGGCAGCCGCAATTGGGGTGGGTGGACTCTATTTTGAGTCCCTCTGCCCCCTACAACGGCCCTGCGTGGGCCTTTGGGCCCCATAAATGGGCCAAAAGCAAAAACAGAAGCCCCAAGCGGGCCACAACAAGGGCAGCAGCCCCAAATGGGCTCCAACATGGGAAGCCGCCCAAAGGGCTGCCCCAAGCCCAAAAAGTGAGTTTAACATACTTTGGCAGGCCAGCCCTTATGGCCAAGTATGTCCAAAATAAACCTTGGGCCCAATTATTCCCATACAAGCCCATCTGGCTGTATTTGCCCATATACCCCACTGGGCCTGTTAGGGCCCATGTACCAGTAGGCCTGTTTCATGCGTTTTGGGGCCAGTTTCCCCAAATCCATGACATCCAAACAGGCACGTATGGTCCGTGTGTTTGTCCAATGGGCTGCAGAGGCCCACATGTGCATCCAATTTGGATTACACTCATAAGTAGCACATGCGTCAGTGCATACGTATTTTAACACACCCCCTTAATCCAAAAGGGGTGACATTTGCATATTAGTCACAAAGCCTTGATGGTTGTTCCTATCTAAAGCCTTAGTCAAGATATCTGCAATCATTGCTCCAGTAGGCATGTAACTCAACACAATCTCCTTGCAGTTAATGGCATTGCCAATATAGTTATAGTGAACATCAATATGTTTCATTCTTGAATGGAACACTTGGTTTTGCGCCAACACAATGGTACTCTGGTTATCAGAATACAACAACGCAAACCCTTGTGGCTTATGTGTATCCTCTAAGACTCTCCTCAACCATTTTGCCTCCTGTGAAGCTGCTCAGTAAGCTCTATACTCAGCCTCTGTTGATGAAAGACTTATTGATGATACCTTCTTGGAAATCCACAACACCAGATTCTTACCTAAGAAAAATATGAAACCAATTGTTGATTCCCTAGTGTTACCATCTGACCAACTTGCATTGGAATGACCAACCAAATCAAAGTTTACTGACTTTTTGAAAAACATTCCCAGACTGTGCGTTCCTTTAAGATACCTCATAACTCTCTTAAACGCCAACCAATGCCTCATGCTTGGCTTCTCTAAGTTTTGGGACAAGACACCGATTGCAAAGGCAATATTGGGCCTTGTACACTGCCCCAAATAATTAAGCAATCCAACAGCTGACCTGTAGTTGTTCCCAGATTGGATAAACTCCAGATACTCCTCATCTGTAAACTTCTCTAAACAAATGTTTGACTGCATGGGAGTACCAAACTCCTTTGAATCTTCTAAGCCATATTGTTTAAGAAGAGCTGCCAAATAGTGGCTCTGGTCTAACTTAATACCATTCTTGCTCTTACTGACTTTCATTCCTAGCACCTGTTGTGCCAGACCAAGATCTTTTATATTGAATTCCTTTCTGAGTGTATCCATGACTCTCTCTTTACCATTTACAATGATGATAATTTCATTGACCCATACAAACAAAATTGCATCCTTTCTCACAAAGAGACAAGGGTTGGCCTCAGACTTCTTGAAACCAATCTTTATCAGTTTCTCACTCATGGTATTATACCACAACCTAGCTGCTTGCTTTAATCCATACAGGAATCTACACAGCTTGAGTAAATATTCCCCTTTATCTGCTGAAAGAAAACTTCTAACACAGTTTTTTTTCATGGTTTCTGGTTTAGTCTCTACTAACCATTCATGAAAATCCTCAGGAATTGACATATAAACAGTCTCCTCCTCTCCAAGTTTTGCATTCAAATATGCTGTTACAAAATCAGCTTGTCTGATTTCTTCACCCAACTCCACTGACAGAGCAATGATGTACCTGAAGGTGGACAGCCTTCCAGTTGGTGAGAAATTTTCTTGGTAATCAATACCCTCTCTCTTCTTGAAGCCCTGTGCAACGCATCTAGCTTTGAACCTTTTAAAAACTCCATTTGTGTCAAACTTCTTGTTTAACACCAATTCAGACCCCAAAATGGTCTTTCCTTTGGAACAGAATCCCGCGTAACCACTTCAAAGACACTATTATTCTCCAGAGAATCAAATTCCTCAAAAATAGCACTCTTCCAGTTGGCTCTCTCATCAGAATTCATAGCTTGGCCAAAGCTATTTGGGTTAGCCCTGTTACCCATTTCTGAACTCAACTCCAGGACTTCATTGAGCATACACTGTTCCTGAAATTTATCTTCCTCATATCCTGCGGCAGCAAAATGGGACTTCCATTCACCATACCTATCAACTGGCACTCTAACCCTTCCACTCCTTCCAACTGGAGGTGGAGGCTCATCAGGTTCCAAAATAACTGATTCCCCTGAAGCAGGCACTAAACCCTCTGGTGGCACATCTGCCAACTCTTCATCTTCTGGAATCACATGTTCCTCAGCCTTTGATGGTGAAATAGGTGCTAATTGTATTTCTTGCTGTGACTTATTCACAACAACATCTTCACTCCTTTTGAGTGGAAAGGTACTTTCATCAAATTTTACATCCCTACTATGGATAAACTTTCTTGTCCCTGGAAAATAGATCCTATAAAATTTACTTATTAAATCATAGCCTCCAAGTGCCTCTGTTCTGGCTCTAGGGTCTAATTTTCCAACCATCTCATTATGGTGGACACTATAATACACCAAGCAGCCAATTGGTCTTAGGTTTGATGTTTTGGGGTACAACTTCCAAAACTGATAATGAGGACTCTTTCCATTAACACTTACAATGTTGTGCAACAGAAAGACTGTACACATCAACTCAGCCCATAAGAACTTTGGTAGACCAGATTGAGACATAATAGTTCTGACTTTTTCCAGTAAAGTCCTATTCATTCTCTTGACTATTCCATTATTCTGTGGAGTACTTGCAGTAGTGACTATATGAATGATACCATAATCTTTCAATAACCTCTTAAACTCTTTACTCAAAAATTCACCACCTCCATCAGTAATAACCCTCTTGATCTCCTTCATTAGAACATTTTGTTTCCAGACCTTGAAGATTACAGAAAACTCCTCTGTGGTCTGATCCTTAGATCAAATTGGTTTAACCAAAACATAATTAGTTGCAGTATCAACTAAATTGATGAATTATCTTGCACCACCAAGGGACTCTGGTGTGAATGGTCCTGCCAAATCAATGGAAAATTCCTCTCTAGGATCATCAGTGCAATCTCTCCTCTTAGAGAACACATTTCTAGTCTTAGCCCCCAAGGTAAAACTCTCACAGTTGCTGTACTTTACCTTATGGCCACTTCTATTGTGATCAACAGTGCTCAGAGCTGAGAATTTGAACAAGCTTGCACACAAAAGCTTGTTTCAAACCTGTCCACTAAGAAAAGTTCTCCCATCCATATCAATAAAAAACCTATCTTCTTTAAGATAACAAATATGGAAACCTTTTTTCCACAACACTCCAAGAGACACAAGGTTATAAGGCAACTCTGGTACATAGAATAATTTCTCAAAAGAAATTTTGAAACCCAAGTGATTTTCAAGAATAACTTTTCCGATTCCCTTAATCTGAATTGTTCTGCCTTTCTGAAAAATATTTACAACTCCCTCATAATTACTAATATTTGAAAATAAATTTGGTTCAAAGAACATGCAATCTGTACAACCAGAATCAATCAAAAAAAGAACATCCTCCTTCAATCCTCCTAATAGGAAAGAAGCTTTATCAGTCACTGATAAGTTCTCATCTTTGAGGTTAAGATTACTCACTTCATAATCAATCAATTCCATTTCTTGATTCTCATCAATTTTGGCCTTCTTGTTGGGACCTTCTTCCCCAACAACAATTTCAATTGGACCATCAAACACCACCATTGCAACGGTTTCAGTAGTGAGATTGACCTCCTTGTCATTCTCTTTGGACTTCTTCCTCTTATTGGCCTCCTTGCAATCTTTAGCATAATGCCCCTTATTCTGACAATTATAGCATAAGACCTTGGAAAAATCCTTTTTTGCCTTCTTGCAAGATTTTCCAGTCTTTCCAACAAGGGCTGTTCCAGAGCCCCCCTTCATCTTGAACTGAAGATCATCCTTTTCAATCCTCCAGCACATCCTCCTCCCCGGGAAGAGGATCCAATTTATAAATAATTCTGATTAAAGAATCAAACTCCTTTGGCAGCTTCTGAAGGATTAAGAGTGAGAAACACTCAGGGTCCATGTTAAGTCCTGATGACTTAAACTTGGCTATGCTAGACTTAGCCTCTGCAACAAACTGCTTACAATTGAAATATTGTAACTTGAATAGTTTATTGAAGGCTATACCCTTCTGGTGAACAGAGTCACCAGCATATTTGGACTTAAGCAACTTCCAAAGGATGCTTCCCCTCCTTCTCTCATCTTCCCTAAGAGTATCAGCAACCCATGTCACATGATTCTCATCCAGATGCCTAAGGATGAGATGATAAGACTTTTTCTCCACTTATGAACTGATCAAAGTTTCATCTGCATCCATTATCTCCCCACAGCAGATTGTGTCCAGCTCACTATCCATAAGGAAAGCCCAAGCATTATAATTCTGACTGTTCAGAACTATCTTGGTGGAGCTAACATCAGGGATATAGGACATCTTTTTGGAAAAATTGAGGTCTTTGAGGTTCTCCAGAGTGAGGTACAAGGGTCTAGATGGCTTGGAAGTAATGATGATGTTGGTACTGTTAATGTGTAATAATTATTGCCAGCAATTAGCTTAGGAAAATGAGCAGTATTTAAAGCAAAAGAAATGCTGGGCACCTTGTGTCAATACTTTCTAATGGGCTCTCACAATGGGGATATATCTTGGATGATATTGGTGATGAATTCAATTGGATGATGAATGGATGATGGAAAACAGCAGGGAGAAGAGCTCCTTAAGTACAAAAGATTGGCCTCTTGTGAGCCCATGATACAACAAGCCAAAAGGCAAATGTTCCTCCCCAAAAGAGCTCTACAGGCTCTACAGGCCTTGTTACTTGGTTTGGGCTACATCAGCCCGCATGGCATCAGTCCCTGTACCCTTCCAACAAGCCTATTCCGGTCATTTCTGGTGTATCCACCGTAATGGGGCTGAACCAGCCCCTTAGCTGTTCAAACCCCTGGACAGTTGTCTGTTACAACTGGCCCTGTTAACTCACATACTGGCTGGTTGCCTCATGCAACCAGCCCCTGGCCATACAAATGGCCAGGTGGGACCCAGGACACACCTGGGTCCGGTCTCAGACACACATGGGGGGGGGGGGTGTAACTGGCGGGCATGCCCCCCCTCTTTCTCTCAAATCCCTGGAGTGGGCGGTCAAATCCCCCTACCAGGGGCCCTGGAGGTTGATACCCCCAGGGCGTCATCAAGGTAGGTGGGCTGGGGGGTGGTCAAATACCCTCCAGCCTGTCACTCCTCCCATTTGGTAAAGGGGGGCAGAGAGCACCCCTTTCAATGGTGGAGGGGTGGTCAATTCCGCCCCCCCGCCGGTCGCCTTGCTGCAACCGGCCCAGCCACCACATTTGGCGGGGGGGTGATGAGGTTTCCCCCACCCTGACCGGTTGCTGGCTGGTTCAACCCGGCAAGCCCTCCTCCTCCTTGCAATGGCAAGCAAGGGGAGGGGGAGGAGCCGGGGCCATTGTCCCCAGCTCTGCAGCTCCAACAGCCGTCCGCCACCCAGCGTGGCAGATGCAATTGGGGTGGGGGGACTCCATTTTGAGTCCCTCTGCCCCCTAAAACCTCCCCGCGCGGGCTGTCGGGCCCCATTAACAGGCCAAAAGCGAAAAAAGAGGCCCCGAGCGGGCAGCAACACAGGCAGAAGCCCCAAATGGGCTACAACACAGGGGGCAGCCCAAATGGGCCGCCCCAAGCCCAAGAAGTGAGTTTAACATACTTTGGCGGGCCAGCCCGTATGGCCAAGTATCTCCAAAATAAACCTTGGGCCCAATTATGCCCATTCAAGCCCATCTGGCTGTATTTGCCCATATACCCCACCGGGCCTGTTAGGGACCGTGTACTAATAGGCCTGTTTCACGTGTTTTAAGGCCAGTTTCCCCAAATCCGTGACATCCACACAGGCATGTATGGTCTGTGTGTGTGTCCAATGGGCCAGAGAGGTCCACATGTGCATCCCATTTGCATTAAACTCATATGTAGCACACACATAAGTGCATACATATTTTTTAAAAAAACTCTGGCACTCCTCCTTTCCCAAACTCTCCCTGTTCCAAACCCTTGGATCCAAAACCATTGTAATAAACAAACAACAAACAACATCCAAATTTTCCAAAAAAGGACTAGAAGGAATTCTGGTGCAATTTGATTTAAATATTCATTCCTACTGATTCTACTGTCCCAAAACAGGCAACGTAATCCAATCTAAACATGAATTTTTTTTGAGAGAATGCCCCTCTCACATCAATCCTCATATCCTTCTGACCCCCTGCTTTATTCAATCCGCTCCAAGAATGAAACACTCACTGATATCTTGAGTTTCTCCAAATCTAATCCACAAGCTTTGCCTTCTGATCCTGCTTTTTCCATCTCCTCCAACTCTTCCCCTGCCAGTCCTCAAACAATCCTTTGTCTATGTTCCCCATGACAAATGAGAATCTACCCAAATCAAAAACTCATCCTTCTCCCAATTCTTCAAATGCAATCTCCTCCAAATCCAATCAAGAGACTGTGGAGAAGGAACTTGTGAACCCTTCAATAAGAAAACTATGCAATCAAACTAATCTCAAACCTCCCATGCAATACAGCTTCATTGCTCAAACCATCCCCAGATGCTACTTGAACTGACTGGAAAAATATCACTGGCTAAATTCAATGAAAGTTGAAACCAACATAATAGAAAAATTTGACATATGGGAAGGGTGCTTCTCCATCCCTCCTAGAAAACAAGCGCTCACCACAACCTGGGTATATCAAATGAAAGACAATCCAAGTGGGGATTGCATCATTTTAAAGTCTTGTCTCTTTGTCCAGGGATTCAAAAAACTCAAATTTCTGGACTATGGTGAAACTTATGCTCCCACCTGATTATTTAACACTCTCCATACTCTTTTAGTCTACTTCTTTTATCACAAGCTGAACATAACCCAAATTGACATCAAGGTGGCTTTCTTAGGTGCTCTGCTTGAAGAGGAAAACTGAATTAAGTGCCCTGAAGGTTATTTCTCAACATATCCCAATCTAAGACCAAAGAAGGCACTACATGGATTGAAGCAGGCCCCTAAAAGTTGGTGCAACACACTGAAATAATGGCTCACCTCTCCAGACTTCAAATCCTCAAAATACAATCGCTGTCTTTATATAAACCAATCTTAAAACCTTTAAATATTTTTCTATGTGGAAAAGTTGTTAGGATTTGCCAAATCCAAATCCTTTTTCTCAAAACTGAAGCAAAAATGCAAAATCTCCCACAAAGCCCCTTAACCAAAATTCTTGGAAATCAAAATTTCCATCACAAAAATTCCTTCTCTCTCCACAAATCAAAGCATATCAACACTGCGCTTGAGCAACTGGGAATCCTCAAATAAAAGCCTATATTCACCCCTATTATGTTAATTATAAAACTGCTATATGATGCAAACAAACAACATGATTCCCCCTGAATCTTGGTATCAATTAAAATTCCGCTACCAGGTACTCAAATTTCATTTCCAGTTGCACAAGGCACACCCTCTAATATGCTATGTAAAATATATCTTGATGTGAAATTTGATCCAGGATTAACCACTGGGATAAAGAAAAGAATGTCTGGAGATACATAACTAAAAAAAAAAGAACTCATAAAAACTATTCTCTGCCCTCTTTCAAGTACAATTTCAAATGTTACAGAAGCAGGTAAAATCAACCAAATCAAAAAAGTCACACCAGCTTCATCCTTCTTCTATATGGCTTCCCTGTGGCTTGGCACCAAAACCTCCAGCCTAACATTTCTCTTTCATCAACAGAAGGAGAGCTGAAGGCTCTATTAATGAAAAAAAAAGAGATGATCTGTCTCAATAACCTGCTACTTGACCTCAACCTCAACAAAAAATTGACCCACTACTTGTACATTGATAACAAGCCTCTTCAAAATATAGTGAATCTAAAATCCCACCATAACACCCTGAAACATGTAGACATCCAAATTAAATGGCTCCAAGAACAGAAGATGGGAGGACACATAATCACTTCCCTCATGCATACTTCAAAATTCTTCCTGACTCATTAATAAAGCCAGCCATAAAACCATTGTTCACTCACCTCTCCTCCAAATTTCTAATGGCTCACATGTAGAAATTCCAGCATGTTGAAATAATTGATCTCACAGCTCCAGCTCCCAGACTTGCAAAACTCTTCCAGTGCAGCCACTCTAAATCTGAATCAATCTCTTGTCCTTTTCCTTCATCAATTCCCTATTCTGTTCTATTACTCATTCCACTGACAATTCAAACACTCCTTCATTCTTCATCCATTTCTGCAATGTCTCCTCATCATTGATCACTATCATTCTACTCTCAACTTATTGTCTTCCTCCCTTCTCTCCCAACACCATCTCAGCTTCAATCTTGTCTCAACCATATCCTTTCTTCCGCCTCAATGTATACTAAACCCAAGACTAATCTCAGCCTCATCCCAATCTCACACCTTGATCCTACCCCTTCTATAACCTCAACAAAAATGTGGCAAATTACATTAAACCAATCAAATTTTCTCTCCTTATAAACCAATCATTCCATTTCATTGTCTATCTGTGAGACTTTCAATGAATCCAATCAATTCATCCTCATTCAAAATTTCCTAGTTTTACCTCATTCTTCCTCATAGTCCTCCTCATTATACTTTTCCTCAATTCTCATCTAATTTCATTCAAATTTCAATTCCCTATCTCCTCATTGATAGAGTTCCTATCTAGCCTAGTTCTTGCTCCAATTATGACTTATCCACTGCTGTTGTTCATTTTTTTATTATAATCATTCTTCACAGTTGTTCTTCTGGTTCTTTTTCAATTTGGATTGAGAAACTCTTAAATCATCCCCTTCCATATCCTTTCTCCAATAAAATAATCCTTGCTGCTCCCTTTATTCATTCCTTTCCCCTTGAATCCCAAAACCAAAGTACAATCTAATCATTCAATTCACCATAAATATATCATCTATACCTCATCCATCATACCAACATCAACATCAATTCCCTCATAATACAATTCAATTTCATCATTCATCCTCAGAATTATAGGTTCCTTCTCCCAAAACTCTACACCTGGTCAATAATCTCCAAGATCTGTGTAGCAGTGAGAACTTCCTTTTGTACTAAATTAATTCCTTTTACATTGCTTCTTCAATTTCTCATTCAATCTTGATTTTAAATCCAGTAATTCTTGTGACTCTTCAATCTTCTTTTCATTGGATGAAATTCAATTTGTTAAAATATTCATGGTTAAAAGCTAAAATTACAAGATGGCAAACCCAGTACTGGCAGACTCCAATTCCTCACTCCTGAAGAATTTGAAAAAATCTATCCCTAATATCAAAAAGTAAAACTTTTCTTTCTGGCCCTTGAATATCCACAGCATATTATCCATAAAATGCATATCCCACTGGTAACATCCACAAAACCAAATTAGTGCCCTGCTGACATAAACCTAGAAATTGTCAGATACATCCTGGCCAAATTGGACAACCAAACCTACCTGAAATGTGTCAAAGAGCATCATCTCACTAATGGAAGGGCCTTTTTGAGATAAATCAACAATTTCTCTGTGTCTTCACAGGAGGCCAACCAATCTTCCATCTTTTTGCAATCTCTGAAGCGCCAATTCAATCCCAAAAACATCAAAAAATTCATCAGCAAAGTAAAATCTGGCCTTCTTAAAATTGGCAAAATTGGGATCTAAATGAAAAAAAAAATTGTGGCCCCCCTATTGTCTACAAATTTCCTCCCCAACTGGACCACTTGAAGACCACCATCACTGATTTGTTTGGTGAAAAAAAAATCAACGGCAATCTAGTTTTACAAAATCTTAATCAAGTAAAGCAAAAGGTCACTCCTGGCTCTCAAGCATCTGCCTTACTTGCACACCAAAAAACTCTACGTTGTAAATCCAATTGGCCTAAAACTCAAGCCAATCACCCAAAATATTTCTCCTACTGGCTCCATCCTCACCTCCGTCCCAATGACTCCTTGTCATTTTTAGACGCCACAATGCCTTTCCATTTCCTTTTAAGTTCACTTCTCCCCAATCCTTAGTCTCAACTCTTGGTGAAAACACTCTCAATCCAAAGCTTAAATTTCCGCACAACCCAAAACAATTCCCCAATAATCTGCTCCATTCCAAATCCTCCATCTGAACTTCACTGCGGATTCCCTCTCAAAACATTTGTCTCCTTCCTCACCTCCTGCTCCTTTCAACGCTTATACCCCCCTCCAATCCTGCTCCTTCTTCTTCCATCCTCCCTCTCTCCAATCCTTCTCTTCTTCAATCCTCTCCTGCTCCACTTCTCTTACTTCTTCTACTGCTCTCTAAGACCAATCCCATACCAACAGCTATCCAATCTCCTTCCTCAACCACCCTCTGAAACCAATCCTAAATTAACCATTTATCTATTCCAGTCTTAAATAAACCTATTCTATTCCTTACCAAACAATCTGATCTCAAATCATCCTCATCAGACTCATCTCCAACCAACCACTCCCAACCTCCAATCATCTTTATCTGACTTGCCCATTGGTCCCAATCAAACTTCTCCAATCATCCTTATCTGACTCATCTCCAACTTTCCACTTGCCCATTGCTCCCAATCAAACTCATTGGATATTTGATCACATGTGAGGAATCAGTACACCTACACAAATGCTTATTCCATTGGCTTGTTTGTTTATTTATAAAATCTTTTCTCTTAACTCTTCCTTAAATTTACTCAAACTCTCAGTCCTTTCTTTAAATTCCATTAAACAAAACATCTCATGTAATAGAAGATCCTGGGTAAGATCTCTCACTTCCAGTTCATTTTCTTTCCCACATTCATTTCACTGGTTGATCTACTATTGTCCTGCTGTATTTCCATTGGTCTCACTTTGAAGTATATATTAAAATCTCCATACAAAAGTTATCATGGTTAAAAGCCAAAAGTTTTGAAAATCTTACCAAGCAAACACAACCAATGGAATCAACTCAAACCATTATCAAGACTATTACTAACTCAATTCCCAGCCTCTTGGACTCCAACTTTCCACTTTGGCGCTCCAAGATTCATACAATCCTCTCTCTTTAAGGTATTTCTCATTGGCTAAACTCCAAAGAGCCTGAGAAATGCCCTTCAGAAACCAATTTCAAGATTTTTTGATACATTATTGCCAAGCTCCATAACCAAAAATACATTCATTGCGTCAAGGAACATTTTCTCACAAATGGAATTGAATTGTGGAAATCAGTAAACAAGTACTATGCTTCATCTCATAGGTTAAATTGATCACGGCTTTCTTTTAACTTTCTCAACCTAATGTTTGATCCCAAGAAGGTTGAGAAGTTTATAACAGATCCAAGGGCTTTTCTCTTCAAATTGCAGAGATTGGAATACAGGTGGACAATGAAATTGTTGCATACCTTCTCCTCTACAAATTCCCCCCCCCCCCAGCTCAACCACCTCAGAACAAAAATCATGCACTCTCTTTGTGATAACAAAATAAATGGAGACATTGTATTAAAACATCTCAATCAAGTCAAGAACAAAGTTGTGGATAAATCCTACACCTCAGCCATTCTGAAAAAAATGAAGTCATCAAATGCAAACCCACCTGGCACAATCCGCAGGCTGGCCAGGATTGCAGCAAGTGCTGGTGGCTCTATCCCCACCTTCAAAAAAAAGCAGTTCAAAGACATGGATTGGGCTTGACACCAACCACACAACCATCTCCACCCCCAAGAAACATTGAACCCATCTAGCCTATATGTTTGCCATGGTTACTTCCCAATCTCTTGATTGAAATCACATCCTTCTTGACTCCGGCACCTCAAATTTAATGTTTAAAAGCTTCAAATTTTTCCCTCAAATACTTCCTGAAAACACCAACTTTCAAACCAGTAATTGAAATGCTCCAATTCCATCACTTGGAACTGGTACAGCAAAACTCAAAACCAGCTTTGCCACCCTAAATCTTTGGAACTCATTATACATACCTGATCTTGCAGTCAACCCAATTTCCCTAGGTCAGCTGATTCAAAAAGTATTTGCTCTCACCCTGCTGTCTCCGCACCAATTTTCAGTCACCCTCAATTGCCAAAGGGAAATGTTAAACTCATGGCTCATTGAGCCGTGTAAAACCCCCCACGGCTCAAAGAGTTGTGCGGCTAACCCAACCTGGTCCAAAGGCGTATTGGATTCCACATGCCACTGGACTGTGGTGAGCCAAAAAAATGGAATGAAAGGGCAATAACATAACCCACGAATAAAATTAACCTTCCAAAAAACAGGAATCAACCAAAAAATCAAAGAAATCAAAAAATGTTGATTTTTTGGTTAAAAAAAATAAAAAAAGAAAAAAATAAAGGGAAACCAAAAATGAATAAAGAATAAAAAAAACTGGGACTATCCAATGGACTAGCCCTAAAGTAAAAAGACCCGAAAAAAAACACAAGTAACTGGACTAGCTCTAAATTAAAAACACCAAAAAAAAGACAAGTAACTTGAAAAGCCCTAAAGTAAAAACACTAAAATAAATTTGGGTTGAAGGAACCCAAGTTTGGCCCAGGGGGTGCCCAAA
The DNA here is from genome assembly GCA_025617555.3 of Puccinia polysora. Classification (NCBI taxonomy): domain Eukaryota; kingdom Fungi; phylum Basidiomycota; class Pucciniomycetes; order Pucciniales; family Pucciniaceae; genus Puccinia; species Puccinia polysora. The sequence goes on along the minus strand of CM062617.1, from coordinate 33,855,690 downwards.
ATTTGGGAACAAATTTGGGGGGGTTGGGCACCCCCAAAAATGGCGGTTTTGAGATGTGTACGGGGGTACACGGCTCAAAATTGCCATGTTGGGGGGGTAAATGGCTCCTACACAACACCCCAGGGGTTGCGCGTGTTTGGAAAGGCCCTTTGTAGTTGTCTATAGGCCCCCAAGGCTCATTTGAGCCGTGTAGAGCCTTACAAAACTCCCACAGGACTGGAGTTGTGACTTTAACATCACCCATTGCCAAAAGATTCTTTAAGGGACAATTGAAGACAAATTACTCTTTTTTAAATAATCCCATCTTGATATCAACCCCATTTCCCATGCTTTGATCTCTCTCTTGACCATTCACAAATGTTTCAGTCACCCTCACCTTGAAAAGACCCAAATCTTGTCAAAAAGCTTCCCCAACCTCAGATGGGACCAAATTGAATGTGTATTATGTGCAAAGGGCAAGCTTAATCAACAACCCTTCACCAATCATCTTCCCCCTAGCAAGAAAACGTTCAGAGTCATCCGGATGCATGCGGACCCATTCATCCCTTATCCCTCTTGGGCTCTTTTTAATTTCTCTTAATAACAGACAAATTTTCAAAATTCAAGAATTTTATTCCAATCAGAAGCAAATCTGACGTTACAGAAAAAGTTATTAAATTTTTCAAGCTCCAAGCTAACCAATCTGGATGCATGCTTAAGAATTTTCACTTGGACAATGAAGGGGAATTTTTTAACAATAAACTTGCATCCTTCTTCATTGAGAACAGAATCAAGCAGACCACCTCCAAACCCTCAACTCCTCAACACAAACCTGTGACCAAGACAGGAAATTGGACTTTCCTTGAGGCATCCCAACCATGTATTATTGACATGAACATTGCACCGCTTCTTTGGGACCAAATTCTCTTCAGCTCATGCCAAATTGTGAACCTCATTCCCTCCACCAAATTGAAAATATCTTCTCATGAACTATGGACCAGAAAAACTCTTAAAATTTACCTCATAAAGATTCTAGGATCAAAGACAATTTTCCTCAATCAAGCTCACAGCCCTGACAAGTTTGAGGAAAAGGGCTCCAAAGGAATCCTGATTGGCTTCAATATGGATCTAAACTTCTTTAAAGTTTATTGCTCTGGTTCAAGGAACATATTTTGTTCCAAAAATGTTAAGATCTTTGAAGATCTCCTTCCTTATGACTCCATTTCATCACTTGAATCTCTTTTTGATTCTCTGCTGAACCCTTCTCAAACCAATCCTGAAATTTGGAACTCCAACTCATCCTCAAATGGTTTCCCAAATGATTCTCCCAATTCATGTCCCCCTTGCATGAACTCACCTCAATCCTCAAACAATAATAAACCTGTCAAACCCCCTCACACATTGATATTGGACTCTGACTCCACCTCAACCTCCCAGAACAATGAAAAAGAGACTACAAGAGACCCAACTTCCTCAAAAAATTAGCAAAATAACCAACCTCCAACCACAAATACACCTTAATCACTTAGAAATCAAAGTCTCCTCCAATAAACTCCACAGTATGGTTTCATTGCTTGATCAGATCCTAGAATTTAAAATGAAGCAACTCACTCCAAAGATAAAAAAAATTGAATTAAATCTATGGAAAAAGAGCTCTCCGGAATAAATCTCTTGAAAGTATGGGAGGGATGTGAGTCACTACCAAATTGGAAACAGGAACTCACCACAGTTTGGGTCTACCAAATTAAAGACAAACCAGATGGCTCCAGGATTTGCTTCAAGTCTCAACTTTGCATGCAAGCGTTCAAAAAGTTGGAATTTTTTGACTATGGGGAGACCTATGCACCAAGGGGGTCCATCACCACTCTTCAAACTCTTCTCATCTTTGCCCTTCAACCTAATGTTCCTATTTGTCAAATGGACATCAAATCAGCATTCCTGCACGCTCTGCTTTACAAGGAATTCTTTTTCAAGAAACCCTTGGGCTACCACTCTCCTTTCCCTTACATCAAACTGAAGAAGGCAATTTACTGAATTAGACAGGCCCTGAAAATTTGGTACAAAACCCTCAAAGGATGGCTACTTGATTGAGGATTTGCATCCTCAAGTGCTGATCCATGTCTTTAAATTGAAATTTGTAACCAACTGTACGTTTTTTTTACATGGATGAACTTTTGATAATTTGGAACTCAGAACAGTTCAGGGACAACCTAAAATGAAAGTTAAAGATATTTCATGACGGCCCCCTGAGCAAGATCCATGGGAACCAACTCATACAAACAGAGGGCGGCTTGGGACTTCTTCAATCAAGGCACCTCAAGAATGGAATCAAGGAACTAGGCCTGTCTGAATGAAAACCAATAAACACTCCAATCACTCCCAAAATCAAGCTCACCTCTGCCAATGACAAAAGCCATCATGCCTTCCTTCAACTTGGCATCAACTACCAATCCTCCACGGGATGCCTCAATTTCATTTCAATTCAAACTTGCCCCAACATCTCTTACATTGTGGCTAGTCTCTCCTGCTTCAACAATTATCCAGGTCTCTCCCATTGGACCAAGGCAAAACACACTTGGCACTATCTGAAGACCTAAAAGTATCTAGCACTCTGGCTTCAGAAATCCATGTTTGAGTATGACATTGGGGTTTACAGTGACTCCAATGGTGGTAATGATCCCAAGTCCAGAATAAGCCAAACTGGCTATATTGTTCTACTTTATGGATGCGCGGTCTCTTGGCACAGCAAGTTTCAACCAACTGTGTCCCTATCTTCCACAGAAGGCAAGCTCAAAGCACTGGTGCTGGAAACGCAGGAAAAATTGTGGCTCGCTCAACTTTTGAAGGAAATGAATCCCTCACTCAAGTTCACCCACACGTCCTTCATTGACAACAAAGCTTTGAACAATCTGGTAAATCAAGAATCTCACCACGGCTGTCTAAAACATGTTGACGCTCAGGTGAAATGGCTCAGGGAACAGAAAGCAAGCCATCATATCATCACTCATCTAATCCCATCAAAGTTGATGCTGGTCAAAGCCCTAACCAAAGCGGCACTCAAATCCTCAGTTTTCCACCTCTCTTCATCAATCCTTTCCACTCACATTGGATCACAGAAATGTGTCATTGTTACACACCAAAATGCATTTTCATTTCCATTTATAGTTCACTTCTCCCGCTCCTTAGTCTCAAACCTCAGTGAAAACACTCAATCCAAAGCTTAACTTGCCACAGAACCCAAAACAATTCCCCAATAATCCACTCCATTCCAAATCCTCCCTCTGACCTTCACTGCGGATTCCCTCTCAAAACATTGGTCTCCTTCCTCACCTCCTGCTCCTTTTGATGCTTATCCCCCACTCCAATCCTTCTCCTTCTTCTTCCATCCTCTCTCTCTCCACTCCTTCTCTTCTTCAATCCTCTCCCGCTCCAATTCTTTTCCTTTTTTTACCGCTCTCTAAAACCAATCCCATATCAACCAGATTCCCAATCTCCTTCCTCCACCACCCTCTAAAACCAAGCACAAATTAACCAGCTATCCGTTCTAATCTTAAATCAACCTATTCCACTCCTTAAAAAACAATCTGATCTCAAATCATCCTCATCAGACTCATCTCCAAATGAACCCTCCCAACCTCCAATCATCCTTATTTAGCTTTCCCATTCCTCCCAGTCAAACTTCTCCAATCATCCTTATCCAAATCATCTCCAACTTCCCACTTTCCCATTTCTCCCAATCAAACTCATTGAATATTTGATCAGATGTGAGTAATAAGTCCACCTAAACCACTGATTCTTCAATTGGCTTGTTCCTTTATTGATAAAATCTTTTCTTTGAGCTCTTCCTTAAATTTCCTCACAGTCTCAGTCCTTTCTTTAAATTAATTTAAACAAGAGATCTCATGTCAGAGAAGATCCCAGGTAAGATCTCTCACTTCCAGTTCATTTTGTTTCCCATATTCTGTTCACTGGATGATCTACTATTGTTCTGTGTTATTTCCATTTTTATCAGTTTGAAATATATCTTCAACTCTCCATAAAAAAGTTATCACTCATCACCAAACTCAAGCTCAACTCAAAAACCCAATCCTTCAAGCAAGGCCACTGCCCACCAGGCTTTCAGCTTTGCCATGAGTAATTCCTCCAACCTGACCAAAGAACAACGGATTCTGAATTCCAGGGCCTCCAAGTGAATTTTCAACAGCTATTTTTTCTTTGATTTTCTAGAGAACAACCAGACCAAAATACAAACAGGGAAATCAGAATCCTAAATCCAATGCACTTGATTGGGCTCCACCTCAATCATCACCTCTCACTCCCCTCTCAAACAAAATAACTCTTTTTTGGTTCCCAAGATTTCTGTGAAACTCATCTTGCTGGGACAGCTGATCATGGGAGGCTTCTCCCTGGTATGAACAGCCTCCAACTAATTCAAAGTTATGCTCAACAATCAGACTGTATTGGAAGATTGTATTCAAGAAAAAATCCTCATTGTGGACCAGTCAACACATCCCACAACACCCCAAGCTTTCTCCTTTATTTCCTTGTACACACACCACAAACAGTTCACCCATCCTCATCTGGGATCAACCAAGATCCTTTCTCAAAATTTTCCAAAACCCTACTGGGGTGATCCTTGCTGTGTATTGTGCGCCAAAGGCAAAATTCACTGGTCCTTCTTCAAAGGAAAATTTCCTCAAAGCAAAGAGAAATTTTATGAAATACAAGCTGACCTCTGCAGACCCATCCAAACAACATCTAGATCATACAATTGATATTCCATGCCCCTGACCAATAATAACCCTTGATTCAATACTTGTATTTCCCTGAGACTCAAATCCAATGCCACAGAAAAAATCATCAAATTTGTTTCCATCCACTCAAATCTTTTCTTGGAGAAAATCAACAGTTTCCACTCCAACAAAGGAAGCAAATTCATGAATTCAAAGCTTGGAACCTTCTCTACCAACAAGGGTATATTGCACACAACCTAAAAACCATACATGCCTCAGAACAATTGCATCACAGAACGGCAAATTTCACAATCATTGATGCCACTACAACTTCCATGCTAAATATGCAAATCCCACTGGAGCTCTGGGACAAGATCATCTCCAGCTGCTGTATTCTTCATAACCTCATACCTTCCCCCAAAAACAAAAAATCCCCTTTTGAACTGTGGACCAGCCCCTCCCCAAAGCTCAAACTTATTTGCATTCTTTGATGCAAAAATCTATTCCTTAAGTGGCTTCAACTATCATCATCCAAATTTGATGAGAAGGGGCTAGGGGTAATTCTGGTAGGATTTGACTTACAAATCTTATTCTATTGTGTCTTCTGTCCCACCATCACAACATAATCCAATCCAAACACTTTAAAATATTTGAGAATCTTCCCTTCTCCTCCTCCCTGCTGCATTACCATGAGACTCAATTTGATCCATTCCTCTCTGTTGAAAAAGAACTGACTTGATTTCTCAAATCTCCAAATTCTCCTCCTCCTCCTCCTCCTCCTCCTCCTCCTCCTCCTCCTTCTCCTCCTCCTCCTGCCGCTCCTCCTACTCCTCCTGCTCCTCCTACTCCTCCTGCTCCTGCTCCTGCTCCTCCTGCATCCTGCTCCTCCTCCTCCTCCCTCTCTTTCTGTTCCACAATCCCTTTCTTCTCCTACATCCTCAACCAACCTCCCTGCAACTCAGCACAGAGATTTTCCCAAATTGAAAAAATCTTCCCCTGATTGCCCCCATAACAATTCCCCAAATCCCTCTGAGAAATCCCCATCCAACTCCAAAGATGAACTCATTACCCATGAACTAAGCAACACATCCTCAAGATCACTCAGAGACTGATCTGCTCTCAAACCACTTGTTCATTAAGGTTTCCTTGCAAGAGTAGTCCCAAAAAATTCTCCCAAAGTCCTTTTATCTCCTGGAATAGCACGTTGGATGAAGTGCATGAAAAGCAAAACTGATGGCATCAAAAAAACAACCTTTGGGAAGAATTTTACCCCTTACCTTTTTTTCAAAAAGCTCTCTTGACTACCTGGGGTTTTCAGGTATGAGGAAAATCCCAAGGGCAACAGGGTCATCTGCCAATTCTTCCCATGCTTCCAAGGCTCTAAAAATGTTGAATTGTTTTACTACATCAAAAATGTTGCACCCACCAGACTGATCACCAACCTACAAACCCTTTAATCTAAGCCTTCCAACACAATATCCCTACTCTCCAAATGAAAATCAAGGCTGCATTCCTTCATGCCCCCTTGGAAGAAGAAAATTAAATCAAGTGTCCCAAAAGATATCCATCCAAGTTTTCTTACCTTAGGCTGAAGAAGGCCCTCTAAAGACTGAAACAGGCCCCAAAAGGCTGCTACAATACTCTTCAATCCAGGGTCCTTAAGCAAGGGTTCATCACCTCCACTGCTGACCCATGCTTATAAATAAATAACTCACCTCAACCTTGGTCTTTGTCTATGTCAACAATCTCCTTATTGTTGGTGAATACAATGAATTTTGTCAGAATCTCCAGAAAAACTTCAACATATCCCACAAAGGACCCCTAAAAAAGATCATGGGAAATCACCTTGTTCAAGAGAGGGAATCCAAACTCCTCCACCAACCCAAAAAAATTAAAACCACACTCTCCAAACTGGGATTTCCCAACCAAAAACCAATCTCCACTCTAATGACTCCAAAAATAAAATCTAGGGGTGCCTCCAACTCAAGACATCCTGAGTTTTTGAAGCTAGGGATCAAATTTTTCTCAGCAAATGGCTATCTAAACTTCATTTTGAGCCACACCCACCCAGACTTATCCTATGCCATCTTGAGTCTATTGTGTTACAATACCAAGCTCAGCATGAGCCATTGGGACGAGATGAATCAAATATGGTACTATGTTAACGCTGTGAGAATTATTGGCCCACAACCTTAGTCAAAGAGCAGTAATTGAAGCAAAAGAAATTCTGAGACAATAATGTCTTATGATTGATCCTAAATATGAGGCAGAGGCAATTGCACAGTGCTGAATGTGAATGAATTGGTGAATAAATTGATGGAAAACAGCAGGGAGAAGAGCTCCTTAAATACAAAAGATTTTGCTCATGTGGAGCTCATGTAAGGACAAGCAAAAGGCAAAAATTCCGCCTCAAATGGGATCTAAAAGCTCTACAAGCCTTGCTACCTGGATTGGGCTTACTGAGACTACTTGGAATGAGTCCCTAAACCCTTTCAACCAGCCTGTACCAGTCAACTTGGTGTTTCCAGCCTTACTGGGATGAACCAGCCCTTGTTGCTGTTCAGACCCTGGCTGGTTGTCTATTACAACCTGCCTATGTTACCTGGTTACATCTCTCTTCTGAACATAATGGCCCTTCCCGTACACTCACAGGCCTGTTTTCCTCCTTCAACCAGGCCGCTGGCCCTCAAAATGACCAGGGTGGACTCAGAATCCCTGTGGGTCAGTCCAAAACCCACAGGAGGGGGGGGGGTGTAACCGGCGGAAATGTGCGCCCCCCCCCCTCTCTATCAGCTAGCTGACCAGCAGGGGTGATGGAATCCCCTGCTGGTTGCCTGGGACATTTCCTGCGCCAGGCCAACAGGAAATGATGGTGGGCTGGAGGGGGATCAGGTCCACCCAGCCCATGGCGCCTCCTCCTTGGTAACAGGGGGAGGAGAGCGCCCCGCTTGCTCTCAAGGTGGGGGGTTGATTGATTCCCCACCCACCTTGCTAGTTTCTTTGTTGCAACTGGCCTGGTTGGTTCAAGACCAACCAGCTTCCTCTCCCCCTTGAAACCAAGCAAGGGGAGGGAGGGAGGGAGGGAGGCAAGGGCCACTGGCAGCCGTGACCAACCAAGCAATGCAACTTGGGCCCTGGACCCGCACACAAGTGGGTGGGAGTACTCCAAACAGAGCCCCCTGTCCCATGAAACGGCCCTGTGCGGGCCTTTGGGCCCTGCAACGGGCCCAGGTGAGAAACAAGCGGCCTCAAGCGGGCCGCAACATGGGCGGTGGCCACAACGGGCCTCTGCAAAATACATACTCTGGCGGGCCAGCCTGTCTGGCCAAGTATGTCCAAAATAAAACTTGTGCCAAGTTAAGCCCAAATAAGCCCATCTGGCTTGAGTGGCCAATCCACCCTGGCAGGCCTGTAAGGGTCTGTTTCCCAAAGGTCTTGTAAAATGTGTTTTGGCACCCAAATGCCCAAAACCAGTAACATCAACATAGGCCCACATTGCCCAAATTATGTCCAATGGGCCGCAGAGGCACATTTGTGCATCCCATTTGGATTACACCCTACCATGCACATTACCTGAGTGAATCCATATTTTAACACACCCCCTTAATCTGAAAGGGATGCCATATGCATACTAGACACAAAAACTTGATTTTTGTTCCTATCTAAAGCTTTAGTTAAGATCTCCGCAACCATTGCTCCAGTAGGAATGTACCGTAACACTATCTCTATGCAGTTCACTGCATCACGTATATAGTTATAATGAACATCAATATGTTTTGTTCTTGAATGGAACACTTGGTTTTCTGCCAATGCAATGGCACTCTGATTATTGGAATACAACAAAACAAAGCCTTGTGGTTTATGAGTATCCTCTAAGACCTTTCTCAACCATTTTGATTCCTGTGAAGCTGACAGGTACTCTCTGTTCTCTGCTTCTGTTGATGAAAGACTTATTGCTGACACCTTCTTAGACATCCATGACACTAGATTCTTTACTAAAAATAATACAAAACCACTTGCTGATTACCTAGTGTTACCATCTGCCCAACTTGCATCAGAATAACCAACAAAATCAAAGTTTTCTGACTTTTAAAACTGCAGTCCCAGACTCCTGGTTCCTTTAAGATACCTCATAAATCTCTTAAACGCTGACCAATGCCTCATGCTTGGATTTTATAATTTTTGTGACAAGATAGAAGCCACCCAGACCGCGCAGGCTGGTTGCAGCGAGGGGGCCTGCAGTGGGAGGGGATTTTATCACCCCCCAACCAGAGCCAGGAAACAAGCGGGGCACTCTCCCCCCCCCCTATTATCCAGGGGGAGGAGCCAAGGGCTGGGGGGACCTGATCCCCCTCCAGACCACTAATCCATAGGTCCGCCAGGGGAAAATGTTGTCCCAGGAAACCAGAAGGGGATTTGACCACCCCTGCTGGTCACCTAGGTAGTAAAGAGGGGGGGATAGCATGTCAGCCAGTTACAACCCCCCCTGTGTGACTTTGAGACCGGAACCAGATGAGTTCTGGGTCCCACCTGGACCATGTGTGGGGCCAGGGGCTGGTTGCATGAGGAAACTAGCCATTATGTGAGGTTGCAAAGGGTTACAGTGCCGGTTGAAACAGACAATCAGCCAGGATCTAAACAGCAAGGGGTTGGTTCAGCCCTGTGAGGGTGGAAACACCAAATTCAACTATGACAGGCTGGTCAAAAGGGTTCATAACTAATTAAAAGTGGGTTGAGTAAGCCCAAACCAAGTAACAGGGCTTGTAGAGCCTGTAGAGCACATTTTGGGGCGGAATTTTTGCCTTTTGCTTTTCATTAAATGAGATCCACATGAGCACCATCTTTTTTATTCAAGGAGCTCTTCTCCCTGCTGTTTTCAATCCATTCATTCATCAATTCATTTACATTCACAAGTGTGCCATTGCCTCTGCCGCAGATTAAGGATCAATTATAAGACATTCATTTCTTTTGCTTTAAATACTTCTCTTTGACTAAGATTGTGGGCCAATAATTCTCACACATGATTCATAACTTGCAGTAGGCTAATTTGTTGCTTCTGTTGTCATTTCCCTCTCACTCCTTATTTACTCCCCTCTCCTACTCTGTTGCTTCCTCTTCCCTCTCATTCCTTTTTTAGTCTCCTCTCCTACTTTCCACTTGTCATCATCTCCAACCACCTACCACGGTGTCACCTTCTAGTTCCTCTGAGGACACCGCAACCTCTCAACTCACTCCCAGTGTGGAATCCTTAAGTGGAGCAAGTCAGCTCACTTGGCTCTCCCCTGACTTGAAGCCCAATCCCTAACTTGTCCGGTCCCCAACTCCAATCCTGACTTCTCCCTCATCTCAACATTCTTGCTCACCCTCTCATCCATGCTCATTGATTTGTCTCCTCTCACCTCCAATTCTTCTTTTCCCTTGATCAATTCAACTCCATCTCCCACTTATCATCCAACCACTCGCCCTTAGTGCTCTCAACCATTCATCTCAACATCTTAACTACCAGCCATTCCTCCAACCACTCATCCCAATCATCCTCCACTGCTCCTCGCTCAGACCTGATCAAAACCTTGTCAACATCACTCTTGACCATAATCTCAGATCACTCAGGCTGATAAGATGTGAGATATCTGTCTGCCGCTATTATAATTACTCAATTTCCTTCTTCTCATCTTTGTTTGATTTATTTTTGTTGCAGATCCATCTCTTTCTTTACAATCTTCTTTCTTTCTTTCATTCCTTACCCTCCTTCTTGTAGTCGCCACTTCCAACATTAGAAAAGGTTCCCTGGGTAAGAATCCAATCAACTTTCTTTCCTTTATTTTCAGGCTCCTTCATCACTGTTGACTCGGAATGCTTGTTAGTTCATTGGTCTTTGAAAGTACCAATTAGCTCCCACTTTTCAGCTTAACATGGTTAAAAGCCAAAGGTTTCTTGTCTGAAGCTGCCCGGAAAACCCTTGACCATCAAAGACCAATGGACCCCTCGCAATCTCTGCTGAAGACCCTGAATGACTCCATTCCCAATCTCAGCGACTCAAACTTCTCCCTGTGGCTGTCCAAGATCACAACTATTCTCTTCCTGAAGGGAATCTCTCACTGGCTCAATTCCTCCAAACCCAATAAGTGTCCTCCGGAGGTGAATCTTGAAATAGTCAGATATATTCTTGCCAAGTTGGACAACCGCACTTACATCAACTGCCTCAAGGATCATGATCTGACCAATGGAATTGAACTATGGAAATCAATCAACAAATACTATGCCTTGTCTCAGACTGAAACCCACTCTAGAGTCTTCTTCAATCTTCTCAACCTCCAGTTTGACCCCAAGAGATTCAAAAAATTTATCACTGATGCTCAATCATGTCTTCTTCAAATTGCCAAGATTGGAATAAAAATGGATGACGACATAGCTGCTTACCTACTTCTCTACAAATTCCCACCAGCACTTGAGCACCTCAAGACCACTATTACCCACTCACTTGGAGAGGCCAAAATTGATGCCAATCTTGTCCTGCAACACCTTAATCAAGTCAAAAACAAGATCATGGGGGGATCCAGCGCGTCGGCTCTGGTCATCAAGAACAAAGCTATAAAGTGCCAATCAACCTGGAACAACCCTCAGGCCAACCATGATCAAAGCAAATGTTGGTGGCTCTACCCTTAACTTTGTCCCAACTATGGTAATCAACAAAGTGGCCCAGAATCAACACCTCCATCCAACGCTCCCCAAAATACTCAAAAATCATCCTCAGCTCATCTTGCCTATATCTTCGCCATGATCTCCTCACCCATCCTGAGTCCTAAACAAGTAATACTGGACTCTGGCGCCTCAAGCAGCATGTTCAACAATCCAAATTTCTTTCCTCACCTTCACCCTGATGAAACCAAAGTGCAAACCGGCAACCCAAGTGTACCAATCTCCTCCCTTGGAAAAGTAACGGCCATCATAACAACTACCTTGGCCACCATCCACCTTCAAAACTCCCTCTACATCCCTGATCTTTCCATAAACTTGGTTTCACTTGGTCAACTCATTCAAAAAGGATGTTCTCTGACCCTTCTGTCTCCAAATCAGTTCGCCATCAGCCTTGAAGGCGCTCAAATCATGTCTGGCATCATTGAGTACAATCTCTTCTTCATCAACAAAGGTTTCAATCTTCCTGCCCTTTCCTATTTGTTCATCTCCCTATCCAATATTCACAAACAATTCTTTCATCCCCATCTTGAAAAGATGCGCCTCCTCTCCAAAGAATTTCCCAATCTCAAATATGACCCAGTCAACTGAATCTCCTGCATAAAAGGAAAAATACACCAACAACCCTTTCAAAACCACCTTCCTCCCAGTCACGAATCCTTTGAATGAACAAATTTACGCCAATGTCTTTGGGCCAATCAATCCACCATTGCTCTCCAGATGTCTCTACTTCCTTCTTCTCACCAACAACTGGTCAAAGTTCAAGACTTGTGTACCAATCAGACTCAAATCCGATGTACTGGAAAAAGTGATAAAGTTTATCAAAATCCACGCCAATCAGAAGGGACAAATGCTGAAGATTTTTCATTCTGACAATGGCAGCAAGTTTGCTAATCATCGCCTTTCCACCTTCTTCTACAAAAATGGAATCAAGCACTCTACTTCCAAACCCTATACTCCTCAACACAACCCGGTGGCCAAAAGGGGAAACCGAACCATTCTCAAAGGGGCACAAACTGCCATGATTGACATGAACATTCCCGCTTTCCTCTGGGATGAAATTTTAATCAGCTCTTGTCTCATTCTCAATATTCTTCCTTCCTTTAAGTACAAAGTCTCAGCATATGAACTCTGGACCAGAACTCCTCCCAAACTTCATCTCATTTGAATCCTTGGCTCCGAGGCCATTGTCCTCAATCAAGCCCACTCCACCGGCAAATTGGACAAAAAAGGCGTAGAGGGTATTTTGACTGGATTTGACGTAGATCTTAACTTGTATTGAATCTATTTTCCATCCTCCAAGTCCATTTTTTGTTCCAAACATGTCAAAATTTTTCAAAATCTGTCCCTTCCATCTTCTGCCTCAAATGAATACCCTAGCTCTGACTCCCTCTTTGATTTGCTTCTTACTGATGACCCTCTTCTCACTGATACCCTAAACTCCCACTTGTCTCCTGTCTCCATCCCTAACTCCAACAATGATCCTTCACCTTCTCCCATCAAAACTCCTCCCACTCAAAATTCCCCTCAGAAAAAACTCATTCTTGACCATCCATCCCCTTCCCACGTTGACACAAACTCCAAATCATCAAATTCTGATTCGGAAGAAGACAAAACTGTTGCCAAGGAACTCCTCATGCCTTCTGCTCCAACCCTTTGTGATTGAAACACTCTCCAAAAACCTCAACAATATGGCTTCATGGTCTGATCCGTACCCAAGAACTACTACAAAGCCACTAACTGCAAAGAAAGCACAAATTTGATCAAATCCATGAAATCAGAATTGACCTGTATTGAAGCCATGAAGGTGTGGGAAGGAAGCTACTCACTTCCTGAAGGCAAAAATTCTCTAAAAACGGTTTGGGTCTACAGAATCAAGGACAGCCCCCATGAATCCGGAGTCTCTTTCAAATTGCGCTTGTACGTTCAAGGATTCAAACAGGTGGAATTCTTTGATTATGGCCAAATCTATGCCCCACCGGATCAATCACGACTCCAAGTACTTCTGGTTTACGCCTGGCACCACAAACTCACTCTCTGGCAGATGGACATAAATTCAGCATTCCTTCACACTCCGCTCAACAAAGACATCTTCATCAAAACCCCTCTTGGCTACAACTCCCCTTTTCCTTACCTCAAGCTGAACAAAGTGCTTTATGGACTGAAGCAGGCTCCAAAAAGTTGGTATAAAACCCTCAAATCCTGGCTCCTGAACAAGGGCTTCATCACTTCTAGCGCCAATCCGTGTCTCTACATCAGCACAGAAAGGCAGCTTTACATGTTTTTCTACATTGATGACCTCCTGATTGTTGGAAATTCTATTGAATTTTGAGACAGTCTCAAGACCGCGTTCAAGATTTTGCAGGATGGACCGCTTTGCAAGATCCTTGGAAACAAACTGGTCAACACCAAGGACGGATACGGACTCCTCCAGACCAATCATATCAAGACCGCACTCAGCAAATTTGGCCTCACTGACTGCAAACCAATCAGCACTCCATTCACTCCAAAAATCAAGCTCTCCAGCGCCTCCAATTATGAGCACAAGGACTTCCTCAAATTTCACATCAACCTTTGATCCTCCACCGGATTTCTCAATTTCATTGCCAGCCAAATGCAACCCAATCTCTCCTACGCCGTATCCAACCTCTCCCCCTTCAACAACAAGCCTGGCACCCAACACTGGCTGGAATCACTGCCTTTACCTCAAGTCCACCAAATAAATGGCCCTGCTCCTTCAAATTACCTCCTTTCAATACAATATATAAGTCTTTGGCGACTCCAACGGTGGAAATGATCCTGAATTGCAAAAAAGTCACACTGGATATTTGATTATGCTCTATGTCTGTCTATTCTTGTGGCCCAGCAAGTTGCAAGGATTGGTCTCTCTGTCATCCACCAAAGGGGAGCTCAAGGCTCTTTTTTTGGAAATGCAAGAAAAAATCTGGCTCTTGCAACTTCTCCACAAAATTAACCCCTCCGCCAATCACACCTACTTCTTGTTAATTGACAAAAAAGCCTTGAACAATTTATTCAATCAAGAATCCCACCATGTTGCTTCAAAACATGTTGATACGCAGATCAAGTGGCTACAAGAACAACAAAACAATCACTCACTTATCACTCATCTCATTCCTTCAAACCAAATGCTTGCCAACTCCCTCACTAAGGCAGCTCTAAGATCTTCCGTAATCAATCTCACCTCTGCTACTTTATCACCTGACATCTGATTACGGCAGCGTGTAGTCATTTCCCTCTCACTCCTAATTTACTCCCCTCTCCTACTCTGTTGCTTTCTCTTCCCTCTCATTCCTTATTTACTCTCCTCTCCTACTTTCCGCTTGTCATCATCTCCCACCACCTACCATGGTTTCTCCTTCTAGTTTCTCTGAGGACACCGCAACCTCTCAACTCACTCCCGGTGCGGAATCCTTAAGTGGAGAGAGTCAGCTCACTTGGCTCTCCCCTGACTTGAAGCCCAATCCCTAACTTGTCCAGTCCCCGACTCCAATTCTGACTTCTCCCTCATCTCAAAATTGTTGCTCACCCTCTCATCCATGCTCATTGATTTGTCTCCTCTCACCTCCAATTCTTCTCAACTCCAATTCTTCTTTTTCCTTAATCCATTTAACTCCATCTCCCGCTTCTCATCTGACCACTCGCCCTTAATGCTCTCAACCATTCATCTCAACATCTCAACTACCAGCCATTCCTCCAACCACTCATCCCAATCATCCTTAAGCGCTCCTTGCTCAGCCCTGATTGAAACCTCATCAACATCACCCTCAACCGTAATCTCAGATCACTCAGGCTGATCAGATATGAGATATCTGTCTGCTGCTTGTATCATTACTTGATTTCCTTCTTCTCATCTTTGTTTTCTTTCTTGTTGTGGCAGATCCATTTCTTTCTTTACCATCTTCTTTATTTCTTTCCTTCCTTACCCTCCTTCTCCTAGTCGCCACTTCCAACATTAGAAAAGGTGCCCTGGGTAAGAATCCCATCAACTTTATTTCCTTTATTTTTATGCTACTTTATCACTTTTGAATCGAACTGCTTGTTAGTTCATTGTTATTTGCAAGTACCAATTAGCTCCCACTTGTCAGCTTAACAGCTTCTTCTGTTCATCTCTGCTGGGAATGCTTATAATACAACTTGTATACAGTTTTGTATGAATGACCATGAGGATTTTCTTGAGTATATTTAAATTAAAATTTTCCTTATCAAAGAGAGGTTTTTAACAGCATGCACTTGTGTCAACCTAGACTTTGGAAATGAAACAATGGCTTTGGAAGAAGGCGCCCATGCTACTTTCAAAAAATTACTTGCCGGATCTTTGGGGAACATCTTTTATTTGTGGAAAAACCTGGAAGGAACCATTGAAATCCAAATAAAATCAGTGCATGCATTGCTCAACAACTCTCAAATAGAGTTACAAACTGTTCTTCCAAAAGAACTTTCACTTTTGGGTTACAAATTTTCAATTGAGGCAATTAAACTCATTTGGGATCAATTTTAGCAGTCAAAGCGCAACATGATGTAAAGTTTTTCTAAATTTAATATTTAAAGACAATTGGCTTGCCATTTTCCCACATTTTGGAAGAAATACTGTTGTAAAGAGGATTTGTTGTTCCTGAGGATTTTCATCCTCAGTGGAGGTTAGACTATAACTCTTCCAGGTCAGTAAATTTGGTTTTGGGGTTTTTTAAATGGTACCAATTATTTGATTGAAAGATTAATTATTGTTTTGCTTTTTGAAAGATTGACACAGATCCAGTGATTCAAAAATCTAAATTTTTGAACAAGCTAAATTCCATGGTTATAGGGAAAACTTAAGAATTTTGATTGGAGATTTTAAAGTCCATGGTCAAGTATACAGATACTTTGATTTCCAAGCCAAGGCTCGAGCCAAAGGTATTAAGGTCCACATGCATTCAGAAAAAATTGAAAAACACCTCAAGTGAACCTCCAAGGTTCAAGCATGTGGAAATGGAACTTAATAGGGTAAATCAGGTCATAAGGGAACCACAAATACCAAAGATAGGAATTTGTTCATTTAGAGAATTGTTCATTTTTTTTAATGAACTGATGGGAAATGATGATTCTATTAGAAGTCTATAGGCTCAGAATCTGAATTTCATAGTTCAGAGGAAAAGTCTGAAATTGAATTAGGTTCCCATCTTTTTGAATCTTCTTCCTCTTGTGAGAAGAAGAAGAAGTGGATAATTAAAGAAGAAGTGCATCTTTGATGAGTATTAATATAATTCCTGTGATTAAGAAAATGAATACTCAGTTGGTTTTTATCTTAGAAACCAAAATTGAAATACCTCAATCAAGTACCTGAGAACTTACAGAAGTTTTTGGGGGAGGTTTAGGATCTGTTTAGTTATGGGAATTGCGGATTTGGAGTGATTGAAAAATGACTTGGGTACAATGACCATTGATGGTTTAAAGTAAGAAAGTAAATAATTGAAACATTGAGGAAAAATAAGACATGCTAATCTATTATCCTTGGTGGAATTAATGATTTTTAAAAGATAGAACAAAGACTTCATGTTACTGAAATCCATGAAACAATTCCATTGTCAAAATGGATTGAAAATCTAAACATGGGCCAATCAATAGCTGAAAATTATGGAAGACCAATATGCTTAATTTCATTGGATTCATGTTGTACCAATACTGTTATGAAAATGGGTTAAAAATAACAATCAGATGCCATCTTTATTGGATTTTGTTGAATGTTAAACTTGGTTATTATTTCACTTCATACTTTATAATCATGGTTTTTTCTTCTTTCTTTCATCATTTATTATTTTATTACTATTTTTATCCTTCCCCTTGCTCAAACAACCATACACATGCCAAGTCAAGATGAATATGCATCATGTTTCCGCCAGATCGGCACCCAGATTTTCTCTCACCAAGGATGCAGGTTCTTTCTTTTCTTCTACACTGCCTTCCTTTTCAAAACCCTCAATCCATTTATCTTCACATAGCTTGTCTTTGTTACATGCTTTGTGTCAAGATTACTCACCTGAAAAGGATTTACTGGGAAGGATAAGTCATCACATGAGTTCCAAGATAATTTGGTGCTGTAAGCTATAGCGTGACCATCTGTGGTAGCACGGGTGTGCGCGTACAACTGTGAACACTCTGGATAGAGAGAGGGACTCTATCCTCAATGGTCCTCAATCTCTGTCTTGTCTTTCTTTCCTTCTTTTGGTTTTTTTTTCAATAGACATCTCTTCATTCTTTTTTTCTTCTCTTTGTTATTTGTTTCTTTCATTCTTTCATCTCTCTTCACCCTATGACCACCATCACCATCCTCAACACAAATCAACTCTCAAGTCTCAATATCACTCAAGTTGACTCCAATATAAGTTGCAATCAAACCGTCAATCAAATCCTCAAGATCAATCCTCACTACTAATCTAGAAACATCAGCTGCCTATACGTAACTGGTGAGATCAGTCCATGTTATCTTAACTTAAGTGGAACTCAACTTTTTTCCCTTCTTTTCAGTCTCTTTCAACCTTTCTGTGTCCTCCTACTGCTCCTTTGTCTAGCCATAGTCAAGCACCAGTTACCTTTCTTCTGTGTTGGTTTTTCTTCATGTAATGCTCAAAAGCTGTCATAGGGTTATCTTCAAGATTCTCATGTTTTCTTCTCATTGTCTTCAAACAGCCTGCTGGTCTGAAATTCAAATCATGATTCAATAATTTATAGGTGCAATCATCACTTATTCTTGAACTTTCCTTTTTGACTTCTCTTACTCAGATCATTCTTTGCTTCCAAATCCATCTTAGTGGTTGCCTGATCAATTCTAGAAGGGGATTTTTTTTGTGCTTTTGTCTGCTTATTGAAGGTTCCAAGTCATTTGAACAAATCAGCTTGGAATCTGGTTTTTATTAACTTGTCAATTCTGAAATAAAACATCAAAAAGTTCCAACTGATTTTTTAACAATAATCACTGGGTTCATCTTGTACTTGGGGGAGATATGATTCCAATACAGCCCATTTTTCCAAAGCCTGCTTCTTTAAAATATAAAAAATCTTCTTTTTGGTTTGATCATCTCAAATATCAACTTGAGTTGTATTCTAAATAATGAAAACCATATTTATTTCCTTGTTGGTTTTGGTTTCTGGTTCTGATATTGTGATTCTATTAATATAAAGGGTTATCACATTTTGAAAATCATTATTTTTAATGTTTTGATTTAAAATCATTATGTTAATTTCTTGAGTAAGATTTTATTTTTAGTTCAGTGTAACTTGTGTTGCGCTGATCCCATCATAAGGATTATTTTTACTTCTGGTCATGGGATCAGCTTAACACAAGTGGAACTTGTTTTTTTCTTTTGGTTTTTTGCTGATATTGTAATCTCTTTTGAGGGAAAAATTTTTTTCTAAAAAACTGATTCAATTACCAATAAAAAGAGAAGATCATTTGGAACATGATGGAGAAAAGAATAATCTAAAAATTTTGAGTAATGATAAATTAATCAAATATTAAGTCTCTGTAAAGCATGTCACATAAATATCAACAGTCCAGAAACCCTGGTAAATCATACTAATTGATAAAATAAAAGAAAGTATGAGAGGAATAAATAAAACAATTAAAAGAAATTCTTATGTATTTAATTTTAAAATTCCCTATAAAGATAAGAATAGCATGGAATATCAGAGCAGAAGAAAATTTCATGTTCATTGTGTTCCATGGTAAAACAATGAAACCAAGTAGAAAAGAATTTTTCAATTCTTTCCCTCTTAGCCTGTATATGGTCATATTGGTGAGGGAGATCTTTTTTATAAAAGACACCCTCCGCCCAGTTGTATTTCCCATTCATTCCTGAATTCATATACATTCATTTTTATCCTTTGAATCAATCAAATAAATTATAATTTATTATAAACAAATTAAATACTATCAATATTATCTACCAACTATATTGCTATTGCTAATACATTATCAGGAACAGCGACCAACCTGTTTGGTTTAATTATTGTGCTTTGTTTTTTCTTGGTGGCTCTTTGTCACATCTGGTTCCTAGTGGCCACCTTACTCGCCTTGATTTGATCTCATTTGTGTTTTTATTTGTATTTGTCTTGACTTGGCCATATACGGCTGTCCTATTTGAAGTTGTTACTATTTCTTTTTGGCTAAGTACGCTATCCATTTTTGTTGTTGTATTTTTGGTGGCTTTTGCCATATTTGGTCTTTGGGCATCTTACTGATTTTCATTCAACTGTATTGGTCGTCTTACTTGTATTGGTATTAATTTGGTCTCAATTGACCATCTTACTTTTTTTTTTCTTGGTGATTTTTTTCTGAATTTTGTTTTGATTGATTGTCTTCATTTTCTTGTCTCAGTGGCCCATTGTGCCATACTTTGCTTTTAATTGTTGCTTGCGCTTTCAATTTTTGCTTGCCTTACCAAATCTGGAGGGCTGTATTTGTTTTGCTCATCATTATCCCACCATTTTTTTTGCAACTCATAGATAGTTGTTTTCTTTGGGATCATCTGGCTTGTATCCTTTGTATTTTCTGTATTGAATTCTCCAAACCTTGTTGTCTCACCCATCTTTTGGCCCCCATCATATTTTATTTATCATATCTCTTGTCCCTATTTCCACAGCTCACTGTTTTACTTTGCAGCTTGCCATTGGTCATCTTGCTTGTCTTGCTTTCCTGGTTGCCTCTTTTTTCACAATCAACTCATTTTTTATTGCTTGTATCTCTTTTCTTCTCCTCCAGCTTGTTGTTGTTTGATCTTTTGTGGATCCCATTTGTGTTTTGCATATCTCATCCTTTCCAATTCTATTCATTGCTTGTTGTGGTTAATTAATGTTATCAATCATAACATCAAAGATCATAACAATAAGAGAATTCAATAAAAATGAATGTTTCAACGCTCACTAGCAGACTATTACTGAAAGAAGAAAATTATTTCACTTGGACTACCATGATGGAGCCCAAACTTTATTTTATTGGAGCCTTAGATCCCATACTAGGATATTATCCTAGTAGACTTGAAACTAAGTATAAATTGAATAGAAATGCATACAGCCTTATAGTTAGACACTTTAGTGAATCAAAACTTGCTTATGTATCTAGTACACTTGATCCATCACTTATGAGGAATGGTCAAGCACTTTGGAAGCTCTAAAAAAAAGTACACGGAAAATGATATTGCCAGTCAAAAATTAGCATCTTCTAAGTTGAGCAAAATTGAATTTCAAGAAATAATCAGTTTCATTGCAGATGTTAGAGCTGATTTTAGTAAAATGAGACTTGTTGGTTTCAAATTAGAAGAGAAAGTGTTGATCATTATGATCTTGAGAAAATTACCTAAAGAATTAGAATCTTTTGTTAGGATTATCTTGCACCAAAATTAAATCAATTCTATTTATCATGTGTTGATGAAGCTTTAACAGGCTCATATTCAATTAAAAATATCTTCTGAAAATGAAAAATCTGAAGCATTATTTTTAGATAAAGATGGAAATAAGGTTTGCAATTATTTCAAAAGAAAGAATCATTTTTAGGCATACTTTTGGAAAAAATATCCAGAAAAACAATCTCAAACATATTTCTCCAATATGTACAGTGATGAGTCTTCAGAAAGACTATAAAAGCAAGTAAAATCTCTTTAGAAGAGAAGAAGTTAAAATTTAACTTTGTTTCCCCCTACAGGATTAAGGGGGGTTGTTGAGAGTATAATCTCTGTTGATGGAAAAATAATTGTTATAACAAACTGATTCCATTACCAATTGAAAAAGAAGATAATTTGGACTGTGATGGAAAAAATAATCATCTCAATATTTTGAGTAATCATAAATTTATCAAAGATTAAGTCTCTGTGAAGCATGGCAAAAAAATATCAACACAGCCCAGAAACCCTTTTACATTATACTAATGAAGAAAAGGAAAGGGAGTATGAGATGAATAAATAAAACAATTAAACTAAATTCACTTGTATTTAATTCTTAAATTTCCTATAAAGATAAGAATAGCAAGGACTATCAGAGCAAATGAACATTTCATGTTAATTGCACTCCATGGTACAACAAAGAAACCAAGGAGAGTAGCATCTTTCAATTATTCCCCTCTTAGCTTTTATATAGTCATATTAGTGAGGGAGATCTTGTCCATAAAATACCCCCTCTACCCATTTGGATTTCCCATTCATTAATACATTCATATACATTCAAATTTATCCTTTGAATCCATCAAATGAATTATCAATTATCATAAAAAAATTAAAACTATCAATATTATCTATCAACTATATTGCTATCACCAATATTTTTTACTTCAGGGCTATTCCATTGAGTTGGACTTGATAGAACTTTTTTTTGGTGTTTTTACTTTAGGGCTAGTCCATTGAGGTGGGCTTGATAAAAGTCTACCTCATCGGACTAGCCCTATTTTTTTGGAGGGTTGATTTAGTTTTTGGATATTCAAATGAAATATGTTTAACTGGTGTTGGGCTAGCTGATCCTATCATAAGGATTATTCTTACCCCTTGTGATGGGATCAGCTTGACACAAGTGTAACTTGTATTTTTTGGTGTTTTACTTTGGGGATGCTCCATAGAATTTTTCATTTTATATTTATTTCTCAGCAGCTTTAATTCAGGGATGTTGCATAGAATTTTTCATTGTTTATTTTCAGGGAATTCATTTTCTCATTCCCCCAATAATTTATTTCACAGAATCTTATGTCTACCCACCATTGAGCGCCTCTACTGCCACATGGACAAATACCTAATGTTGCAGTAATTCCAGCAATTAATCTTTTTATATTCTGAATCTGAAGTAATGTAGCTGAGGTTTGAAAAACCCAAGAAAAAATCTTTTGTAGTTTTGGAGGCATTAGGAAACCTTCAGAAATGGAATAAAAAAATGAAAATTCTGCCAAAAACAATTTTTCCATGGGTTTTGGGATCATTCTTATGGATGTTTCAATCTTTTTTTTTTTTTTTTGGTTATTTCAGCTATCAGAAACTTATCAGATTCCTTGAAAAAATTAAAAGAATCAAAAAAATCAAACTTCTCATTGGACCTTTGCAGGATTTTATTTTCCTTTTCATTTATTTTTTTTTGGTGATTCAAGCTATTAAAAATTCAAAAAAAAAGCCAAAAAGATTTTAACATCTTTTTCATATCTTTTGGATGTACTATTTTACCTTCAGAAATTAATCCAAAAAACCAAAAAATTCAATTTTCTCACTGGAATTTTGGATCCTTTTGTTTAAATTTTTGATTATAATTTTTTTTGTTTATTAAAGATTCTTCAAATTGAAAAAAACTAATAAAGAGATTTGAAATATTTTTTTGGAGGTTTTTGATGTATCCAGGGCCTTCAAAAATCGAATCCAATGTAAAAAAACTTCAAATTAACACATCTATTGCAATGTTTTTTTTCACATCTGTAATCAGACTTTCCGCCATTTGTTTTGGAAATAAATTTAGAATAGAATCCAAAAACTCAAATAAAATTATTTTTGACTGGTTTTCACATTTTTTAACCCTCAAATTACAAATGATAATTAACATAATTTAAAATAAAAGGATGGTCTCTCTTTAATTATCCTTTTTTGATTTTCCCTCCTGAATCAAAAAATGATGATCTGAGAAATTTGAAGCTGCAGATTGAAAGAGATTCTCTGAAAAGTTCCACAAAATCATCATAATAAACCCCTTTGGGTTCTGGGATTCTCCTCTAAGCCCCTTCACAGGCATAAATTCAACATGACTAAAAGTTTTTTACTGGGACCTTCAGCCATCTCAGAGCCCTCCAATTATCTTTTAAACCAGTCCCTTGACCTCTTCCACCCTCCTGTCACCCGCCCACCACACCATCCCACTACCAGACCATACCACACAATACCATACCAGGACACGCCATGCCACACCAGACCATACCACACAACCACACCACTCATCACCACACCACACAACAACCCACTCATCATCCATCACCACTCCTCAACAAAAAAACTTAACACTCCAGATACTTCCAAAAAAACACTTTTCCCCCTTATATCAATTCTCTGAATATCTTTTTTCACTCAATTTCTTCTGAATGTATTTCACAACTTGCCACTCCTATCTCCAATTCATTTTTTACAACAAAAACCTCTTTTTTCAATGGCTCAAGAAAACATCCACCTACTATTCATAACTGTTTCACCAGGCAAATTATCAATTATCTAATTTAACCCAACCAGTGATTAAACTCCTCTTTCTCCTTCTTCATCTACTTGAAATCCTGATTCCACCCTTCTGGCCCCCCCTCTAGAGCTATCATGTAATCAAAAGGAGGATCTTGTTGAAGTTATCCAATCATGAGCAAAGTCTCATGGATATGCCATACCTAACAGAGTATCCAACCAAGAAAAATACCTACACTTAACAATTGGATAAATCTTGCAAAAATAAACCCCGCCAAGATACCACCAAGTTAAAAAAATCAAGAAAGACCAATTGTCCTTTCAGATCATCTGAAAATTTTTCCAAAAGATTGGGTTTCTGGGTGGAAAAGATTATATATCCAGACCACAACCATCCACCTTCAAATTTTCTTTCCACTCATCCATCCACAGAAGAATACAAGGGAAGAAACAGGAGATGGTTGAAAATTTAAACAAAGCTGGAGTTCCCCCATTAAAAATTCACAACTCTCTTATACAAACCTCATCATCTCTTGTCCATACTAATCTCAATACTATTTACAATAAAATATCCCAAATTAAAAAAAATGACATGGATTGCAAAGCTCCTGTTGAAGCCCTCATACTGGAACTTTGGAATTCTTCTTTTTTCTCCAAAATGAAAAATATGTATGGTCAAAAAACTTCTTTATCTATTTCAAACCCTGATTCCGTCAAAATTCTCAAACTTTCGCAATCTCTTATGATGATGGATTGTGGACATAAAACAAAAAAAATTGGTATTCCCCTTCTTCATATTCTTGGGGTCAACAATTTTTCCAGAAGTTTCTCAGTTTCCTTCTGTTTTTTATTTCAAGACAAAAAAACAACTATGAATGGACCCTGACTCAAATTCAGGAGATTTTAAAAGATAAGGAACCTAGTGTGATTTTTAGAGACAAGGAACAAGCACTTATTAGTTCAATTGAAACATTTTTCACTTCCTCTCATCATCTTCTCTTTCTGTGACACTTTTCTAAAAATAATCAAAGAAACTGCAGAAAGCACTTCAAATCTCAAGATGAATGAAAGCTGTTTCAGAAATAATGGCATCAGTTAGTCCATTCTAAATGTGATTCAAGCTATCAAGAAAACCTTACCTAACTTTCTGTTTTCTGGAATTCTCCAACTTCTGAATACCTTCTTGAGAACTAGATTCCTCTTAAAAGAAAATCTTTCCCCCATTTGGAATATAAAACATTTTCACTTTGAAAACACAATTACCTCAAAAATAGAAGTTCTTCACTCCTACATCAAATGGTTCATCAATTGATCTATTGGCTCTTTCTATAATTGAGTTCAAAAAATTTCCATTTCAATCACCATCCAAAACTGTGAGACAGCTATTGGGGCCTCTCAGAAAAAATTTGAGCATCTCATTGTTTTACCACACTTTGTGGATCATCTATCTGGAAAAATCAGCCAATATGCCCTCAAAACCATTCATTCATTTCAGCAAGTTCCTGAATGTTCTATCAATTGCAACAAATGTGATTACTCTTCTTACATGGGTATATAATGTATTGACAAAGTCACATTGGCTATCAGAAAGGGTCAACTCTTCCAAATTGAAGATTTTCATCCTCAATTGCATGTCAAAACTCCCTTATCAGTAAGTTTTTTCCTTTTTTTTTGTATTCAACCTCAAATTGATAATTTCCTGATTTATTTTGATTTTTATTTCTTGAGTTAACTCTGGATCCTGATGCAACCAAAGAATCAGAAAACCTTGAATTTTCAACCAAAGAAAGTAATGAAAACCTATAATCACTGAACTTTTTGAAGAATTCAGCAAGTTTCCACCTGGAGAACAGCTATATTATGTGATTGAAAGCAAGAAGCTACCCAATGGAAGACATAAACTCACTCTGATTCAAGAGCCCAATTCCACTCAAAGATCTAAATTAAGAGGAAGGCCCAAAGTAGCTGCCAATAAGTTCAAGAAAATCTATCATTCCTCAAGCAAAAGAGATCCATCTTGATTTAAATATTTAGAAGAACACAAGAGGAGAGGAAGGCCAAAGAAGAATTTAGAGAATATCAGACACGGTGAAATGTGTGACAGGTCTCATCATTCAAACTTCCCGCGCGCACTCGCACCTTTGTGAATACTCCAAATGGAGGTCACGGTTGTTCTGGTGGTCACATCATTGGAGGATCCTCATTTTTGTTTTCTCATTTGTTCTCATTTTCCTTTTTGAAATTCTCATCATTTTTTTATTTATTGTTATTTTTATTTTAAAAGGTAAAATTCTT
This sequence comes from Puccinia polysora, assembly GCA_025617555.3. Lineage (NCBI taxonomy): Eukaryota > Fungi > Basidiomycota > Pucciniomycetes > Pucciniales > Pucciniaceae > Puccinia > Puccinia polysora. Next base: position 33,829,808 of record CM062617.1, on the reverse strand, counting down.
GTTCTAAATCCCTAACTCTCAGAACGAAACATTTAAACACAATCCATGACTCAAGACTGTCAATGATCTCACTCAATTGGATCAATACTTGACTCATCAACTCTCTCCTCTCTAACTGGTGAGATCAATTCACATCCAAGATTGTCTGAATACAAACCAACCCTAAGATTTTTTTTTTCACTCTTTGTTCAGCTCTCTCATGTTCTCTCCTAGGCTTCTCTCAGCGCCATAGTGAATTCTGCTAAATTATCCTCACCATAGTGTCGGTATTCTTCTTGAATCATCTGAAGTTTTCCGTTATTTTATTTGGTTTTTGATTCTCATTCATCTTGCTTGTTAAATTCAATATTCATCAATCAAAGTAAAAAAGAAATTCATAGCAAATTTAAAGTTTAGTCACCATTTTTTGAAAAAAAAACCATCAGCTTTCATAATTAATATTTTTTTACTATTTTTCAGTTTTCAAGAATGTGGAAGACTATGAAAGGGAAGGGGAAGGGAAGAAAGAATGAGGAATCAGAGGAAGAGTTAATTTTATATCTATACTTATTTCTTCTTCAATGGATTTTTTCAATGAGTCCTTGTCATTTTTTTAAAATAGGCTGAATTTCTGACTGAAAAGGAATATTCAGAAGATGAAGAGTTTCCAGAGTTGGATGAAGGGTAAAATTCAGCAGATGAAGAGCTGCCATTTTTGGATTTTATTAAGATGGTGAGATTTCACTTGCTTTTACTTTTTGTTGTTTTTTTGTATATTTTTTTTTCATTAATTTTTGCATTCAAAACTCTATCAGATGGCAGGAACCATTGTGAATACATGGTTTCCTCTCCTGAATACAACCCTGGGTCAAGAATCAAGAGACTAAAGGTATCCAATGAAGATGGTGATTCTCCTTACCATCCTCCTGGAATGAAGGTATTATCACAAACGGAAACAAAAATGATTGAGAAGGTGCGTACATTTTATATTTTCTCAGTTTGTAATGTTTTCTGTTCTTTTGGGGGGGTTATCCTCCAGGTTTCGGGCACATTATTGTATTCTCCTTCTGGAATATTTTACTAAGTCTCAATTGAAAAATTTATTTTTATCTTTAAACCATATTTTCTTTTATAAAAAGTTCTGATCTTTTTTTTAGTTCCCATACAAAGATTTTATCTCCCCCATAACAGGAATTCCACATATATCACATGTTCATAATGTTACAGGGGATGGGGACTGTAGATTTAGAGCAGCAGCCATTTTTTTTGGGAGTAACTCAGAAGAATGGATTGAAATAAGGAAAGAAATGATGAAAGAGCTTGATTCAAACCCAATTTTCAAGGACCCAAGATTAATTTGTGATATCTGGGGTGAAAATTTCCAAGAAGCAAGAAGGCAACTGAACCAACTTTCTGGCCCAGCTCCCATAAATATGTGGATGAATCTTCCATGTCATTGTCTCCTTCTGGCTGAAACATAAAGCTTTCCAGGGGTTCTTCTTTCTTCTTTGTTTCCTTGCACTTAGCTTCCTCTGAATTCCCCTCCCACTCAAAATGCTAAAAATTCTCCTATTCTTTTAGAATATTTCAAACATATATTCTCATTCAAGTTCAAGTCCCAAAATTTGTGGCCTCCCAGGTTACATCCACTTTGGAAAGGATTTGTGACCAAAAATTTCAAATCTTGGAAAATAATTATTCAACAAAATTTAGGGCTTGGTAATGAGGTTTTTTCAACTCCAAGAAAATCAATTAGAAACACAAAAAAAATAATAGTTGAATAAAATTTCATATTTGTATGCATATTATTTATTTATTTTTGATTTTTTGAATGAAATTGTTAAGGTGAATGCATTCATCCAAAAGATTTGTAAAAAGTATGAAGAAACTATTTTTTCCTTGTTTATATTTCTGAAAGCTTGAATCCCTGCAAAAAAATTATTTTAAAATTCAAACAAAAGGATCCAAAAATCCAATGAGAAAATTCAATTTTTTGAATTTTTTGGTTTTTGAAGGAATTTGTTAAGGTAAAAAATGACATCAAAAACTTCGGAAATAAATATAAAAAGCTCTTTTATAGGTTATTTCAATTTCTAAAAGATTTAATTACCAAAAAAATGATCAAAAATTCAAATAAAAGGGTCCAAAAGTCTCATGGGAAAATATTGAATTGTTCCAATTTTTTGGTTTTTTGAAGGAATTTATTAAGGTAAAATAATACATCCAAAAAATCTGGAAAAAATATTTGAATTCTCTTCAACTTTTGGTATGAACCTTTTGTGGCTTAAATCACCAAAAAAGTGAAATCAAAATTAAAATAAAAGGATGCAAATTTTCAATGAGAAATTTGATTTGTTTGATTTTTTTGGTTTTGGGAAGGAATTTTTTAAGGTAATAGTGTCATCCACGAGACAATTATATGTGTCCTAATGTCTGCGCAAATCATATTCCTTGCTGTTAAAGTGGTTAAGTACTTCCCTCAACCTCCATTATCTGAAATCAAGGTCACTGGTTCAACCCACCATAGATCCAAGAATGAAAATTGATCAAGAAGTTCAGTTTTATATGTGAAATTTTGATAATATTTTATAAGTATGTTTTTAGGAGTACTGATTATGGAATTAAAACCTTGATAATATATATTATCATGATTTGGATCCAAAATAAGTTTAAATTAAGTTATGAGGACTCAGATTCTTCCCATAAATTGATATATAACATGCCAAAAATTTCCCTTCCTTTGGGGACAAGCTACAGTAATTAATTTAAGCTATACTATCCACTCTGTATAAAACAATCACATAATGTTAATATTATCCGCCTTGGGGATGTGATTATACTTTAATATACTTTCCTGAGCCTTGAGAGCGTCCACTCAGAGGGCCCTGAGCTTAGTTGTAGAGTATATAACTTTTGGGGTATGTAAATAGGACTCTTTACATGGAAATTCCCCCAAGGAGTACTAGTACCCTCTTTCTCATTGGGCAGGATTTAATTGGTTTATGAGCCCTTGAAGATGAAACCAGGGAGAGAATAGAACTCCCCTGATGATTCCTTTAGTCCCCTGATAGCGCCTCCTATCTTAAAAGAGGAGGGTCTTTACCCTAAAGCCCCTTCCTCACCAGTTATATATGATTAATTCTTTGTAAGAGAATACAGCAAGAGTTAAAAAGCCCACCAAACTGATTCTCAAGAAGAGATTGACTGGGGCTATCAAATTTAGTATTATATTCAACTAAAAATCTTATTGGTAACTCAAATTTTGAGTTGAAGGTCCTAATTGGAGTAGTAATCCTTGTGTGTTACTAATATAAATGGTGTGATCTTATTTATCAGAAAAGCTACTTTGAGCTTCATTTATTTGTAGCCAGGCCCCTTGCCTTTTATAAAGTTTTAAGTTGTGTCTTTTTTCCTCACAATACCTTTTTATTGTTCGAGTTTGTGAGCTTTTAGCTATTGTTTGGGTTATTTGAGTCAAAAACTGGTTTTAGTATTGGTTTTTGTTATATCTGCAGGTTTAATTATTTCCAAGTATAGCAGTAGAGTTTAAATCCCTGAAAAAAATTAGAATTGCAAAATATCTGAAATAAATAATTAGAATCTCTTTTTATTTTGGTTGAACTTTCTGATAGATGAAATAAAAAAAATGATTGACATAGCCAAAATAATGATCCCAAGACCCATGGAAAAATTGGTTTTGGTGGAATTTTCAATTTTTTTGATTCCATTTTTGAAGGGGTTCAAATGCCTCCAAAATTACAAAAGATTTTTATGGGGAGGGTATTGAAAAACAAGCTACAGGAATGCAGCATCAGAGTTCAGAAAAAAATGAATTCTTGAAATGACCATAAAATAAAGTATTTTTTGGTGTAGCAGAAGAGTCATGCAATGGTGGGTAGACATAATATACCATGAAATATAGTATTGGGAGCGTGAGAAAATTATTGAACATATTTTTATGGGCTGCACATTCATGGCCCCAGAGTGGTGAAATTCTTAGAATTTCCTGTTATTATTTTTATTAATTTTTTGCTTTTTTTTCTTTTTTTTGTGTTTTTGTTTTTGTTTTTCTAATTTTTTATTTATTTTCATTTATTTTCATTTATTTCATTTTCAATTCATTTTCTTTTTTTTTCTCACTGCAAAGAGTTTTTAAACAGCAGTTTGCAACCCATTGGATTTGCAAAGGCCATTCATAACTGTGATGGGTTGCAAATGGCCATTTACTGCTCTAATGGGTTACAAAACTGCACCACAAGACCCATTTTGAGTCATGAACCGGTTGCGTAGGGTTGAAAATTTAACATTTCCATATTTTTTTCAAAAAGGGTGATGATAAATTCACGACTCAAGTTGTGTAGGTGTTGTGTAGAGCCCCACACGACCTGTGGGAGTTGTGTAGGGCCCCACACAACCTGTGGGAGTAGTGTAGGACCCCACACAACCTGTTGGAGTTGTTTAGGGCCCCTCAATGCGTGGGGGCCCATACACTACTCCAAAGGGTTTTTCTAAACACATGCGACCCCTGGGGGGGCATATATCCACCATAATGGGCATTTTTGATTTTTTTACCCCTGTACACAACCATACTATCAGTTTCAAGAAAACTGTCCGGTTTTTTTGTCCCGTGTTTCCAGCCAGCCAGAAAATTGAAATGGACGGACAGCCTGGAGCAAAACCTGGATGCATGCGGGAAAAATGTTTGCTCAATTTTTCAAGTGACAGGTCACCTGTATTGGGTTTCCTGTTTTGGTTTTGCCCAAACCGGACAGGAGACCACGCAGGCCTTCACACCACACCCCTCAACTCCAACATCAACCTCCAAAATCAACCTCCAAAATCAGCCTCCAACGTCAACATCCAAAATCAACCTCCAACATTGACCTGCAACATCATTGTGGTAAGTAATTACTCTCTTATTTCCTATTTTCCTTGAATTGGATTAATTAAATATTTAAATGTACTTAATAATTTATGTTTCTTCTTTTTTGGGTTTGATTTGCCTCAGCATATCAATGGATGAGACAATTGACAAAAATGTGTTTCCCCATTGTTATGAAGATGAGGCTTGCAAATACCAAGAAGAGATTCAAGCAAATTCCTCGGCTATCCAAGAAGACCATCGCCACCTTACCTCCAATCTGGCTCTATAAAAGGCCTTCAAAAACCTGCAAATGAACAAAGAGAACCAGAAGAAAGCAAAATCCTGAATCAGTCAGGAAAGAAAACCTCATCAACCAATCAGTGGCAAGATCAAGAACCTGGTTGAAAAGCAAGTCCTCAACAAAACAAAAACTCAAGTGGAGGTTGCCAAAACATTTGGCATCTCCAACCATCAAGTTTGAAGGATTATAGGTGAGGCTCAAGATTTAAATGAGGAACAATAAATAGCCACGCGAGGACCCAAGTCAAAGATTTCCAATGAAATCATTGCATTTACTTTGATGCATCTTGAAGATAATGCGGCCTCACGTTTGAAGGAACTAGCTGGCCACATCAAGGAGAAGTTTGACGTCTCTATCTCAATCTCCTCAATCCAGAATGTTCTGCGCAATCCCAAAATCACCTGAAAGATTGTCACTCCAGTTACTTGCAAGTGGAACAAGGCTTCAATCCTACAACAGAAACACAATTTTGTTCTCAATTGTGTCACTGATGTAGGAAGGAACCTCATCTTTATCAATGAGTCTGGTTTCAACTCTCAGACTCAGCTAACTCACGTTTTCTCACTTTCTGGTAAGTTGTTTTGCTCTTAATTAATTCTTTTTGATGTTGATAAATGCTCATTATTTTCTTATTTTTTGGTTTTTTTGTTTTTATTCAGGTCAGGCAGCTTCCCTTGCAACCAATTCTAGGGGAAGCATGATCCATCTTGTTGGAGCTCTGGCAAATTCCGGTAAGATCTATTACAAACTGCTGAACAAGTATTGTAAAAAAAAGGTGGTACAATCTCCCTTGACATTGCCAATTTCTTTCTCTGACTACATGAAAGGTGCCTGCCAAACTCTCTCATTATCATGGAAAATGCACAAATTCATTGTGGAGAAGATTTTGATTGAGTTATCCATATAATGAAGGAATCAACCCAAAAAACTGAAATCAAATTTCTTCCAAAATATTCTCCAATGCTCAACCCAATCAAGCTTGTTTTCAAAATCATCAAAATTGAATTCAAACATCAAGACATTTGAAGGCGGAAAGATCTTGCACAAGAAATCCATCTGGCTATTTAACAGGAAATCACAACAGAAGTTGTACAAAAGTCCTTCTTCCATTCCAGAAAATTTTACAAAGCATGTGGAAATATGCAACCTATACCTGGAAATATTATCAACAATCCTAGCTCTTATCTTCAAATTACTTAATTCCTTTTTTTCCCTCAATTTTTTTTCTTTCAATTTCTTTTTTTTTTTTTTTTTTTTGCTCTTACTTCATCTTGTAAATTACTTAAGTAAAAGTTTCCCTTTATTGATTTTAGCAAGAGAAAGTAACATCTTGGTTGGAATGACAAAAAACAATTTTAAACATATTTGTTATACTCAATTTTCCCAACAAAAAAAATCTTGTCCGGCAAAATTAACAGGCGGACAGAAAACCTGAAAATTCAGGACCAAAACCCTGTAAGACCACACAGCCATTTTTTAAGGCAAGGATATTATTTTTTTTATCCAAGACATAAATAGTTAAAATTAGGAAATAAACATTTATTACAGGACAATAACTTGAAACAAAAGGACAAATAAAATAGAACAGAGGACAGAAACTTTAAAAATTTGGACAAGAATTATGAAAAAACAGGAATGTTGTCTTGAAACTGATAGTATTATTTATTATTTATTATTTCTTGTTTATGACTTATTTTTTATGATTTATTTTTTATTTTTTATTATTTATAATTTATAATTTATTATTTATTATTTATTATTTATTATTTATTATTTATTATTTATTATTTATTATTTATTATTTATTATTTATTATTTATTATTTATTATTTATTATTTATTATTTATTGTTTATTATTTATTATTTATTATTTATTATTTATTATTTATTATTTATTATTTATTATTTATTATTTATTATTTATTATTTATTATTTATTATTTATTATTTATTATTTATTATTTATTATTAATTATTTATTATTTATTATTTATTATTTATTATTTATTATTTATTATTTATTATTTATTATTTATTATTTATTATTTATTATTTATTATTTATTATTTATTATTTATTATTTATTATTTATTATTATTATTTATTATTTATTATTTATTATTTATTATTTATTATTTATTATTTATTATTTATTATTTATTATTTATTATTTATTATTTATTATTTATTATTTATTATTTATTATTTATTATTTATTATTTATAATTTATTCTTTATTATTTATATAATATTATTTATTATTTCTTATTTATTATTTATTATTTATTATTTATTATTTATTATTTATTATTTATTATTTATTATTTATTATTTCTTATTTATTATTTATTATTTATTATTTATTATGTATTATTTATTATTTATTATTTATTATTTATTATTTATTATTTATTATTTATTATTTATTATTTATTATTTATTATTTATTATTTATTATTTATTATTTATTATTTATTATTTATTATTTATTATTTATTATTTATTATTTATTATTTATTATTTATTATTTATTATTTATTATTTATTATTTATTATTTATTATTTATTATTTATTATTTATTATTTATTATTTATTATTTATTATTTATTATTTATTATTTATTATTTATTATTTATTATTTATTATTTATTATTTATTATTTATTATTTATTATTTATGATTTATTATTTATTATTTATTATTTATTATTTATTATTTATTATTTATTATTTATTATTTATTGTTTATTATTTATTATTTATTATTTATTATTTATTTTTTATTTTTTATTATTTATTATTTATTATTTATTATACATTATTTATTTTTTATTATTTATTATTTATTATTTATTATTTATTATTTATTATTGATTATTGATTATTTATTATTTATTATTTATTATTTATTATTTATTATTTATTATTTATTATTTATTATTTATTATTTATTATTTATTATTTATTATTTATTATTTATTATTTATTATTAATTATTTATTATTTATTATTTATTATTTATTATTTATTATTTATTATTTATTATTTATTATTTATTATTTATTATTTATTATTTATTAGTTATTATTTATTATTTATTATTTATTATTTATTATTTATTATTTAATATTTAATATTTAATATTTAATATTTATTATTTATCATTTATCATTTATCATTTATTTTTTTTATTTATTATTTAGTGGAGGCTAAAAAACTTGATTTTAGTTGTTTAGCGTGCCACAAAACTCAAATTGGATGTGTAGCATGCCACACGACCCATTTGAGCCGTGTAGCATTCCACACGGCCCATTTGAGTTGTGTAGCATGCCACATGACCCATTTGAGGCGTGTAGCATTCCACACGGCCCATTTGAGTTGTGTAGCATGCCACATGACCCATTTGAGCCTTGTAGCATGCCACACGGCCCATTTGAGTCGTGTAACATGCCATACGGCCCATTTGAGTTGTGCAAACAACTCCACACGACCCATTTGAGCTGTGTACACCACTCAAAGAGTTGTTAATTTAACATTACCCTTTCAAAAAATGGTTATGAACTTTCAACTTTCTGAAATTCTTCTTTGGCCTTCCCCTCCTCTGTGGTTCTTCTGAATATTCATAGCCAGATTTATCTCTTTTACTCTAGTACTGAGAGATCTTTTTGAACTTTTGGGCCTTCCTCTTAATTTGGATATTTGAGTGGAATTGGGCTCTTGAATCAGAAAAAGGTGATATTTTAAATTGTATAGCTTCTTGGTTTCACCCTAACATTGCAGCTCTCCAGGTAGAAAATTGTGGAATTATTCAGATATTTTGGTGAGATATAGTTGTTCACTAATTTTTTTGGATGGAAAATTGAGGTTTCTGATTCTTCAGTTTAATCAGGGCTCAGATTTAACTGGAGAAAAAAAATAAAAATTGATCAGGAAATTATTCATTTGAGCTTGAATCCAAAAAAAATTAAAAGACTTACTGAGAAGGGGGCTTTGACATTCAAATAAGCATGAAAATGTTCAAGTTGGAATAGGTCACCCTTTCTGATAGCTAATCTCACTTGCTGAATGCATGGTATACCCATTCAATAAAATCAACGCAATTTTGTGGAAGTTGTGGAATTTTCAGGAACTTGATGAAATAAATGAACAAGGTTGAGGGAAAAGTGGCTGTTTTTTCCATAGATATCATCCAAAAAGTGAGGTAAACCAAAGAGAAGCTTAAATTATTGCTGAGAGTCTTCAATAGATTTCTCATGGACTTTGATGGTGATTGAATTGTAAATTTTCTCAGCCAGATTAGAAAAAGAGCAAATAGATGAATTGATGAAATGTTTAATTTAAGAGTGTAGTCCTTCTATTCTTGAGGACTTTTATTTCAAAAGTGAAAAAATTTTTGTTGGCCAAATAATAGACAATTTTCTTTTTTTTTGGAGCCAGTTCTCAAGAGGATTGTCTGATTTAGGGGGATTCCAGAAAAGAGAAAGTTTGCTGACAATTTCATGATAAATTGATGCATGTTTGAAATGGACCAACTGATTCCATTTATTTTTTTTTTTTTGAAAAAGCTTCCATTTATCTCCATATTTGAGTGGCTTGCTACAATGGTTTTGAATATATATGATTATATTCCAGAGATACAGAAGATGATGGTAGGAAGGGAAAGCTTTTTCTATTGAACTAATTAGTGCTTGTTCTTTTTCTGTAAACATCACTCTGGGCTCTTGATCTTCTAAAATTTCCTGAAGTTTAGTCAGGGCACACACATAGTTGTATTCTTTGTTTTGAGATATAAAACATAAAGCAAATCCAAATGTTTGTGAACAATTGTTTAACCTAAAAATATGCAGGCGGGGTAGCCAAAGTGGTTTATTTTTTATTCACAGTCAATCATTGGAAGAGTAAGGAAAAGTTTGAGAATTTCAATTGGATTAGGGTGAGAAGTGAATAATGTAGCAATTTTTCCATTCATATTGTAACTTTTATAGAAAAACAAATAATTCCAGAGTTCCAGAATGAGTGCTTCAATGAAGGTTTTTCCATCAAGAGATTTCTTTGGAATTTGGTTACTTATATTGTAAATATTATTGAGATAGTTATGTAAGGTAAGTGATGAGTTTTGTGTAATACAGTTGAGAATCTTTAAGGGGAGGCCCCAGATTTGTTTAAATTTTCAACCATCTTGTGTTGATTCCCTTGAATTCTTCTCTGGATGGGATGACTTTTAGGATCATTGGAAGTTGGATGCTTGTGTTCTGGAAAAGTCTTTACAAGCCAGAGACCCAATCTTTTGGAGGAATTGCAAGACAATATGAAGGGAAAATTGGTCTTTCTTGATTTTTACAACCTCTTGGTATCTTTTCTGGGCTTATATTAACAGATTGATCAAATTGATATGTCTATCTATGTTTTTTGTAATTGGATACTCTGGTAAATATGGCATATCCATGGCAGTTTTCCAATGATTGGATAGCCTCAACCATTTACTCCTTTTGATTATATGATAGCTCAGGAGGAGGGGCCAGAGGGATGGAATAAGGAGTTCCAGTAGACAAGGAAGGATCAAGAGGAGTTCAATCACTATTTTGATTAGATTAAATAATGAAGGATGGGCCTGGTGAAACATTTCTGAAAAGTGGGTGGATGTTTTCTTGATCTCTTGTGAAGAGAGATTCCCTTTTTCAAAAATGAAGTGAAGATAGGATTTGATTGTTTAGAAATATATTGAGCAGAAATTGAGTGAAAAAAGTTATTCAGAGACATGATATAATATGCAGAGGACATTCTTGGAAATATATATTGAGGTTTAGTGATTAGATGTAGATTTGATGTGAAAAGTTGATCATGTTTCAAAACCATTTTTGAGGAGATAAATAATTTAATTTTGGATGGAAGATTGGTATTAAGAAGGATTATTTTAAAGGTTTTGATTTTTGAGTTGTTTTTATTGAGGAGTGGTGATGGATGATGAGTGGTTTGTGGTGTGGTGAGTTTGTGGTGTGGTGATGAGTGGTGTTGTGTGGTGATGAGTGGTGTGGTGTGGTGATGAGTGGAGAGGCATGGGTTGGTATGGAGTGGTGTGGTTTGGTTTGGTGTAGTTGCGTTTGTATTGGATTTGTGTAGTATGGTGTATTTTTGTGTAGTATTGCTTAGATTGTTTTATTTTGGTGTAGTTTGGTGTAGTTTGGTGTAGTTTGGTGTGAGTTGGTGTGGTAGAGGTGGGGCGGTATGGTAGTGGGGTGGTGTGGTAATGGGTGGTGTGGTGGGGGGTAATGGGTGGGTGGAAGTGGTCAAGGTTGTGGTTTAGAAGATTTTTGGAGCTCTGAAAGATTTTTGGAGTTCCCAGAAAAATGTTTTTAGTCATATTAAACTTTTTCATTCCAGAGGGATCAAATAAGGGGGCCAGAAACCAAAAGGGTTTTACTGTGATGCTTTTTTGGTTTGGCTTTTGAGACACCAGTAGTGCCTCAGAAATTATCAAAAAAATAATTTTCAAGAGCTTCAAAGAATCTATTCAAATATTTTCCTTCAAATATTTCAAATCAGAATTCATTTCTTTAGGGGAAAAAAATGAAAAATGGATGAATAAAGAGAGGCCGTCCCTCTTTGTTTAAATTATTTTCATGGTGATATATAATTTGATGGTAAAAAATATGAAAATCAGTCATAATAATTTTAGTTAGATCTTTTGATTCCATTCTAAAGTTATTTAAAAATAAATTTGTGGAAATTTTGATTCCAGATGTAAAAAGAAAAAAATAATACATTGCAATGGAGGTGTTATTTTGAAGTATTTTTACATTGGATTCAATTTTTGGAGGCTCAGAATACATCCAAAAAAATCTCTTTTAACTATTGAAAAGTTTTTTTTGGTTGTTTTTTAAACTTCTGAGAGCATTAATAAACAAAAAAATAATTTAAAGGCAAAGAAAAGGATGCAAAAGTGCAATGAGAAATTTGTTTTTTTTTTTTAAATTTTCCAATTTTTTGAATGATTGTTTTGAGGTAAAGGAATAAATCCAAAAGATCTACAAAAAAAATATCAAAAAGCTCTTTGATTTTTTTAAAAAAAAATTCTGAGAGATGGAATCAGCAAAATAAAATAAATCAAAAAGGCATATAAAAGGATCCAAAAGTTCAAAGAGAAATATGGTTTTTTCATTTTTTTTTATTTTTTGATTTTTTGAATGAATTCCTTAAGTCAAAATAATAAAAACAAAAAATCTGAATAAAGCATCACAAATATCTTTGATTTTTCTTTTAAATTCCTGAGATCTTTAATCACCAAAAAAATAAATTCAAAAGGCAAATAAAAAGGCAAATAAAAAGGCAAATAAAAAGGCAAATAAAAAGATCCAGTTATCAAATGAATTTTTTTCATTTTTTTCTATTTCTTTTGATTTTTTGATTGATTTTGTGAAGGGTTTCTATTGCTCCCAACATTATAAAAGATTTGTTTTTTGGGTTCAAGAGACTTAGCTACCTGATTGCTGCTTCAGAATTCAGAAAAATAAAGTGAATTCTTGAAACAACTGTGAAGCAAAGTATTTTTCCATGTGGGAGTGACAGTTCACAATGGTGCACATATGTAGAAAAAACTTTATTTGAAGGATTGCACCTGTGATAAAAATAATTTGCTTTATTATCATATGAATTAATTCATGAATGAATTATGGTAACATCAAGCTCATCCTTTGCACTATAGTCAGGAGCCAAACCTAAGGGAGTCATTTTTCTTAGTCAGATAATAAGAACCCCTCAATTTTATTATTATCAGCAAAACAAGTTATCATAAAATTAAATGATTTTAAAAACTCTACATGGTAGGAAGGTAAACAATCTGAAATTTTTCCGGTATCTGAATCACCCACCTCCAGTCCAGTTTCCATGGCAAAACCAATAGAACCATCCATCAGTCCATATCCTCCTCCAGTGTTCATCACACAATCACATCTATTTACAGATGTATGTGAATCTACCCCCACCCCCCCCCCACTTCCAAACCCAAAGCTAGCAGGCTTCTTTAAAACATCTGCCAAGAAGTCATTAACCTACTTTCCAAAATCACTTTCTCAGAAAACCTGAATGACAAAAACTTTAATTTTTCATCAAATACAGTCTTAGTCTCCCTTGAAGCTATTGGTTTTGACCAATATTTAATCAACAATGAGATCATCCCAGATAAACATTCACTCTTACATAATCAAGCTACCAATGAAATCCTCTTTAAAAATGCAGAAGACTTGATACCCAAAGGTTTGAGTCTCAGGAAGAAAAACAGTGGAGGAGAAGAGACACAGGAGGTAGCCAACCTTAATAAGCAAAGGGTTCAGTCCCAGTCCTACCAAAATTAAAGGAGGAGCAATGAAAGAGGTAGGTAAACTTAATACCCAACAGTTTGAGTCTCAGAAAGAAAAAGGGTGAATGGAAAGAGATGCAAGAAGTACCCAAACGGAGTATGATCATCGGGAGAAAAGGTAACATGCTTGGTGGGAATAAAACCAACATCAAACCATTTCATGTGAGTTGCTCTAACCATACCAAAACGCAAGTGGGAAACAATTCTGACTTTCTGTTGTGCTGAAATTATGCATACACATTGAGCACGCTGTGTTAATATCCAATTTTCAGCTCCCACTACTATTTTTTTTTGAAGTGCTATTTATTTCACATGTTGCACTATGATCCAGTAGTTGATAACTTTTTTTTGCCTGGGTACAGTAATTTAAAGCTTTTTAGATTTATGTTATTGTTATTTGTTTCATCATTGTGATCAGATAACTGTCTAAAATTGGATTCTAAATCCAAATCCAATTCTGAATCAGAGTGAAAGATTAATCAAGGTTCAGTCAGATTTATCCAATTTGAAATAATTTTTCTGCAGTTTATTTGGGAGTTTTTGAGCATGATGAGTGTTTTTATTATGTGATCTGATGATCCTTATTTCTTGATTTATGATTTTGTGATTGATTGATTTATTCTATTGGTAAAAAATGTAGATATGGAAATTTTGGGTGCCATTGATCTTCTTGATAGATGATGATGCACAAATTGTGAATTTAACCTTTTAAATTCAAGAGTTCAATGGAACTTTTGGATTTTAAAAACACAATTTAATGGGCATAAGTGTTTCAAAAAACTTGAATTTTCCGTCAATCTTTAATGGTGGGTCAGGTCCAAACAAAATATGGAGTCTATAAGGAACAATTTCTTAACTCTGTTAACCCTAAATCTATTTTTCCATTGTGTTTTTCTTACATTTTATTGTCTAAAATGAACCTCCTGCCTCCAGCCTAGTACCAAATATCAAGTTGTTGAACTTGGTTGATTCCCTTTCAAGAGAAGTGTTTGTATATCATCAAAGGCACAATGTGAATGATACCAATTCTAAGTGGGTAGGCAATTTCTATCTCTGATTATTGATTTAATCAAATTTTCCAAGAAAGATTAGCTCAATAAGCAAAAATCACCATGAAAAATTACCACCTTCATTTTTCCACTCATTTTGAAGTTCTAAATCAAACCTTAGAAATTTTAAACTTTTATGTATTGAATTGACCCATCCCTATTCCTCTTTCCTCAAGACCATTGAATTATTTTCTTACTGAATTGAATCATGAATTCAAGGGAACAGGAAAAAAAATAAATGACCTAAAGTTTTATAAAGGCTTTGATTGAAGGGACCTTAAACACAGAAACAAAATAAAATAAAAAAATCCCATATTCAAATTTTTTAGAGACCATGTATGAAGTTTTACAGAAACTTCCTTGAGATTAAACCTGTAAAAGGGCTCCTCTTGGAAGCATTTTTATTATTTTATTTTAATTTTTAATTTTACATATAATCTCTTTTGAAAAATCTTTCATGCATTTTGTTGGTTTTTAGCAAAAGGATCAGAAAAGAAAAATTTTCTTCATTTTGTGTTTTTTCTTTCCATTGAAAAAATTAATACACAATCTGGAGGTAACCATATTTGATTGGAATTTGAATGAAATTGAAAAATTAATATTTATATTTTTCTTTTGAAAAGATTTGCTATGGTGTACACTGTGCGTGCTATAAAAAAAGAATAAGAAAATAATTCCCATTCCCCCCCCCCCTTGGAAATTGGTTTTGACAAACCAAAATCAGGAGTAAGTGATCTCAAGAATACCTCATCAACCCAAAAATTCCCACTTGCCATTTTTGAAGATTTATCAGCTGATTTCCTCTTCCAAATACTAATAAAACGAATAATAAATCAGAATCAAGTTAAATTCATAACAAATTTTCATTTGAAAAAAACATCTTATTTTATAAAGTAGTTCAATAAAAATTGGAACAATACAGAGGTAGGATAGGGGGATTATAATAATGAAAATTTTATGGTGAGGAATTTTTCATGTTTTTTTTTATGATTTTATTTTTTTCAAGTATAATCTGGATGTTAAAATTGGATCTTGTTTATTGGTGGTTAGATGATTCTAAAAAATTGGGATGAAAAGTATGATGAAGATTAGGGCTGAGTTTCAAAACCAATGTGCATTCAAGATTTACTCACTAAACATCAAAGGACTTTTTTCATCTGAGTATATTTTCCAGTAGTTTACTCCTCCCATAACTCATGATTCTCCAAAATTCATCTAAAGAAATAAAAAAATTTAGAAATAAATTCAAATTAAAAATCTCTCTGATTTCAAAATATATTCCAAACAAAATAGTTTTAAAATATTTCATGGTCCAAAATCCCAGCTACTCAAGAACACGGACAAATTGGAATGATTTTCAAGAATTGTCAGCAATATAAAAATTGAGTAGGAAATAATATCATGTCAATGTCAAAAAAACTCCTTGATTGATCTTGACAAATAATTTTATTTTGGATCATGAACTATGGAATATAAGATTTATTAATTCTGAATCTTATTTATCAACAATCCTCATGCCTTGAAACTATTACTTCCAAATATTAAATTGCTTATAATTGCTTTGATTCAAATCATAGCTTTAAATTCAATGAAAATCTCAAACACCCCTCCATTTTATTGTTTTTTGAATTTTTTAGGAATGTCATCCAACCTCCCATCTAGAGGAAAACCACACTCTCTTTTTGACTAAAGTGCTCTCTGAGCTTTGAGAAGCGCTTGCATGAAACCTAACCCCAAGAGACCACTCCTGGGGGGATGGGATCTTTTCTCCTCTTCCAATTCTTTCAATCTTGACCTGCTTGTAATGTGATTGTTCCATTCTTCTGGAGAAGAGACTTCAACCTATATTTTTCCTTTTTTTCTCTTCTATTTCCTCTTTCTTCTTTTCTTTTTTTTCCTTCTTCTTCTACTGGCCACTTGACTCTTTACAGTCCTCAATCTCTCTACCACATCACTCAACAAACTCACCAGCTCAACCATCAAGCACCTCAACCAACTCTCAGTCTCCTTGCTTGCCATTCACTTCCTGGTAAGATGATTTTCTGCTCAACTCTGCAATCAATCATCAACCTGATCTCATCTCTTTTGTACCAGATCTTATCTTCCTCCTCTTCCCCAAGCCTGATACTTCTTGCCTGTCCAGGATTTGCGTCTCAGCCTCCTCAGCCTGTCTAGCCTCTTGTATTTGCACTGCCTGTTGGTTTTCTCTGTTTCTTTTCATTTGATTTCCTTGTGACTCTGATTCTGATCATAAATCTTATTCTGCTGGTTCTTAGCTGTCTAATTTAAATTCTAAAAATTTATTGTGGTTAAAATCCAAAACTGGATGTTGAAATCTCACCATCAGAATGAACAAACCAGCAGGAGCCATGGAATACTTCCACCAAGTTGCGCTAAAGGCTTCTGTCAATGCAATTCCTCCTATCAACAAAGAAAACTTCTCAATCTGGAGTGACAAGATGTTGATGCTATTCAATCTCAAGGAGATAAAAGATGCTTTCATGAGGAACTCCAGGAAACTTTCCACCAAGCAAGACAGGGAAATTTGGGCAGTCATCTTATCCAAACTGGACAGAATAACTCACACCAACATGGTCAACTCCTCAAACATTAACTCCCTTAAGCTTCTCTGGGCATAAATTACTTGTTGCTTTGCTTCCTCCAAAACATCCAATTGAGCACGGGTATTTAATCACTTTCTTCACTTCAGCTTCAATGAGAATTCCATTGATGGATTTGTAAAGGATACAAAAATGGTTTTAACTTGAATGATGGACATTGTCATTGAATTACCCAACAATATTCTTGCATACTTGATCCTCTTCAAGTTTCCCCCTGTCCTTGAAAACCTCAAGCAGCCAATCATGCACATCAAAAAATTCTTGACTTTTGACATTGTCTTCAACCATCTCATACAATACAACAACAAGCGCAAGGCCCAGTCAAAGTCTACCAAATCCAATGCTGATGTGACCTTGGTAACAACTAAAAAAAATCCAAGAAAGAGAGCAAAAAGGTCAAAATGCGCTGCAGAGAAGGATATCTGGATCACAAAGCACCTCACTCCGAATCATCCTGCTTCCATTTTCATCCACAAATTTCTCCAAGTTGGTGGGTCAAACAACAAAATCAATTTAAAAATAAGATTAATAAGCAACCAACCATCAACTATCACACCCTTCTAACCCTCTGGATAAATTCCAACAAAAGCCCCAATCTACTTCTGGACTCTGGCGCCAATATCCACATCTTTAACAATGTAAGATACTTATCCAACTTAATTATGCAGGACAAACTGGAAGAAGTGAAAACCAGCAAACTTGAAGCTAAACTCAAAATACAAGGATCAGGTACGGTGAGGCTGGAATGCAAGGACTCAGTCATCACTATGGAAGACTGCGCCTACAATCCAGACATTGTTGTGAATCTAATAATTTCATGATTACTTGCAAGTAAAGGATTTAACCTTAAACAGAACCAGAATCAGTTCTAAGTTACCAGGATAGGCCAGACCGTGCTAAAAGGCTCAATCAGGTACAACCTGTTTGTAATTGAAAAACCTCAAGCAATAGGAAAAAACAACTCAGTCAATCATGTCAATCAACCATCCAACTCTGCACCACATCAAGGCCTATCCCTGGAAGATGTCCATATGATGTACAGCCATGCCTCAATCTTCACTCTCAAGCCAATTTTCAAGGATTTTTTTTCCAGAGATGAGCTGAACCAGTTCCAATGCAACGGCTGCGCCAAAAGCAAGATCACCAGATCACCATTCTCAGAGGTATCCACACCGTCACACAAGCCTCTTGAGTGGATCCACATCAAAATTTTTGGGCCAATCTCTCCGCAGTTTAAGTCTGGCCATCAATATCTCCTTACTCTTTTGGCAACTATTCCAGTTATTTAGCTGATTTTCCACTTATCTCTAAGGAAAAAACTCCTGATTTAGTGATCAATATACTCAAGAAAGAAAATAAGAGACTTAACTACTACCCCTCTGAGATATTCTCTGACAAGGGTAGGTAATTCACCAATGCAACTCTCGAAAATTTTGCAAGGCCAAAACACATCAAACTCTTAACATTTGAACCCTATCACTCCCAGCACAACGGCCGGGCTGAAAGATCCAATGGTACAATAGTCAAGTTGACTTGTGGGAAATTCTCTTCTTCTCAATTGCCAAAGAATTACTGGCATATAAACACCAGGAGCTGCTGCTTCATGCTCAACAAAATCCCTTGGGAAGGTAATAACCTCTCCCCATGGGAACTCATGTTCAACAAGAAACTTCCAGCTAACTATCTCAAACCTGTAGGTTCTCCTCTGGTTTATCTCATGAATTGCGGTCAAAAAGGAAGGAAGTTCAATGAAAAAGGGAATGAAGGGGTACTAGTTGCATTCAATCCCTCTTTTCACTATTACCTTATCCTTAACTCATTAGGCACTGTTATTGAAACAAAGCATGTCAAATTCCTCAAGGCGCATTTGAATGAATTTCCCATCCTCAAATCAACCGGCATGGATCTCTTCTTGCAAGAACCACATAATTTCAACAAATCCGACTTCTCCTCTGTCAAAAAACAATTTACAATCCAAGACAATGCAAGTTGCAATTCTGACTCTGACTCCAACCTCAATAAAAATTCTGAATCTTTGGACTCTTATCCTGAGCCCCTTGAATCCGCTTCTCAAACTCCTCCTCTGTCAACCGCACAAATACCTCCTCCCAAACCAATAACTCATGAACCATACCAACAACCAAGACGCAAGACTTGTGAACCTCAGAGTTACAGATTTCACCACTATTACAAGCCACTTTTGTACAAAGCTGCACAAAATTGCCCTGAATGGCCTAAATGGAAGGAAGCCACAGAAGAGGAATTGGACTCTATTGAACATCAAGAAGTTTGGGAAGAGTACTATGAGGAACCACATAACATCCTAAACACCACCTGGGTATTCAAAGTGAAAGAAAATTGTCATGGAGAACTGGTAAAATTCAAAGCAAGGCTGTGCGTCCAAGGGTTTGATCAGATCTTGGGTGTCAACTACAACTAAACGTGGGCCCCACAGGCAAACTTGTCTTGTTACGGGTCTCTCTCCTCTATGGACTCAAAGAAAAAATGAAATTCACTCATTTTGATGTAAAGAGCGTGTTCCTTCACGCAAAACTCAACAAAGAGGTCATTATCAAGATTCCCAAAGGATTGTTGAGAAAATCTCCCTACCTTAAGTTAAAAAAATAGTTATACGGACTTAAACAATCTCCCAAAAATTGGTACAAAACATTGACTGCATGGATCAAAACGCAAGTTTATCTCAAGTCTAGCAGTGATCCCTGCCTCTATTACAATCCCAAATCAAAGGAGGTGCTTCACTTCCATGTGGATAATCTCATCCATGTTGGCAAAAGCAAGATCTTTGAGTCCAACTTCTTAACAAGATTTGAAAACTCTTCCTGTCATCCCCCTAATACAATCCTAGGCATGATAATGGAAGTAAAGGAGGACAGGATACTCTTGACCCAACCAAATCATATAGATTGAGGACTGGAAGAGCTAGGTCTCACAGAATGCAAAGATACCTGTTCTCCTCTAACTCAAAATTTACATCTTGAACCTGCCTCCAACAAAGACCACACTGAATTTGCTCAATTGAATATCAACTTCCAATCTGTCACTGGTCTCCTTAACCACCTTTCCCAATACACTCAACCCAATATTGCCTTTGCAGTCTGCAGCCTAGCTAGATTCAACTCAAAACCCGGCATGACACACTGAAGCAAAGCTTTAATCAAAGTGTGGAAATATCTCAAGACCACTAAAGACATGAAGCTTGTCCTCAAATATGACCCTAACAAAAGAATAATAGCTGGGTACAGTGATGCTACGTTGGGAGACAACCCCTCTTCTAGAAAGTCTCAGACTGGTGTTGTTGTGTTTCACTTTGGCATTCCAATCATCTGGAACTCATCAAGACAGAGAAATATCACTTACTCTTCTAATGAGTCTGAGCTCAACGCAATGATCAACTGCTTCTTAGAAGTTAAATATATTTTCAGTCTCATCAAAGAAATTTATCATCTTCCAAGACCCAAACCTACCCTCTACATTTACAAAAAGGGACTCAATGACAATATCAAATGATTTGGTTCTCATTCCAAGTCCCCCCACATTGAAATTAAAACCAAGGGATTAAGAGAGGAGTTCCAAGACTCCAAATTTGATCTCCTACTGATTACCACAGAAGCTATGATGGCGGACTCACTGACCAAAGCCTCATCTACTAATTCTCTACGTCTTCTCCAAAAATCTATCTTTGACTCTGTTAGTTCTCCTTCCCAGGATCTGCTCCATCCTACCAGTCACAAGGAGTGTTAGGAATGTCATCCAACCTCCCACCTGGAGGACAACCACACTCTCTTTTTGTTTAATGCGCTCTCTGAGCTTTGATACACGCTGTGGAAAGAATAAAGGTTATCCCCCTATAATTGTCCCAAGGTTTGGAAGTTAACGGTTCCCTGCGTTTGAAAGGAGATGAGGATGTCCAAAGTTGCACTTAAATGGGAAATAGAAATAAGGAGATAAAGAGATAAAGAAAAGTAGAGAGAGAGAAATTGCCAATCCTTCAATCCTAAGAACTTTCCACCTGGATGTGTATCCGGTATGAGTTCCTTTAATCTCCTGGTGAGATGAGTGATCCAATCCGATGATGTGATGTGATGATTCCCCCCCCCTCCCCCTATACCTCCCCCTCCTCTAACCCGGAGTTGGGAGGGAGGATAAGCCCTCCCTCTCAACCCCAACCTAAGTACACGCGCAAATGAAAGTATGACAAAGAAACAGAAAACAATCCCAAAACAGAAACCCTAGCCTCCTCTCCCCACCTCCTCCGTACCAAACTCCCCCCATTGTCCGTACGCCGTTCCGTCCATCCGGTTCATCCTTCTCATGACGCGGTCCTTGCACCGCGCCCTACCCAGAGCCCCCCGCGCCTGTCCATATCCGTTTGTCCGCTCCCGTCGTGGGTGTTTGGTAATATCCAGCATGATCCGCGCGCTTGCACGCGCGCTCCATACGTTCCTTCATAGCCTGCGGATTTCTCCGCCCCTACGTATCCGAACCAGCGCGCCCGCAAACCTAGTTGAGCGCACTAACTTCTGAATCCAATCCCCGGGGTGGATCTCCTCCCACGCCGCATTCAATGCTGATCCCGACCTGTCCACCAGGTGCGGAGCCAAACAGGGGCTGCTGCTGATCCAGCAGCTGCCGCTGCTGAGAACTCCGCATACCCTAATGCTGAGCCTGCTTGCCCCCAATGCTGAGCGCGCAGCCGCGACGCAGTTCCTAATCCGTTTCTATAAATTGACACCACAACGCTTGCATCAAGACTTCTGAAACCTAATCCCAAGAGACCACTCTGGGGGGGATGAGCTCTTTTCTCCTCTTCTGATTCTTCCAATGTTGACCTTCTTGTAATGTGATTGTTCTGTTCTTCTGGAGTAGAGACTTCAACCTATATTTTTCCTTTTTTTCTCTTCTATTTCCTTTTTCTTCTTTTCTTTTTTTCCCTTCTTCTTCTACTGGCCACTTGACTCTCTACAGTCCTCAATCTCTCTACCACATCACTCAACAAACTCACCTGCTCAACCACCCAGCACCTCAACCAACTCTCAGTCTCCTTTCTTTCCATTCCCTGCCTGGTAAGATGATTTGCGCCTCAACTCTGCAATCAGTCATCAACCTGATCTCATCTCTTTTGGACCAGCTCTTATCTTCCTCCTCTTCCACAAGCCTGCTACTTTGTGCCTATCCAGAATTTGCATCTCAGCCTCCTCAGCCTTTCTAGCCTCTTGTATTTGCACTGCCTGTTGGTCTTCTCTGTTTCTTTTCATTTGATTTCCTTGTGAATTTGATTCTGATCATAAATCTCAGTCTGCTGGTTCTTAGCTGTCTAATTCAAACTCTCAAAATTTATCAGAATTTAATCTAAAACTAAATTAGTTAATCAGAGCTAAATATTGAATTCCTTATATCAGTTCAATTCACAGCCTTTCAGGCTCTACACTCTTAAGAATTATAGTAATTTGCCATCTTTTTTTTGGCCTTATGTTCAATTCTGCCCTCCATTTTTCTGGATGCTTGATCTTTATTTTTGTGGTCTCATTTATGTGTATTTTGTAATTTTTTTTTGGGGGGGACAAATTAGGATTTTCCTCATAATTAACAGGATCCCTTTGGGGGATCTCCTGTTTTCTTATTTGAAACTCAATTTTCCCCATCAAAGCAATTCTACTCATTCAGACTCTTTCCAGCTTTTTATGTACCATCCAGAACTGAGTTCTCCTGAAGCTTTTCACTGCTGAGACATCCTCTTGTTCTCATCTTTATCCTTGTCATATTTTGATTTATCCCTCAAAATTAATCATTCATTTTTATTATTATTTTCAATCTATGCAACATCATTAGTTAAAGGAAATTATGATTTACCTAAGACATGTATCAAAATCTGAAACCCTGAGATTACTGCATTTTTCACATTGATGGGGGATAAAGCATACATTGCGAATTTGAAAATTGAAAAATTCCATTTCTCCTTTTTTTTCAATTGTACTCCAATCAGGGGATGAGTGCTTTTTGGAGGTGAAATTTAAAATAACAGGTTTGATCAATACAAGAAAATGGCAGGTATTTGAATGCTGAGATACCCCCCATAGTTGATTTATGGCCAAAAACTATCCGATTTCTTTTGAAAATTCCATCCTGTTTGATAGCAAACTATTTCCTTGGTTTATGGGCATAAGCCAGGCGAGCCAATTTTTTTGCCTCTCAAGATAGAACGCAAAAAAGTTACAGATATTATGCGTATTTGTTTTCAACTTTCTTGAGTGAAACAACCCTTTGATTCTGGACGTGTTCCATAAATAATATACTTGCATTTGAAATCGGTATTTTTACCAGGATGTTCTGAAGTAAAATGTGGTTTCACTATTCATGGCTTGTTTTACTAGGAGACCTGGCCATCAATTCATGATTGCCTTCTATGAAGCTTTCACAATATCAGTGTCTCATGGGTCTTTATGGAGTGGTAGGCAATCTATTTCAATTCATTCATTTTTTTCAATCAATCGAAAAGTGTAAAACCCATTTTCCAAGCCTGGTGCTTGTAGGACAGGCCCTGTGTCACAATCCCAGGCCGCGTATTGATTAGTGTCAAATTGCATAGATACCATTCTCTGGGTGCTGCACCACAGGTGTTCTAGCCACCTTACCCAAGTCGTCCAGTATTGATTTAACAGTTTGTTAAAAAATGACAAGAGCATAATAAAACGATACCTGAAGATTACGAACATCCGTGTTGGTGTGAGCCTGCGCAGGAACTATTAATATGATCGGTAATACAAAAAATGGCAAGGCCGCTTCACACCTCTAGCACATTAATCCCGATGAAGACTGTACCAGGGAACATGCTCATCCCTTCCTTTCTTGCTTTTTACTCCCTTACTAACCAATGCCAAGAATCAAAAGATTCACTACTTTCCTGCAAGTCCCGTCAAGGTTTTAGATCGGATCAAAACAGGTAACCCTCAAAATGACTTCGCCCACAAAAGATCGGAACACCAGACCAACAACCAGGGGCATTTGACTAGTCAGTGTTCTCACGTTTGCAGGAAAAGGAGATTGTGAATTTGGTGAGATCTTCTCTACAACTGTGGTTTTAAAAACGGTATTGATGTGAAAATATGGGCTCGATCCCACTTTTTCCGCTAATAAATTCGAGGCTGATGGTTGACACTCAGTGAGGAGGATAAACTTTTAGCAGGTGCAATCTTCGAGTACAAGGTTCATATTGAGATCGGAGAAGTATCAGATCAGTAGATGTAAATAGTGACAGGCGAAACATAGAACGCAGCAAAAGATAGAGAGAAAAGACCTCCCCGTACAGTACATTAATGTGCAAACAAATCAAAAAAAAAAAATCCTGCAATAGAATAAATTGAATCTACACATAATACATGTCCAGCTTGTAGAGTTGCAAACGAACAAGGTGGAGTGTACATCTGATTATTGATGGTCTGCCCTTCTTTGAACGATCAGCTTTGCAATAGACCATTGAGTTGAGCTTGCATCCTTTCCACGTCTTCCAATTCGTCATCTTGAATAGCTTGTGAAACTTCGGGTGTCTAACATGCAACAAAATTTTCGCCGTACAAACAAAGAGAGTTAGTCGACGGAAAGTGTGAATCCGGATCAGTTTGGAAAGACATGGCGAGGTTGCTGACCGGTAGTTTACTTCCAACCGCTCCCATTTGACCTAGTTTACCATCTGTAATATCAAACAACACGTTCTGAACTTCTTGCTCTGCTTCTTCTTCTAACTCTTCTTCATCTTCATCCAGTGTGTCAA
The DNA here is from genome assembly GCA_025617555.3 of Puccinia polysora. Classification (NCBI taxonomy): domain Eukaryota; kingdom Fungi; phylum Basidiomycota; class Pucciniomycetes; order Pucciniales; family Pucciniaceae; genus Puccinia; species Puccinia polysora. The sequence continues at coordinate 33,804,848 of CM062617.1, read as the reverse complement.
TGGCATCCTCAACCATCTCAGACATGATTCCTGCCTACATAATGTTGATGGCGTGACTTCAGTTTGTTGATCGCCGAATGGAGATGGAGCAAAGTCCCCTGAGAAATCTGCACTTACCTTCATCATTTCCTTTGACATTTCTTGCATGGTTTTACTAAGTTCGGGTAACCTCATCAAGGAGTTAGATAACTTCATTATTTCTGTCGACTTTTGCAAGGTCCCCGAGACTTTGAGGGTTGCTAATGGTTTCGTCAAATATGATTCATGTTTTTCTCTCAAAATCTCATTCATTCATGAAGTCTTGGATGATTTGTAGGTCACGGGCCTGGGGAAAAAAAGTTAAGGATTTCTCTCTTACCCAGCTGATGTTGCAATTGCATTCGAATCGAGTTCAGTCGAGCTTTGGAAGTATACAGCCGATCCTTTTGTTTGTTGCTTCTGACAATTTCCTTAGCTAACATTTTACAGTTCTTGAGATCATTCTTTGCGGCCAGCTGTTTCAGTTGAACCTTCACTTTATTTTGTGCGGTTTCGATCGCCCTGATCTCTCGATCCATTTGCCGTTCCTCCGTTCTGATCTTTGCCTGCCATTTTCGTACTCGCTCTTCTGGACTCGGTCCATACAAGAATCGGTTGACTGTCTACAGATTCCAAGCGATGATATTAAATCAAAAAAGGTCGTAAGGAAGAACGTGAGAAATGCAACGGACCTCCATGTCGTGAGCGGTGGAGAGAACAAAAAATTCAAGGAGGTGAGTCGACTTTCAGGCGGGGTGGATTGATTTACTTCAGGTTGAGGAGGTGGTTCTAGCTGCGATCAACACATAAGTTCTTGGATAAGGTATTGAAATGGCTTAGAATGCCATCGATGCGGAAGAGAACTGAGAGAGTATCGATTGAGATGGTTGACGAGCGAACGAGTTCCTCCTGGAGGATGAGCCGATCCAACGACTGAACCAAGTTGCTGCTGGACACTAACCTGGAGTTGGCGGCCCAGTTCAGACTGGGGGTGGCGGACTAGTCGTGCTGCGAAGCCCACGGGCGCGGAAAACCACCCTCCGGCCCCCGTGTATATACAGGCCGGGTGTGGCAAGAGATTGGAGATTGAGCACCCCCCCTCCCCAGCACCTACCCTGGTTCTTGCCTTCTCACACATTGACAAGGTGTTGGATCACAAAGTCAAGAAATGTGGTGGAAGAAATAGTTGAGAACCAGCTTTTGCACAAAGGGAGGATGTTGGTAGTGGCAAAACCCGTTTTAAGTTTTTGCTTGAGAGGTGGAGACTTATGCTTCATAGGGCTCAAGGGGTTGACCTATTGGTACCTATAGTATATTCTGGATTTTTTTTAAAAAAAGAAATTCAAAAAAAGAAAAAAATGGCTATTCATTAGAGTATATTGGAGTGAGCAAATGTCTCACCGGACAGGACTGTACTATGCCCCAAGGATGAAAATGGTGGAAGTAAGGAGGAAAGGGGATTGAGTTAAGAACAGTGGTGGCTGCTCTGAAGAAATTGAAGATGAATAAAAGATTCTTCAATTGTGATATAAAAATGAATCACAGTCAGTCAGACTTGGATTAGGCTATTCATTGATTCGGAATGCAGAGAGGGTTGTGTGGGTTTTGGAAAGCTGATGAATTGCTGCATAGGAAGACCAAATTTCAAAACACTGCTTCAAAAAAAAAAAATCTTAATTTCTGAGGGACCAACTGCATTTTTACCATAGATTTATTGAATTCAAACCTTCTGGAATCAAAAAAAGAAGGAGAGAAAGAAAATGGATTTATTTATAAAAAATGATATCAATCTAGAATTTCTTTTTCCAAGTTCACAACTTTTTTTTGAATTCTCTCTTTGAGCAGGTTTTCCCATCTTGGGAAAGGTGTGGCCCCTTGTTTCAATAAACATGGGCAGGGGAGTAGAAGGGGGGTTAGGAAGGAATCTTGGGACCTATTCATTCTGAGAGGGCCAGTTTTGAGATTTTTAGGGCTATTGAAACTAAAGAGGTATCCATCTTTAACAGTCTAAAATAGTTTAAAACTCTGGGCCTCTCCAAAGCCATCAAGGCTGTAAAAACCATGGAAATTTTCAGATTCTACAGTTTTGAATGCACCGGCAATTTTTGGGGCCCTCTTGAGCATCAAAACCAATTTTTTATGAGGTTTAAGTCAATCAAAGCCTATGGGGGGCTGTCTTTTTTCTTTGAAGCTTCTTAAATGCAACTTTGAGGACCCTTGATGTTATGTTTATATCTATTTTGTATTTTTTTTTTGTTTATGAAAAAATCAATATTATTTCATTTTTTTTAAAAAATTTAACAATCAATCAATAAAATTCATCATTAATAAAGGGGGATTATTTTCCTCACAGCCCTGATCCTCAACCTTGCATTGTTTTGACATTGTAGGGACAGAAGCCATGCATGCTAAAATCCATAAATCCACAGTATTCTTTTAACTTTTCATTTTGAATTGGGATAAAGTTGTGTAGAATTATTTTCAAGGGACCTCACAAATATCTATCAGGAGTTTCAAGTGGGTTTATGCCCCTTTAAAAATCATTCAAAAAATCAAAGGAAAAGAAAACAAAGGGGGGGGGTTGTCTTGATTTTCAACCCTTATCCAAAAGTTCTTTTAATGGATAATTTTGCATTTTTTATTCTGAAATTACTTAATTATGTCAAAGACTTAAAAAAGAATCCTTGTGGTAATTTAAAAAGGGGCTTTATCCTCTAACAATTCAATAAATTTTCAAAAGGCCTCAAAAAAAGGCACAATTTTTTAGATTTTGAAACCATGTTATGAAGGGCCTTTTATATTTTGAATTTTACAGGCCTGTAAAAAACCTATAAATCAATTGAAAAATAAAAACTTTGAATTATTTGAATCTATCTCAAGACTTCAACATATGCCTCAAAACAAAATTCAAATCATGACAGGATTTTTAGAGACTGATTTGGACCTTCAAAACAAAAAATGATGTAAAATGAATAAGAAATGAAAAATGAAAAAATGAAAGAATATTTAGAAAAGAAGAATGAAAAATTTTAAATGAACAAGAAGAAATGAGAAATAAAAATGAACATGAAAACCAAAGAAATTGAAATAAAAAAGTAATTAAATAAAAGGAAAATAAGAAAGGAAAAATTGAAAGCAAAATGTAGAAATAAATATTTATAGATATATTTTGAAATTATTTGATTTTTTCCTGCCTAATTTAAATTTATTTTTTCCTGTTTCAAATATTTTGAGCACAAATATTTATCATGAAAAGAAATAACAGACAACTTTACATGGGGTCCCAACCCAGCCTGTCAAGATGGTAGTAATGGGTATGAGTCAGGCTCTTGAGATTTTGAATACTTGCAAAGAATTACCAAATGATGAATTTTATGAAATTTAATTGAAGAAAAAACCAGCCTGAAAAAGAATGGAAGAAATTCAGGAACAAGCAGTTATTGGAGAAGATAAACAGCAGAAGAGGCAAGAGTAAAGAATTGTACCACCAAAGGAGAAGCAAACAAGTGAAGTCTGGAAGAATTTAGGATCTAGTAGAATGAACACTGAAGTAGAGCTTTTGACCAGCTTAGTGCAAGGACAAGACCAAACAGGTAAGGTTAGATTGGAAAGAGTTAGAAAAAAGGAAAGGGGTTTGAGGTTGGGCTTCTCACCAGATGAGACAAATTTTGAGATGGTTGGACCTAGAAAGCAGAAGACAAGAATGATTTTTAAGGTTTTCATTTGTATGAGAGGATATGGAAATGATTGAGGAGCAGGGTGACAAAAAATTCAAAACTCCTAGTCTTGTGGGAGTAATGTGAGGCCCTAAACGGCCCAATGGACGCGTGGGGGCCCAAAGATGCTTCCAAAGCAGGCATGCAGGCCAAAACACGCATCTACACGCGCCAACAGTGTTGTTCCAATTAGGAGCAACCCCCAGGGGGTTTTATACCCTCCATACACGACATTTTTGAGTTGTTGACCCCCATACACAGCAGTTTGGAGGCGTGTTTGGGGGTACACGGCCCCCAGGGGGTCATGCCAAAGTTTTTGGGACCCCCTGGACCACATTTGGGTTCTATCAACACAAATTTGGGATCAATGCATACTCTGTGGGACAGTTGGACCACACCTAGTGATCCCCAAGTGAAAATAAAGTGAATCTAAAGTGAAACAAAGTGAAACTAAAGTCAAAGTGCATACGAACATCCCACTAAACTTGATCATTTTCAAGTTGAAAGTGAGAAAATTTGGTAGTTTTTCAATTGAAAGTTGGATTGAATAGTGAAATACTGTTGCATTTTTTTGCATTATGGGAAAAGTGGCAATCCCTCCTTTTTATAACATGGCTGTGTTGAAGGAATACATTGATAGTTCCATGAAAAGAGCTGCAGAAAAAAAGCATTTGAGTAATGAATCATTGGAAGCCCCAATTGAATCCTCATCTAGGGTGACAATTGAGGAAAACAATGTTTCACAAATGGACATGACCTCGGGTAGTGAGTAAAATTTTATGTTACTCTAGTCTTTGCCTCATTCAATTTAATGGAAAATGATTGGCGGCTTGAAACTATGACAGATCCACTTCACCCATCTCCTGTGAGAGATTTTCCGACTAGGGAAGAGGAACAAAGATATTATCAACAATGGGCAATGAAGCATGGTTACACTTTAACAGTTTTCAACTCAAAACATAATGAATATGTGGATCTAGCCTGTGATAGATTTGGTCAGTACTCTGGGAAATTTCTCACCAAAATTTCAAGGCAAATTAACACAAGGAAGGTTGGGTGCAAGTTTTTAATCCATGCAAGTTGCAAAAAGGAAGACCCCTAGTGGTGAATCTCCTACAGAAATGATCAAAATAACCACCAACCATCTCCACACCCCTCAGTGCATCCAAAACTGAGGAGAATCTCAGGGATGGCCCTAGTTAATTTAAAAGAAGGCATGAATGATTGGCGGAATACCATTCAACTCAAAAAAAATTGAGCCAGATTGATGGTGGCAAATATGTTGATGACCAAACAATCTATAACACTAAGCAAAAGGTATGTCAAGCTTCAAGGTTAAACGTTATTTTCTTTTCCACTTTGACACATCCCTTTCCTCAGTACCATCTACCTCAGTCCATAAGTGTGACACAAACAAAGCACAAACTCAATGGTGCCTTCTGCTTACCACCTCTGGCTTGTGTAACAACCTTCCAATCTTGGAAACTGACTCAGTATATACTTGCAAATAATGCAGTTAAGTCTACACTGTTCAACCACCATTCAAACTTTGCTCTTATACCCTTTTTATCATCAACCCTTGCACTTCCATTCTTGGTCACGCACTCACACTAGTTTTCACCCATGCCTAGAAAGGAAAATTAACTGTATAGTTTGCAAATGGACTATTCCTTTACCCTGCAAAAGATCCACCTTCACATTTGCATTTTCTTCACATGTAATTCCTTCCTGTCTCATCCATTACATCCTTGTACATTCATCTTCTATTTTCTTGCAGTACCTGTGCTATGAACTGGGAAACAAATGAAATTTTTTTTCATTTCCCATGAAGTTACTTTCATTCATTGCCTCACTGATCTCTAGCTTTATATGACCATCCATTGGGTTGTATCTAGTTACCTTTGGATTACCTTATAAAGGCTGCTTTGCCTGCCTGAAGATTGTCTCCTCAGTTATTTAATTTCATACATTCTTGCATTTGCTAGATCCAGTCATAAAATTGGGCTAGGCTTTAGTTCCTTTCCATCAGAAAAAATCCCTTTCCTTGCTTTTTGTTGAGCCATTCAATCATAAGTTTGCACTTTGCAGTTAGGCTTGCTACCTTGCACTTGCCCCTAGCATTCAGCCTCTTCCTTTGAGCTCACAATAATCTAGGATTGCCCTATAGTATGTGGGGTGGTTGTGTGACAGTAAATTAACTAACTCAACTCCTCTATTGTAGTTTATCAACCTATAATAGATTTATTCCTTTAGAATGTCATATACTTGCTCAAGCAGGAATACTTTGCTCACCCCTTATAATGATGATATTCATTGGGTAGGGAGACCCAGCGCTTCACAGGCCCAAAAAACTTTAGAACCTGTTCCTTCTTCCAAATCTCCTTTGGTTGGACCTCTTGACAATCCCCTTGCTCCTTAACGGGAAGCTCCAGTGGATCCTCTCAAAGAAATCAAAGATTCCAAATATTCCTCCAATGAAACTTCCACTTGTGGTAGGTCAGGGGCCTGCACTAGTGCTCCTGAGAACAAAGCTTCAACCTTGCTCTCAAACTTGATCCAGGCTCTAAAGAAAAATGCCTTGCAATCTTTTCCAAGTAGTCCTACTTTCTGTACTCCCGGCATGAAGAAGCCTGACCAATTTTTGGGAGAATATTCCCATAAGCTTTGATCCTACCTACAGTCTTGCAAAATCATCTTCTCAAACAATCCCAAAAATTTTCCTTCCAATAGACATAAATTTATGTATGTGTCTTCCTCTCTAGGGTCAAGAGCCTTGCAGTGGTTCAAATTGTACCTCAAACTATTATCCAATACAAGTCCTGCATGTATTTTCAGAAATTTGGAAAAGTTTTAGCAACAATTTTTCACCCTGTTTGGAAACTCCAAAAAAGTGCAAAATACCAAGTACAAACTTAATAATCTAGTCATGAAAGAGAGGAGGGGAGTTTCCTTTTATATCTCCCACTTACAAACATTACAGTCTTGCATCCAATGGAACAAGGCAGCCCTTTTATTTCACTTTCTAAAAGGTTTACTGGCACGCCTAATTGAACATCTTGCACTTGGGGGAAATTAGACAACCTCCCTTCAGCAGGTAATTGACAGGGTGATTGAGCTTGATAATTGCTATCAAAACAAGAAACATTCTTGGAAAAACAACCATGGATTGTCAAACCTGCATCCAAAGGTAGACAAATCTACAAAGCAAAATTTGAAGAATAGAAAAAACTCCAAACCAAATACAACCTTGAACTCCAACCCAAAAGGGAAATATTTACCAAAACTCCAAAATTTCTGGACCAGGAAACCGGGATGTTCCAGAATGAGGAACAGAAAAGGAGGGAAAAGAATGGGTTATTTTTTTATTGGGGATTAAAACATGATCTCAATAGCTGTGCAAAGCCGCTAGCGCATGAAACAGCTAAGCAGTAAAAAATTGGCTTGTAGTTTTTCTAATGATTTCAAGTAGAACTACACATTATCTAAACTACAGTGATTCAATCTTTGCACTTGCAAGTCACTTGGTGCTTAGAGTTCCAGATTTTTCCTATTCCATTCCAAAAATACTCCTTATTGTGTTTTACTCAATTCTGGCACTGATGGCGTTCTAAGATAGATAAGTTTCCCGTCTATTTGGTAATTAGTGCGACTAAACCATCTGATTTAGTTTCCCAAAGGGAAAAATGGACCTTTGAATTTTCCAATTTCCCCAGCTTTAAATGGGATTTATTTGTCTTGGATATTGCAGGAATGGAATGTTATAATTATGGCCAGCAATTAGCTTAGGCAAATGAGCTGTATTTAAAGCAAAAGAAATGCTGGGCACCTTGTGTCAATAATTGCTTGATGAGCTCTCAAAATGGGGAAAAACGTTGGATGATATTGTTGATGAATTCAATTGGATGATAAATGAATGTTTTGAAAACAGCAGGGAGAAGAGCTCCTTAAGTAAAAAAGAGAGGCCTCTTGTGAGCCCATGATACAACAAGCCAAAAGGCAACTTTTCCGCCCCAAAAGAGCTCTACAGGCTCTACACGCCTTTTTAATTGGTTTGGACTACATCAGCCCGCATGGAATCAGTCCCTGTACCCTTACAACCAGCCTATTCTGGTTATTTCTGGTGTATCCACCGTAATGGGGCTGAACCAGCCCCTTAGCTTTTCAAATCCCTGGCCGTTTGTCTATTGCAACCAGCCTGTTACCTCACAAACTGGCTGGTTGCCTCATGCAACCAGCCCCTGGCCATACAAATGACCAGGTGGGACCCAGGACACACCTGGGTCCAGTCTCAGACTCACATGGGGGGGGTGTGACCAGCGGACGTGCTTTCCCCCCCCTCTATTGCTCAGATCCCTAGAGGGGGCGGTCAAATCCCCCTACCAGGGGCCCTGGGGGTTGATACCCCCAGGGCGTTGTCAATGGAAGTGGGCTGGGGGGTGGTCAATCCCCTCAGCCCGTTGCGCCTCCCCCTTGGTAAAGGGGGGGGGGGAGAGCACCCCTCTTGCTTCATTGGTGGGAGGGTGATCAGATCCCCCCCACTGCGGGTTGCTCTCCTTGCAGCCGGCCTTGTCATCCCCTGGGCAAGGGGGTGATGAAATCCCCCCTGCCCTGACCAACCGCCTTGTTGTGGTTGGTTTCTGGCTGGTTCAACCCAGCCAGCCACCCCCTCCCCCTTGCAATGGCAAGCAAGGGGAGGGGGAGGGAGCCGGGGCAGCTGGCCCTAGCTCCCGCGGCGGTGGCCTCCATTTGCAAGTAGCCGCGCCTGCATGGGATCCCTCGGCCACCGCAACAGCCCTGCGCGGGCTGTCGGTCCCTGCGTGGGCCAAACCAAGGGATACAAGCGCCCAAAAGCAGGTCGCTGCATGGGCAGCAGCCCTGAGCAGGCTGCAACACGGGTGGCGGCCCCAATGGGCCGCCCCAAGCCCAAACCTGAGACAAACACACTTTGGAGGGCCAGCCCGTCTGGCCAAGTATGTCCAAAATAAACCTTGGGCCTAATTATGCCCATACAAGCCTGTCTGGTTGTATTTGCCCATATCGCCCACCAGGCCCGCTAGGGCCTGTGTACCAATGAGCCTGTTTCATGCGTTTTGAGGCCAGTTTCCCCAAATCAGTGACATCCACACAGGCCCATATGGTCCGTGTGAGTGTCCAATGGGCTGGAGAGGCCCATATGTGCATCCCATTTGGATTACACTTATACGTAGCACACACATAAGTGCATAGGTATTTTAACACACCCCCTTAATCCAAAAGGGGTGACATTTGCATATTAGTCAGAAAGCCTTGATGCTTGTTCTTATTTAAAGCACTAGTCAAGATATCCGCAATCATTGCTCCAGTGGGCATGTACTTCAACAAAATCTCCTTGCAGTTAACTGCATTGCAAATATAGTTATAGTGAACTTGGATATGTTTTGTTCTTGAATGGAACACTTGGTTTTGCGCCAACGCAATGGCACTGTGGTTATCAGAATACAACAATGCAAACCCATTTGGTTTATGTGGATCCTCTAAGACTTTTCTAAACCATTTTTCCTCCTGGGAGGCTGCTAAGTAAGCTCTATACTCAGCCTCTGTTGATGAAAGAATTATCTCCAACACCTTCTTGGACATCCATGAAACCAGATTCTTACCTAAGAAGAATACAAAACCACTTGTTGATTCCCTAGTTTTACCATCTGCCCAACTTGCATTGGAATAACCAACCAAATCAAAGTTTTCTGACTTTGTAAACAACAGTCCCAGAATTTGTGTTCCTTTAAGATACCTCATAACTCTATTAAACATTGAAAAATGCCTCATGCTTGGCTTCTCTAAGTTTTGCAACAGGAAACCAATTGAAAAATCAATATTGGGCCTTGTACACTGCCCCAAATAATTAAGTGATCCAATAACTGACCTGTAGTTGTTCCCAGATTGAAAAAACTCCAGATCCTACTCATCTGTAGACTTCTCTAAACAAATTTTTGACTGCATGGGAGTACCAAACTCCTTTGCATCCTCTAAGCCATATTGCTTAAGAAGAGCTTCCACATAATGGCTCTGGTCTAACTTGATACCATTCTATTTCATTCCTAGCACCTGTTGCGCCAGACCAAGATCTTTTATCTTGAATTCCTTTTTGAGTGTCTCCATGAATCTCTCTTTACCGTTTCCAATAATGATAATGTCATCAACCCATACAAACAAAATTGTATCCTTTCTTACAAAAAGACAAGGGACGGCCTCAGACGTCTTGAAACCAATCTGTATCAGTTTCTCACTCATGGTATTATACCACAATCTAGCTGCTTGCTTTAATCCATAAAGGGATCTACACAGCTTGAGGACATATGCCCTTTTATCTGCTGAAAGAAAACTTCTAACACAGATTTTTTTGATGGTTTCTGGTTTAGTCTCTACTAAACATTCACAAAAACCATCAGGGATTGAAATATAAACAGTCTCCTCCTCTGAAAGTTTTTCATTCAAGTATGCTGTTAAAAAATCAGCTTGTCTGATTTCTTCTCCCAAATCCACTGCCAGAGCAATGATGTACCTGAAGGTGGACAGACTTCCAGTTGGTGAGAAAGTTTCTTGGTAATCAATACCCTCTCTCTGCTTGAAGCCCTGTGCAACGCATCTAGCTTTGAATCTTTTCAAAACTCCATTTGTGTCAAACTTTTTTTTAACACCAATCTAGACCCCACAATGGTCTTTCCTTCTGGAACAGAATCCCGCTTAACCACTTCAAAGACACTATTATCTTATAGAGAATCAAATTCCTCAAAAATAGCACTCTTCCAGTTGGCTCTCTCATCAGAATTCATAGCTTGGCCAAAGCTTTTGGGTTCACCCTGTTACCCATTTCTGAACTCAACTCCAGGACTTCATTGAGCAGACACTGTTCCTGAAACGTATCTTCCTCATATTCTGCGGAAGCATAATGGGACTTCCATTCCCCGTACCTATCAACTGCTACTCTAACCCTACCACTCCTTCTTACTGGAGGTGGAGGCTCATCAGGTTCTGAATTAAAGGACTCCCCTGAAGCAGGCATTGAACCCTCTGGTGGCACGTCTGCCATCTCTTCATCTTCTGGAACCACATGTTCCTCAGCCTTTTCTGGTGAAATAAGTGCTAATTCTATTTCTTGCTGTGACTTATTCACAACAACATCTTCACTCCTTTTGAGTGGAAAGGTACTTTCATCAAATTTTACATCCCTACTGCATATAACCTTTCTTGTCCCTGGAAAATAGATTCTATACAATTTACTTATTAAATCATAGCCTTCAAGTGCCCCTGTTCTGGCTCTAGGGTCTAATTTTCCAACCATCTCATTATGGTGGACCCTATAATACACCAAGCAACCAATTGTTCTTAGGTGTGATGTTTTGGGGTACAACTTCCAAAACTGATAATGAGGACTCTTCCCATTAACACTTACAATGTTATGCAACAAACAGACTGTACAAATCAACTGAGCCCATAAGAACTTTGGTAGACCAGATTGAGACATAATTTTTCTGACCTTGTCCAGTTAAGTCCTATTCATTCTCTCAACTATTCCATTATTTTGTGGAGTACTTGCAGTAGTGACTATATGAATGATACCATAATCTTTCAATAACCTCTCAAACACTTTACTCCCAAATTCACCACCTCCATCATTGATAACCCTCTTGATCTCCTTCATTGGACCATTCTGCTTCCAGACTTTGAAGATTACAGAAACCTCCTCTGTGGTCTGATCCTTAGATCAAATTGGTTTAACCCAAACATAATTAGTTGCAGTATCAACTAAATTGATGAAGTATCTTGCCCCACCAAGGGACTCCGGTGTGAATGGCCCTGTAAAATCAATAGAAAATTCCTCTCCAGGATTATCAGTGCAATCTCTATTCTTTGAGAACACATTTCTAGTCTTATCCCCTAAGGTACAACTCTCACAGTTGCTGTCATTTACCTTATGGCCACTTCTATTGTGAGCAACAGTGCTCAAAGCTGAGATTATGAACAAGCTTGCACACAAAAGCTTGTTCCTAACCTGTCCACTAAGAACAGTTCCACCATTCATATCAATAACAAACTCATCTTCTTTAAGATAACAAATCTGCAAACCTTTTTTCCACAACACTCCAAGGGACACAAGGTTATAAGGCAACTCTGGTACATAGAACACTGTCTCAAAAGAAATTTTGAAACCCAAGTGATTTGCAAGAATAACTTTTCCAATTCCTTTAATCTGAATTGTTCTGCCTTTCTGACCAATATTTACAACTCCATCATAATCACTAAGAGTTGAAAATAAATTTGGTTCAAAGAACATGTGATCTGTACACCCAGAATCAATCAAAACAAGAACATCCTCCTTCAATCCTCCTAATAGGATAGAAGCTTTATCAGTCACTGATAAGTTCTCATCTTTGAGGTTAATATTACTCACTTTGTAATAAATCAAGTCCATTTCTTGATCCTCATCAATTTTAGCCTTCTTGTTGGGACCTTCTTCCCCAACAACCATTTCCATTGGACCATCAAACACCACCATTGCAATTTTTTCAGTAGTGAGATTGACCTCCTTGTAATTCTCTTTGGACTTCTTCCTCTTCTTGGCCTCCTTACAATCCTTAGCATAATTCCCCTTATTCTGAAAATTATAGCATAAGACCTTGGAAAAATCCTTTTTTGCCTTCTTGGAAGATTTTCCAGTCTTTCCAAAAAGGGCTGTTCCAGAACCCCCTTCATCTTGAGCTGAAGATCATCCTTTTCAATCCTTTTGAGCACATCCTCCTCCCCAGGAAGAGGATCCAATTGAGAAATAATTCAAACTAAAGAATCAAACTCCTTTGGTAGCTTCTGAAGGATTAAGAGCGACAAACATTCAGGATCCATTTTAAGTCCTGATGACTTAAACTTGGCTATGCTATACCTAGCCTCTGCAACAAACTGTTTACAATTCAAATATTGCAACTTAAACAGTTTATTGAAAGCTATACCATTCTGGTGAACAGAATCACCAGCATACTTGGACATAAGCAACTTCCAAAGGATGCTTCCCCTCCTTCTCTCATCTTTCCTAATAGTATTGGCAACCCATGTCACATGATTCTCATCAAGATGCCTAAGGATGAGATGATAAGACTTTTTCTCCACTTCTGAACTGATCAAAGTGTCATCAGCATCCATTATCTCCCCACAAAAGAGGTTGTCCAGCTCACTATCCATAAGGACAGCCCAAGAATTATATTTCTGACTGTTCAGAACTATCTTGGTGGAGCTAACATCAGTGATATAGGACATCTTCTTGGAAAAATTGACGTCTTTGAGGTTCTCCAGAGTAAGGTACAAGGGTCTAGATGGCTTGGAAGTAATTATGATTTTGGTACTGATAATGTGTTATAATTATGGACAGCAATTAGCTTAGGCAAATGAGCAGTATTTAAAGCAAAAGAAATGCTGGACACCTTGTTTCAATAATTGCTTGATGGGCTCTCACAATGGGGCAACACATTGGATGATATTGTTGATGAATTTGATTTGATGATGAATGAATTATTGGAAAACAGCAGGGAGAAGAACTCTTTAAGTACAAAAGATTGGCCTCTTGCGAGCCCATGATACAACAAGCCAAAAGGAAATTTTTCCGCCCCAAAAGAGCTCTACAGGCTCTACAGGCCTTGTTACTTTTTTTGGGCTAAATCAGCCCACATGGCATCAGTCCCTGTACCCTTACAACCAGCCTATTCTGGTCCATTATGGTGTTTCCACCGTTACAGGGCTGAAACATACCCTTTGCTGTCCAATCCCTGGGCCAGTTTTCTGTTACAACAGGTCCTATTGCCTCACACACTGGCTGGTTGCCTCATGCAACCAGCCCCTGGCCATACAAATGGACAGGTGGGACCCAGGACACACCTGGGTCCAGTCTCAGACTCACATGGGGGGGGGGTGTGTGACCAGGGGACATGCTTCCCCCTTCTATCTCTCAGATCACTGGAGGGGGCGGTCAAATCCCCCTACCAGGGGCCCTGGGGGTTGATACCCCCAGGGCGTTGTCAATGGAAGTGGGCTGGGGGCTGGTCAATCCCCTCAGCCCGTTGCGCCTCCCCTTTGGTAAAGGGGGGGGGGGAGAGTGCCCCTCTTGCTTCATTGGTGGGAGGGTGATCAGATCCCCCCCACCACCGGTTGCTCTCCTTGTGGCTGGCCTTGTCATCCCCTGGGCAAGGGGGTGATGAAATCCCCCCTGCCCTGACCAACCGCCTTGTTGCGGTTGGTCGCTGGCTGGTTCAACCCAGCCAGCCACCCCCTCCCCCTTGCAATGGAGAGCAAGGGGAGGGGGAGGGAGCCGGGGCCGCTGGCCCTAGATCCTGCGGCGGTGGCCGCTTTTTGCGACCTGCCGGGCCCGCGCGGGATCCCTCAGCTGCCGCGACAGCCCTGCGCGGGCTGTTGGGCCCTGCGTGGGCCAAACTGAGGGATACAAGTGGCCCCAAGAGGGCTGCAACACGGGCTGCAACACAGGCGGCGGCCCAATGGGCCATCCCAAGCCCAAAACCTGAGACAAACACGCTTTGGCGGGCCAGCCCGTCTGGCCAAGTATGTCCAAAATGAACCTTGGGCCCAATTATGCCCATTCAAGCCCATCTGGCTGTATTTGCCCATATCCCCCACTACGCCCGTCAGGGCCTGTGTACCAATGAGCCTGTTTCACACCTCTTGAGGCCAGTTTCCCCAAATCAGTGACATCCACATAGGCCTGTATGGTCCGTGTGAGTGTCTAATGGGCCAGAGAGGCCCATATGTGCATCCCGTTTGGATTACAATTATACGTAGCACACGCATAAGTGCATAGGTATTTTAACATGGAAGATACCATTATAGGTCATGACTTCCTAGTTCACTGGAATCTGGATGTGAATTGGCAATAAGGAGTAATTAAAATTTGAACCTTGCAACCCCAGGAGGCTAACCCTTCCTTCAAACAGGAATTAATAACCTCCCTGACACTGTCATTGAGGTTTAGGACACTTTTCCCCCAGGAGATTTGCAATATCCTGACCTCCATTCCCAAGTTCCCACTTCAGATTTAGGAGTTATCCCTTATTATTCCAACTTACCCTTTCCTTGTTTCTTTGAAGAGAAACAGGCACCAACCAAACAGTGTATTTTTAGCTCCTTAATCCTCTTGCATCATGCAACCACTTAAACCCCCCTGCTAAAAGATGAAAAGATTGAAGATCTAGAAATCATTCAAGAGTCTTGACCTCTGGTTTATCATGACTTTGCTGAATTAATTTCAGCTTTAAAGGAAGATAAACTTCCTCCATTCTGTTCTTGCAATCATAAGATTGAACTTACTGGCCCACCACCCGCACCCAGACCATTCTTCTCTCTCTCAAAGCAGGAATCAACCGCGCTTCAAGAATACATTACAAAACATTTATAGAAAGGATTTCTTTGACCAAGCAATTCAAATACCCATTCACCTGTCCTATTTGTTCTAAAGAAAGACGGCGGACTGTGCCTGTGTGTTGACTACAGGAAACTGAACCAGGTAACCCGGAAGAATGCCTATCCATTACTGCCTATGTTGCACCTCCTCACTCTCTTCCATGGAGCTGCTTATTTCTCAAAGTTAGACCTCCAAGGCGCCTATAACCTAGTTTGCATTACAAAAGGTGATGAATATTTGACCGCAATGAGAACACCTTTTGGCAGTTATGAGTATACCTTCATGCCTTTTTTCCTCTGCAATGCTCCTTCCACTTTTCAACACTTTGTCCACAAAATATTTTCTGAACTTGTAGAGAAATACCTTGTGGTGTATCTTGAAAATATACTAGTCTACTCAAAAACTCTTAAGGATCAAATTGCACATGTGCAAGAGGTGCTACAGCAACTTTGCAAGAATGAACTTCTTGCAAAAGCCTCTAAATGTGAATTCCATACTCCTTCTCTTCAGTTTCTAGGTGTCATAGTCTTGCAGCAAGGACTATCAATGAATCCAGCCAAGAGCCAGTTCATATTGGACTGTCCACCACCTTCCTCTGTCAAATCCCTTCAAGTTTTCCATGGTTTCAGGAATTTTTACAGGAGGTTTATTGAGCATTATGCCGAGAAAAAGGTAAACTTCAATAACCTTCTTCAAAAAGACACTCATTTTGTTTTTACAGAACAAGGTGCTTTAGAGTTCAAAGCTCTAAAGAAAGCATTCCCTACTTCTCCAATACTTGCTCACTTCAACAAGCTAGCTTGCACTATTGTAGAAACAGATGAAAGCAACTATGCGGTTGCAGGAGTAATCTTGCAGTTTTCCCCCTCTTCTTCCCTCTTTCATCCTGTAGCTTTTGAGTCTCCCAAATTGCTTGCTGCAGAGCTTAATTAGAAGATCCATTACAAGGAACTTCTTGCAATGGTTTTTTTTATGAAAAAATGGTTTTCATACCTTTTGAGTCTTATGGAACCATTTGAGGTCATAACTGATCACAATTCCTTCAAATATTTCATGAGCTCAAAAGTGCTTACAAGCAGACAGGAACAATGGGCCAAATACCTCTCCAAGTTCAACTTTACAACCACATACTGTCCTGGGAAACAAGATGTTGTCCCTGATTCTTTATCACGTTGGGATGATGCTTACCCAGGGGGGGAAGCACCTTTCCTGACAACAAACCTGAAAACGTTAGGACACTTTTCTCAACCCAATCTACCCAACTCAGTTGAATCATCAATCAACTTCAAGATACAGCTTCAAAAATACTACAAGCTCAACTAAATGATCCCAAGTGTACCAAAATTTGCAAGAAGGCAAATCTATCAGATAGTGGTTACAGTATTGACAAAATTGGTTATTTATTTTATAAGGACTGTATAGTAGTACCAGATAATCCTTGCATTAAGTTAGATATCTTTGAGTCAAGGCATGATTCCCTGTTTTCTTGTCATCATGGGCAGGATAAAACCTAAAAATTGATTGCACAGGACTTCTACTGGCCTGGTATGACCAAGGAAGTAAAAGACTATTTCAATGCATGCTATGATTGTAATTGTAACAAGTCCTCACAAAACTGGAATTATGGGCTGCTCCAGCCACTTCTGATTCTTCCTATTCCTTGGAACTAAATTTGTATGGATTTCATTTTGCAATTACCTATTTCTAGTGGTTATGATGCTATTTTGGTAGTATTAGATTGCTTCTTGAAGATGGCTTTATTCCTTCAAATTAATGTGGCAGCCTCCTCAGAAGAATTAGCTGATTTATTCATGGAATATGTATTATCAAAACATGGTCCCCCTGATAACATAATTAGTGATCTTGGATCTTTGTTTGTCTCTAGCTTCTGGACCTTGCTTTGCCAACATTTGAATATCACTTGCAATTTATCAACAGCTTACCACCCGGAAACGGATGGGCAAAGTAATTGAGTCAATCAGATTCTCAAACAGTATCTTTAATGTATGTTTCCTACCAACAGGAAAACTGGTTGCAATGGCTCCCATTAGCCAATTTTTCCTACAACAAGTCCACTCATTCCTGCACCAAACAGTTGCCCTGCCAGACTCTTCTCGGTAGAAACCCAAATTTCTCTTCTATTCACGTAGCACCTTCTCAACCTGCTACCAATTACCTTAATCACATTGATTCTACTCAAACACAACTACAAACCAACCTCAAAGCGGCAAACCAGCGCTACAAAAAACAAGCAGATCAAATTCACACTTTGGCCCCAACCTTTGCAGTAGGAGATCAGGTATAGCTTGATGCTTGCAATATTTGCAGTACTTTCCCAACCCAAAAAATCTCTGAAAGAAAACTTGACCCCTTCAAAGTGAAATGATTCATTTCTTTTAACACTTTTAAACTCAACTTACCTGTGAAATGGAAAGGTATCCACCCGGTGTGGAAATCAAGAGGGTGGAAATCCCCTAGTTATTCTCAAGTTCTGGTGTTGATGGTCCTAGAATCTGTAAGGATAATGATGATCCAATAAAGAGAGAGAGAGAGAGAGATAAAGAGATGAATTTCCTTTCCTTTCTGTATTATTTCATCCACCCATCCCTCAATCCATCCTCTTTCTTCTTTTCCTTTTGCTGCCCAAGATCTGATCCCTCCCTTTCCCTTTCCTTTCCCCAAGATCCAATCCTATGATATGTCTGAGAGCTGGGGTTGAGAGCATGGACTTTATGCCCACATTTTCCACCCTAACCTAAGTACAAGCGCAATGACAGCCCAACAACAAATGTAAAAGAAACCCTAAGCCCAGAACCCAACCTAACCCTAATCCATTCCCTGCCCGCTTATTGTTACTTACAGCCAGTTTGTCCTTCTCATGATGCGGCCCTCTGCCCTGCCCTACTTGGAGCGCCCCACTTTTTCATATCCGCCTTGCACGCTGCGTGATTTCCTGCCCCACAGGTCATCCCAGGCCTATAGCCACAATTTCCCCACCCTACCTCCCCAAACTAGCTGCCTGCAAACCTGGTTGGGCCAACTCCATTCTTGGGTTTGTAATGTCCAAGCGTGCTAGAACCTGCCCCATCCAATCAAGCCCAACCCATGCCCAGTATGCCAATCCCCATGGTGCCTACTTCTGAGCCCGCTGCAGCAACTGATGAGACCGCGTGCATCCAAGTGCTGAGCCTGACCTACCAGATCCTGAGCGCGCCGGAGGCGGCAGGGTTCCCATTCCAAGGCTATATAACAACACCACACCAGTCTTTCATGTGTCTCTCCTAGAGGCAGCTTGAGTCTTATACCCAGGCAAGACTCATCCCCCTCCTGAACCAGTCAACATCCAAGATCAGTTAGAGTGGGAAGTAAGTTGTATTCTGGATTGCAGGTTACACAAAGGAAAACTTCAATACCTTGTTGAATGGACTGGCTTCCAGCCCAACAAAGATTGCACTTTGTGGGAACCAGCCCATCACCTTTGAAACTCTGCCAATTTTTTTTGAGACTTTCATGCAAGTTACCCTGGCAAACCTTGCCAATCATGACTCCAATCCCATTCCTCACTTCCATCCCATTCCATCCCATCAATCTCATCCTATTTCCTTACTTTATCTCCTTTTCAATTCCTGAGATTTATCCATTTTATTTTACCAATCTTTTATTCTTTCATGTTTGTTTATTATATATATATATATATATATATATATTGTAATAATAATAAAATAACATATATATTATAATAAAATAAGATTAAAAATAAAATAAATCTTTGAAATTTTCCTTTACTTCTCTTTCTGCTTCCTCCCAATTTTTGGTTGATTTCTCTACAATTGACCTAAATTCATACAAATCCTTGTTGTTTATCAAAGAAGACATCCTTTGCAACACCATAACTTGTGTCACCAGGTGCCTTTTCAAGATTTCCTTGCACCTTGCAGTACAAGCCCTCTTTGGCCAGGCATTCCAATGACCTTCCTACAAGAGCTCCTCATATGCCTCTTCCTTTGGCCCCTTGATGGACCTTCTCCAACATCACCATTTAATTGCTTTGCATCATTTTTGATGGGCGCTTTGACTTGCACCTGGTTCCCTCCATCTTGGCCTTCCATTCCACCCCGTTCCTCTATATCTTGCTCTGTTCCATCCCTTCCTGCTGTCCTTTTTCCTTCTTCTTCATTCCATTCCCTCCATTTGGTATCAACTTCTCCTTCAGCCATTGTCCCTTCCTCCCTTGCTTCTTTGACTAACACTAATTCCTCAGCTTGCACTTTGCCTTGAACCTTGGGATTCATCCAATTTGCTTTGAATTTGGACAGAAATGCAATATAAAGTGGCAGCAGCGGAGATATTTTAGTAGTTTACCTTTGGAATTTTGGTAGTACTATCAAGAACAAAAATTATATTATTTCCATTTCTTTTTATTTTATTTTTACTCCCTAATTCTTAAACTTACCAGCGTTTTGGACACCTAAGAATTTGATCTTTCTTGCAGCAGTACTAGGAACACATTTTTTATTTTGACCAATACTGTTTTCAAACCAACAAGATGACAATTAAAACATTGTTGATCACAAATTTATTTGAGAGACAAAGAATTACAATAAGAACTAGGGGTATACAGTACTCAAAACAGATTTCGGAATCAATGGGAAAATCATCTAAAAACTCGCAGGAGCTTGTGTCTTTATACCCGGGAAACTAACACGCTTCAAGATTAAGGATTATTGTCTTACTTACATCAACATATCCTTTCCTCAGTACCATCTACCTCAGTCAATATTTGTGACACAAATAGAAGCCCAACATCAATGGTGCCTTCCACCTATCAAATCTGGCTTGCATAACAACCTTCCATTCTTGGAGACTGACTCAGCACCAACTTGCAAACCTCACAGTTAACTCTACTCAAGTCAACCATCCACTCAAGCTCCGCTCTTCCACCCTGGGTATCAATAGCCCTTGGGTTCCCGTTCCCGGTCATGCACTCTCTCCAGCTTGTACCCATGCTAGTTAGCCACACCAACTGTATAGTTTGCAATTGGACTAGTCCCTTACCCTGCATAAGCTACATCCCCATATTTTCATTTTCTCTCACTTCACTCCTTCCTATCTCATCTGTTACCCCCTTGTACGCTCAGACTATATTTACCTTGCATCTACATTATGACCTTGGAAACATCTATACTGTTATTTCATTTCCCAATCCCTTCACGTTATTCATTGCCTCATTGCCCCTTAACTGTGGTTGGCTGTCCATCAGGTTGTATTTAGTCACTTTGAATTACCTTATAAAGGCTATGCCCCTTGCCTGAAGATTGTCTCCTCAGTTAGTTAATTTCATACATTCTTGCATTTTGCTAAATCCAGTCATCACATTGGGCTTGGCTTTAATTTCCTTTCCATTGGAAAAAATCCTGCCTCTCACTGTGTGTTGAGTTACCCAACCATAAGTTTGCACTTTGCAGAAAGCTTTGCTACCTTGCACTTGCTCTTGCATTCAGTCTCTCCCTTTGCACCCAAAATAATCTAAGATTTCCCTATATTACGTGGGGTGGTTGTGTGACACATGTGCTGTGCTGTCTAATTTTGAAAGAAGAATGGCTCTGATTTCTTGGTCTTTTTTGATGGATAGCTGTACCAAGTTGATTGTTATAGCATCTCTGATATCTTTGAGGTCAAAGAGCATCAGCATCTTTTATTGACATATAGAATAGTTTTTGTTGTTGAGCGGGGGTATGGAATTGAAGGCAGCTTCTAGGGCAACTTGATTGAAGTAGTTGGTCTGCTCCTGTTGGTTTGCTTATCTTGCAGTAGAGAGTTTTTGCTTCAAAATGTGATAAAATTTCAGGTTTGTATTTGAAAACTAAAACCAACAGACTGATATTTGAGTTTAGAAACAACACAGAAACATGAGATCATGAAGATGAGGATAAGATGAAAAAGAACCAAAAGCTGCCGCAGATGGATGGATAAAGAGAAGTTAGATAGGCAAGAGTGAGGAGATTCAGGAATGAGGGTAAGGAATAGAAGAGGGATGCTAGAGCAGATATTGATATAACATTTTCAGGCCCCAGTCAATGAGAGGATGAGTTGCAACTTGTCTTACTGGGAAGAGATTGAGAGATGAGCTTTGACAAAAAATTTGACAAGGACAGCAGGAGAGTAGTTTGAGAAGCGTAGAAAAAGTAGAATGAGGAGGAAGAGGAAATACAAAAGAAAGCAGGGAAGAAGAAGGAAAAATGTGGAAAAATCTAAGAGAAGGGAGAAAAGAAAATTAGAAGCCCCAAAAAAAGAATCATTGCCGGAATTTTGGCAAAAGATAAGCTCTGGCCTGGAGTGAGAGGGACTCCTATGTTTGAGTATCCTCACCCAGGGGCGCCGGGGCAGCTGGAGATGGGAGGGAAGCGGAGAGAGATCTCAACATACCTCTATTGCATGTGGTAGGAATGACTTTCAACAAAAATAATTTTACAAAGGCTTTTGTTTTTATAAAAAAAAGAAATGTATGAGTTTTACAGTTGGGAATTGAACACATTAAAGGAGTGGGCTTATGACCCCAAGAGGCTTTCAAAAGGCTTTGTTATGGACCATGAAAAAGCCATTATTTTTAATATTAAACACAGTTCTGCTGAGTGATCCAGACAGAATTATACTTGGAACTTGTCTAAAGAAATTCAAGCAAACTATGAAGTGTGCTTCAGTAATCACAATGAAGGTTGGCAAAAATTTATGAATATTTGGGCCAAGTATGGGGCCTTTAAAACCAATGGGGAGGAAGAGGAAAATGATGTGGAACTCAAAGGATTCCAATTTATTGATTCTTCTATTGATCTCTGTTGGGAGTGCTTAATTTGGAACTTGAAAAAAGTGTTTGTTGAAAGACTGCAAGCATGTACTCAAGTATATGGAAAAGAATATCTTCCCTATCAAAGAGACGTTTTTAAAGGGTTGTACTGGTGTCTTCCCAGACTTTGGAAATAAAAAAATGTACTGGGTAGAAGGGGCCCATGCTACTTTCAAAAAATTAATTGTCAGATCTTTGGGGAACATTTTGGATTTGTGCAAACAAATTGAAGGAACTATTGAAAGCCAAATCCAATCAGTCCATGCCGCACTTAAAAGCTCTTTATTGAAGTTGGGAAAAGGTCTTCCAAAAAGAAATATTACCTTTGGGTTACAAATTTTCAATTGAGGAAATGAAAATTATTGGGGAAAAGTCCAAGAAGTTAAAGCACAATCATGATGGAAAGTGTGCTCCGGGTCATATTCAAAAACAATGTGCTTGCCTTGTTCCCACATTCTAGGTGAAATACTAGCATAAATTGGATCAATTGGGCCTGAGGATGTTCATCCTCAGTGGCAGTTAGACTATGACCCTTCCAATGAAGAAAGTGGGTTTTTTTGAAGGACACCAACTATTGGATTGACAGATAAATTTTGTATTGACAGATTAATTATTGGATTAAAATATTAATTATTGGATTGAAAGATTAATCATTGGATTGAAAGATTGATAATTCTTTTGGTTTTGAAAGTTTGAAATAGATCCAGGGCTTGATGAAGAATCTCAAATGTTTAACAACTGGAATTCAATGTATAGGGAACAACCTAAAGAAGTTAAGTTGGAGATTCTAAGGTAAACTCTCAAGAATACAGCCACTTTGATTGCCAAGCCAAGGCTTGAGCCAAAGGTGTTAAGGTCAAGCCGCGGTAAACCAAAATTGAATGAAGACCTTGTGAGATTTCAAAATTTGAGCATTTCAAAAGAAAAATGAAGAAGGAAAAAAGGGTAAAAAGGGGACCCAAAACACCCAAGACATTAAGTCTTTGCTTTTGAGTCAGAAATGCTCATTTTTATGGTTTAATGAACTGATTGGAAAATGAATTCTGACATGCTAGGATGGCTCTTCATCTGAATCTCATAGCTCAGAGGAAGAGACTGAAGAAACCCTTAAAAGGGTACCGGAAAGACCAAAGATAGTAAGTGCTTGGTTTTGAGAAATTTTCATTTTTATGGTTTAAGGAACTAATGGGATACTTATTTCTGTAGTGAAAGGATGGCTCTTCATCTCAATTTCATAGATCAATGGAAGATACTGGAAGTTCATTGGGTTTGGTGACATTTGAATCCAATTCCTTTTCAAAGGATGAAGCAGATGCAATTGAGGAGTCAAACAGAATCTCATCTTTGGTGAGTGGTGATTCCTTTAATGAAATTAGAATTGTGGCTAAATTATTTTTGATTTTAGGAAGTGAATTACTTCAATCAAATACCTGAGAACTTACATAAGTTCTTGGGTGGGGTTTGGGATCCAGTTGGTGGTGGAAATTGTGGATTTAGAGCCATTGCTAAATCACTTTGGTATGATGAGCATGGAGGGTTTCAAGTAAGAAAAGAAATTCTTGAAAAATTTAGGAAAAATAAGAAGTGCTATTCTAAGATCCTTGGTGGCATTAATTATGTTGAAAAGATAGAAAAAAGACTTGATGTCAATGAAATCAATAAAAAGATTCCCTCTTCAAAATTTCTTTCAAATCTTGACATGGGTCAAATAATAGCAGATAATTATGAAAAACCAATATGTTTTATTTCATTAAATTCATACTGTGCTTATACTGCTATGAAAATGGGTGTAAAGGAAAAATCAGATCCTATTTTCATTTGCTTTGTTAACAATAACCATTTGGTCCAGCTTTTAATTAAGGGATATGTGATTCCAATCCCCCCCATATTTTTCAAACCACATTCCATGATATCTAAAAAATAATCTCATTGGGTTGATCAACTCAAAGATCAACTTGAGTTGTATTCTAACTTATAGATTAATTTCATCATTTGGGTTTGGTTTCTGATGCTGATCTTGTAGTTCTATTAATGTAAAGAGTTATCACCTTTTGAACATCATTTTGTTGAGTGTTTTGAGTTAACATCATTATAATGAGTGTTTCAAATGATATCTTTTTGGTAAGTCAGTTCAAATTGTGTTGGGCTAATCCCATAATAAGGAGTATTTTTACTTCTTGTGATGAGATCAGCTTAACAAAAGTTGAACTGTTTTTGACCCTTTTACTTCAGGGCTGGTCAAGTTAATGGCCTTTTTTTTGTTGTTTTTACTTTAGAGCTTGTAAATTGACTTGTCTTTTTTTGATGTTTTTAATTCGGGGCTTGTCAATTTACTTGTGTTTTTTTTGGTGTTTTTATTTTAGGGCCTGTCAAGTTGAACTTGTATTTTTTGGCCCTTTTGCTTTAGGGCTGCTCCATAGACTCTTTATTTTGATTTATTTTGAATTTTATTGAATGGTATTTAATTTCATTTAATTTCATTTAATTTCATTTAATTTCATTTAGTTTTTATTTAATTTTTATTTAATTTTATTTATTTTTTGCCTTATTTTCATTCATATCTATTAATTTCTGTTAAGGCCTTATTTCTATTAATATTTATTGATTTCTATTCCTTTATTCATTTTTTTTTTCAATTTCTCTTCTTTTTTTCTCTCTTCTTTCCTTTCCTTTTCTTTTTTTATCTTCTTTGCTTTTCTTTCTTTTGTCATTTTTTTTTTGCAAATGGGTTGTGAATGGCCCCTGAAAACCCCAAATGGGTTGCAAACAGACCCTCACAAATCCAATCCAGTTGTGAGCGGCTGCTTGCCACCAAGCCTGCTTGCAAGCAGACATTCACAACTGCTACAGGTTTCAAGCGGCGGCTTCCAACGCTAACTGGGTCAGATTTGCGCCATCCAACCCTTTTTGGGTTGTGCCAGGGGTTTTCAAGGCCACAAATTCATCATTGGACTTATTTTATTTTTGGCTCACAACACTTGAAGCTGTGTGGCATGGAACAAAACTACATTCCAGCCGTGTACAAGCCCACACAACTCAAATTTAGTCGGGTGTTCTTCCACACGGCCCAGTGTGGTGACCAATTTGGGAAACCATGTAAAAGGGGAAATTTTTTCAAATTTGTTGATATACATTCTTTCATTTATCATTCATCAAAAAAAACATTGGGTTGCCATGGGTACTCCTCATCTTTCCCCTCTCTCAAGTTCCCATTTTCCTACCGGTCTAGGCAGGCCTTCCTGGGTTTTTTAAACTCCCAGCTCTTGTGTTCAATTCCTCACCCTTGCACGCGCTCTCAGCTCATTTTTGTCCCAACACGTGCAGGCGGCCAGCCTCACTTCCTTTCCATTCATCCAACACTTCAACTTGCCACCAATCATCATCAATCTTCTTCAAAATCTCAAGTCGTCATATTGTCACCAATGATACCACCTTCCTCTTGCGCAGTCACTACTGCTGCTCCTTGATGCTCATTGATCATCTTCAAACCACCCCCTTCAAGATCCTTCTTTGCTAGTCTTAATTGGCAAGCCATCAAGAGCAAATTGTCCTTGCAACAACAGCCAACAAGTCATTCTCCTCCTGAGCCAATCTTATCATCCAATGATCTGTCATCCACCCATTGACGTCCACATCTGCTTGCACTTGCAGTCCATTGCTTCCTTGCTGTTGCCTCCGGGGTTTGCGCCTGGAAACCATTGCGCACCCGCCAGGTTTTCTGCCATCCTCCTCCACCCAATCAAGCAACTGATGTTTACATCAATCATTGGCAACCGCTGTCATGGGTGTTCATCCCCCTCTACCGCTCATCTGCAGACTTGCAGATGTTCATCCGCCGCCCCCTGTCATCTGTGATGCCGGCTATTCTCTCCTTTCATGTTCATCCACTGCCCACCATCATCCTTGACGCGGGCAGGTTTCCTTCTTTCCCATCTTATGTTTTCTTTTTTTTCTCACATGTCAGGCGCTTCTTGTCTCTAATTCTTTTGTTTTTCACCACTTGTTTTCCTTTCTCACCCCTATCATCCTTCGTTATATATAAAAAAAAATTCTGCTTTCATTTGAAGTAATCTCCTTTAAATAGTATACAAGGCGCTTTTCCATAAAAGGATGGGCTCTCCCCTGCCTTTTTTCCCAATTATCAGCTATTGTCAAACAATCCATCCTATCATCACCATCTATTAATCAATCTGTGGGTCCCTTCCCCTTGCCTGAGCATCCTTATCCTGGGTATATCTTTTGATTGCCCCTTGAAACTATGAGCCTCCATTATCAATCCTTTTATATTTCCACTGTGACCTGATACTTATCAACAACCAATAGCCTTCCTGGTTGAAAAAGAATTCAATGGGTTGAATTCTTGAGTGTCTTAAGCCACTAAATTGTTCTTTTCTCCAACCAATTTGGTCCTGATCATTCATTTGATTGTCTTTCTGGAACCAGTCACCCTTGGCTGAGAGGTTTTGTTAAGTTTGAAACCTGGAGTGTTAAAACTCACTTTATTCCCTTAAAAGTTGAATTCCCCCAAACTATTCTTGAGTCCCTTGAGAAGTGTTGGGTCATTCTTGTTCAAATTTGTTACTGCTTTGCTTCTAGAGCTTCATAGAACAAATTTCTTTGTTTTGTACAGCCACCCACAGTTATCTGGTACCCTTCCAGCACTTCATTGCAGAGAGTTGGGCAGGTTAATTGAGAACCTGGAGGTTGGTTGGGATTGAGTTGATATTTCCTATTCTTCTGCTGATAACCAGAGTTATTAGCTTGTTGGAATTGTTACTTACAACTGCCTTGTTCTATTGAACTCTGAACAAACTTTAAACTTATTTTTTCAAGTATTTTCCCACAACATCTTTCCTCAGATAGTTTTTTCTTCCATTGCTACTGAATACTTCCAAACTCATCCCTTCCATTTATTTCTCATTCATAAGGTTCTGTAGCTTGATTCTGGTTACATTTAAAGATTTTTGTAACTCTTAGAAGGGAATCCTAAACAGCATCATGCCCCTCCCCAGAGCTGCCACCAGCTCAGCACCGTTTGGAGTCTTACATTTGGTCCCCCCAGGCTGGGATTAAACCAGCAACTATGGGATTTACAGTCCCAAGCATGTTTGGGATCAACTTCAAAATCTGGTCTCCTTTTATTTTATTTTTTTTCTCAGATCTGGTCTGTGGAGGCAGCTTATCTCCAAAGTAAGTTCTTTTAATTGTGCACCGCTTGGGAAAGATTCTTGTTGTTTTTTGTGAAACCCTACTCTTGCCACACTCATGAGCCACTTTGGAAATCTGCTCTTTGGATCCTCTAGGAACTCTGTTATTTTAGATGGCATCTTCTGGTACTCCCACCACCTCTGCTTGGCCTAGGATGGTCAAGATCAAGCCTGAGAACACAAAATTAGGGTTCAACGGGGTAAATGTTGAATGGTTCTTGGACTCCTACAAAATGGCGGCTGGAGTGGATGGGGAAAGTGAATACAATATGGCCTACCAGTTACAATTCTTTATATCCTCTGATGAAGTCATGGAAGTGATTAAGTTTTTTGAAGGATTTTAAACCCATAACTGGACGCTCCTAAGGGAATGAATGTTACCATATTGGGGGAAAATAGATGTAGCCCAATTTAATTTTCAGGAACTGGACAATCTTGTAGCCCAGTGGATCTCCAATGTTGGTGTCTCTTCACCATCTGACTATCAGTCTTTCAGAAAGTCTTGGGACCCAATCCAAAATTATCTTATCCAAAACAACCACATTGATACAGTGGACAAAGTTTGAGTGCAGTTTTTCCAGTATTTTTTTTTGTCGCAGTGCAGGAAAGAATTAGGGATCAATTGATCAAGTCTAGATCAATAATAAACACCAGGGATAATCAATTCAAGCTCCCTGAATTCCTTGTCCTTAGGGGTACTGTGGATGAAGTTATGAAAGCTCAAACTGCTTTAACTTTTGAGAACCCTAGAACCACTGAACCAGTCCATTCTCATTCTTCCAAAGACTCAAAAAATATTATGATTAAGATGGAGGAAGGTTTCAGGCCTAAAGCAAATCCTCAGTTCACCCAAGAACCTATTACCATGGACAAAATCACCAAGATACTTCAACCTTTTGAGAGCAAAATCAATCAAAGGATTTCCTCCCTTAATACTCCTAAAACCTCTACTTCTGTCCATAAATCTCTTCTGGTTTGCTACTACTTTCATAGAGAAGTTCATGGAACCGGACAATGCCTTGAAATCCAGAAGGACAAGGAGGAAATGTTTGTGGAGCAGAAGGGGAACAATTTCTTTATTCCTAATGGTGCTCTAATCCCTTTTGATTCATCTTGTCTTATTTTTCATGTGATGGCCTCTTATCAGCCACCACCTCCTGTGAAGGTATCCTTGGCTTCTTTCAATTTTCAATCCTCCCGTGGTAATATTCAACCTTGGTACCCTCCAGCTATCTCCTCCTCCTCACTTGCTGAAGCCTACCAATCTGATCCGGCTAGGAAAAGACATGAGGAACCTAAACCTCATAAAGCTCCTCCTTTGCCAACTTTAATTCTTTGAAAACAAGTTAAATAACAATCCTCACCTGGGCCTCCCTTTTCTGATGTAGAAGACACGGATTTAGACAGGGAGCCACTTGTGGAAAGGTTTCCAGATCACGCTGATACTCCTCCTTCAGCTAAATCACCTCAACCTTCCAATACCACCCTAGTTCCTGCGTCACCTGATCATCCTCCCTCCACCCAGCCCAAAGTTTGATTTGAGAGGGGAAAATCAAAGGATCATCCCAATGCTGTGGAAGGGGTATTAAAGGAAATTTTTGATTGTAAAATTACTGATCTATCTGTGGCTGAAATCCTATCAATCTCTCCATCTGTTGCTGAAGCAATGAAGAAATGGGTCTCTTGTTGACGTGTGGAGATTGGTGCTGAAGAATTAAAAGTATCCTCTGGCACTTTGAAGGAGGACTCTGGTGGAACAAGTCCTTCCTCAGATTGCAACCTTTACTCCTTTCCTCTTGTTTTTCTTCCTTTTTATCTTGGTGATTCAGCCAAAAATGTTTCTCCTCTTGAGGATTCTGGATCTCAGCTCAACTTAATTTTGGATGCTATGGCCTATAAACTCAAACTCAGTCCTAGGGTCAGCTTCAATTCTGCAGTTTATGGGATAGGGAATCAATCTTTTGAATTGGTTGGTATTTCTGAATATGTCCCAGTCAGAATGAGTTGGAATATTATTGGAAATTGTCATTTTTGGATCACTTGTTTGGAAGGTCCTATGATCTTAGGTTTGTCAGCTTGCTACTATTGCAGAGCAAGCTGCAAAAGTAACAAAAATAACATAAAAATAATAATAATAAAAATTAACCTAAGAATGAGTAGGAAAACCAAAAAAAATTTTTACAGAAATGGATTTTCCACCCAAAATTAGGTAGGGTCACTCACTGACCCCACCCTTGAAATCCAACTCCTTATATTTTTAAATAATTAAGGAAAGAAAAAACAAAATACTAAGGCTCCATTATTGAGCTTTTTGGCCAATTAAATATTTCACACACATTGTCACGTATAGGTTTCACACCTAAAATTCAGTCAGAATTGAGGTGTTGTGTATTTTTTAGGAGTTACGGGCGGAAATGGGTTTTGTCACAATTCCCACACGCAGCCGCGGCAGCCAATGCACCCGCGCGCGGCTGTGATACAGCCCTGTTACCCCGTCGAGGTTGTGTACGCAGCCCCAGGCCTCTGACAAGTACGCAGCCGCGGGACTACGGGCTGACAGAGTGACAGGCGGCCTGAGAGGCTCAGGTACCGCGTAAACAGGCTACAACATACACGGGAACTTTCTTCATATGTAATAAAGGTTCCTGTGGATAGTAGACTGTCTAAAAATACATAATATTATATAAAAATACATAAATAATCCTTAGACGTATTTTTTACTTAATATAATGCAAAGTACCAAGAATGTCGAAAATAAGACAATGACAACTTCTAAAAATTTATTAAAATACTTTAATATACTTTTATGAGAATTGCTATACATCAATTTTTTTGTAAAGTACTAAGGAAAATGATGATGTAAAAAGATTGCATGAATTCTCATGACTTATATTTTTAAGCAATTATCTTAACAAATAAACTGGAACTCGAAAATGAAGAGTAAAATCAATATTATGACTTTTACTCCAGTTATATAATACATAATGAGAACTTACCTGAAATCAAAATGACTGTAAAAATGTCTATTAATATAATTATTAAATTAATGGGAACATTTACTAAGGATAATTAATTAAATAATACATAAATAGGACAGATTAGTGTTATTCACACGTCCTAATGTCTATTTTAAGGTAGAATAATTCTCATACCCTAAGGAATTAGATGCTACCCGGGCTATAGCACCAAGAACACATGACAGGCTACCCCCGGTTACCCTGCTAGCCTTAGTGTCCGTCCCTTTGAGCACCCACAACCCTCAGAAGGACCATATTGGGACTCCAAAAGCTATAAATAAAGAGCTCTTTTGAGGATATTGATGGGCAGAGACCAAGTAATATTCATATCCAGAAGTCGTGCCAAGGTAATCAAGTACTTATAAGAGATAGGCAAGTGATTTATGGCAATTTCTGATCAGTAATATCCGTCCTAAAACCTCTTTTTATCAATTAAAACTGCTGAACAACCTTATAACCCCAGAATACAGGTTTAACCCATCAGTACACGTCTCAAACAGATACCCAAAGGATTCAATAATATACCAGTGATTCTTATTATCCTTTCTCTGTCGTGGCAGCTTGGTTACAAGGCCCTGCCACTCCACCGTGTATTTTATATACATATTATCTTTGGGTATAATAATCTTTAAACTAAAGAACCCAAAGTAACCAGGACTATGTGTTTTCATACTGAAATCCCTGAAGAGAGGTGTTAAAGATCCCCAATAGAATTGTGGCCCCTCTAAAAATATTTAACAATCAATTTATTCATATTGATTCAGAACAATAAACAATAACCAAACCATTTAACCTTGCAATAAGCTTAATCCAAACATTCTACGTATTTTTGCTGCATTTATTAAATAATATATTTATTATTTAATCTATCACCTCTGGTAGCTAAAGGATAGCAAGGGTCTTGGAATCCAGGAGGCTGAAAAGGTTGACCTTTCTTGATGGATTTTGGTGCTACTCTGATGTTTTATGATCAAGTTGGGGATAGAATTCTTCTCCCTGATGCTCATGGTAGAAAGATTGAAGTTCCTATGTTTTTTTTGATTCTAGTTGTTGGGAAAAGAATTTACCTGGTCATCCTCCTAAATTGTCTTTAAAGGGGAAGCAGAAGGATAACTCTAATTCCTCTAATTTGTAATGGGAATAGTTGCTCCTACTAATATTTGTAGTTCTTTTCAGCCTTGGACTTCAAATCAAGGATTAACTCTCATCCCTTAGGCTTATTTCTCATTCTTTTCATCTTTTTCATCTAAACTAGAAAATAAAAAAAATAAAAAATATGTTGAAAAAGAAAAATCCAAAAATATTTCTTTTCCTTCTTTCTCTGAATATCTTGTGTCTTCTTTTCCTTGAACTCATAGGACTGATCAATCTTTTATCAGTTCTTGTTCAAATCTCTTCAATGAGTAGAAACTAGATCCTGATCTTGATTCTATTCTTGGTGGTTTTGGTATGGAGGAATATGGGCTCCAGTGGGGGCAATTTGGGGTAGAAGTAAGTCCTCCCAATTGTGCACCACCAGGGCAATCTTCTACTGTTGCTTTTGAAACCCTACCTTGTGCCACACATGTCAGCAACATATCATCTCCTGGTTCTCCCTTTATGGAAAAGGAACCCTTTGAGGATATTGCAGAACATCAGACTTGGAAAATTTTGGAACTTGGTCTCAGTTTTCATAATCAATTTTCACTTTTCAACTCTTGGAGGAAACAGGAAATTCTCTCTTTTGCCACCAAGTATAAACAAGTTGCTAAAAAGTTCCAACCTTCAACCAGCCTATGCCTCTCAACCTCAATTCTCCTCTTATGCTTCCTCCCTTATCTAGTGATCCTTACTGTGGTCTATCCCAATCTCTTACTGGTGCCTTTGTGCCCAATGATTGTTTCAATGAAGAAAATCTGAAGATGGTCAACTTTGGCCCAGATGGATGGCTTCTTCCTGAGGAGTTAAATTTTATCAAAAATGTCTTATCTCTAAGGGAAAAATCTATTGCTTTCTGTGATGAATAGAGGGGTATCTTGAAAGAATCCTATGGCCTCCTCTATATCATCTCTATAGTTGAACATGATCCTTGGAAAAAGAAAAAGATCCCAATCCCTGCTGATAAAATCAACAAATTTATCAAGTTGGTCCGCTAACAAGTTTATACTGGTCTATAAAAACAGTCAATCTCTAGCTATTCCAGCCCTGTCTTCTGTGTCCTCAAGAGTAATGTTAAACTTAGAATAATTCATGATCTCCAGCCTATTAATAAAGTTATTACTAAAGACTCTGGTATCCCTCCTGCTACTGAAGAATTTGTTGAATCTTTCTCTGGAAGAGCTTGCCATGGTCTAGGGGACATTATTGGTGGTTATGAAGAACAATCATAACATCCTGTTTCTTGCCCTCTCACTACTTTCAATACTCCTCTTGGTTGATTCCAACTTACTCAATCGCCTCAAGGAGCCACCAATTTGGTTGCAGTCTATAAGGCTCAGATGATGTGGATCCTCCAGGACTAAATCCCTGATCATGCTGGTATTTTTATTGAAAATGGTGGAATTAAAGGTCCACTTTCTGACTATGATAATGAGATATCACATTGGCCCTCAGGAATTTGCTGTTTTATCTGGGAATATGCTACTACTTTGGAAACAATTCTGTTTCAAACCAAGGAGTCAGGTCTTACTGTCTCTGGATCCAAATTGGCTGCTTGTGTCCCTGCTCTGAAAATTGTTGGACTATTGTGTGCAAGGAAGGAAGAAGGATGGCACCATCCAAAGCCAGCAAGATCATCTCTTGGCCCACTCAAATCAATCCTACTGAAGTTAGAGGTTTTCTAGGAGTTGTGACTTATGTTAGAATCTTTATCCCATCTTCATCCAAAATCTGTTAACCCTTTCATTGCATAACCAGGAAAGATACTGAATGGATTTGAACACAAAAGTGTGAAGATTCTTTTCAGTTTCACAAAATGATTGTAGGAAAGGAAATATTTTTGAAAAAGATCTCTTATGGACCTGAAGCTGGCTAGATCAAGCAGGATGTCAATTCTAGTTATTAATCTGTTTGGACCATCCTTACTCAAGAAGATGAAAATGGTCGGCACCGTCCTGCTCTTTATGAATATTTGTTATTTTCAGATGCAGAATTCAGATACTCTCAGCCCAAAATGGAACTCTGTGGTGTGGCACAAATGATGAAGAAACTCCAGACCATCCTCTGGGGTCAACATTTCAAATTATAAGTCAAGGCTTCATCCATCATTGAAATGCTCAATGATCCCAGCCTTCCCAATTCTCCTATGACTTGTTAGGTGGCCTTTATCCAGCATTTACCTTTTGATATTTTTCACAGGCCTGGAAAGTCTTTCACTGTGACTGATGGTTTATCTTAAATTCCTCTTGGAGATGATGAATCCAATTTTGGAGTGGATTTTTATGAGGAAGAACATTTAATCCATCCTGTCTTCTCCTTCTCCTGTCAAGATTATTCTGGCTTTCAACAAGAGTTCTGCCTTAAACTAGAGCAGTACCATTTAACTCTCCACAAAACTCCTGATCTCTCTGCTAAAGAATTTCTATCTCTAAAAATAAAGTCCTCTAATTTCTTTGTACAAGTCTCTAGGCTTATGAAAAGAGGGAATCCTTGTGCTCTTATTGTTGTTACTATTGCTTCCAACCAAGATTATATCCTTGAAAGTCTCCATGAAGTTCTTGGTCATTGTGGGGAAACCAAAACTAATTGTTGATTATCCAAACAATTCTGGTGGCCATCTCTGAAGAAATCTGTCTCTCAAACGTGCAAGATTTGTGAAGTTTTTCAGAAACTTGATTTTAGGCATCCAGCGGAAATTTGGTATCCTACTGGGGAGTCCACTGTCTTTGGAAGGATTGCTATGAATGCGGTTCATATTAAGGCAGGAGGTGCTAAGTACCTCATTTTGGCTGGAGAGGTTTTTTCTGGATGTTTTGAAGCAAAGTTTTTTAAGATCCTTAGCTCTGAATCAGTGGCAGCTTGGGTTTATGAGACTTGGACAATGCATTATGGCTTGGCTCAATCTTACTCTACTGATGGAGGCTCTGAATTTGTTAAGAAACTTGCTGAAATTATCCAATCTCTCCCTGGACAACATAGAGTCACTGCTCCTTATTATAAGGAAGGCCAAGGCATGGTTTAACAAGGCCATGCTCCTTTTAAGGCTTCACTTGTTAAAATTGCTGGTGAAAGTGGCAAGAATTGTTGCAAATTCCTTCCTCTTGTGCACTTCTCTGATTGTATCTCAACCAAACGGACTACTGGCTATGCACCTTATGAAATCATCTTTGGTCAAAGAGCAGTTCTTCCTTTGTATCTGGAAATTGAATCTTTCATGGGTATCTCTTGGGAAGAAGTGGCCTCAACTACTGACCTGTTAGTTGCTAGATCCAAGCAACTGGAGCAAAGTTAAGATTTTTGTGATGAATCTTATCAGAAGATGATGGAATCAAGAGAAAAATTGGTTCAGTATTGGGAAGATAAGCAGTTAAATCAAATCAGGGATCCCTTAAATCCTGGTGACCTAGTTTTAGCTTATAATTGATCTTTGGAAACCCAGTGGGGTAAGCTTTGCTCGAATTGCTGGAATGGTCCTTATTGGGTGGTTGGTCATGTTAGAGGTGGATCTTATGTTTTGGAGGAGCTGGATGTTACTCAGTTGGAAAGAAGGTTCTCTGCTGATCATTTCAAAAAGCTTCATTGTCATAGAGGCAACTTATCTCAGCAGTAATTCCTCCCAATTGTGCACCACCAGGGTCATTTGCTGCATTTTTGTTGTGCAACCGTACTGTATGCCACATACATGAGCACCTGGAACGCCTTCTTTTTTTTATCCTGGCAGTTTTTAGGGATCTTTTGAATGGATTAAGATATTTTTTTAACTCTTGAATCACTCTCAAGATCAAGGAATTGCCATTCTTCTGTCTCAATTTCCTTGTATTCCTTCTTTTCTTGATATCTTCAAATTTGGATGCATCCTAGGGACAGTCTGTAAGTTGAGGAGAGATGTGGTGACCAATTTGGGACACCATTTAAAAGGGGAAATTTATTTAAATATTTTGATATACATTCTTTCATTCATCATTCATCAAAAAATTTATATATATATATATCTTTATATATTTGGGTTGCTATGGGTAATCCTCATCTTTCCCCTCTCTCAAGTTCCCATTGTCCTAGTGGTCTAGGCAGGCCTCCCCTGGGTTCTTCAAACTCCCAGCTGTTGCGTTCAATTCCTCATCCTTGCACCAGCTCTCATCTCATTTTTGGCCCAATGTGTGCAGGGGGCTAACCTCACTTCCTTTCCATTCATCCAACCCTTCAACTTTTCACAAATCATGATAAATATTCTTAAAAATCTCACATCATCAGCTTGTCACTAATGAAACCACCTTCCTCTTGCTCAGTCACTACTGCTGCTCCTTGATCCTCATTGATCATCTTCAAAGTACCCGCTTCAAGATCCTTTTTTGGTAGTCTTGATTGGCGACCCATCAAGAGCAAACTGTCCTTGCAACAACAGCCAAAAAGTCATTCTACTCCTCTGCCCATCTTATCATCCAATGATTTATCACCCACCCATCAACTTCCCCATCCCCTTGCACTTTCAGTCTGTTGCTGCCTGGCTGTTGGATCCACAGTTTGCCCCTGGCAACCGTTGCAAACCCACAAGTTTGCTGCCTTCCTCCTCTGCCCAATCAAGCAACCAATGTTGCCATCAATCATCTGTGGCTCCTGTTTCAGGTGTTCATCCCCCTCTATGACTCATCTTCTGACTTGCAGATGTTCATCCGCCGCCTGCTGTTGTCTGTGACGCGGGCTGGTCTATCCTTTCATGTTATACAACTGCCAGCTGTCATCCTTGAAGCAGGCAGCTTTCCTTCTTCCCATATTATGTTTTCTTTTTTTTCTCACATGCCAGGCGCTTCTTGTCTCCAATTCTTTTTTTTCTCACCACTTGTTTTCCTTTCTCATCCCTATCATCCTTCATTATAATCAAAAAATATTTTTTCTGCTTTCATTTGTATTAATCTCTTTTAAATATTATACAAGGCTCTTGTCCATAGAAGGAGGGGCTCTCCCCTGCCTTTTTGGCTGATGATCAGCTATCATTGAATAATCCATACTATCATCATCATCTAGTAATCAATCTGTGGGGCCCTTCCACTTGTCTGAGCATCCTTATCCTGGGTATATCTTTTGATTGCCCCTTGATCCTTTGAGCCTCCATACTCAATCCTTTGATCTGTTTACTGTGAGTTGATCCTTATCACCAACCAATAGCATTCCTTGTTGAAGAAGAATTCATTGGGTTGAATTCTTGAGTGTCTTAAGGCACTCCATTGATCCCTTTCTCCAACCACTTTTGTCCTGATCATTCATTTAATTGTCTTTCCAGAACCAGTGACATTTGGTTGAGAGGTTCCTTTAAGTTTGAAACCTGGATTGTTAAACCTCCCTTTATTGCCTTAAAAGTTGAATTCTTCAACTCTATTTTTGTATCCCTTGAGAAGTGTTGGGTCATTCTGGTTCAAATTTGTTACTGATTTCCTTCTAGAGCTTCATAGAACAAATTGATTTGTTTTTTAAAGCCACCCACAGTTATCTGGTACCCTTCAAGCGCTTGTTTGCGGAGAGTTTGGCAGTTTAATGGAGAATCTGGAGGTTGGTTGGGATTGAGTTTTTTTTCCTAATCTTCTGCTGACAACCAGAGTTATTAGCTTGTGGGTGTTTTTACTTACAACTGCCTTGTTCTATTGAACTCACTTTAAACTTATTTTTTCAAGTCTTTTCCCAAAACATCCTGCCTCAGATAGTGTTTTGTTCCATTGCTACTGAATAGTTCCAAACTAATCCCTTGCATTGATTCCTCATTAATAAGGTTGTGGACCTTGATTCTGGTTACATTTAAATATTTTTGTAACTCTTACGAGGGTAGCTCAAACAGAACCTTTCCCCTTCACAGAATCGCCACTGGCTCGGCACTGTTTGTAGTCTTGCATGAGTCCGTTGTGTGGAAGCCCCACAACTACACTCAAGTTGTACGGTGGCTACACAAATACAACCAAGCCTTGTAGCATGCCACACTGCCCAAATGAGTTGTGTACATGGCTCATTTGCGCTGTGAATTTTTCATCACACTTGAGGAGGGGACAAAGTTGGAGATGGAGTCATGCCAGAGTGAGGAGCAAATTTAGGCCAAAGTATGAAAAGGGAAATGAGGAAAGAGATATAAAGGG
This sequence comes from Puccinia polysora, assembly GCA_025617555.3. Taxonomy (NCBI): domain Eukaryota; kingdom Fungi; phylum Basidiomycota; class Pucciniomycetes; order Pucciniales; family Pucciniaceae; genus Puccinia; species Puccinia polysora. The sequence continues at coordinate 33,767,353 of CM062617.1, read as the reverse complement.
AAAAAAAGGAAGGAGAGATGGTGGTTGAGTGAGGAGAAGGAGATCAAAGGAAGATGGAAGGAAGTAAAGGAAAGATGGAGAAAGAACAAGGAGGTCAAATTTCATGAGAAGAATCTTGATTGATGACAAGTGAGTGACCAGGAATGGAAGGATTGCAATGGTAGAAAATGGAATGCACAAAACATTGAGATTTAGACAAAATATTTCAACGCCAAATCATAATTTTCAATTATTTTTATGTGATTCAAAGGCCTTTACCCCTCAACTTATCAAGAATCCTACATAAAAGACTGTGAAACAAGCTCAAAAATAATGCATGTTTTTGTGGCCTTTTCAACTATTTTTGATTTTTAGGGGAAAATAACCCTTTTGAAATTTGAAAAACAATAGCTGCTGATTTCTTTTATATTCTGATCACATGATTTCAAAATAAAAAACACAAAAAAATCCATGAAAAAATATTTCATTAAAAAATAGCTTCTGATTTCTTTTAAATACTGATAACATAATTTCAAAATAAAAAAAAAATCAATGAAAAAACATTTCATTAAAGGGTAAGTATTTATGACAACCCCCATTTTTCTCCTTTTTCTTTCATTTTTGGATCATTTTCAAGGGTTATAAAACAACCTCAAAGTCTGAGTATATAATAAAATTTTGGAGCCCTTGAAATTGTCACGCTCCAGATTCAAGGGTTATTGTCTCCTCACTTTTCAACATACCCTTCTCATCAGTACCATCTACCTCAGTCTTAAGTTTGACCACCAGTAAAGCACACCATCAATAGTGCAATCTGCTTAATACCCCTGGCTTTTGCAATAACCTTCAAATATTGGCGACTCAGTCTATACCTGTGACACCTTGCAGTTGGTCAACCATCCATTCAGACATTGCTCCATCTCTCCTTGGGTATCTCAGCCCTTGGAATTCCATTCTTGGTCATGCTACTCTTCTAGCGTGCACATTCATCAAGCCACATCAATGGTATAGTTCCATCTTTGGACTAAGGCCCTTCCCATCAGTGTAACATATTTTACTACTTTTTTTCATTTGCAGTGTCATCTCATATCATTCCTTCATGCATCAAATTAATAGTAACCATACTCACACGGTTCCCTTGTCTTGCACCCAGGCTATGACTCTGTATATTTTGTATTTTTCAGTTTAATATTCCCATTACGTTCCTGTCATTTATTGCATGACACTCTCTAGCCTTTAAAGAATTTCCATCAGTTTGTATCTAGTCACTCCGTTTACCTTATAAGGACTCACTCCTTGCATTCAGATAGTTTCCTCATATTGGTTAATTTCATATGTTTTAATCTTTGCTAAGGGAAGATCATGAAATTGGGCCTTGCCTCAGTTTCATCTCTATGGAAAAACTCCATCCCTCTTGCTATTTGCTGTCAACCACATCTTGCAGTTAGCACCTTGCTACCTTGCGCTTTTCCTTGCACTTAGCTTTCTCCCTTGTGCTCACAATTTCCCAAAGATCCCCTCAATTACGTGGGGTGGTTGTGTGACAGTAAATTAAATCACTCAACTCATCCATTATAGACTGCCAATCTATCTTATATTTCATTTTTTACAATGTCACATACTTGCTTGAATGGAAAAGCTTCCCTCACCCCTTAGTATGATGATATCAACAGGATAGGTAGATCCAGAGTTTTTGGACCAGAAAACCTTTAGATCCCATTCCCTCTTCTGAATCCCCTTCAGTTGAACAATCAATGACCTCTTAGCCAAAAGAATAATGTCCAAAGCTCCAGTGGATCCCCTTGAGAAACTCAAAGATTCCAACCATTCCTACAATGAAACCTCAAATTGTGGTTTGGAAAGGCCTAGCCAAAATGCTCCCAAGTTGGAAGCTCCAGAGCTTCTTTCTATGTTGTTTGAAGCTCTCAAGCAAAATACCTTGCAACCTAGTGCAAGCACTCCAAGCTTTTGCACTCCAGGCATGAAGCAGCCTGACCACTTCAATGGGGAGAATCCACATAAGCTCTGCTCCTACCTAAAGTCACGCAAAATCATCTTCTCCAATGAACCTAGCAACTTCACTTCCAACCGTCAAAAATTCATGTATGCATCTTCCTTCCTAGGAGGTAGAGCCTTGCAATGGTTCAAACCGTACCCCCAATTATTAGATAGTACTAGTCCCACTTGTATACTAAACAACTTCAACAAATTTGAGCAACAACTGTTCATCTTGTTTGGCTACCCAATGAATTTTGCAACACCAAGTAAAAATTAAATAGCTTGGTGATGAAGGAGAATAGTAGGGCTTCTATCAAAATCTATCAATTCCAAACGCTGAAGTCCTGCATTGATTGGAACAAAGCAAAAATCCTCTTCCACTTCCAAAAGGGTTTACCAGCACGCCTGATTGAGCAGCTTGCAGTTGGGGGACATAAGATAACCACCCTTCAGAAGCTAATTTAATGGGTGATCAAGCTTGATAATGGCTATCACAACAAGAACCTCTCTTGACAAAACAATAATAGACAGTCCACCTTGGCCCCAAAGTTTGACAGCTCTTCAAAACAACAACAGAAGAATTCAAAGCAAAGAAAATGAACCTCAAATTCAAACTCCAACCAAAAAGGGAAGACAACCACAAAAACTCCAAAGTTCCTGGAAACAGAAACAGGGATGCTGAAGAACAAGGAACAGTTAAGGAGGGAAAAGGCAGGGTTGTGTCAGTATTGCGGAGGTAGTCATGATTTCAATAGTTTTGCAAAGTGGCTAGCTCTTGAAGCGGCTAAGCTGTCAAAAAATAGCTGGTAGTTATTCTGATACTTGCAAGGAAAGCTACCCATTATCTAAACAGCAAGTCAATATTTGCACTTGCAAGTCACTTGGTGCTCCAAGTTTGAGATTTTTACTTTTCCATTCCAACAACATTCCTTATCAAGTTTTACTCAATTCTGGCGGTAATGTTTCTTTTATAAGTGCAGCATCTGCCACCTCTCAAAATCTTACTCTTTCTGAGATAGAAAGATTTCCCGTCTATCTAGTAAGTGGTACAAGTAAGCCATATCATTGGGTTAACCATAAGGCAAAAGGGACATTTGAATTTTCCAATTTCCCCAGATTTGAATGGGATTTGTTTGTCTTGGATATCCCTGGAATGGATGATACCATTCTAGGCCATAACTCCCTAGTCTACTGGAACCCAGATGTGAATTGGCAAGAAGGAGTAATTAAACTCTGCAACTTGCATTCCAAGAAAACTAACCGTTCCGTCAACCAGGAATTAAACAGCCTACCCAAAACTGTCATTGAGTTGGATGACACTTTTCTGCCAGGAGATTTTCAATATCCTGACCTCCATTACCAAGTTCCCTCTTCAGATTTAGGAGTTATTTCTTATTTTTCCAACTTGCCCTTTCCTTTCTTCTTCAAAGAGAAACAGGCACCAACAAAATGGAGTATTTTGAGCTCCTTAATCCTCTCCCATCATGCAAGCACTTCAAAGCCTGTTCTTAAAGATGAGGAGATTGAAGATCTAGAAATCATTCAAGAGTCTTTACCTCCGGTTTATCATTACTTTTCTGAAGTCTTTTCAGCTTTAAAGGCAGAAAATGTTACCTCATCCTTTTTTTATGATCACAGGATCTAACTTACTGGCCCACCTCCGGAACCCGGACCAGTCTACTTTCTCTCCAAGCAAGAATCAACGGCGCTTCAAGAATACATTGTGCAAAATTTATCAAAAGAATTTCTTCAACCAAGCAATTAAAATACCAATTCAACTTTCCTATTTTTTCCAAAGATAAAAAGAGGACTTTTCCTGTGTTTTGACTACAGGAAACTGAACCAGGTAACTTGGAAGAATGCCTATCCAGTACAGCCTATGTTGCAACTCCTCACTCTCTTCCATGGAAATTATTTCTCAAAGTTAGACCTCCGTGTTGGGATCACTGTCTATTCATCATTAATCCCATTTGTTTTCTTCTTAGTTTCTTTATCACTTTCTATTTTGTCTTGATCTTTTCTTTCTACTCATGAAATCAATACATCCTTCTAATTTCCACTACATTCTGCTTTTCCTCAGTCCAACAGGTTATGAGCCCAGAACCGCACCGTTTGAACAGAACAGAAGGATCTGGTATACTGTCGATATTGTTAGAACTGCCATGGACGAAAATCAAAACTCTCATACTGTCCTCAAGACGCCCTCAATCATCCCTCTGAACTCACCTGGATCTGAATCGAACTATCTCAATTGGTTGATGATCTTGAGAATACATTTCCGAGCTTCTGGCATTGTTTATCTACTCACGGATGAATCCACGAAGGGTGAATCTTGGTCAAAAGACAACCTGGCTGTATGCTCAGTCATTTCCAGGTCTATAGGACCCTAAAATTTTCAATTTATCAGGAAATATGAAGAAAGTGCTATTGGAATGTGGAAATCACTCAAAGATGCACACCAAGACAGCTCCTCTGGAGGGAGAATGTACTGGCTCCGTAAACTACTCTTAACTAAACTGAACAATAAAGAAATGAAGACTCACATCTCCAAAGTAGTCTCTTACGGCAAAAAACTCTCGTCTCTTATCACCCCCGAAAACCCACTCACAGCCGACGATTTTCTTTCCACGGCTATTCTGTTGTCTTTGCCTGATGATTGGCTTGGATGTGTCTCTGGAATGATGAATGACGAATCTGTACCATTGTCCAAACTGATCAACGCGCTCAAACAGGAACACCTTAGAAGACAAACAAGAAACAAAGACAACTATTCAATAAACGCTGCTAAAGCCCAAACTGCCAATCCTAGATTCCAAAACCGACGTGATTGGGAGACCCAAGGTCCGAAAACCTACTTCTGCACTAACTGTAAAATTGAGGGACACTTGTTCTCAAGGTGCCCAGAGGTTCTCAAAGCTCTGGAATACTCAAAAAGAACCAAAAATACTCAGAAGGAACGACCATCTGGTTCAAGACAAGCCAAGGCGAATGTGACGAAAGCAAAAGAAAAACACGATGATGATGATGACGATGACAACTTCATGGACTCAGATGTTATCATTCACTCTGGCTACGCGTCATGCAACCTCACCAAGTCATCCCAAACCCGTGGTCAAGATTTTAATCTTGACTCAGGATGTTCCTTATCCATGACCCCGTACTACTGGCAAGTAAACAAAAAGAAGCCCGATTCCACCTCAATTCAACTTGCCGACGGAACAAATATATAATCTACCAAGGAAGGTTTCCTTTCACTTCCTTTCGCTTGCATTCGGTCTTTGGTGGTCCCGGACCTACATGAACCTCTACTCTCCGTTTCTGGTCTCTGTGATGCTGGATTTCTTGTGACTTTTTTGTCCAATACCTGCAAAATTTTCAACAGCTCTATCTTGAACATTAAAAATTCACCAGTTGCTAGCGGCTACAGAAAAGGAAACCTGTATTATCTTCCTCAAGATAAAGTAAGCCTCAAGGAATCAGCTCTCTCTGCAATCTCGCAAACATCTGATGACAGTCTTTTTGGCTACCACCGCAGGCTCTCTCATCTGAATCTGAAATCCCTGCGAAAGCTACTAAAATCAAAGAACATTTAGCCTGTTTCCAACAACAAATCCAAAATCCATAGATGCACCACATGCATCAAATCAAAAATGACAAGAAAGGAAAGAGAGTTAGAAAGAAAAGATCAATACAAAATAGAAAGTGATAAAGAAACTAAGAAGAAAACAAATGGGATTAATGATGAATAGACAGTGATCCCAACACTCCGAGGCACCTATAACATAGTTTGCATTGCAAAAGGTGATGAATATTTGACCACAATGAGAACACGGTTGGGCATTTATGAGTATAAATTCATGCCTTTTGGCCTCTGCAATGCTCTCCCACTTTTCAACACTTTTTCAACAACATTTTTTCTGACCTTGTAGAGAAATACCTTGTGGTGTATCTTGAAAATATACTAGTCTACTCAAAAACTCTTGACAATCAAATTGAAGATGTGCAAGAGGTGCTAAAGCAACTTAAAAAGAATGACCAGTTTGCAAAAGCCTCTAAGTGTGAATTCCATACTCCTTCTCTTCAGTTTCTAGGTGTCATAGTCTTGCAGCAAGAACTATCAATGGATCCAGCCAAGAGCCAGTGCATATTGAACTGGACACCACCTTCTGCTTTCAAATCCCTTCAAGTTTTCCATGGTTTCAGTAATTTTTAAAGGAGGTTTATTGAGCATTATGCCAAAAAATGGTAAACCTTATTAACCTTTTTCAATAATACACTCATTTTTTTTTTTTACAGAACAAGCTGCTTTAGATTTCAAAGCTCTAAAGAAAGTATTCACTACTGCTCCAATACTTGCTCAATTCAATGACCTAGCTTGCACTATTGTAGAAACAGATGCAAGCAACTATGTGGTTTCTGGATTAATCTTGCAGTTTTTCCTCCTCTTCTTCCCTCTTTAATCTTGTAGCTTTTGAGTCTTGCGAATTGCTCTCTGCAGATCTTAATTAAAAGATCCATGACAAGGAACTTCTTGCCATTGTTTTGTGCGTATAAAAATGGCATTCATACCTTTTGAGTCTTATGGAACCCTTTGAGGTCCTAACTGATCACAATTCTTTAAAATATTTTGTGAGCTCAAAAGTCCTTACAAGCAGACAGGAAAAATGGGCCAAATACCTCTCAAAGTACAAATTTACAATCATTTACCGTCCTGGGAAACAAGCAGTAGCCCCTGATGCTTTATCACATTGGGATTACGTTTACCCAGGGGGGGGGGGAGCACCTTCACCAACAAAAACCCTGAAAATGTTAGGAAAATTTTCTCAACCCAATCTACCCAACTCAGTTCAATAATCACTCAACTTCTAGATACAGCTTCCAAACTAAGACAAGCTCAACTCAATGATCCCAAGTGTACCAAACTTTGAAAGAGTGTGAATATATTGGATAGTGGGTACAGTATTGACAAAACTGTTCATTCAGTTTATAAGGACCATATAGTAGTACAAGATAATCCTTGCATTAAGTTAGATATCTTTCCTTCAAGGAATGATTCCCTGCTTGCTGCTTATTATGGGCAGGATAAAATCTACCAAGTGATTGCACAAGACTTCTTCTGGCCTGGTATGAACAAGGAAGTAAATTAATATCTTGATTCCTGCTAGGATTGTAATTGTAAAAAGTCCTTGAAACACCAGAAGGATGGGCTGCTCCAGCCACTTTCAATTCTGCCTATTTATTGGCACTTTCTGTCTATGGATTTCATTTTGCAATTACCTATTTCTAGTGGTTATGATGCTACTTTAGTAGTATTAGGTTGCTTCTCAAAGATGGCTTTATTCCTTTGAAGTAATGTGACAGCCTCCTCAGAAGACTTAGTTAATTTATTCATAGAATATGTATTCTAAAAACATGGTCTCCCTGATAAGATAATTAGTGATTGTTTATCTTTGTTTGTCTCTACATTCTGGACCTCCCTTCTCCAACATTTGAAGATCACTTGCAATTTATCAACGGCTTAGCACCCGGAAACAGAAGGGAAAACCAACTGAGTCAATCAGATTCTCAAAAAGTATCTTTGAATGTACGTTGCATACCAACAGGACAACTGGTTTCAATGGCTCCCATTAGCCCAGTTTGCCTACAACAACTCTGCTCATTCCTCCACCAAAAAGTCCCCCTTCCAGAATCTTTATGATAGAAATCCAACTTTCTCTTCTATTCACATTGCACCTTCTCAACCTGTTACCAATTACCTTAATCACATTCATCCTCTTCAAACACAAATTTGAACAAACCTTGAAGCAGCAAACCCGCTCTACAAGGAAAAAGCAGATCAACTTCACACTTTTTCCCCAAACCTAGCAGTAGGAGATCAGTTATGGCTTGATTCTGGCAATATTTACAGTACTCACCCAACCCAAAAACTCTCTGAAAGAAAACCAAAATCAAATCAGTCATTTCCCTTAACGCTTTTAAACTCACCTTACCTACAGAATGGAAAGGTATCCACCCAGTCTTTCATGTCTCTCTCCTAGAGCCAGCTCAATTCCTATACAGGGCAAGACTCATCCCCCTCCTGAACCGGTCAACGTCCATGATCAGTTAGAGTGGGAAGTAATTTGTATTCTGGATCCAGGTTATGCAAAGGAAAACTTCAACAAATTTTCAAATGGACTGGCTTCCAGTCTGAAAAAGATTGCAACTCATGGGAACCAGCCCATCACCTTTGCAACTCTCCAAATTTTGTTTGAGAATTTCATGCAAGTTACCCTGGACAAAATTTCCAATGATGAATCCAATCCCATTCCTCACTTCCATCCCATTCCATCCCATACCATCAATTGAATCCCATTTCATTACTTTATCTCCTTTTCGATTCCTAAAATTTATCCATTTTATTTTCCCAATCTTTTATTCTTCCACGTTTGTTTATTTCAAAAAAAAAAATATTAAGTATAATAAAATAATATATATATTATAATAAAATAATATATATATTATAATAAAATAATATATATATTATAATAAAATAATATATATATTATAATAAAATAACATATATATTATAATAAAATAAAATATATATTATAATAAAATAACATATATATTATAATAAAATAACATATATATTATAATAAAATAAGATTACAAATAAAATGAATTTTAAAAAGTTTCCTTTACTTCTCTTTCTGCTTCCTCCCAGTTTTAGGCCAATTCCTTTACTATCAACCTAAATTCATCCAAATCCTTGTTGTTTATCATAGAAGACATCCATCACAGCACCATTACTTGTGTCACCAGGTTCCTTTCAAAGATTTCCTTGCACCTTGCAGTCCAAGCCCTCTTCAGCCAGGCATTACATCCACCTTCCTCCAAGAGCTCCTCATATGCTCTCTTCCTTTGGCCCTTTGATGGACCTTCTCCAACACCACCAGTTAATTGCCTGTCATCAGTTTTGGTGGGTGCGTTGAATTGCACCTGGTTCCCTCCATCTTGGCCTTCCATTCCATCCGGTTCCTTTATCTCTTGTTCTTTTCCATCCCTTCCCCCTTTCCCATTTCCTTCTTCTTGATTCCCTTCCCTCCATTCCGTATCACCCTCTCCTTCAGCCATTCTCCTTTCCTCCCTTTCTTCTTTGACTACCGCCAATTCCTCAGCTTTCAATTTGCCTCACACCTTGGGATTCATCTGGTTTGCTTTGAATCTGGACAAAAATGCAATAAATGGTGGCAGCGGCGGAGGGGTATTACTAGTGTACCTTCAGAATTGTGGTAGTACTATCAAGAACAAAAATTATATTAGTTCCATTTCTTTTTCTTTTATTGTTAGTCCCTAAGTCTTAAACTTACCAGGGTTTTGGACCCCTAAGAATTTGATCTCTGGCACTGGCCGTATATGGTAAATCACTTGCGGCGCACACCTTTGGCTTTGCACCTTACTCTAAGACATTAGGTGGGTATTCAATATTGGTTTTATATTTATAGTAAAGGCAAAAGCAACCTTGCCCACACAAAATTGCTTGCATTTGCCACAGAGACCTCTTGCGGCTGTACTAGGAACACATTTTTCATTTCGACTGATACAGTTTTCAAAACATCACAACAATGAAAACATATTTAATCATAAATTTATTTGAGAGACAAAGAAGTAGGATAATAACTAGGGGTATAAAGTACTCACAACAAATTTTGGAATCAATTGGAAAACCATCTGAACGCTTTCAGGAGCTTGTGTCTTTATATCCGGGCATCTGTCATGCTTCAAGCTTGAGGATTATTGTCTTCCTCACTTTGAAATATCCATTCCTCAGTACCATCTACCTCAGTCCATATTTGTGACACAAATAGGAGCACAAAATCAATGGTACCTTCCAATTATCAACTCCGGCTTGCATAACAACCTTCCATTCTTTGAGAATGACTCAGAACCAACTTGCAAACCTCACAGTTAACTCAACTCTAGTCAACCATCCATTCAAGTTTGGCTCTTCCAATCTGGGTATCAATAGCCCTTGGGTTCCCATTCATGGTAATGCACTCTATCTAGCTTGCACCCATGATAGTTAGCCACATCAACTTTATAGTTTGCAATTGGACTAGTCCCTTACCCTGCATAAGATACATCCCCGTATTTGCATTGTCTCTCATGTCACTCCTTACTATCTCATCCATTAGGGCCTTGTAAACTCAGACTCTATTTCACTTGCATCTATGTTATGACCTTGGAACTGTCTTTACCATTATTTCATTTCCAAATCTGTTCATTTCATTCATTGCCTCATTGCCCCTTAACTGTAGTTGGCCTTCCATCAGGTTGTATCTAGTCACTTTGGATTAACTTATAAAGGCTACGCCACTTGCCTGAAGATTGTCTCCTCAGTTAGTTAATTTCATAAGTTCTTGCATTTTGCTAAATCCAGTCATTGCATTGGGCTTGGCTTTAGTTTTCTTTCCATTGGAACAATTCATCCCTATAATTGTGTGTTGAGTTACCCAACCATAAGAATGCACTTTGCAGTTAGCTTTGCTACCTTCAACTTGCTCTTGAATTCAGTCTCTTCCTTTGCGCCCACAATCATCCAAGATTGCTCTATAGTACATGGGATGGTCCTGTGAAAGTGACAGGTGTTGGCAGATGACAGGTGATTGGGGCAAGGCAACCTTCAGCAAGCCCTCCAACATATTTGCTGATGGTCAAGCAATGGATGATGGAAGCAAAGGGGAAGAACAAGGGATGGATGAATGCATTGAATTTGGCAACCAATGATGGTAGCTGGATTAATTTCTTTGTATGATCTCAATTGATGACTAGAAAATCCTCAATCCAAGGTTGGTGTCAATGATGATGGTCATGAGGATGGTGGAGATGATGGATGATATTGATGAGGATGAGGATGGAAGGATGAGGAAAATGAGAATGATGGTCCATCACGCGTGCTCAGCAAAAAAAAAGTTGGGTGCCAAGCGCAGGATGTGGAATTTAAAGCAAGACCATGGGGAATTGAAAACTCAAGGGGAGCCCTTGCTAGACCACTAGGACAGAAAGAAATTGCAGGAGCAGAAAATGGAAAAATTGTCATAGCAACACAGAATTTTTTTTGATGATAGTCAGATGAAAGTATATATATATATATATATTTAAAAAAAATTCCCCATTTTTCCGAGGTGTGCTGGATTGCTCACCACATGTATCTTGAATTAGAGACTGTCCCTACTCTGCATCTTGATTCTGAAGATATTAAAAAAAAAGGAGGAATAAAAAGAAATTGCGACAGAAGAATGGCCAATTCTTAATGTTGAGAGTGATTGAAGATTTGAAAGATTTCTTGATCCATCCAAAAGAGCCCTAGAAGCAGCAGAGATAAAACAAAGAAGGCTTCCCAGGTGCTCACATTTGTGGCCTTCATTAGAGTTCAAAAGAAAAAACAGCAAATGACCCTGTTGGTGCAAAATTGGGAGGACTTAATTCTGAGGTAAGTTGCCTCCACAACAGTACAACTTCTTAATTTGATAAGCAGAGAACCCTCTGGCCAATTGAGTACCACCCAGCTCTTCCAAAACATAAGATCCACCCTAACTTGGAAAAACACCCAATAAGGACCATTCCAGTGATTTGAGAAAAGCTTTCCCCACTTTTCCTCCAAAGATCAATTATAAGCTAAAACTAGGTCACCAGGATTTAAGGTATCCCTTATTTGATTGAAGTGCTTATCTTCCCAATCCTGAACCAAGTTTTCTCTTGATTCCATAATCTTCTGATAAGCTTCATCACAAACATCTTCACTTCACTCCAGTTGCTTAGGACTGGAAACTAATATATCAGTGGTTGAAGAAACTGTTGAATTTCTGAGAAATACTAGAGAGATGATAAACAAAGAGGGCTGAGACAAGCAGGAGATCAGCTGAGAAAATAAATAATGAAGAAAGAAAGAATCAAAACGGAAAAAGAAAAGAACAAACATCCGGCAGCTAAATTTGTCACAACATTCAACAAGAAAACTAGTTATTTGGTTTTAGATCTATAGGAGACTCGGGTGAGCAGCAATAAGAAGCTAGAAGAGAGAATTTAATAAGGGTCAGAGATAAAAAGATTGATAGCAACAAGTTCTGATCTTACTAGTCAGTTCTTGCTGAAAAGATGAGCTTGAGAATTCGAGAGCCGGTTGATTTGAGATTGTTGTTGTGTAGATGATTTGAGAGGTGAAAGAAAAAGAGCAAAGGAAAGAATGAAAATAGAATGAAAGAAGAGAAGAAAGAAGAAAAGATTTATTGATTGAGGTTGAGTTTTGAGAGTTGAAGATTTTGCAGAAGAGAGGGAGTTGTTGGTTGAGTCAATGATGGTTGCTGCCAGTTGACAGTCAAGACTTGGTTGGTGAAGATGACAAGTTAGTAGGACATGTGTGTGAAATGAATAAGGATTTGTGACAGTATTCAATGACGCGCGGGAGTGACAGAGATGACTTGAGGAATCCAGATGTGACAGAGTTTGAGATGTGACAGAAGGAAGAGCAATAGCAGCCATAAGAATAGATAAGAAAAAGAGGAGAGGAATAATAAGAAAAAGAAGAGGAAAGAAAAGAAACAGAAGAAGTAAAAAGAAGACAGTTGGATCTGATTATTCAACACCCCCTGTGACTTGTAAGACTGAAGTTGGAGCTGAGAAAAGAGGATTTATGAGACGGAGGAGGGTAACAAGAGAACAGAGGGGAAGAGCCTTGGTAAGACCATCTGCCTTCATGTTTTCAGATGAAATTAGTCCAATTTTGAGGTTGCCAAGCTTAAGTTCTTCTCAAAGTGCCTTAGTTTTTATGTCAATGTGACAAGTTTTTGAGTTGCAGCAAAACTTTTTAAGTTTGTCGTCGAGCCCTTTATTGTCAATGAAGTGGAAACTAGGAGTAATTTTGATTTTCCAGAGTTCAGATACTAGGCCTCTCATCCAGATGGCTTCCAGAAAGGAGTCAACCAAAGGATTAAGTTCTGCCTTGGTTGTTGAGTGAGTAACATTACGCTGACAATAGCTACTCCAAGAAATGAGGGAGTCAAAAAGAAGCAAAAGATGGCCAGATTGTGAGCGCCTAGTGTCCAAGTTGTCGCTCCAAGTGGCATTGCTGAAACATTGAATTTGAGTGTCAGTGAGATTGATTTGTAGGGTGAGCTTGAGATCCTTTGTAGCTTTCAAATATTTCCAGCATTGCTTGACCTCTCTCCAATGACAAATTCCTGGCTCCTCGCAAAATCTTGCAAGGCTGGAAACAGCAAAGCTTAGATCAGGACGAGTTAGGCAGGCGATGTAGTTGATAAGAAAGACGGCCAAGCAATAATTTATATTTAGTGACTTGAATTCTTTGTGCTCTTCATTGGTGGCCGGAGACAGGTTTACATTTGCAGTGAGAGGAATAGATGAGGGTTTGCAGTCTGTCATTTTTAGTTCTTCCAATCCATGCTTGATGTGTTTTGGTTGGGATAGGAGGATTTTGTTTCCAGAACGCTTAAATCTCATACCAAGAATCGTGTTGGGTTCATGGTGACTGGAGTTGGGAAAACATTTGAGGAATTTCTTTTGGAAATTGTCACCGTGTCCAACTAGAATGAGATCATCAACGTGAAAAAAAAGAACAGAATTGGAGGCTGAGTGAATGTACAGACAGGGATTGGAAATGGATTTGTGTAAATCCACGTTCGCAAATCCAGGAAGTAAGTGTATGAAACCAATTAGCAGGAGCTTCTTTGAGGCTGTAGAGTGACTTTTTTAGAATGAGATATTCGGATTTTTGGTTTGAACCTTTGGGTCTTTTGATGATGACCTTATCTGACAAAGGTGCGTGGAGGAAGGCACTTTTTACATCAAATTGAGAGATGGGAAGAGAGTGAAACAGACCAAATAGAAGAGCTATTCGAAGAGATGCTGCCTTTCCCGTTGGGGAGAAGGTTTCTTGATAATCTAGGCCATAGATCTGATCAAAGCCTTGAACACATAATCGGCTTTTGTAGATTAGTGGGTCGCCATGGCAGTTGTCCTTGAGACAATACACCCAGGTAGTATTGAGAGGATTGACGGGTTCAGGACCTTCATAGTCCTCCCATACTTCAAGAGCTTCTATACCGTTTAGTTTGATGTCCATGGAGGATTCCCACTTTGAGCATTCAAAACATTGTTTGGCCTGTTTGTATGTTTGGGGAACGTAATAGTGATGATACCCATATCGTTGGGGTGGATTTAGGCTTGATCAATTGCGAATTGAGTATCTGGGAATGAGTTGTTTGGCAAGTTTATTGGATGGGTCAGGCTTGGAGTCAGACTCAGAGTCATTAGGGGACGCGGATGATGAGTTTGAGGAAGCAACTTGTTCACTGGAAGGGGAATTGGCAGACTCAAAGTTTGATGGTTGATTTGAAGGTGGTAGATTGGGAGTGGGGAGTAAAAAATTGTCATCAAGGTCAATTTGAAAATCGATTTCAGGAGAATCAGGGGTGGAAGAAGCCTGGGATGGATTGTTATTTTTGAGGATTTTGATGTGTTTGGAGGAAATAATGGATTTGTCAGGTTTCAAGATTTGGTAAGATAGGAAATTAGGGTTGTAACCCACAAGGGTACCTGGGAGCCCTCATTCTTTGAATTTTTCGCCATGGCTTATCTTGTTGTTGAGGTATGCGACCTTGGATCCTATGGGGTGGAAATATGAAGTTGGAAGAGATTTTTTGGTGAAGAGTTGATAGGGAGATTGAGAATTTGGAGACTTGGGGATTTGATTTAGGGCAAGGCAAGTAGCTCTAGCCACTTCTGCCCAAAGATTGAGCGGCAGTTTGGAACTTTGAAGAGTGGCTCTCATGGCTTTGGTAAGTGTTCAATTGGCCCTTTCTACTTTTCCATTGTGCTCGTGGTGGTACAGTTCAGATATGAGATGTTGTATTGAATTGATTTTGAAGAAATCTTTCAGTTTGGAAGAGGAGAATTCTCCACCACCATCTGTGCAGATAGTAGCAGGAAACCTGTTTTGTTTTTGCTTCTCATGATTTAGAACAACCTTGAGTTGAAGACAAGTGTCGGACTTGTGTGAAAGAGGTATTGCGGAGATGTAACCAGAGAAGTTGTTGACGACAGTCATAATGTAGTTCATATTGTGTTGAGAAGGAGGGTTGATAGGTCCAATCAAGTTGATGTATAGTTGTTTGAAGGGCCTGGACAATGGGCTGGATGTCATTTTGAATGGGGATTTGAAAATTTTGGTGAAGACACAGTCTGTGCATTGGAAGTTGGAAAGAGTTTGAGTGGAGAGAGTTGGAAAAAGATTTTTGAGGCAATAAGGGCTGGCATGCCCAAAAGATTGATGAAGGGAGTCAATTGAACAGTGATTTGGGTTGTTGAGAGTCAGGTGGCAGAATTTGATACTGTTACCAATTTGAGAAGGTGGATTGAGAACAAACAAGTTTTTGTGAACGAATCCAGTGAAAGCTAGTTGAGAATTGGCGAAGAGCAAAAACTGATTTTTGGAGGAAGATAGTGAGCACTTCTTGTTTGTAATGAGTTCACCGGGACTTATAAGATTAACCACAAGATCCAGAACAAAGAGGCAGTTGCTTAGAGAGACGGAGGAGCCTTTCCAGGTTAGATTGACCGTGCCATTGCCCTTGATGGGAAATTTGGTGTCTTTGCTCCCTGTGTTTACAAAATCATTGCCCGTGTGCTTGTTGAGTTGAGTAAAAAAACTTTGGGAGTTGAACATGTGACATATGGCACCCGAGTCAAGAATGATTCAATTCATGGGATTGATATCTTTGATCCACGTAGTGAGAAGTGACACATAGTGAGCAACTTCTTTTGCTTTGGCTTGAGAGTTAAGTTGCGCTCTCCAGCGGACTTGCAATTCCTTCCACCAGTCGGGAGCAAGATGCTCATGAAGATGCCAGCACTTGTGTTTGGGGTGATCCGGAGATTGAGGATTATGAAATATTTTTTGGCATTGAAATTCAGAGGGGACAGGTTTCTTGATTGGTCGGGAAGAAATGAGAGCGGTGTTGCCAAGTTTGGATTCTTTAGATTTGACTTTGATTTCATTGTCCAACTGAGTAAGGTGATTGAGAACAAGGTCCACAGTAACAACCTTGTCCAAGTGCATGATTTGTTGTCGGAGAGAATGGAGTGATGGGGGAAATTTAAAGAGGATAAGATAAGAAAGAATGTCATCGGGAAGTTCAATCCCAACATCCACCATTTTCTTGACAGAAATTTTGGTTTTGGTTATGAAAGAGTTGATTGCATTGGGCTTGAACTGCTGGTAAAGGAATTCATTGAAGACTCGGGCTCAATTGGCGGTTTGGGAAGAGGCAAATCTTTCTTTGATAGTCTGCCAGAGGAGTTGGGCGGAGGAAATGTTAGATGGGTTAACCACGTTGTTGTGGGTGACAGAGTCGATTTGAGATAGGAGAATGACTCGAGTTTCCATGTCGTCCACGGTGCTGAGACTTTTCAAATCGTCATCTAGTACTTCCTTGATTCCCTTAAGCTCGAGCAGCATGGTCATCTTATCTTTCCAGATGGAGTAATTTTCATTGGAGTGAATTGGTACCACTTCCAGAGCTGCTTTGAGAATGATTTGTTGGAAGCCGTCGTTTCTGGATCCCTCCGTTGTGTCGGTTAGATTAGTCGGAAGGATTTTCGGCTTTTAACCGTGTTGAATTTCTGAGAAAGACTAGAGAGATGATAAACAAAGAGGGCTGAGACAAGCAGGAGATCAGCTGAGAAAATAAATAATGAAGAAAGAAAGAATCAAAACGGAAAAAGAAAAGAACAAACATCCGGCAGCTAAATGTGTCACAACATTCAACAAGAACACTAGTTATTTGGTTTTAGATCTATGGGAGACTTGGGTGAGCAGCAATAAGAAGCTAGAAGAGAGAATTGAATAAGGGTCAGAGATAAAAAGATTGATAGCGACAAGTTCTGATCTTACTAGTCAGTTCTTGCTGAAAAGATGAGCTTGAGAATTTGAGAGCGGGTTGATTCAAGATTTTCGTTGTGTAGATGATTTGAGAGGTGAAAGAAAAAGAGCAAAGGAAAGAATGAAAATAGAATGAAAGAAGAGAAGAAAGAAGAAAATATTTATTGATTGAGGTTGAGTTTTGAGAGTTGAAGATTTTGCAGAAGAGAGGGAGTTGTTGGTTGAGTCAATGATGGTTTCTGCCAGTTGACAGTCAAGACTTGGTTGGTGAAGATGACAAGTCAGTAGGACATGTGTGTGAAATGAATAAGGATTTGTGACAGTATTCAATGACGCGCGGGAGTGACAGAGATGACTCAAGGAATCCAGATGTGAAAGAGTTTGAGATGTGACAGAAGGAAGAGCAATAGCAGCCATAAGAATAGATAAGAAAAAGAGGAGAGGAATAATAAGAAAAAGAAGAGGAAAGAAAAGAAACAGAAGAAGTAAACAGAAGAAAGTTGGATCTGATTATTCAACAGAAACTTGCTCCCAAGATATACCCATGAAATATTCCATTTCAAGATCCAAAGGAAGAACTGCCTTTTGACCAAAGGCGATTTCATAAGCTGAGTAGCAAGTGGTCTGTTTGGTTGAGATTAAATCAAAGAAGAGAACAAGAGGAAGGAATTTGAAAAAATTCTTTCCACTTTCACCATCCAGTTGAACAATTGCAGCCTTTAAAAGAGAATGGCCTTTTTCCACCATGCCTTGGCCTTCCAAATAATAAGGGGTAGTAACTCTATGTTGTCCAGGAAGAGATTGGGTCATTTCAGAAAGCTTGAAACAAAATTCAGAGCTACCATCAGTAGAGTACAATTGAGCCAAGCCATAACAAATTTTACAAGTCTCATAAGGGAAAGCAGCCACTGATTTTGACCTAAGATTCTTGAGAAATTTCGCTTCAACCCATCCAGGGAAAACATCTCTAGCCACAATGAGGTACTTAGCACCACCTGCCTTAATATGAACCACATCCATAGCAATCATTTCAAAGACAGCAGACTCCCCAGTAGGATAAAAAATTTAAGCTGGACGCCTCAGATCACCTTTTTGAAAAATTCACAACTCTTGCACCATTTGGAAATGGATTTCTTCAGAGATGGCCACCAGAATCTTCTGGATAATTTTCAATAACTTTTGGTTTCCCCAAAATGACCAAGACCTTCATGGATACTTTCCAGGATTGAATCTTGTTTAGAAGGAATAGTAACAAAATAAGAGAAAAATGATTTCCTCTTTTCATAAGCCTAGAGCCTTGTACAAAGGAATGAGATGAATTTCTTTTAAGAGATAAATATTCTTTAGCAGTGAGATCAGGAGGACTTTGAAAACTTAAAAGGTACTGCTCTAGTTCAAGCCAGAAAAATTTCTGAAAGCCAGAATAATCCTGATAGCAGAACAAACAGACAGGTTGAATTAAAGGGTCTTCTTCATTGAAATCCATTCCAACATCAGTTTCATCTTCTCCAAGAGGATTTCAAGAAAAAACATCAGGCATGGTGAAATTTTTCCAGGCCTGTGAACAATATCAAAAGGAAAAAGCTGGATAAAGGCCACCCAACACGTCATGGGAGTATTAGGGAGGCTGGAGCATTGACCATTTCAATGATAGATTGAGCATTGACTTGTAATTTTAAATTTTGACCCCAACGGAAGGTTTGGAGCTTCTTCATTGTTTGAGCCGCACCACAGGGTTCCAGTTTTGGTTGAGAATATCTGGATTATAAATATCAAAATAACAAAGATTCATAAAGAGCAGGAAGTTACCAACAAATTTCATCTTCCTGAGTAAGAACAGCCCCAACAGATTGATAACTAGAATCAACAGCCAGCTTGATCTTGACAGCTCCAGGTCCATAAGAGATCTTTTTCAAAACTATGTCTTTACTAACAGAAATTTTGAGCAATTGAAATGAATGCTCACACTATTGGATCCGAATCCATTCAGTATCTTTCCTGTTAGACAACGCAAGAGTGCACAGATTTTGGATAAAGATGGGATAAAGATTCTAAAATAAGTTACAACACCTAGAAAGCCTCTAACTTCAGTAGGATTTATTGGAGTGGGCCAAGAGATGATCTTGTTGACTTTTGCCCGTGCCATCCTTCTTCCTTCCTTGCAGACCACTTGACCAACAATTTCAACATCAGGGAAACAAGAATCCAATTTGAATCCAGAGAATGTGAGGCCAGACTCCTTGATTTGAAACAGAATTCTTTTCAAAGTAGTAGCGTATTCCCAGATGAATGGATGAATTCCTGAATGCAAAGATAAGAGCTTATTATCATATTCAGAAACTTTACCTTTAATTCCTCCATTTTTGATAAAGATACCAGAATGATCAGGGATTTCATGCTGGAGGATACAATTCATCTGATCCTGATAGACTGCAACTTAATTATTGGCATCTTGAGGAAATTGAGTAATTTGGAATCAACCAAGAAAAGTTTTGAAGTTAGTAAGAGGGCAAGAGATAGGATTTAAGGATTGTTTGTCATAACCACCCATAATTTCCCCTAGACCATAGAAAGCTCTCCCAGATAAAGATTCAAAAAATTCTTCAGTGGCATGAGGAATACCAGAGTCTTTAATATTAACTTTGTCAAGAGGTTGAAGATCATGAACTATTCTAAGTTTAACATTACTCTTGAGGACACAGAAGACAGTGCTGGAATAGCTAGAATTTTTCTGTTCATATAGACCAGTAAAAACCTGTTTGACAACCAACTTGATGAATTTTTCAGCTTTAGCAGCAGTGATTGGGATCTTATTCTTTTGCCAAGGATCATTTTCAAATACAGGGATAATATAGGGAAGACCATAGGATTCTTTCAAGAGACCTCTCTCTTCTTCACAGAAAGCAAAGGATTTTTCCCTTAATATAAGGCCTTTTTTATCAAATTCAACTCTTCAGGAAGAAGCCATCCATCTGGACCAAAGTTGAAGACTTTCAGATGTTCTTCAGTGACCCAAACATCAGGCACAAAGGGACCAGTAAGGGATCAAGATAAACCACAGTAAGTTTTGCAAGATAAGGGCGGGCCCATGAGAGAAGGATTCAGGTTGAGAGGCATAGGCTGTTTGACTGGTTGGACCTTTTTTACAACTGTTTCATAATTGCTAGCAAAGGATAGAAGTTCTTGTTTCCTCCAAGTATTGAACAGCAAAACTTGACTTTGAAAACTGAGACCAAGTTCCAACATTTTCCTCATCCTATGTTCTGCAAGGTCCTCAAAGGGTTCCTTTTCCATAATTGGAGAACCAGGAGATAAAACTTTGGTCAAATGTGTGGCACCAGGTAGGATTTGAAATGACAGTAGAAGATTGCCATAGCATGAACAATTGGGAGGACTTACTTTTGCCACACATTGCCCCCACTGAAGCCCATATTCCTTCATACCAGCACAACAAAAAATATAATTGAGATGGGGATCTAGCTTATACTAATTGCAGATATTTGAACCAGAACTGAGAGGATATTGATCAAGCCTAAGAGTAAAAGGAAAATAAGACACAACAGATGCAGAGAGAGAAGAAATATTCTTGGAATTTTCTATTTTAACAATTTTAGGCTTTTCAATGCTTTACAGATCAGAAGAAAATGATAGGAAGAATGAAAAATAACCCTTAGGGATGAGAGTTGACCCTTGAGTTCAATTCCAAGGCTGATAAGAACCACAAATATCAGTAGGATCAACTATTTCCATAAAAAATGAGAGGAATTGGAATTATCCTTCTGCTTCCCCTTAAAATAAAATTTAGGAGGATGACCAGGGAAATCTCTTTCTCAACAACAAGATTCCAAAGAAAAGAGAGGAAATTTGATTTTCTACCATCAGCATCAGGGAGAAGAATTCTCTCCCCAACTTGATCAGAAAAAATCAGGGTTGCACCAAAACCATTAAAAAAGGTTGGCCCAAGATAATAGGACCTTCCAAAAAAGTGATCCAAAAATTACAAGTTCCAACAATATTTTTACCAATCCAAACCCTAACTGGGACATCTTCAGCAATACCAACCAATTCACAAGATGGATTCCCTTCAGCAACAGATGAAGATATTTACAGTAGTTGAGCCACAGATAGATCAGGAATTTTAAGATCAGAAATTTTATTTACTACCCCTTCAACAGCATTGTAGTGGTCCTTTGAAATTCCCCACTTGAACCAAACTTTGGACTGGGTGGAGGGAGAAAGTTCAGGTGAAGCAGGAACAGGATAAGAAGGTTGAAGTGATTTAGGTGAAGGAGGAGTATCAGAGTGATCTTGAAAAATTTCCATGAGTGGCTCCTTTTCCCCTTTTCTTCTACATCAGAAGAAAGGGGCTCAGTGGTGGATTGATGTTTAACTGGTTTTTGAAGGATTGAAGTTGGCAAGGAAGGGAAACTTTGAGGTTTGGGTTCCTCATGTTGTTTCCTAGCTGGATTGGATTGATAAGCCCCCGAAAAACTGGAGAAGGAGATTGCTGGAGGATACCAAGGTTGAAGGGTACCACAGGAAAATCAGAAATTGAAAGAAGCCAAAGATGTCTTCATAGGAGGTGGTGGCTGATAAGAGGCCACCAGATGATGGATGCGGAAAGATGAGTCAAAAGGTATCAAAGCACCATTAGGAAGAAAGAAACTTTTTCCCTTCTGTTCCACCAACTTTTACTCTTTATCCTTCTGGAGTTTGAGGCATTTTCTGGTTACATGGCCTTCCTCATGACAGTAGTAGCAGACAAGAGTGGATTTAGGAAAAGAGCTGGAGGTTTTAGGAGTAGCAAGAGAAGAAATTATTTAGTCAATTTTGTTCTCAAAATCTTTGAGTATCTTGGTGATTTTGTCTGTAGTAGGAGATTCCCTGTTGGGCTGGGGATTTTGTTTAGGCCTTCAATCTGCCTCCATCTACTTGTCATGCTTTCAGATTCTTTGAAAGAAGGAGCATGGACTGGTTCAGTTGTTCTAGGCTTTTGAAAAGTTAAAGCAGTTTCACCTTTCACAACTTCATCCACAGTACCCCTAAGGACAAGGAAGAAAGGGAGCTTGAATAGATTATCCCTTGTGGTGATCATTGATCCAGACTTGAAAAATTCATCTTTAATACTTTCCTGCACTGCTAGCAAAAAAGATTAAAAAAATTGAACTCAAGCTTTGTCCACCATATTGATATGATTTTTTTTGGATACAATAATTTTTTATTGGGTCCCAAGATTTCCTAAAAGACTGATAGTTGGAGGCTGAAGAGAAACCATTGGAGATCCACTGAGAGACAAGATCATCCACTTCCTGCAAAGTAAATCAAGCTACATCTATTTTCCGCCAATATGCCAAAAGTGCTTCCCTTAGCAGCATCCAGTTGTGCAATTTGAATCCATAAAAAAAATCAATTACTTCCATGAATTCATTGGAAGAGATAAAGAATTGTAACTGATAGGCCATATTTTATTCACTTTCCCATCCACTTTGGCAGCCATTTTGTAAGATTCCAAGAACCATTAATCATTTACCACATTGAACCCTAAGTGCTTGTTCTGAGGTTTGATCTTGACCATGCTAGGTCAAATGGATGTGGTGGTAGTACCTATAGATTCCATTTTGAATAAAACAATTTCCTAGAGGATACAAAGAGTGGAATTCCAAAGTGGCTCACAAGTTTGGCAAGACCAGGGTTTCACAAATAATGAAAAGAGTCTTGCTCAAGACATGCACAATTGGGAGGACTTAATTCTGAGATAAGTTGCCTTCACAGATCAGATCTGAGAAGGAAAATAAACCAGAAAAGAGAAACAAAGTATTGGATTTCAAAGTCAATTCCAAACGTATTGGGACTGTAAATCCCAAGTTTTCTGGGTCAATCCTGACCCAGGGGACCAAATTTAAGACTCAAAACTTTTCTGAGAAGCAGGCAGTTCTGTTGAGTTGAAAGGTGCTTTTTTAGGCTTCCCTCCTGAGCGTTAAAAAAATATTTAAATGTAACTGGAATCAAGGTCCAGAACCTTATGAAGGAGGAATCAATAGAAGCAATGAGTTTGATAGTATTTGGTAGCAATGGAAAAACACTATCTGAGGCAAGATGGTGCTGGAAAAGACTTGCAAAAAATAAGTTAATGTTTGTTCTGAGTTCAATAGAACCAGGAAGTTGTAAGTAACAATTCCCAAAAGCTAATAACTCTGGTTGTCAGCAGAAGATTAAGAAAGACCAACTCAATCCTAACCAACCTCCAGTTTTTCAATGAAACTTCCCAACTCGCTGCAATCAAGTGCTTGAAGGGTACCAGATAACTGTGGGTGGCCGTAAAAAACAAAGAAATTTGATTTATGAAGCTCTAGAAGCAAAACAGTAACAAGTTCAAACAAGAATAACCAAAATAATTCTCAAGGGACTTAAGAATTGTGTGATGTAATTAAATTTTATAGAAATAAAGAAAGTTTTAACACTCTCAGGTTTCAAGATTAATTAAACCTCTCAGTCAAATGTGACTTGTTCTGCAAGGGCAATGAAAGATTGATCAGACCAGTATTTTTGAAAAAGGGAGCAAGGAGTGGTATAACACACTCAAGAATCCTACCAACAGGATATTTCTTCAAACAGCAAGGCTATTTTTTGGCAATAATGGATGAGGCCACAGAGGGACAGATCAAGGATTTTTAGTATGGAGGCTAAAGGATGAAGGGGTAATCATGGATATACGCAGGATAAGGATGTTCAGATAAAGGGGAAGGGCCCCATGGATCTATTGACTGTGTAACACACTGATGATGATAGATGGGGACAAAGGCAGGGGAGAGCCTCCTCCTTTTATGGGCAAGAGGCCCAGTAGACTACTTACAAGGAGTTAACACAAATGAAAGCAGAATTTTTTTTTGAAAAATGAAAGATTGATGAGGGTGATTAAAAAGTCCAGACTTGCAAATGAAAGTCATAATATGATAAATTTAAAAGAAAAAAAAACTGGAAGAGGAAAACAAAACAGCCTGGATGGCGGAGATGAGCGCCAGATGATCTTGAGAAGCCACAACAGTGGCAAAAGGGGGCAGAGAGACAAGAGAAGTTGCAATGGCCAAAGAGCTGTTGTTGGAGGGGGCGATGGGATGAGCTGCGCAAACAAAATAAAGAAAAAGGTGATGGATTTATTGCTTTTGGCACGCAAGATACTGACAGCTGCTGTATGAGATGGTGAGGGATGTCAAGGTGCAAGATGTGTTGCAACAGCTTTCATTGGCTTTTTTATTGATGTCTGCAATGGGGATGATGATTTCTTAGATTATTGTTAAATCCAACATTGATGATGAGTTGGGTGGATCCAATAGGTTGATAGGATGGAGGCAACTTTTGGCAAGCCAGCCGTCAGATGATGAAAGTAAGAGATTGTGATAGGCATTGGAAGATGACAGGTGATTGGGGCAAGGCAACCTTCAGAAAGCCGTCCAATGTATTTTCTGGTGATCAAGCAATGGATGATGAAAGCAAGGCGGATGAACAAGGGATGGATGGATGTGTTGAATTTGGAAACCAATGATGGTAGTTGGATAAATTGCTTTGTTTGATCTCAATTGAGGGCTAGACCATTTTCAATCCCAGGAAATTTGTGTTGATGATGATGGTCATGAGGATGGTGGAGATGATGGATGAATATTGATGAGGATGAGGATGGAAGGATGAGGAAAATGAGAATGATGGTCCATTACACATGCTTTGCAAAAAAAATTGGGTGCTGAGCGCAGGATGAGGAATTGAACACAAGACCCTGGGGACTTGGGCACCCCAGGGGAGCCATTGCTAGACCACTAGGACAGGAAAAAGTTTGAGGAGCTGAAAAATGGAAAAATTTTCATACCAACACATAATTTTTTTATTTTTTGATGATAGTCGGATGAAAGAATAGATATATATATAAATATATATATATATAATTGTTTTCAAAAAAGAATTCCCCCTTTTTCTGAGGTGTTCTGGATTGGTCAAAACACCATCAACAGGATCAGAAGAAATGATTTTTTTTTCAATCCCATGTTTTACTTTGTAAAAATTGAGATGCTTCCAATCAACTAAAAAATTCCTGTAAATTTGAAATGGAGTTGCTTTTAAGAAGTAACATGGTAAGCTCCCATATGGATCCACCACACTGAATATGGTTTTTATCTGACCCAAGAAGGAGACTTTACCCAGATTATATGACACAGTAATGTTTTCAGAATTTGATTCTGTTGTTTATAATGCAATTTTATTCCAATGGAGATGATTCTGATAGTTCCACAATGGTGATGGAGTAACAGTGTTTGGTTTGTTGGAGTTCAAGTACATGCTAAAATTACTTCCTCTTATTATTCTCTTTATTCTTCTATTTCTCATTTTATCTTCTATATCATTTCTTTATTTTATATTTCATTTCTCTCTATGTTTCTTTATCTATCTATGTTTCTTTATCTATCTATGTTTCTTTATAATTTCTCTTCTATGTCTCTCAACCCGCTGTTGCTACATCTATGAACCTCAATCACCTGCATGCGCTTCCTTCAGAATCAAACCAGAATCAAACACTGCCAAAGCTCCATTTCTGAAGTCCTGCGTGTTTACTTGAGTGGATAACTCTTTAACAATCTTCCACCATCAACATCAATCACCAGCTACAGTTGAATTCAAACTCCAGCTACCATTGACATCTGCTTTCAGCTATCACGACCACTCAAGCTTGTCTCCTCATTAACATCAAGAGTCTTACACCTGATCAACTCTCTCTCTTTCATGCTCATCTGGTCTTTTCTTTTCCTCCATAACTGCCTTTGTCTAGTCACTATGCTATCTGGTCCTTTTAAGGTTTCTACTCATTTCTGTCTCTTTCCTTTAATCACTCCTTACTGAAATCAATAATTCCTTTTAAACATGTTAAAACTTCAGATTTACAGTCCCATGAAAATCACTGGACCAGATAGGCTCTATTTCCTACTCAGAAGAACAACCCAACTCATCCAAGCTCAACATTCCTCTGTTGAATGACTCAACCTTCCATTCTTGGAGTCTCAGGATCAAGAGCTACCTTTGCAGGAAAGGACTCCTCAAACTCACGGTTGAACCCCCTCCATTAACTTGGACTGCCCCCCAAAAGAAGAAGATGTTCGAAGCTGCGGAAATAATCATCCAACATCTTGGTGAATCTGCCTTTGAATTCATTTTCAACACCAACAACAATGGAGATCCCCATGCCATCTGGAACACAATTCTCAAAAAATATGTCTTGCAATCCTCAAACAACCGTGGCTGCATCTGGCTCAACTTCATTTTCTATCTCTTCAAAGGTGATTTGACAACCTATACTAAGGACTGTAGAAAACTCATGAAAAAAATCACAGTTTTGCGACTCAAGGTTCATCCTGAAATTCTAAGCTACACTATTTTCGCCATACTTCCCAGATCATTCTATCAAATTTTTTGATTCTATGATTCTCAATGACTCTCTCCTTCAAAACCCAACTGGTATCTTAAACAAGCTTTGCAAAGTCATTCACCTTGACTCTTCTCATCTACCTGACAACAAAATGACTCCTGATGCAACCCCTTCCATCTCACTTCACAAGTCCACCGTGAAGAAAAGACCCAAAAATACCTGTTCCAAAGGACACCAAAATCCCTTGACCAAGCACCCTGAAAGCAAATGCTGGTTTGTGCATCCCCATCTCAGGCCCCACTGGAAAAAAACTCCCTCTTCCAACCTCCACTCCGCCATTGAAAGCTCAACCGCCAACAATGAAAGCAACTCTAAGAGCGCTGAGCTCCACTTCAAGGCTCAGATCTTCCTGTCATCTGATGGAAGCTACTCTCACCTTCCTGTTCTGGACTCCGGCGCAAGTTGCCATATAGTTAATGACCCCCAGTTTCTGTTTAATTTTAAGCCCATCCAACTTCAAGTGGGAATTGGCCCCCCTAAAAAATCTCTCACCGCTACACATTCTGGCTCAGCTAAGGTTATCAATCACCATGGCTCAACTATCATCTTGCGGGATGTTCTACTCATCCCTTCTATTAATTGGTGTCTCATCTCTCTCACTCCACTGAATTAATCTAAGGCAACTTTCTCCAAAGTTGGATATTCAGGATTCAAGGTGAAGCTGGATAAGATAAACTTCATTGGAACCACGTACAACAAATTAACTGAACTCTGCGGCACTGAATTCCTGCAATGCAACCCGTCCACAATGCTTCTCAAAGCCCCAGACAATCTTTGGCATCTGCGCCTTGGTCACGCTAGCCACCAATCCCTAAAGACCCCCAACCTGTACTCCAATGGTCCCAATGTTGTAACTACCACTTGTCAGATCTGAAAGACTTGCAAGCCAGTCTCAACACCCTTCAATCACAAATTTAAAAACGTCTCCAGTCTCCTCAAAGCAATCCACCTCGACATTGTTGGACCTTTCTCCATGACCTCTAACTCTGGTGTCTCCTAATTTCTTTCCCTCATGGATCAATTTTCTGGATACCAGTCTGTTTCTCTCCTCAAACATGAAAGTGAGGCTGTCTCCGCAATCAAGGATTTTGTGGCGTGGGCCAAAAGTCAAACTGGCCACACTGTAAAGCTTTTGATCTCCCATAAAGGTGGAAAATTCATCTCCTCCAACCTACACTCCTTCTGTCTTGAAAAGGGAATTGGTCAGCACTTTTCTCCCCCTCACACTCCTCAACAAAACGGTCTTGCCAAGAGATCAAACCGCCTCATTCTGGAGAAGGTTCCATTTTTTCTGAATTAAAGCAACTTTTCACTGAAATTTTGGGATGAGGCCATCAACACCGCCACCCACATTCTCAAAATACTCCCTATGAGGTCCCATGGCAACACTGTTCCCTACAAAGTTTGGAACAACCAATAATTTAACCTCAACTGCTTAAAACCATTTGAATGCACCTCTTTTGCTGTTATCCCCAAGGACAATTGGACCTTCAAGCTTCTCCCCACCAGAAAAAGAGCTATTTTGCTTGGGTACTTCAATGAATTTTTTTCATTAAGACTACTAGATCTGGATTCCTCCAAAATCTTCATTTCCACAAACGCCTCCTTTAATGAACTTTCCTTTCCCTCTCCATCCTGTTTCAAATAATCTCCCTGATCTCCCAGCTCCAAAATCATGCTAACCCCATCCTCTTCTCTCCCTCCTCCTGCTAACAATTCTTTGATTTCCTCCCCTGCTGTCCCTTCTCATGCTTTCCCTTTTTCTTCCGTTGTCCCTCCTGCTATCTCTCTGTCCGCACCTGAATCTTCTTGTGACTCTCCCCATTCTACCACTTCACCTGCTGTCAATATTTCTCCCTCCAACTACCAACCGTCTCAAAACAGGCTAATCCATGGGAATATCATTCCCCATCCAAAAAGTCCTAACTCAAAAATAGGACTTCCTGCTATCTACCTCATTTTCAACAATAACTATTCCAATCCCACCTCAGTTCAGGAGGCCCTCAGCTCCAAATACCAAGAGGAATGGCTTGAATCAATGAAGCACAAGCAGCCAAACCTGCTCGATTACCAAGTCTGGGAAGAATCTACTCTTCCCAATGGCAAGCTAGGACTCAAATTTGTTTGGGTCTTTTGAACAAAGCAAGACAACCAAAATCAGATTGTTGAATTCAAAGCCCAACTCTGGGTTCAAGGTTTCAGCCAACAGTATGGTGTTGACTTCACCTCTACTTTCTCAGCCACTGGAGACCAAAACTAACTCCAAATGCTGATCACTCTTGCTTCACATCTAAAGCTGAGGTTTCACCAAGTTGACGTGAAAGCTGCTGTTCTGAACGCCCCACTGCGCAAAGAAGTTTACCTCACTCCTCCTCCTTACATCAATGTGGCTCCTGGAAAACATCTCAATCTAACAAAAGCCCTGTACAGTATTGAGCAGGCACCATTGGCCTGGTGTGAAAACCTCAGCAACTGGCTGATTAACTGTGGCTTCCATAAGAACAAAGCTGATCAATGTGTCTTCTGGAAGGACACCACCTACCTCTATGTTCATGTTGATAATATTTCAGTATTCATAAACCAAATCATTTCTTCATTGGCCAGCTTAGCTGCAGGTTCAAAATAAAGGATTTTTGACTGGCCTCCTTGCTGCTTGGAATGAATTTCAATCACCTTCCAAATGGTTTCAAGCTTTCCCATAGCTTGTAAATCAATCAAGTCTACAATAAATACCTGTTTCTGCCTCACAAATTGTTTTCAGCTCCCTTCAAACCTTACAGAAAGCTGTACCCCTCAAGCAAGGAGGACCATGAGGAGTTCCTTCAGTTGGGCGCCAACTACAGGAGAATTGTTGGGGAGCTTAATCATATCAGCACATGCACAAGACCCAACATAACTTTTTCCATAAATTACTGGCCCAATTCCTTGTCAAACCAAATCTGCACCACTTTCAAGCAGCCATGAACATCCTGCAGTACCTCCAGCACAGTTTTACCTATGGTATATTTTTTGAGTCCTCCTCCTCTGCCTCTCATCTCAAAGCGTATGTAAATGCCAACTGGGCAAATTGTCTTACAACCAGAAGGTTGGTCTCTGGATTGGTTGCTTGCTGGCTCGGAAGTTTCATCACATGGAAGGGCAGAAAGCAACCCACCTTGTCCCTATCCACCACTGAATCCAAATATAAGGCGGTGGGCAACACTTTCAACAAGATGAGCTGGGTGAAATCTCTCATGAGCAAATTTTTGCCAGGAGAAGCGGCTAAACCAGCTACCATTTACAAAGACAACAAGGGTTGTATTAAACCAGCTCTCAACCAAGCTAGCCACACTACTTTCCACACAAAGCATATGGAACTGCGCTTCCATTATTTTTGCAGAAAAATACTCAAGAACACCATCAACCTTCAAAAGTTATCCTCCAAAAGGAAACTTGAGGACTTTCTCACCAAAATGGTGCCCTGGATAGCTCTTTGCCACACTTTGAACACTCTTAAAATAGCGGAATAATTTGAAAAAGGGAGGCCGTTGGAATTCAAGTTCATGCTCAAATTAATTCCTCTTATTATTCTCTTTATTATTCTATTTCTCATTTTCTTGTCTATTTCATTTATTTATTTTCTATTTCATTTCTCTCTATGTTTCTTTATCTCTCTATTTTTCTTTATAAGCTCTCTTCTATGTCTCTCAACCAGCTGTTGCTACGTCTAGGAACCTCAATTACCCGCACGCGCGTCCTTCAAAATCAACCACTGCCAAAGCTCCATTTCTGAAGTCCTGCGCGTTTAATTGAGCGGATAACTCTTTAACAATCTTCCACCATAAATATCAATCACCAGCTACGGTTGACTTCAAACTCCAGCTACCATTGACATCTGCTTTCAGCTATCACCACCACTCAATCAGCTATCACTACCGCTAAAGCTTGTCTCCTCATTAACATCAAGAGTATTACACCTGATCAACTCTCTCTCTTTCATGCTCATCTGGTCTTTTCTTTTCCTCCATAACAGATGTTGTCTAGTCACCACGCTATCTGGTCCTTTTAAGGTGTCTACTCATTTCTGTCTCTTTTCTTTAATCACTCCTTGATGAAATCAAACTTTCCTTTAAAGCCTCTTAACACCTCATGGTTTATTGGCATTATTGGTTTGATTGAAATCTTTCCAATTTGTAGAAGTGATGGAATTCCAGAGATAATTGAGTAATTTGTAACAAGATTCTGGATTTTCATGGAAAGAATTGAGTTTTGGATTGAATTTGACCTGGTGGATGATTCAAGAATTCTTGGAAGTTGATTCATCTCTGGTGGTGCACCTGGTGAGTTGATCAGGGACTTTAAATTTGAAAGTCTGCAGAACCTTTGAACCATAGTAAGCAGTCCTTCATCCAAGTTTAATGTAAATCATGGTCAGCATTTTTGTATTCTGTATATCTTTGATTGAAATTTATTCACACACCCAAAAATCTTTTGCTTTTTAACTTTGAAAATAGCCCATTAAAGCGCTCAAAAGCCCAGGTAGCACATGTGGGTCCAGTCCCCCACTTTTGTAAAAGCTAAGGTTTATGGGATGCAAGATGATGACTTGGCTTCTGGTTTTTCTCTGGATAGAGCTTCCTACAAAGTTGGCAATACTTTACCCAGTGCCTGGTGAAATCAGAACCATTTTTGGAGCTGGTATTCCAACTAGTGGCAATGTTCAAACAGTTCACTCAATGTAAGGTATTTTCTAAAACCTTTTCTGGTAATGGAAATTCTTCAAAGTGCACAAAAATTGATGAAATTGGAAATTTAAACTTTATAAATAAGAGACCACTCTGAATCCTTGAGACTTCCATGAATCTCTTCCCCAAGGATTTTTGGTACTCTTTTCAAATCAGATGGGATTAGAGTAATCTTGATGACTTTTTAAAGATATTTCATCAGAACAGAATGAAACTTGAATTTTGAAAAAATTGGAGGGCTTTCCTCAAGGATATCACTAGTGCTTGGATCCAAAAATTAAACAGGTACATAATCTGAAGCAGAGAATGAAAAAGATGCCCCCATGAATTCTTCATTAGTTATAGCCAGAGGTTTTTGTCTCCCTTTTCCTTTGGATTTTTCTATATTTGGAATATCTTTCTGGGCATCTCTTTTCAAGTAATTTCATTCTCTAAAATCAATTTCTTTTTCAGTGGTATCTTGATTTTCTCCACTTTCATCTTCATCATCATTTGATTCATCATCTGATGAGTCAAGTGCTCTTTTCGGTATCTTTTTCCAAGAGGATTCTGGAAGTTTTACTTTGGTAACAGCATGATCTTTCAAGTCTCCAAGAATCATATTGTGCATTATGTCAAGGTTGACCATTTTTGTGGCATACCAATAAGGTAGTTCTTCCAATATTGAGTAATGGACACCATTCTATTTGAAGAGATGATCTATCTGTGATTGAGTTGCATGAAACCATGTATTTAATTGAATTTTGTGCTCTGATAACCTTCTTGGGGCCCAATAGAAAGGCTCAATTTCATTTATCTCAGAATTTTCAGTGTTACAGAAGTTGCAAAAAATCTTTACTGAATGACTGGTAAATCCTATGATATTTTGCATTGCCACAACATCTACTATGAAAGTGAGTATAGCCACTCTGAAGGTAAATGGTGAAGGATTATTATAGGTCTTTGAGAATTGGACACCATTCCTAATTTTATGAAGATCTCTGACTAGGGAGATGATTATATGATTCATTTGAGGACCAGTAGGCTCCTTGCAACCAGTTATGATTCCTACCAGATAAATTTTTTCTGCTTTCAGACATATTTCAGGTGGAAGATTCATGCATCCTATGGCAATGGTTCCAAGAGATGCATGATGACTAAAATTTCCCAAATAATTAAACCAGTCAACATATAGTCTAAATTCCAAGTTCCCAGGCTTTGAAAAAAAGGGGGAAGTTTCATTTTTGCCCTTGAAAATTTGACAAAAAATCCCATCCCAGATATCTTTCTTACCTCCGAGGGTTTGTTTTGGAGATTTTTGATAAGTTCTTCCTCAATACCTGGACCATTTGAAAATCTTGCCAGCCATTGTTGAAATGGTTTTTAAATTAAATGTTTGCTTGCAGAGAATTTCAACTCTTTAAAATTTTTTCTGCTAGGAATGTATTAAATGGAAGTCTTCATAGATCGCAAGGTGTATGAGCAAGGTGGAACCTGGTAAAATCTTTTTATATGTTTTGTGAATTTGATATTAGGTTCTGTGACATTTTTTTCTTGTTCAACCAAGTAGAAGCACTCTGGAAAAAAGAAAAATATCTTCAGTGCTTAAGCATCCAGGTTTAGATGCTTGAAGATGATCAAAATATTGAGGGAAATCTTTGAGCTATTATTGGGGTGATGGTTTTGTAAGATTGTTTTAAAAAAATTGTTTTATTTTGGATATTGAAAGGAAAAAGCAGGAACCTGAAATATTTTCTTCACCTACTGTGAAACAATTGATGTCTTACTAGGGAGCAGTTGATGGCTTATCATGAAGTAATTGATTCCCTATCATGAAAGAATAGAGGATTATTGTGAAAAATTTGATGGCTTATCATGAAACATTTGAAGGATTATCATGAGGTGTTTTATTTCATTACTTATAAAAAATAATTTTTTAGACAGTTTTTTTTTTCCATGATACATTACCCCAAGAGTGAGAATTTTGTAGAATTTTTAGGTGTGGACTGCTGATTTAGAAGAATTTATTTTTTCCATTGAATTCCAGTTCCAGCATGAAGGAATCATTTTTTTGTTATATTTGAATAAGTAAAATTCTCATGATAATTTGAAGGAGAATTATCAAGATCCATAAAACATATAACTTTGATGTAATTGATCCAAAATAGGCTTTACGTGGAACACTAAATACAAAATTCTCCTAAGTATTCACAGATTGAAGCCAATAATCACCAAAATCAAGTACAAGGAATTTAGGAAGAGTAAAATTGTGAATTCCAAGGCCAAGGGAAGGCTTTATCATCAAATAAAGACTGTTGAATCAGAGATACAACATATGGATTAGTTCTTTTCCATATTTTTTCAATTATTTCTTTTGGCTCAAGCTGATTTATTTTAGAGATTAATTAAATAAGCTTGAGGGAATCAGTGACTTTAAACCTCTTCTGATCATATGGAATGAGCAGGAAACCACTTATTCCACAACCAGATATGATTCTATAAGTTGATAGGCAGGAAATTTGGCAAATTTTTGAAGAATTTTGGCAAAAGCAGTAGTTTATTTAGCAATAGTGGTCATTTCCCTGTTGATTTTATGTTTTTCCAAAGAATGGAGAAAGCCATGGGCATATAGTAAATTTCATTTAACACATTATCTATTGCTTTGAAGTCGCTTGAAGGCATGTTGGATTGATTGTTTTCTCCAGACTGTGTGATTTCTGGTTTGTTTTGGCAAGATTTGATGCAATTGATCAAGTACTGAATTTTGAATATTTACTCTGTCATTTCATCCTCTGGATAAACTGGAATCTCAAGTTTGGGGGCAGGACTGACTTCCTGAGAAAACAATGAAATTGACTGGAACCAGATGTGGGACCAGTTGCATTTGCAGTGCTTGGTAGGAAACAAAAGTAATAGAATCAAATACTCAAGGGAATATGTGCCATTTTTTTGGAGGTTGGTTGATTTGGAGGGGATTTTGATGACTTCTGGGGAGCAATATGGCTCATTGAATTGAGCTTTGAGTTGGTTTGAATTTTCAAGCAGAAAAAAAAATAGATCAGCCTTGAAAAAATGCATTCCAACATTCAGATTGATTTACCAATACTTTCCAAATTCTTGACCCACTCCTCCAAACCAGTGAAAAATGTTTCAAACTGGATTTAATAGGTTTTGATGTGTTTAAACCAGTCCTCAAAGAGATGAATGGTGGATCAAAATTCAAAATCATATTCTGAAAGGGTGAGTTTTGTAGAGAATAATTTGAAAATTGGTTAAGCTTCTGTATGATAATTTTTGAGACAAGGAATCACATCTCAACAAAATAAAGATAATTTAAGCATTATCTTTGCTATCAATAAATAATAATTAAATACATGTTCCTTAAAAGGAGCTGGGTTTGGGATGCTTTGAGAGAGCTGGAGATTTTGATTTAATTGAGCAGGTTTTTGTGAAGAGAAGCCAATATTTGAGATTTTCTCCACAGCTTGATTGTTTTCAGTTTCATTGTTAAGGACTGCAGAAAAATAATCTGTTTTTTCTGTATTGGGTGGTGGAGACATTGATTTAATCTTCTTCCTCATCACTTTCTTGAAAAATTAATTCTTTTTTTAAGGTCTGTTGGAGGATGAGTTAGAGGCTGATTACTTTTTGAGGAGGTTTCCACAACCAATTTTGACATCTTCTTCTTCAGCTAATTCTTAGCCCTTTGATACAACTGATACAAATCACAATGGTAAAAAGATTTCAAGAGTGAATTTGAGTGGGAATGAATTACTGGCATCATATTTGTCACAGGCTTCAATTTCTTGACAAGATATATCACAAAGAGAGCAGGTGGCTTTAATGTCATTTGCAATTTTTTCCAATTTTTTATGTTTTTTTTTGTTACTGCAGAGAAATTCCTGGTGTGATATGAGAGAGACTTCTGAATTATCAAGGAATCCACAAGTCTCAGATGGAATAGTGGGTGGGAGTGGTTTGGCTTTGTTTTCTGTGTCACCAAAAACTTTTTTCCAAGCAGGAGTTTTAGGCAGGGGGGGGGAATCCATTCCTGCAGGCTCCAAGCTATAAGGTGAAGTTTGGGTATCAACCTGGGAAGTTGTATTGTATGTTGGTTCAAGGGTTTCAGGATTATCATTCCCAAGGGAATTGCAAGCAGATGAAGTGGCAACCATGATCAGATATATAATTTTGAAAGATTATGATAAGAATGTAAAGTAGGATGTGGGAGCTTTGGATGAAAAAGTGCTTTAGTGAGGAAATATTTAGTGGATGTATGTGGAGGGGAAAGAACAGGGAAAGATTCTCTTTATATAATAGATCTGGGGATCAAAAGAGTACTCAAAAAGCCATCATGCAATTGTATTTCTATACAGAAGACTAGTACAACTGTATTTGATATGGAAACATGTGATGACAGAGCTGATGAAATGACCTTGAAAAGCCTGAAACAATGTCTATTATAGTATATTCATGTTTTGATGGTGGCCTGTTTATATTTCAGACAGGACATGAATAAACACAATACATAGTACAGAGACCGGATATAGTATGAAGCAGGAGATGTAGTCAGAAGATCAATGTTATTAAATAAGATGTGTTAATTGGCTTCCAAATTCTGCTTGGCATGCAGATGAGCCACCAGTGATCACCTCATCCTCTTGAATTGCAACCAAAAACCCATTGTAAATTCTCTGAGCAATTTGAATGGAAATAGGACTTCCTGCCAGTTGATTGGATTGAAAATTTTGGTGAAATAATAGGTTGGAAGCCCAAAAGAGCTCAATCCATCCATCATGCTTGTCAAACTCAAAGACTGTAGAAATACCCAGAAAAAAAAACTTGCCTTGTTTGATGCCAAAGGCCTGACTGAAGCAAGCTGGTTCACCAGTTGCCTCATGGATACCACAGAAGCCACCATAGGTGATAGAATTAATTTAATCATCAATATGAGCTTGATTTTAAAAATCCCTCAAGGTGGTGGTGATGTTTCAAGCAAAAGTCTTAGTGTCCTGGGGGTCTCCTTATTCTTGGGCACCAAAAATAGCAATGCTGACCTATTTCACCTGCTTGATTGAATGTGAAAAGAGTCCAGGGGCAAATGTTAACTCAAAAAACTGAAAATAATGATGTTAAAAATTTAACAACCATTTATATTAATGGAATTACAATATGAGTATGTTAGAAATGATTTCTAAAAATTAGAATACAACTCAAGTTGATCTTTGAGATGATCAACCCAACAGGCTGTTTTTTTAGAAATCATGGAACATGGTTTGGAAACTATGGGCATTATTGAAATCACATCTCCCTTAAGTACAAGCTGGACCCAATGGTTATCATTAAGAAATACAATGAATATTTGATCTGATGCTTCTTTTACACCCATTTTTGTAGGATTTGAAGTACAACATTAATCCAATGAAATGAAAAATATTGGTATTGCATAAGTATCAGATATTATTTGACCCATGTCAAGCCTTGAAAGCCATTTTGAAGAGGGAATATTTTCATTGATGTCATTAACATCAAGTCTTTCTTCTATCTTTTCAACATCTTTAATGCCCCCCAAGGATCTTATAATAGCACATCTTATTTTTCCTCAATTTTTCAATCATTTCCTTTTGTACATTAAACAATCCTTTCTCATCATACCCAAGTGATTTTGAAATGAATCTAAAGCCACAATTCCCATCACCAACTGGATCCCAAACCTCCCCCAATAACCTTTATAAGTTCCCAGGTATTTGATTGAGTTAATTCACTTTTGGTTCCTAAAATAAAAAATTAATTAGCCAAAATTATAATCTCATTAAATAAATTTATACTCACCAAAGATGAGCTTCTGGGTGACCCTTCATGCACATCTTCTTCCTCTGAAGAGGATTCTGAGTCCAAATGAATTGAAGATGATTCACTTTAAGTCTCTTCCTCTGAACTATGAAATTCAGATTCTGATCCTGCGGACTTTGACTAACAATTATCATCATATCATCATCAGCTAATTAAAACCAAAAAATGAACATTTCAAAAAAGAAAAGACTTGAAATATTTTGTCTTTTCTTTTGGTGCCTGTCTGATTCTCTTTTTCCACTTAATTTCCTTTTCAATGTGTTCAAATCAAGAAAAATCTCTGCGGGTATCTGTCAATTTTGGCCAAACTCTACTTGATTGCAAGACTTTTGGTTCAAATCTTGGCTTTGATCTCTAATTTTGGGTATTCTAAAATAGGTACTTCAACAGCTTGCAATGATCTTGTTCAGGATATCCCAAGATTGTTGCATTGAGCTTCTAATTAAAATGAAAATTTTTGAGCATTTAATCAAAATCAAACTTCCAAGATTCAAAAGGATCAAACGTTATTGAAGCAGTAATCATCCATCAAAAAGCATTAATCCCATTAAACCAACTTACAGAACTAGGACTGAAAGGTTCATAATCCAAACTCCACTGAGGATGAACGTTGTGAGGAAAAATGGATCCTCTGAACACTAGTAGGTCACCTATCTTGTTGGAACAGGGAAAACCCATAGTCTTGGAGTATGAATTGGTGCACACTTCCCATCATGGTTCTGCTTTGATTTCTTGAATTGTTCCACAACAAGTTTAGTTGCCTCTAAAGACAACTTGTATCCCAATGGGACAGTTCAGTTGGAAGGAATATTCCCAATTCTATTTGAGGGTTGTAAAGTGTTGCCTGAAATGATTTGATTTGATTTGAAACTTTTCCATCTAGGTATTTCTAAAAATCCAAAATTTTTCCCAAAGAATTTTAAAAGAATTTTTTGAGAGTAGCATGGGCCCCTTCCACCTGAGATGTGGTTTTATTTCCAAATTCAGGGTTTTTTCAAGTCTAATCCTTTACAAATTTCTGTTTTATATGGAACATTTTACGATCCATATACTTGAGAATATCCTCATTTTCTTCCAAGAAATACTTTATACAATTCATAATGTAAGCACCCAAAACTAGGAAGATTAACAGTAGAGGAAGTGATTTGAAACTTAATCTGAGCTCTGCATCATTGAACTCTGCATCCTCCTTGGTTTTAGAGGCCCCATAATTCTCCCAAAGAGAAATAAAGCTTTGCCACCCTTCAATGTCATTATTAACTCAAACATTACAGTTTGCTTGTATGGTCTGTAAAGCCCATTTGGGGGCTGACCAAAGTTTTTCAAAAATTCACTAAAGCGCGCATGAAGCCTAGAAAAGCTTCTTTGGTGCCTAGAAAAGCCTTCTTGGTGCCAGGGCAAGGTTGACTTGTTGCCAGGCCATATTGGTCTGGAACCTTACTCAGTTTATCTTGGCGCCAAACAACGCTGGGTGCTTTGAACCGCCAAATACAAGAAAATATTTTTTTTAAAAAAAAGACAGTTGAAATTCGTGGGGAGGGAGGCTGGTTGTTTTGTTGCAACCATCTTTAATTGGCTTCAAGGGGAGCTTGGTCAGGCGCCAAGTGTTTACACCTGAAAGCCCAACCCAATCAAGCCCTCTGGGCACCTATCCAAGTCCCGCTGGGCGCATTCCAAGTTGAACTTGGACAGGTTCCCAGACATGCTTTAAACACCATATGCTTTTAGAAAAGTGAAACAAACAACACTGACTTGTTGAATTAGGGAAACTATGTTCTTTAGCACAGATCAGATCTTTTTCATGTTCCATCACAAATACTTTAGGAAGTCTCTGAGGATCATAAGCCAGCTCCTTTAGTACTTTTAAATACCAACTTTAGGAATCAAATGTTTGTCTTTTTAAAAAAACAAGAGATTTTGTGAATTTTTTTTGGTTGACTGTCATTCCTACAAGATACAATAGGGAGATGTTGTAATTATTTGTTTTATAAGTATAATCCAACATAGAAATATGATGGAGTTGTTTGCAAAGCTTTAATGCATCAGTGTGAGCCAAGAATAGGGCCTGCAAGTGACCATCTCCATTGAATTTTGCTTGATGAACCCAACCTGAATCTTCAAGTTATTCAAAGAGGGCCTCCATAACAATTTTTACCTTGAGTTCTGCAAGAGCTAAATTTTGCTAAGTGTTCTAGATTTTTTGGTCATCAAAATACTCTGCGCCATCAATCTTTCTCAATTGTATTTTGAGTTGAAGTTTATTGAGCCCATCATTCATGCCTTCTCTTAATTTCTCTTATACCACCCCAGAGATTCTCCTGAGTTGATTATGCAATGAGGGGTGTGGAGATGGTTGCTGGTTATGTTGATCATTTCTGTAGGAGATTTGCCACGGGGGGTCTGCCTTTGTGTGAATTGCATGAATTAAAAAATTGCACCCAACCTTCCTTTTTTGAGTTTGCCTTTAATTTTTGGTTAGAAATGGCCCAGAGTAGTAACCATGTCTATCACAGGCTAAATCCACATATTTATCAAGCTTTCAGTTGAGAAATTTTGAAGCATAACTGTAATTCATTGCCCATGTTTGACAATAGTTTTTTGCCTCTTCCCTAGTAGGAAAGGCTCTCACAGGAGGTGGGTCAAGTGAATCTGGCACCAATTAAGTTTTTATATCATATTTACATAGTTACATAGTTACCAGCCCCAGCTGCCTATCAGTTTCCATGAAATCAAATCAGGCAAAGGCCAGAGTAACAAAAAAATCACTCACCACCAGAGGTCATGTCCATTTGTGAAACATTCTTTTCCTCAATTGTCACCCTTGATGAGGATGCAATTGGGGCTTCCAATGTTTCATTACCCAAATCCTTTTCTTCCACAGCTTTGTTAATGGAACTATCAATTTAGTCCTTCAATGCATCAATTTCATAAACAGGAGGGCTTGCCACTGTTCCCATAATGCCAACAAAGTTCAATGGTAATTCAGTATTCAATCCAACATTCAATTTAAAAACTAAAAAGTTTGCTCACTTCCAAGTTGAGAAAGATCAAGTTAACCAATGGGAAGTAAAAATCTATGTTTCCATGGTCCAAAGGGCAAGAGTGTACTTTGTGTCACAGTGACAATTTGAAATATTTTTTTTGCCACAGGCAATGATTTTGTTTGCAGTTTCACTTTATGATTGCTAGTTGTGTTCCAATAGTCTCACATAGTATGTGTTGATCCCAAATTTGGGTTGATGGAATCCAAATGTGGTCCAGGGGGTCCCAAAACTTCTGGCACAACCCCCATACACGCGTCTATTGAGTTTTGTACAGAGGTACACCACTCAAAAATGCCATTTACAGGGGGTTGCGCATGTTTAGAACAAATCTTTGGAGTGGTGTCCAGGGGTTGCACATTTTTTGAGAAAAAAAGTTTACACATGTATCGGCTCCCACATGTCAAATGGGCTGTATAGGGCCTTAAATAACTCCCACACAGCTGGGGTCATGAATTCATCATCAACCAATATAAAATATAAAATATAAAGTATATAGTATAGAATATAAAATAAAAAATAAAAAATATAAAATATAAAATATAAATTATAAAGTATAAAATATAAAATGTAAAATATAAAATATAAAATATAAAATATAAAATATAAAATATAAAATATAAAATATAAAATATAAAATATAAAATATAAAATATAAAATATAAAATATAAAATATAAAATATAAAATATAAAATATAAAATATAAAATATAAAATATAAAATATAAAATATAAAATATAAAATATAAAATATAAAATATAAAATATAAAATATAAAATATAAAATATAAAATATAAAATATAAAATATAAAATATAAAATATAAAATATAAAATATAAAATATAAAATATAAAAATATAAAATATAAAATATAAAATATAAAATATAAAATATAAAATATAAAATATAAAATATAAAATATAAAATATAAAATATAAAATATAAAATAAAGAATATAAAATATAAAATATATAATATATAATATAAAATACAAAATAGAAAATATAAGGGGCCTTTTGCATCCAAACAAGCATCATGAAGGAATAATATATGCCAAACCTTGCATATTTTCATGATTGCTTTTGCATGAACACTTGACAAAAAATTGCATGTGCATTAGGCATCCCAAATTGTCATGAATTTGGAGACTAAAATGGCAAGTGTTTTATTTTGCAAACAAAATACTCCAATATGCTTGAAACTAGCAACCTCAAAAACCTTCATGAAACCCATCAAGCCTCACCATCTTAAAAATCCTTCCCACCCAACCCCATCCCTTCCAACTAAAAAATAAAATACTACAAAAAAAATATTGCCATCAAATTACTTGCCCTTGAAGGTCTTCAGATCTTGTTGCAAAGATGTATCAAGCGTTATAATAACATTCCTTTGATTGGAAGGAGCCAAATAAATTTTATCTTAAATGAAAATTCAAATGAAATTTTGGCAATGTTTCAATTATCATCTCCGGAATTCTTGAAGCTCTCAGATGAATGAGGGAAAATAAATTCTCAGCATCTCTCAAAATTGATGCCATTGAAGGAATAACTAGCAGAATTTTGGTAAATAGTTGGAAATAATGCACACAAATATCAGACCAAGGATTGGTTTCAGGATTCTGGTCAAACAATCTCCAAGTAAGTATTTTTGATGATTAATTCGCCTGAAAACTTTGGAATCATGATATAAGGCTTATTGGTATTATTTTTAATTGGTAGAGTATTCCATCCCATAATTGACCTATGGGCAATGTTAAATTCACTACTAAAATGATTTGTGAACACCAATCATTTGGGTTGTGTGGCACAGTGTGGTCACCAATTTGGGACACTTCAGGAAAAGGTAGAAATTTTTACAAATTTTTTATATCATTTAAAAAATAAGAGTTAAAAAAAGGTGATGTCAAATTCATGGCTCAAATGAGACATATAAACGGCTACATGGCTACACCTGAGCCGTGCAGACCCCAGACGATTTAAGTGTGGTTGGGATGTACTCCCAACAGCACCGGACCGCTGTGTGGTGGCCACACAATTACATTTGAGCCTTTTAGAGCCCCTCACAGCTCAAATTTAGTTGTGTTGCTGTGCCACACGGCCAGCCCAACCACATTTGAGTTGTGTGGGTCTCTACACGGCTCAAATGTAGTTGTTTAGCCGTGACACATAGCTACAATTCTTGTGGGCAAAAAAATAAAATAAAATAAAATAAACAAAGTTTATAAAATAAACTAAAATGACCTAGATAAAAATTAAAAAAAAAAAAAAAAACAGAAATCAACCAAAAAATCAAAAAAAGTTGATTTTTTGGTCAAAAAAAAAACAAATAAAATAAAATAAGTGAAAAAAAATAAATATAAATATAAATAAAAAACACTGAAGACAACCAACCAGTTTTTTTCAGATTCAAGTAAAAAATTCAAGTTCAACTTGACTAGCTCTAAAGTAAAAGGGCCAAAAAATTCAAGAAGTCTTTTGACCAGCCCTAAATGAAAAGTGCCAAAACAAATACAAGTCTTTTGACCACCCAAAAAATACAACAAGTCTTTTGACCAGCCTTAAAGTAAAATTGCCAACAAAAATACAAGTTTTTTGACCAGCCCTAAAGTAAAAACACCAAAAGAAAAAAACAGGTTCAACTTTTGTTAAGCTGATCCCATCAGAAGCTTAACACAGGTTGAGCTTGTGATGGCATCAGCCCAACAAAAATTGAACTGAATTACCATTAAAATATCATTCAAAATACTCATGAGGATGATGTTAACTCAAAACACTCAACATAATGATTTTCAAAATGTGAAAACCCTTTATATTAATAAAATTACAATATCAGAATTTTAGGCCCAACCCAAATGATGAAATCAATTTATAAGTTAGAATACAACTCAAGTTGATCTTTGAGGTGATCATCCAAACAAGCTGCTTTTTTAGAAATCATCAAACGTGGTTTGGAAATCATGGGCGGGATTGGAATCACATCTCCCTTAAGTACAAACTGGACCCAATGTTTATTGTTAACAAAGAAAATGAATGTAGGATCTGATTTTTAATTTACACCCATGTTCATAGGAGTAAAAGAAAAACATGATTCCAATGAAATGAAACATATTGGTCTTCCATTAGTATCAGCTATTATTTTACCCATTTCAAGCTTTGAAAGAAATTTCAAGCTTTGAAAGCCATTTCAAAGTTGGAATATCTTCATTGATGTCATTGAAATAAAGTCTTTGTTCTATCTTTTCAACATCTTTACTGCCGCCAAGGATCTTAGAATAGAACCCCTTATTTTTCCTCAATATTTCAAGCATTTCGTTCCAAACTTTAAACCATCCATCCTCATCATACACAAGTTATTTAGCAATGAATTTAAAACCACAATTTTCATCACCAACTGGGTACCAAACCTCACCCAAGAACTTATTTAAGTTCTCAAG
Source organism: Puccinia polysora (assembly GCA_025617555.3). Taxonomy (NCBI): domain Eukaryota; kingdom Fungi; phylum Basidiomycota; class Pucciniomycetes; order Pucciniales; family Pucciniaceae; genus Puccinia; species Puccinia polysora. The sequence continues at coordinate 33,723,935 of CM062617.1, read as the reverse complement.
TATTTGATGCAGGTAATTTACTTCCTAAAATCAAGAATTAGTCAGCCAAAATTCTAATCTTATTAAAGGAATCATCACTCACCAAAGGTGATCTTCTGTTTGACTCCTGCATTTAGTCTGCTTCCTCTTTGAAAAGGAATCAGATTTCAAAGGCACCAAACCCAATGAGCTTTCAGTCTCTTCCACCAAACTATGAAATTCAGATGAATAGCCTGAATTGGACTAAAAAATTTCTCAATAAGTTCATTAAAACAAAAAAATGAACCTTTATCCAAAGAAAATACTTCCAACCATTTGTCTTTTCTTCTTTGGTGTCCTTCAACTTCTCTTTTCCCACTTAAGTTCTTTTTGAATGTGTTAAAATTTAGAAGGATCTTGCTGGTTATCTGTCAATTTTGTACGGAATCTTCTTGATTGCAAGACTTTAGTTCAAGTCTTGGCTTTGATTGATAATTGGCCTTCTCCTTCATCAAGTGCTTCAACAGCCCAAAACAATCTTGATCAGGATGATTCAAGATCATTGCATTGAGCTTCTCATTTAACTTAGAATTGTTGAGCAGTTCATCAACATGAACCTTTAAAAATTCAAAAGGATCAAATATTAGTCAAGTATGCATTATCATCTTAGTCAAGTAGGGACAATCATTCAACAAGCATTTATCAAAAATCATTAATAAAAAAGCATCAATCAAAAATCATCAATAAAAAAGCATTAATCAAAAAGAATTAATTGCAAATTTATTTGCACAATGCAAATTAAACCAACTTAGAGATTTTGAACTCCAAGGTTTGTAATCCAACCTCCACTGAGGATGAACATCTTCAGGCACATCAGAGCCTCTTGAGGCTAGTAGGTCCCCTAATTGGTGGGAAAAGGGCAAAAACATAGTCATTGAGTATGACCTGTTGCACAATTTCCTGTCATGGTTCCAATATATCCTCTTTGATTGATCCCAAAAAGTTTGATTTCTTTTAAAGAAACCTTGTATCCCAATGGTAACAGTTAAGTAGGAAGAAATATTCCAATCATTATTCAAGAATTGTAAAGCACGGCCTGAACCAATTTAATTTGATTAGAAACTCTGCCCTCTAGTTTTTGCCAAACATCCAACATGTTTCCCAACAATTTTGCAAGGAATTGTTTGAGAGTAGCATGGGCCCCTTCAAGCTGAAACTTTTTTTTATTTCCAAAGTTGGGTTTTTTGCAATTCCAAGAATTTATAAACATCAATTTGATGCAGAAGATATTTTGATCCATATAATCAAGTACAACCTGATCACGTTCTTCCAAAAAACACTTTATACAACTCATAATGTAAGCAATATAAAACTAGGAAGATTAACAGTGGATGCAGTGATTTGGCACTTACTCTATGTTCCGCATCATTGACCTCTGCCTCCTCCTTGGTTTTTGGCTCCCAATACTTAGCTCACAGAAAAATAAAGCTTTACCAACCTTCAATGTCATTATTAAAGCACACTTTACAGTTTGCTTGTATGTTTTTAGAAAAGTTCCATTGACAGCACTGTCTTTTTTACTCAGGGAATATTTTTTCTAGAGCACCAATAAAAGATTTTTCATGGTCTGTCACAAAGACTTTGGGAACTCTCTCAGGATCATAAGCAAGCTCCTTTAGTGCATTTATAGACCAACTGTAGAAATCAAATGTTTCTCTTTTTATAAAAACAATAGCTTTTGTGAAATTTTTCTTGTTGGAAGTAATTCCTAAAACATGAAATAGCGGTATGTTTTACATATTTTTCTTATAAGTACAATCCATCATATATGTGTGATGGGATCCCTTTCAAAGCTTTAATGACTTTGGGTGAGCCAAGAATAAGGCCTCCAAGCGACCCTCTCCACTAAATTTTTCTCAATTAACCCAACCTGAATTATCAAATTTTTCAAAGAGGACCTCCATAACACCTTTTCCCTTCAGTTCATCAAGCACTCACTTACTCTTAGTGTTGTAGATTTTTTGCTCATCAACATATTTGCCACCATTGATCTTGTTCAATTTTTTTTGAGTTGAATTTTATTGAGCCCATCATTCATGCCTTCTTTTAGATTGTCTAAGGCTACCCCAGAGATTCTCCTCAGGTGTGGATGCACTCAGGGGTGTGGAGATTTTTAATGGTTATTTTTATCATTCTTGTAGAAGATTTTCCACAAGGGATCCGCCTTTGTGTGACTAGCACAGATTAAAAACTTGCACCCAGCCTTCCTTGGGTGAGTTTTCCTTGAAAGTTGGGTGAGAAATTGGGTGTTGGAACTTCTGTGCTCTATGATGCTCAAATCATTCTTCTCATTTCATAAATTCTATCCTTTCATTCTTTTCTCTTTCTTTCATGTTTCCTACTTTTCAAATTTTCACATTTCTTATTTATTTCATTTTTCTCATTCATCAATTTTAATTTCCATCCTGCTGTCTGCAAACTGCTTGCCTACCACACTCAACTCCGGATCACTCTCTACCGCACCCCTCTGGAATACTCGCACCCTCACCTGCTCCGCTGTGCAACCTCCATAATCAACCAAGCCCCTCTATATAGCAGCACTCCTGGCTCAGACTCTGGGGAAGATTTTTCTTTGTGCAACCACAAGATTGCACCACTGACCCTAGGCATCTGGGTCAGGTAAGTCTCATTCATTTTTTCATGGATTAAGAATGCTCTCTGGCTGATTCAATCCTCCCAAAAAAACCATCATCAAGGCTGAATTGATCCTGCCCTGCTGACTACAATCACTCAAGCTTCACCGCTTCAACTCAACCACTACACAAGAACTTAACCTTTCATCTCTAGTTTATATGATCTGTTCCTGTCTTCTTCTGTACCAGTCTGTGTGGTCCTTTTAGGTAAATCCTGCTGTGCTGTTGTTGTCACTAAGATTTGGCTTTCCTTTCTCATAAATATTGAAATGAATGCTCCTTTTAGTCCCTCATCTTCACATTTCCCAGAGTAAAAACCATGTCTATCACAGGCTAAATCCACACATTTATCACACTTTGATTTGAAAACTGTTAAAGCCTAATCATGCTTCATTTCCCATGTTTGAAAATATGTTTGTGCCTCTTCCCTGGTACAAGAATATCTCAAAGGAGGTAGGGCAAGTGAATCTTTCATAGCTACATATTTATATCAATGGAATGCACTCCATCAGTTTCAATCAAATTAAATATGGCAAAGAACAGTATCATAAAATTTTACTCACCACCAGTGGTCATGTTCATTTGTGAAACATTTTGTTACTCAATTTTCACCCTTGATGAGGATGCAATTGGGGATTCCAATGATTAATTACCAGACTCATTCGTTCCCACAGCTTTGTTCATTGCACCAATGTAGTCCTTGAACTCTTCCATGTTCAAAGAAGGGATTCACACTTTTCCGATAATGCAAAAAAATTCAATGCTACTTCAGTATTCAATCCAACTTTCAATTAAATAATTACAAGTTTGCTCACTGTCAAGTTGAGAAAGATCAATTTTTGGGATGTTCTTTTGAATTTTCCTATAGTTCACTTTAATTTTGCTTTAATTTCACTTGATTTCACTTTAATTTCACTTTAGTGTCACTTTATGATTGCTAGATGTGGAACAACAGTCCCGCATAGTAAGTGTTGATCCCAAATTAGAGTTGATGGAACCAAAATTTGGTCCATGGGGACCCAAAATGTTTTGCAAAACCCTCGGGGAGCCGCGTACCCGCAAAACTGGGTCAAAACCGCTGTTTACAGGTGTAAACGGCTCAAATATGCTGTTTACGGGGTATATACAGCCCCCTGGGGGTAGCCCGTGTTTGAGATGACCCCTTGGGCGCGTCTAGACGCTTGGTTTTGCCTGCACACACGTCTTGGACGCGTGTATGGGCCCACATGTCTTGGACGTGTGTATGGGCCCAAACAAGTCCATTGGGCTGTGTAGGGCCCTACAGAACTCCCACACAACTGGGAGTTGTGAATTGAACATCACCCAATATATACATATATATATATTTCCTGTGTCACTATGGGACCTCTTCCATTTTCTGTTTCTTAAACTTCTCTCTTCCCTAGAGGTCTAGGAAGGGCTCTCCAGGGTTTTCAAATCCTCAGATCCTCTGTTCAAAGTGTCCTTTCCGCGCTTGTTGTTTTGGCCAAGCACCAGGAAATGGCCATTCCACCCCTCATCTCTATCACTTTCATCTATCAGCATCATCCCCTCATCACCATCATTGGAAACAACAAAGACCGCTGCCAATCCCTCCATTTTAATTCCAATTGCTCAATCCCCCCTTCATCTAGTCGCCTCTTGGCGTCTCCAAACCCCATCATTATCTCATCCCCATCCCTGTCACCTTGTCACCCTTGTTTCACTCACCTGAACCACCAGCAAGTGGTTGCTTGCGGCCATTTGTTCCGTCGCATGGCAGCTTGCAAATTTCCATCACCAACTTTCCTCTGATCTCCCCACCAATCATCCCATCTCAATTGGTCCACCTCAAGCCTTCTTTGATTTGCTCAACAACTGACTAGAAAGCTGTTTCTTGCGGCCATCACAGCAAATTTATGTCAATCTCATCTTGGCCCAATCAATGCACACCATCCTCTAGATCCTCCCGCCTTGCTCCTTGCAACTAATTTTGCTCTCCATTCACCAACTTGCTCAATCCCCCCTCAAGCCTCCTTCATCCGCCCATCATCAAATCATCATCCGCAACCACTGTCACCACCTCTCATCTGCAAAGCTGCGGACATTCTTCTGCTGCCTGCTTTAATCCTTGAAGCGGGATGGTTTTCCTTCTTTTAATCTCTTGTTTTTTCAAAAACAAAGGAAAAATTCCTGATCATTCTGTTTCTATGGTTTGTTGTTTTAATTACTATTTTATTTCATCCATATTTCATTTTCAAAAAGAAAAATCCGCACTCATTTGTGGTTATCTCTTGTAATTAGTCTACAGGGCCTCTTGCCCATAAAAGGATTGGCTCTCCCCTGAATTTTGCCCATGGAAGGGGGATCCTATAATCATCAGCACTATAATCAATCAAATTGGTGGGGCCCTTCCCCTTTATCTGAGCATCCTTATCCTGGGTATATCTATGATTGCCCCTTGATATTTGAGCCTCCATACTCAAATATTTGATAAATCCTCTGTGAGCTTATCAATTATCACCAAACAATAGCCTTTCTGGTTGAAGAAGAATCCATTTGGTTGGATTCTTGAGTGTTTTATACCACTCCTTGATCCATTTTTTGTGACAATACTGGTCTGACCATTCTTTTTGATAATCCTTCCATAACCAGTCAAATTTGACTGTGAGGTTTCTTGAAGCTTGAAACCTGGAGTGTTAAACCTCCCTTTATTCCTTTTAAAGTTGAATTCCGCCATGCTATTCTTGATTCCCTTGAGAAGTGCTGGGTTATTCTTGTTTGAATTAGTTTCTACGTTTCTTCTAGAGATTCATAAAACAAATTTCTTTGTTTTTTACAGCCACCCATAGTTATCTGGAACCCTACAAGCGTTTGGTTACACAGAGTTGGGAAGGTTCATTGAGAACCTGGAGGCTGGTTGGGATTGATTTGATCTTTCCTAATCTTCTGCTGAAGACAAGATTTATTAGCTTTCAGGAGTTTATACTTAAAAATTCCTTTTTCTAATGAAATCTGAACAAACTTTAACTTATTTTGTTCAAGTCTTTTCCCGCATCATCTTGCCTCAGATAGTTTTTTTCCATTTCTACCAACTACTATCAAATTCATCCCTTCTATTGATTCCATATTTAAAAGGTTCTCAATCTTGATTCTGATTACATTTAAATATTTTTGTAATTCTCAGGAGTGCAGCCTAAACAGCACCTTTCCTCTCCAGGCAAACAGTGCTCTGCCAGTGTATAAGCACTGTTTTGAGTCTTACAATGGCTACAAAATTACATTTTAGCCATGTAGAGCGCCACACAGCTCAAATGTGGTTGGACTGTAGGCCACATGGCACTGGACTGCCATGTGGGGGCCAAATAAATACATTTAGGCCATCTGGGGCTCTACATGGCTTGAATGTTGTTGTGTTTCTGTGCCACACAAACATCCCACCCACATTTGGGCCGTATGGGCCTCTACACTACTCAAATGTAGTTGTTTATCCGTGCTACACAACTACAATTTTTGTAGGTCAAAAGTAATAATAATAACCATAAATTAAATAAAAATACAATAAAAACAGAAATCACCCAAAATATTGAAAAACATGGATTTTTCGGTCAAAAAGAAACAAAAAAATAAGAAGTAAAATAGAATAAATTGAAAATAATTCAAAATAAACAAAAATCACTTAAGAAAACCAACCAAAAAAATACAAGTTCACTGGAACAACCCCTGGGGAATTTAATACCCCCAAATACATGTCAAAACGGCTGTGTACAGGGTACACAACTCAAATACGCCATGTACGGGGTGTATACCGCCCCCCCGGGGTTGAAAGTTTTTGAGAAGACCCCTTGAGCGTGTGTAGACGCGTTTTTTGGCCCGCCCGCGCGTTTTGGATGCGTGTATGGGCCCCCACGCGTTTATTGGGTTGTGTAGGGCCCTACACAACTCCCACACAACTGGGAGTCTTGAATTTATCATCACCCTTGACCTACTAGTCAGAATATCTAGAAAATATATCAAGGCTCCTAGGTTGGCTACAACACCAGAATCGATTAGAAGAAACCAAAAACTTGACCCTTTTTTCCAAATTTGCTTGGCGGTACTTGATGGACTACACATACCAGTAAAGTTTACTGATTTTGAAACAGTGACTTAAAAAAATTCCAAGGAATTTTCATTGCAGAAGGTCCTTGGGGTCTGCAACTTCCACATGATGTTCAGTTATGAGGTTTAAATTGCATCCGGGTTCCTTTCCAAGTTAGACTTGGTGTACACCCAGAAGGACTTGGGTTGGTGCCCAGTGACCTTGATCAGGTTTTACTGGCAGGTGTTGAAACTAGGTGCCTAACCAAGCTCTGCCTGATACCAATCAAAGCTGGTTGCACCAAAATGAATAGCCTCCCCACCGGAAAATGTCAACCATTAATTTTGTTTCAAAAAAATTCTTGTATTTGGCGGGTCAAAGAATCCAGCTTTGATTTGGGACAAAATAAAATTGGCCTGGAACCAGAATATCTTGGCCAGGCCTCAAGGTCACATTTATCAGTGCCAAGGTTATTTTTATTGGTGCCATGTGCACTTGACAAAGATAACCAATAACTTTAGTTGCAGCCCAAAAAGGCTTTAGAAACAATAGATCTAGGCTGAATGGGAAGGTTCGGCACATGATTTGCAAGTGCTTGCAGATGCTCAGTCAAAGGATTATTGGATTCCCAAGAATTTTTCTATTTGTAAGATTCTGGGTATCCTTCAATTCAGGGGATCTTCTTACTTTACCACAGTGGGAGCTATCATTTGAGAGAGAAGGTTGCTTTAAAACTAAAATGGGTTGTGTATTGATATCATTGTTCAGATTTTGATAAATCAGTAGCTTATTTTCTTTTTTTTTTGATGATCACTGATAAAGACCCTAAAAACAAGAAAAGCTTTTCAACCTGCAACATGCAAGTTTAATAAATTTAGTTGAACAGATATTTGGGGTCTTCAAAAAAATATTCCCAATTATAAGCAAAGGTTCTGAAAATTCAATGACAACCCAATGTGGATCAGTCATTGACATTGAAGGGGTTCACAATTATTTTTTACTGAACCAAGGATTACAGAAATTTGAGTATTAGCCAAATGAAGGTTCAGATTTTGAATTCATCAATCACCACCCTACTGGATATAACTCTCCTGTCCAGTCACAGCTCCAGAATTGTAGGGATGAAATTGCCAGTAGGATGTGGAATCAATATCAGGGGATGGTTACAAGACATTTGGATGTGTGATAGGATGATCATTGGAAAATTTAGTACATTTTTTATCAAAATTTTGATCTCATTTTTATACTTGTAAATAAAATGACTGTACATCCTTTTAGGTTTAACAAATAAATTATTTCAATTAAAAAAAGATGGATGGCATCTCAAACACAATATTCAAAGTGAAAGCAAGAACAGGCTTAGAAATACACCATTCAATTCAAGAGTGAGAGTAGTTAGAAGTGTGATTAAGATTCCATATAGCTTTGTATTTGCTACATCATCCACATTTTGCACACAAGATCCTGTTTGATTTTCAGGAAAGTTGTTTCTTTTTTTTTTTTCAAGAATAATTAATGCAGCCATTAAGGAAAAGTTGTTGGTTATCTCATTTGCCACAGTGTTTTGATAGAGTTTTAGTACTTTTTTGTGAATAGAGAGAGTATTTTCCTGTGATTTCCAGGATTCCATTAAATTTTTAACCACTTTCTCAAAAGCATGAGTATAGGTCCAAGTAGATTTCTGTTTAACTGGGCTTTTGTCATTGCTTGTTTTATCAGTGTCCATGCTATTGTCCTTGTTTGCGATTTCATGCATACCATCATGGATACTCATATTTTAAGCTGAATGAACTCTCATTTCTGCAAAAGATCCAAAAATGATCTCCATCTGTTAAAATTTAGGGAAAGGAGTACCATAAAGCTTGTGACAATTTGCATGTGACTTCTTTGAAAATAAGCAAACAAAATCAGAAATATAAATTTATCATGCAAACATGATCCCACAGCAATTCAGGTGCCAAGACCTTTCAGTTGATTTCATCCCATTCAAAGCCACTGACCTGCTTTGATGCTAAAAATGCATCATATTATTTCTTCAATGAATGAAAAAAATCTGATCAAAAAAAGGCTTAAAATAATTTTCAAAAAAAGCATAAAGTTTTCAGTTTTGATTTTACCTTGCGCTAATTCAAATAGGCCTTGAGAAAGCAGATATTGACCTCATGAGCTACCCCTTGGTGTGCCTCTGATTATAAAAAAAGAGTCAGAGTGCTTACCAAACTTGGTGGATTTGAAATAAAACTCAAAAGCAAATCATACAATGAGGCCAGCCCACAGTACTTTCCTAGCCAACTTTCAGAAATCCTTTCCAAATTCAATCCCAAGAAAAATTTAGGTTACTACTTGAATCTTGAGATATAGGACTGACTTGACAAGGTGGAGTTGGTGACCATTCAATAAAAATCTAATATTTAGGAAAAATTCTATTTGGTGGCATTGGTTAATCCTGATAGATTAGATGCATTTCTGAATTCTGAGACATGAGAGGGATCAATGATTGTTCAGACATGATGGGATCAACAGGCTGGGATGGGGAATTGTTGGTCAACCCTGCAGAAGTAAACATACATGCAAAGTGATTGGAGACTGATCTGGAGGGGTTAAAATTGTGGAGAGAGGAGGTGTATTTACAAAATTTATCTGTGTGTATGTACTTACTGATTTCATGAGACTCATATTTTGGTCTGGGCCAAAATATGAGATTTTTCTTGTGAGAAAGTCAAGCATCATGAAAGCAATACATGGCACCTGTGTGGAAGGTGGATGGAAAACACCTTCCATTTCAGAACTGAGATCCACAAATCCCTGTTGTAAGAAATAAGGTCCATGCACAATTTTCATGACACATCATGATGCTTTGTATGGATGCAAACAGGCCCTAAAATAAAAAATAACCAATAAAGGGCAATTTTAAATTTAAAACACTAGAAAACTTGTTCACAACCTGAATTGGGTTGTGTGGTGTGAAGAATGACTGCATTTAGTGTCAAATGGCCGCTCCCAACGGCTTGAAACCCATTTTAGTTGTGAAAGGCCGCCCACAACCCCCAGTTGGATCCTGATTGGCCATTTAAAAACCATTCCAAGTCTGCAAAAAAAAAAATATAGAAAAAAAGAAATTGAAAATTAAATAAATTCAAATAAATTCACATAAATTAAAAATTGAAAAATAAAACAAAAACACCAAAAAATGACAAGAAATTAAAAAAAAAGATAAATGGGCAGAAAAAATATAGTAAACATTAACAAAAAAAAAACATCGAAAAAAGGAAAAAACTAAACAACTTGAAAAAAAAACTCAAAGGAAATTCACAAAATTTGACCACTCTGAGGCAATAAATACGCAGCTGAATGTGCAGCCCATATAAATAAATAATGAAAAATTTAATGGAGAAGCCCTAAATTAAAAACACCAAAAATGAAATAAAAAATGAAAGAGTCTTTGGACCAGCCCTAAATTAAAAATTCTAAAAAATACAAGTTCAAATTGACAAGCTCCAAATTAAAAACACCAAAAAAAAAGTCCAACTTGTGTTGAGATGATCCCATCAGAAGAAGTAAAATACTGTTATGAGGGTATCATCCCAACACAAGTTGAAGTGACTTACCAATATGATCTCATTCAAAACACTCAGCATAATGATGTTGAATCCAAAAACTCAACATAATGATTTTCAAAATGTGATAACCCTTTATATCTATGGAATTACAAGATTAGAATCAGAACCCAAACCCAAATGAGAAATTAAAATGATTTTTATAACTCAGAATACAACTCAAGTTGATTGTTTAGATAATTAAACCAAAGAGAAGCTTTTTTAGAAGTAAAAGAAGCAGGTTTGAAAACATTGGGCAGGATTGGAATCATTTTTCCCTCAAGTACAAAATGAACTCAGTGATTATTAATGACAAAGCAAATGAAGCTTGGATCTGATTTTTATTTTGCACCCATTTTCATAGTAGTGTAAGTACAACATGAATCCAATGAAATGAAACATATTTGCCTTCAATAAGTATCAGCTATTATTTGATCCATATCAAACTTTTAAAGCCATTTTGAAGATGGAATCTTTTCATTGATTTCAATAACATAAAGTCTTTTTCCTATCTTTCCAATGTCTTCAATGCCTCTCAGGATCTTAGAATTTCATATCTTATTTTTCCTCAATATTTGAATTAATTCTTTTTTACTTTGAACCATCCATTCTAATCATACCAAGTAATTTTGCAATTAATCTAAACCCAAAATTCCCATCACCAACCAGATACCAAACCTCCTCCAAGAACTTATGTACTTTCTCAGGTATTTAATTGAGTTAATTCACTTTTAGATACTAAAATCAACTATTACTTAGCCAAAATCCTAATATCATTAAACAAATTGATACTCACCAAAGATGATCTTCTTTTTTACTCCTCCATTTCTTCTTCTTACTCCTTGGAAAATTATTCTGATTCCAAATGAAGGGAACCTAATTAACTTTCATTCTCTTCCACTGAACTATGGAATTCAGATGAAGATCCCTCCTTGCACTACAGAAAAAATTTTCCAATCAGTTCATTAAACCATAAGAATTAACACTAAAAATAAAAGACTTAATATATTTGGTATTTTTTTGAGCCCTTTTAACCCTTTTTTCAATGTTAAGTTCTCTTTCAAATTTTTCAAATTTTGAAATTTCACAACAAGTACCTTTAAATTATGGTCAACCACAGCTGTACTGTAAGACCTTTGGCTTAATCATTGGCTTGGAAATCAAAGTTGCTGTAAGATTGATCACGGAGCATAAAATATCCAATCTAAATTGTGAGGTTGTCCCATAATCATGGAATTCAACTTTTTGAACAATTGGGATTCTTCAAGCACTGGATCTGTGTGATTCTTCCAAAAAGAAAAAATAATTAATCTTTCAATACTATACTTTCTGTCAATCCTTTGATTGGTACAATTCAAAAAACCCAAAACCCAACTTACTTCCCTGGAGGGATTATTGTCTAACCTCCACTGAGGATGAACATTGTCAGGCAAAATGAATCCTCTTCATGCTATTATTTCATCTAAAATTTGGGAACAAGGCAAGCCCATTTTTCCTGAATAAGACTTAGTGCACACCTTTCCATAATGGTTGTGCTTTAAATTCTCAAATGGTTTTCAAATGATTATAATTTCCTCAATTGAAAATTTGTAACCCAAAGGGAAGAGTTCTTTTGGAAGAACAGTTCCTAAATTCATTCCAGACTTTTTAAGTTGTGCATGCACTGCTTGTATTTAGCTTTCAATGGTTCCTTCCAGGTTTTTTCAAACATCCAAAATATTTCCCAAAGATCCTGTAAGTAATTTTTTGAAAGTAGAATGGGCCCTCCCCTTCTACCCAATACATTGTTTTATTTCCAAAGTTTGGGTTGACAAAAGTCCAAACCATTACAAATTTCTCTTTGATAGGGAAAATTTTATTTTCTATATACTTGAGCACATCCTCATGTTCTTTCAAGAAACAATCTATGAAATTTTCAACATCAGCATTCCCAGCAGAGATGAACAAAAGAATTAATAAATTGGCCTACTCTGATCTCCGCATCATTGACTTCAGCCTCCCCCTTGGTTTTAGAGTCCCCATAAGTTTCCCACAGAGTCATAAAACTTTCAAATCCTTCATTTTCATTAATGAATAAAACTTTAAAATTTGCTTGAATATATATAGAAAAGTTACAGGAGCATGACTGTCTGGCTGAATCAGGTAACCTATGTTTGATAGAACAAATAAGAGCTTTTTCATGGTCTGTCACAAAGGCTTTTGGAATCCTCTCAGGATCATAAGCCGACTCCTTTAATGCATTCAATTCCAAATTGTAGAACCCATAAAATCCTTTTTTTTTATAAAAAAAAACTTTGTGGAAGTTTTCCTGTTGGCTTTCATTCCTAAAACATGCAATAGAGGGAATTTTTACCTATTTGTTTTATATGTACAATCCAACAAAGCAATATGATGGAATTTTTTGAAAAGTTTTTTATACTCAGGATGAGCCAAGAAAAGAGCCTATAAGTGACCCTCTCCACCAAACTTTGACCAGGAAACCCACTGGGTTTCCTGGATAATTTCTTACAGAGAATCCATAAAACCTTTCCCATCCAGTTCTTCAATATTTACCTTCTGCTTAGTGTTATAGATTGTTCTATCATCACTGCATACTCCACCATCAATCTTGATCAATTCTCATTTGAAATGAATTGTATTGAGCCCATCTTTAATTCCTTCTTTAAGTTGATCTAAGGCTTGACCTGAGATTCTCCTCAGGTAAGGATGCACTGAGAGGTTTTCAGATGGTTGATGATTGTGTAGGCCATTTCTAATGGAGAGATGACATGTGGGATATGCTTCTGTCCAACTTGCAATTATCAAGAATTGACACCCAACCTTCCTTGTGTGAGTTTGCGTTTGATGTTTGGTGAGGCATTGCCCCTCATTTACCCCAAATCTGTCACATCCTAGATGCACATATATCTTTTTCCTTGACTTGAAATTCTTCAATGCATAGCAATGCATGGCTGCCCATTGTTTGAAAATAAATCTTGGATTATTTCCTACTAGAAAAGAATCTCTCACAGGAGGAGGTTCAAGAAGTTCTTTCACCTGTAAGTTACATAGTTACACATCCCATGGTTAAAATAGGGCGTATCAAAGTTAGAAAACCTGCCATTTTTTTTGACCAAACCCGCAATTTTTAATGGCGGGTTTCTGAAATACGCATACCCCCTAACTGGTGTATTTTGAAATGGAGGGTTTCATTAAAATGGAAGATTTCAAACATCAAAACCGCCATTTATTCATCATCATCCATCCACCATGATGGAATTCAAAGCACCCATCCACACCTCCACATCAGCCAATCCATCCCAATATCATCCCCATTGCTTCACACACACCTCATTGCCTTTTCCAGGACTGCAAATTGTTCTTCCACAACCCTCAAATGTTATACCAAGATTTGAATCCCTTCTTGATCCTCACCCCCATCTAAGTATATTATTGGGAGGGAAAAAGATGGGAGGAGATGATTTGACACACAATCCAACCATCTTCAATCAACTTCTCCCTGTTCCCTCTGCCTCACCTTTGATCTTTTGACTAACCCTTGACTCTCTCATCACCTTACCAATCTTGTTCAAGTTCATTCTCTCAAATTTGAATGCCCCCATCTACTTCATCAACCCTCACACTCCTTCAGGATGGTCAATCACCCTCACCCTCCCATACGTACAAAGCCTATTGTCATTGACATCTCTAGCTCCAATGATGATCTTCCTCCACAAACAATCCCATTCTTGTCCTCCTGTAGATCTCAGGTTTGTCAACCATCCACATCCCCTCAATCCCCCATGAACTCCTGGATGGATTCAAGAAAAATTGTGATGATCATCATACAAGAAAAACCTGCTGACCCATCCCACCCACTTTATTCCAAAAGCTTTGCCCCATTGATGGAAGGAGTAGTATTACCAGAACAACAAAACCATTCACAAGCACCAAGATTGGATGAGGATGATTTTGACCAAGGAGAAGGAGAAGGAGAAGGAGAAGTCAAAAGAACAAGACTTGGATCAATTATTGTAAATGGATGACTTCATCAATCAAGAAGGACCAAGGACCCATCAAGAATCACCACAAGGGTCAGTCTCAGGTCTGATTGTATACCTAAATCACACCTCATTGACTGACTCAACTGACTCTGACTGGGGTCTACCAACCAAGCTAGTTCCAGCTCAGATCATCAGGGACCAAATCTAATAGCCTACTCATCCTAACATATCTTAGCTACCACAAACCACTCAGCTATCACATCATCAATCACCATCAACTTCTCAATCCTACCCATCATCAATTGATCAACCCCATCCTGGTCATTCAACCTACCCAATCCTAGAATCCCACCATCACCACCAACTCACACCACTATCAGTAACTTGAGATCCAGTTCACCAGGACCAGGACCAGGATCACAAAAGCAGAAGCAACAAGCTCAAAAACAGAAATAGAATCAAAAACAACACCAAAAAAAGCAAAATCCATCAAGTTCTTCATCCTCAGTTCATCATCTCTCCTTCTCCCCCAATGGCACCCATCTCCTCATTGCATCTCATACACTACCATCCTACCATCTCAGGCTATTCATCCTCCTCCAATCCAACTCAATGGCTGACAATTGGAACCTAGCCTTTGATCTCATCCTACCCCCCTACCCTCCCAACTCATCATCTCACTCACTCAGATCTCTACTCACCACCTCCTTCCTCAACCAATCCCGTCAAGTAAGTCATCCCTCACCCCATTTTCCATCTCATCCAATCCCCCCCTCATGAGCCCTTCAATCCTTTGATGGAGAAAATCAAAGCAAGGCTTCCATTCTTGAGGTTGGCTACTTAACTGCTGCAATGCATGACCAGGCGCTGTTCTATAGAGATGTTCAATAGCTAGAGTCACAACCTGTGATTTGCTACTGTGACACTCCACAGTAATCTACTACACTGCTACCTTTATTTAGTCTGACCATTGATCCATTGTCCATTTGGATATGGATGGCTGCTATACTCTAAAAAGTTCCTTCTTGAGTACTACAATAGCGTGCATTTGACTCAACAAGATTGATCCAACCCAATCCTCAACTTCAAAGATCAAGAAAACAGCTACTACATCCACTCTTCAGCCCGGACTTCATAGATACCCACCATTCTATGGGTGCTACCTGCTATGGTTGTATTATCATGGCAAGATGAACCCAATGACTTATGTTGGTTCCACGCCCAATCCTCCTTGTACGATTTGACAGCACAATGGAGAGATTAAAGGAGGAGCGGTCAGAACAAAATATTACAGGCCTTGGGAGATGGAAGTTATCTGTTACAGATTTCAAAGTAAACTGGTTGCTCTCCAGGTTCTCTCCTTATCTTTTTCTGCTCTTATCACCTCCTCTCTTTGTGCATCCTTCATAAACTTTCCAGGATTGACATGTGCAAAATTGGACTGAGTCTGGTTTTCTAGTTTGAATGGGTCTGGAACACTCCCTACAAATCTAGGCATTTGCAAGTTGCTCAGCAAACCAAGAAAAAGAAAACTCAAACGCAACTGGATGCTACCACCCAGCTTGTAAAACAAGATACTTCCACTTTGAAAACCAAGAAACCACTATTTCCCAGAAGTATAGGCAATTGATTAGACGTCAAGTTGAAATCTTTGAGGAAGATGATGAAATCATTACCTTGGTCTCAGTATCCGCTTAAAGTTCTTTTTTGCAAAGAGTCTGCTTACAAATTGTGGATCAAAAAAGCTAAGCCCTTAAAAAAGTTGTCCCAACCCACCTCTGGAACAGACCACACCCTTGAAAGTGCCTATTCCATTGTGATAGGGCTTTGCCCAGAGGGTGTGGATGGAATGAGAAAAAATGTTGGGTTATAGCTACAACCAATCAAGACCAAACCAAGCCCATTGAAGTTCATGATGGTAAACCTGTTCAAACATCTTGCTCAAATTGACCAGTTCTGAATCCTGAACCTCCAATTTACATTCACTAATCATTCCCATGAATACATCATCCAGAGGAAGCAATTTTAGAAAATTATGAGAAAATTGAAGAGATCAAGAAAAGGTGCAACAACCATTTGCAATGTCATATTTGTCATCAGTTCATAAATATTGAAGTAACGTTGCCCCACCATTGCCTTGATTTTGAATTCCCAAAATCTGAGATTAAGAACAAATCTATGGCTTCCAGGATCATCTTTCATAAACAATTTTCCAATCAGCTGAATGCTTCATTTTGAAGCCGCAAGGTAGAAACATGTTTGTTCATCAATGTCAACCACCAGCAGTACCAGCTCCCTTGATGTACTTCCAACAAATGTATTCTGTTTTCTTTCATCCCATCAACTTCCACCATCTCAAATTTTCACAAATTCTTTTTGTATCAGAGACGGGTAAATTTGTTGCTAACAGAGAAGAGACTCTTCCTTTACCTACTTTGCATTAATACAATCTTTTCACATAAAATTCACACAAGAGAACCTCTCTTTTACAATGTAGGACACTCAGATTCTTTTCACTTCTTTCATGCCCTGCGGCCAAACCATACAATTGACTCTTTTGGATTCATTTCCAACATTGTACAGAGATCCCAAGACTGTAACAGATGAAAAATATGTTGGAAGTAAGAGATAGAGGATATGGGCTCCAGCTTCCATAGCTGAGGCAGATGAGTTGAGGTTTGGAAAGATGAGTCATAGATTATCAGTGAGGAATTTTTATGTGGATCTTGCAGTGTTTGCAACAGGTTTTTATAAGGCACTATCAGCTCAAAGTTTCTGATTTTCTTATGAATGGATTGAGTATGAGTATGAGAAGCTCAAGATGGGGTTTTTTAAGTATCTGCTTACTGAGGTTGCAGAGGGTCACTTGCTAGTATGTTGTGAGGCAGAGAATAAGCTTTCTGAGATTACAATGTGGATGCCTTCCTTGTCACATCATAGGAGCATTGGGTAATGGTATGGCATTTCCGCTGAGTCCAGGATAGTGATAAATTTCTGAAGTTTAATTCAAATAAATAATAATAAAAAGGGCTGTACAGAGCAAAGCATCAGTAAAAGAATAGAAAAAAGATAAGAAAAGACTCTAAAAAAGAAAGAAGAAGACACGCATAAAACCAACATCAAGCGGATTGACTCTAGAGATAGCGGAAAGAGATCATTGGAAAAAGAGTGGCCAATAGAGTTGATGGTTGAGGAGCAAGCGGGATAATATAAAAATAGACTGAGAATCAGATTGAGAGGTTGAGAAATTGAAAGAAACCAGCCATAGCAGACATACTCAAGATTGAAGACAGCCAGGGTGTGAGATTTGAGGTAGAGATTGAGTGAGAATGAAGAAAAGAGTTGAAGAAATATAGGGATAGGAAAGAAAATGGGAAAGAGGGTGGCGCTGAAGAGAGAAATTGATAGTGAAAGTTATGATTTGAAGAGAGAAATCAATAGTGAAAGTTGAGATTTTGAGATTCAAAGAGTATCAAGTTTCTGGATTTGTAGAGTTGCGATTTTTGATTGAGTTGATCTTTGTTGAGTGAGGTGTTTCCCCAATTACCTCCATTCCAGGTAAGGATTCAGGTTAGGTCAGGGAGCTGGGAGCGCGCGCGTGAGTGAAGGAAGTGACAGCCAGGTGACAGAGGAAAAGTGAAGCTAGAGAGCGGAAACTGAGAGGAAAAGATAGAACAAATAACTTATAGAAAAGAAAACATAGAACATAGAACCTAAAAGAAACAAATTTAAGAGAAAATAAACAAAGAAAAAGAAGAGCAATATAATATTCAACAGATAGATGACCTGTTGGTAGGATGAAGGCAGGGTCAGGGCTGGCTGTGTTAAGTCCTTTGGTCCATTTGAGGAAAGTGGAGTATTGGAGATTCATTTCTTACAGATATGGGATAGCAATGAAGAGATGAGAGCAATAACGTGATAAGAGTGATCATGTGACAAGAGTGATGAAGAGATGAGAGCAATAAAGTGATGAGAGTGATGAAGTGATGAGGATAGTGATCCAATGAGAGTTAGCTGTATGTGATGAAAGCAATAAAGTGTTGAGAGTGATGAAGTGATGAGGACAGTGATGAAGAGATGCAGAGCAATGAATCAAATTTTTTTCCAATGAGGTTGGAGATAGAAGGAGGTGGGAAAGCAGGGGTCAATGACATGGACAGGCGGCGGAATCCTTTAAATACTTTATTTGAAAAAACCGACTTATTTCATGTTAATTTTGACACGTCTGATGTGAAATAAGTGTGTTTCTTTTATTTTTAATTGCGGGTTTGAAATGGCGGATTTGGGTTGAAACCCGCCATTAAAAAATGGTGGGATTGGTTAACTTTGATACGCCCTATTAGTATTCATCAAGCCAAATCTTTGTCAATCAGATGAAATATTAAATGTGACCCGGCACCTTTTTTAAACCCCAGTTTTGAAGAAAGATCTTGTTACTCAATTGAAACCCTGGATGAGGATTTAATTGGGGCTTCCAATTTTTTCTTTTCCAACTCCCTGGCCAAATCCCTAGATTCCTCCAAAGCTTTGTTGAGAACACTTTTGATTAAGTCCCTTAACTTAGCCATGTTTAAATCAGGGGGGCTAGGGCTTGCCACTATTCCTATAAACAAATACAATTAAACTTGAATTTTGTATTTGATTCAATTTTCAATCCAAAAACTCCAAAATTTTTCTCACTTTTGTCTTTAGAAAAATAAATCTATCTGATGGGCATGTGTTGTGTGTGTACTTGGTTTGTTAAAAGACTTGGTTTGCCAATAGGAAGAGTATATCATTCCCAAGTTTCTTTTTGTGGTCCAATTATAGTCCCACATAGTATGCCACATCCCCAAATTTGGTTTGAGGCCACTCAAATGTTGTCCAGGGGTGCCTAGGTACCCCAAATCCCCCCTCAAATGGACCATAAAAACCGGTGCAACCCCCGCTTGTGACTCGCGAATCCCCTGGGGAGTTTCAAACACCCAATTGAAACTCAAAATAGGTTGTGAATCCCAAATTTCAACCAATTTTGAGTTGCAATTGGGGGTTTGAAACTCCCTGGGGTATGTGCAAAATGTGGGAAACTTTTCCCACTCCTTGTGGAGTCGTGAGTTGCCATTCACAACACCTATGTGTTTTGAATGGCAATTCACACCTGTTTTCAAGTCTTTGGTCAGAAATTTAAAATTGACCAAGATAAAAAATAAAATCTGAAAAATAAAAAATAAAGGGAATAAATTTTTCATGGGCCCAATCCTTTATTTCATGGAAAATTATGTCTAACCGCTGTTGCGCCCCTTTTCTGCTACATGGAAAAATACTTTATTTCACAAAACTTTCAAGTTTTTTTTTTATTTCAGAAGCCTCAGTCCTGTAGCTGGGGATTAACCCCCCAAAAAAATCTTTTTTATTTTTTGACCCATTAAAACCCCTCTAAAAATGGAATCCAAAAATAAAAAAAATTCCACAATAACAAATTTTTCACTGGGTTTTTGGATTCTTATTTGGGCTATTTTTATTATTTCTTTTTGGTTATTTCATATATTAGAACTTTCAACCAACAGTCAAAGACCCTCCAAAGATTCTTATTAGATTTGTTGGATTTATCCTTTGACCTTAAAAAATTCTTTCAAAAAACCAAAAAAAAATCAAAAAAAAAAAAAATTTCTCATTGGGTGCTTGGATCCTTTTATTTGCCTTTTTAGTCCTTTTTTTTGTGATTAAAGCTATCAAAAAAAATTAAGGGAAAATTCTATCATTTTTTTCAGAATTTGTTGATGTATCATTTACCTTAAAAAATCCTTCCAAAAACCAGAGAAAACTAGGAAACTTCAATTTTCTCATTGGAATTTTGCATCCTTTTGTTGGCCTTTTTGATTTTTTTGGGGGTGATTCAAGCTTTTATAAATTTAACAAAACCATTTAAGAGCTTTTTAATTTTTTTTTTCGAAATTTTTGCATGTATCTCTGGCCTCCAAAAATTTTAATCCAATGCATAAACACTTCAAATTAACACATCAATTGCAATTTTTTATTACATCTGGCATCAAAATTTCCACAAATATGTTTTGAAGAACTTTAGAATAGAATCCAAAATCTCAAGTACAATTTTTTTGGACTGCTTTTCACATCTTTTACCCTTCTAATTATAAAATACAATGAATATAATTCAAAAGAAAAGGATGGTCTCTCTTTGATTATCCTTTCTTGATTATTTTTTACTGAAAAAAATTATGATGATCTAAAATATTTGAAGCTAAAGTTTCAAAGGGATTATCAGAAGCTGATCAAAGTCGAATATTCAGAAAATGAAGAGGTTCCAGATATGGATGAAATGGAAGATTTAGCAGATGAAGAGCTGCCAGAATTTCATTTTCCTAAGATGGTGAGCTGTCATTTTGTTTTAGTTTTTTTTGATTTTTTTGGATATTATTTTTCATCAATTTTTTCATTCAAACTTTTATCAGAGGCCTGGGACCATTATGAATGAGTGAGTCTCTTCTACTATATAAAATCCTTGGAAAAGAATCAAGAGAATAAAAGTATCTAATGAAGATGGTGATGCTCCTTATCATCCTCCTGGAAGGAAGCTATTAGTATCCCCAACAATCAGTGAGAAAGAGAGTACATTTGATATTTTCTCATTTTTCAAATTTTTCTGAATTTTCTTTTTGGTTCTTCCTCTAGGTTTCCTGCATATTATCATATAATTCTTCTGGAATATTCGAACAGGTCTCAATTGAAGAATTGAGATTTATCTTTAGACCAAATTTTATTTTATGAAAAATTCTGATTTTTGGGTTTAGTTCTCATACAAAGAAGTCTATTTCCCGAAAAACAGCCATTCCAAATATATTGCATGATCAATATGTCACACGGGATGGGAGCTGTGGCTTTAGAGAATAAGCCATTTGTTTGGGGAGAAACTCAGAAGACTGGATTGAATTCAGGAAATAAATGGTGAAAGAGCTTGATCAAAACCCAATTTTCAAGGATAAAAGATTACTGCGTGATATCTGGGGCGAAACTTTCCAAGACGCAAGAAGGAAACTGAACCACATTTCTGGCCCAAATCCCATAAATATGTGGATGAAATTTCAATTCCATGGTTTCCATCTTGCTGAAACATAAAATAGTCCAGTGGTTCTATATTCTTCTTAAATGTCTTGCACTTATCTTCCTCTGAATTCCCCTCCCACTCCAAATTCCAAATATTCTCCTATTTACTTCATTCTTTTAGAGGATTTTACAAATATAGTCTCATTCAAGTTCAGGTTGGCTCATTGGCCAGCTCTCAGTTTAGATACACTTTGGAAAATCTTTGTGACCAAGTATTCAAAATCATGGAAAACCATTTTTCATGAACATTTTGAGTAATGATGTTTTTTTGCCTCCAAGAAAATGAAGTAGAAACATAAAGAAATCATAGTTGAATGAAATTTAATACTTTTATCCATATTTTTTCTTTATTTTTAAGAAGATATTCTGTTGTTTTTGACAATTTTTGAAATTATGAATCTCCAAAAAACATTAATCCAAAAGGAAAAAAAATCCAAAACTCCAATGAGAAAATTTAATGTTTTAAATGTTGTGGTTTTTTGGAGGAATTTTTTAAGGTAGAAAAATACACCTAAAAATTCTGGAAAAAAATTCAGAAAAGCTCTTGAGGAGTTTTGTTAAATTACTGAAAGCTTGAATCACCCAAAAAAAAATAATCAAAAAGGCCAATAAAAGGATCCGAAATTCCAATGAGAAAATTGAATTTTTTCGAGTTTTTTGGTTTTTAGAAAGATTTTTTTAAGGCAAATTAAATATCAAAAAATTTTGAAAAAAGAATTATTAATTTTCTTCTACTTTTTTTAAAAAATTTCTTATGGCTTCAATCACCAAAAAAAAATTGAACCAAAAAAACAAAAAAAGGATCCAAACATCCAATGAGAAAATTGATTTTGTTTGATTTCTTTGGTTTTTTGAAAAAAATTTTAAGCTCAAAGGATACATAAAAAAAATCTGGGAAGAATCTTGTGAGGGTCTTTGAATGTTGTTTAAACTTTCTAATAGCTTAAATAACCAGAAATAAATAATAAAAATAGGCCAAATAAGAATCCAAAATCCCAGTGAAAAATTGGTTATTGGGGAATTTTTTTGTTTTTGGATTCCATTTTTGAAGGGTTTTTGATGGGTCAAAAATTAAAAAAGAATTTTTTGGGGAGTTTTTAAAACCTGGCGACAGGACTGGCATCTGAAATGAAAAAAATCTTGAAAGTATTGTGAAATAAAGTATTTGTCCCTGTAGCAGCAAAGGTGTGCAACAGCAGTAGAGCTAATTTTGGGTGGAAGAAAGGATTGAGCACATGAGAAAATTAATGCCCAAAATAGAAATGGAAAATTAAAAATTAAAAGATTAAATATATATATATATGTATAGCACAATAAAAAATAAGAATTGAAAATTCAAAAAAATAAAAAATAGAAAATAAAAAATAAAAAATAAAAAATAAAAAATAAAAAATAAAAAATAAAAAATAAAAAATAAAAAATAAAAAATAAAAAATAAAAAATAAAAAATAAAAAATAAAAAATAAAAAATAAAAAATAAAAAATAAAAAATAAAAAATAAAAAATAAAAAATAAAAAATAAAAAATAAAAAATAAAAAATAAAAAATAAAAAATAAAAAATAAAAAATAAAAAATAAAAAATAAAAAATAAAAAATAAAAAATAAAAAATAAAAAATAAAAAATAAAAAATAAAAAATAAAAAATAAAAAATAAAAAATAAAAAATAAAAAATAAAAAATAAAAAATAAAAAATAAAAAATAAAAAATAAAAAATAAAAAATAAAAAATAAAAAATAAAAAATAAAAAATAAAAAATAAAAAATAAAAAATAAAAAATAAAAAATAAAAAATAAAAAATAAAAAATAAAAAATAAAAAATGAAAAATGAAAAATAAAAAATAAACAATAAACAATAAAAAATAAAAAAATAAAAAATAAAAACTAAAAAATAAAAAATAAAAAATAAAAAATAAAAAATAAAAAATAAAAAATAAAAAATAAAAAATAAAAAATAAAAAATAAAAAATAAAAAATAAAAAATAAAAAATAAAAAATAAAAAATAAAAAATAAAAAATAAAAAATAAAAAATAAAAAATAAAAAATAAAAAATAAAAAATAAAAAATAAAAAATAAAAAATAAAAAATAAAAAATAAAAAATAAAAAATAAAAAATAAAAAATAAAAAATAAACAATAAACAATAAAAAATAAAAAATAAAAAATAAAAAATAAAAAATAAAAAATAAAAAATAAAAAATAAAAAATAAAAAATAAAAAATAAAAAATAAAAAATAAAAAATAAAAAATAAAAAATAAAAAATAAAAAATAAAAAATAAAAAATAAAAAATAAAAAATAAAAAATAAAAAATAAAAAATAAAAAATAAAAAATAAAAAATAAAAAAATAAGAAATAAGAAATAAGAAATAAAAAATAAGAAATAAAAAATAAAAAATAAAAAATAAGAAATAAAAAATTAAAAATAATAAAAAATCAAAAATAATAAAAAATCAAAAATCAAAAATATAGGGAAATGTTAAATTCACAACTCATTGAGCCGTGCACATGGTTCAAACAGGGGCGTGTGGCACGCCACACGGTCCGATCCAAGCCGTGTACCACCCCCCACAGCTCAAAGAGTGTTGCGGCCAACCCAGCATAGTCCACCGGCATGTGGAATTCCACACAAGTACATTCAAGCCATGTGGAGTTTTACACGGCTCAAATGTAGTTGTGTGGAATCCCACAGGCCACCGGACCCCGGTGAGCCAAAAAAAAAGGAATGAAAGGGTACTAAAAGAACCCATAAACTAAAGAAAACTTCCAAAAGAACAGAAATAAAACAAAAAATCAAACAATGTTCATTTTTTGTTAAAAAAAACAAATAATGAAAAACAAAAAAAACTGGGACTATCCAATGGACTAGCCCTCAAGTAAAAAGGCCCAAAAAAACACAACTAACTGGACTAGCCCTAAACTAAAAACACCAAAAAAAGACAGTAGTTGTGTATGGGCCCCCACAGCTCATTTGAGCCATGTCGGGCCCTACACAACTACCAAACGGTTGGTAATGAAATAATATTTCCGTTCCTCAAGAGACAATAGATTTTTAAAACCAGAAAACTAAGAACAGAGGAGTCAGGACCAAAAGGCGCAACATTGTGAGTCAAGTGTTGAGAAGTAATAAGAGACAGAAAACATACCAAAGCTGATTGAAAATGAAAAGAGAGCAGACACAACACAGAAGAGATGTTCTATCAACACTATGAATACAGCCCACCACCGCACGCTAAGATTGAGAAGGACTTGAAAAAGGAAAGACTACAAGATAGAAGTAAGATTCTGTTTCAGTCGTGATGAAGGTATGAATAGTTGCACAGAATTATCTTGAGTCTTCTACAATGCCCAGTACTTTCTGATTGCTTGATCTGCTGTATCTGTTGATTTTTTAAATTGCAAGATAAAATTTGAGAGTTGAGAGCATAGAAGGCCTGGAAAGAGAGAAATCCATGTGATCAATGAGTCTGGGGGAGCATAAACAGGTAGAGAGCCAGTAGTTGTGATTCATATGCAATAAATGGACTACCCTTTTGAGAGCGGTCACGCCAAGCGTTTGAGTAGTGTGTGTGAAAACTTCATGAGTGAAAATTAGAAGTAAGTAAAACTAGAGATAAAACAAGATAAAAAAGAAGACAACATAAAACAGAAGACAAGATAAAACATATAATAAGAAGGAAGGATGAAAGGTTATGGTTGAATATAAGTTCAAAAGATCTGGAGTACGGTGATGTTTCAAAGCCCCCCCATAATTTAGTGCAACTCAGCCTGAAGAAACCTTGATGTAAGTAGCTCTAGTGCTTGTTTGTTGGTGGCCTTGGTGAGTGCGTCAGCAACCATGAAGTCTGTTGTAATGAATTTAACATGAATGTTGTTGGAGGACAAATCGTTGCGCAGCCACTTTATCATCATGTCAATATATTTAGTTTTTTAGTTCAAGCCAAAGTGATGAATCTTATCTACAAGTACTTTGTTGTCTACCAGGAATTTTGGGGGTTGTGCTGGAGGCCTTTTCCACAGGTCACCAATAATTGAGTGTATCCAGAGGGATTCCAGTGCCCCATCTGTTAGAGAATTCAGTTCTGCCTCTGTGGAGGAGAGGGTTATTTTTGCCTGTTTTCTGCTCTTCCAGGCGATTGGAGCATACTTCCAAAACTCAATGTAGCCTGTCTGAGACCTATGGGTTTGAGGATCATCCTCCCAGGTTGAGTCTGTGTATAGATCCATTTCCCAGATGAGGAGAGAGAGCAAGAGAAGAAGTCCCAGCCAGGTACTTCCAGACATGTTGCATTTCTTTCCAGTGACACATTCCTGGGTTTTGGTTGAATTGAGAGAGAATGGAGGCTGCTGCTGAGATGTTGGGTTGAGTCCTACAAGATAGGTAGTTCAGAATCCCAGTATACTTTCTGAAGTTTACGCCGAGGCTGGAAAACTCTGCCTGTTTGTCTAGAGTGGCCGGAACCAGCTGAACACCAGGAGTTAGAGGAGTTTAGACCAGCCTGCAGTCTGAGAGATCTAGCTCTCTCAATGGATAATTAATGAGCTTTTTCTGACTAGGCATGATTGTGTCATCAACCTTGCTAAAGTTAATTCTGAGAATTGTGTTGGGTTGGTGCGCCAATGACTGTGGAAATTTGCTTAAGAACTCTTCTTCAAACCAATTTAACTCCCCACACACAACAAGATTGTCTATGTGGAAGAACACAGAGGAGAATTTTTCTTCATGAGTGTAGAGACCCAGGTCCCCGTTGGATGGGTTAAATCAAATGTCTCCAAACCATTCAGTGAGTTTTCTGTACCAATTGGCTGGAGCCTGACGTAAAACATAGAGAGATTTTTTTAACATAAGAAACCTTGACAATTGCTTGTTTTCTTTGGGCTTAAGTATGTAGATTTGTTCTTCAAGAGCGGCAAACAAGAATGCTTCCTTAACCTCAAATTTTTGATTTTCTAGATTCAGGTTCAAACCACTTAGCAAAAGGAGTAAGGGAATTGTAAAATTTCCATTTGGTGCATAGATTTCACCAAAATCCACTCCGGCCGCCTTTAGATTTCCCATGATTCATATTCAAGACTTCTTTTTTTCAGGAGAAAGACTTGTAGCCGGTTTGACCTTGTCCACCCACATGGTTCTGAGATACCAATTGGGTTAAAAATCCACATCTTCCCATACTTCTTGGGATTCAATCTGATTCAGATTGATCTCTCTTTCCCTGTAGTAGTCAAGAGAGGTATTTGTAACAACAGAACCTTATGAGTACTTTTGAGGTTTAATAGATCAAACCCGCTCACGCAAGTTATATCTTGGATTCAATTCTTCCTGATTGTCTTCCCCAGGATTGAGAGGTCCAACAGATGTAATCAGTTCAGTGGGGATGACTGGACTGGCTGGTTCCACTGTTGTAGGCCTGAAGAGAGGAGCAATAAATTTGACATCTTTATCTTCTTTTGATTCTTCAGATCCAGCCAAGAGAGAGTCATTGCACCAATCTCCTATCACCACATCATTTTCAAACCTCTTGAGATTAGCCTCCAAATCCAATACCTTATGTGTTTAGTGTTGACCAATTTATTGTCCAATGTCAGAATCCTGTAGGAGAGTAGGTCTTCATTGTAGCCAATTAGACAACCAAATAGCCCTCGCGGTTCTAGTTTTGAGAAGGGAGGCCTGTCTTTAATGATGAAATTTGGATTGGTCACCAAGACCAGGCTGAAATTCATTTCAAAAAAATCACAAAAGATGATTTAGGAATCTTGAACAATGTATGAAATACAAAACAACCAACAATATTGCACTAGAAGAGGACTGTGAGTCTGAGGATGCTAAATATTTGAGATATGAAGCAAGACTCAAGATATCAGGGCCAGTGCAAGGAGCAACTACGCCAGTTAAGATATTGCAGTAGATGAGAAAAAGCACCTTGGATAACTAATGAAAGAAGATTGGGTGAGTGAGATGAGCAAGAAGTTGAGACTGGTTGCTCTGGTTCTCTTACTGATTAAACTGGCTGCCTGAATTAAGCGCAAGATTGAAGGCAATTGTTGGTTTGGAAGTTGATAGGTTATTGGAAGATCTTGGGGATTGTTTGAGATGATTGGCTTGATTTTTTCAGTTTATTGATTTGAGTTGATTTAAGTTGCAATGTTTGACTTGTGTGTATCAGAGTGAGAGTGCAATTGTGTCTTGAAGGTGACGACTAAATGTGGAGTATCTACAGTCACCGTGACTACAGTGGATATTGCGCTTTGGACACATCACTCAGATACTATAAGCAGTCATGGAATAGATAAATAAAAAAAAGAATAAAGATAGAAATAAAAAGATAAAAATATAGGAAACATACTAAGAAACAACATGAAATGTGCAGAGAAACACAACATCTTGATACTGAGAATTCAAAATTTCACAATGTAGCTGACCGGGTTGCCAAGAGGATGAAAGTAGTTGATATCCAAGGTCTTTCCTTTAAAGAGTTCATATGGATATTTCTTTGACTTGCGAGAAGGGAATTGATTGAGTGCTAAGGCACATGACCGGATAATAAAGTTCCAGAAATGCTTGTTAAGTTGGGAGTCAAACAGAACTTTTCTCAGCAATTCCAGTATGAGTTGATTGAAGTGTTCTGCTCATCTGTTCTGTTTTGGAGAGTATGTGTCAGAGAATCTCTGCCTGATTTTATTATCCCTACATTATTTAGCAAGGTTGTGGTTCCAGAACTTTGTTCCAAAATCCAAGTGAAGAATCGTAGGACTATAGTTGAATCACTTGGATTCAACATCAATGAGAAATTGTAGAGTACTCGCCACATCAACCTTTCTTTTTATGGGAATGACCATGAAGTATCTGGTGCAGCTGTCCACTAAAGTTAAGAAGTACAAATCCCCATTGATTCTCATAGGATGAATGGGTCCCACCAAGTTGCAGTGAAGTTCTTGAAATGTTCTTTTGGCACATGGATTTTTTTATTGAACCATGCTAAACTTATCTTTCTGATGGCACAGGCTTCACAAAACATTGATTTTTTTACTTGTAGCCCAAGTTTTTTTCAAATTCTCCCATATCTAGCGTGTTCAAGTGCTTTATGGATTAGTTCATCTCGACTCAGAAGTGAAACTTTCTCAGAACTTGGTTTGCAAAATTTAAGTATGGGTATATTGCAATCATAGGAGCCTACTTTCCTCCAGTTATCCTTCTGGATTATACCCTCATCTCTTCTGAAGTCAACATCAAAACCATCCAGAACAAGACTACTCAAGGATGAAAGGTTATCCTTAGAATTGGGCAAAAACAGTATGTCTGAGAGAAAAATTTGCCTATTCTGATCATCTGAAAAATTAATTGATCCAACTCTGTCATATTGCAATGCAATCCTTCCCAAAATTTTTGAGATGAATCCAGTCAGTGATTGGTCTAAATGCAAGAAAAGTTTGAGATCAGATACAATGTGTCTTTATGATCCAGAATCCACTAAAAGAGAGTCAGAAGAGAAAAGCAGGCTTGTGTGGAAAGAGCTAACTTAGTTTCCATCCATGGCAGATTCTGCTCCCGCTTTCTTCTTTTTTGGAAAGGAGGTTCTGAGGTGCGGTTACAATTTCCAGCATCTGCCCTCAGGATGAGCTGCTCTTGGATTGTGCCACTTTTCTTCACAAGGTTTGATGATAGTGGTGAGAAAGGAGACTGAGTTTGTGCTTTCATCTTGCCTGTCTTAGGAAGCTTCTTTGCTCAAAAACCTGTTGTTATTGAACATTTGCAGGTGGTCTAGAACTTGATCTGGCATGATCTCTTTATCTGAGTGAGTGATTTGCTGAATGACAGTGTGCATGCTAGGGGGTAGCTTCTCTAAAATGAGGTAGGCAACAATATCTGTCGGAAGATCAATCCCAACTTTGGGCAGCCTGTACACGGCAATTTTGCTGTCTGTGATGAAGCCGGGTATATTTGAAATGGAGAAAGGAGTTTGTAAAAATTCCTTGAAAATCCTGGCCTGGTTAGACGCATGATTGGATGTGAAGTACCCTTTTATGTCTTTCCAAATCTGATGTGCATCCTTCTTTTTGTCAGACATAATGATTTTTTCTTGGACTTTTGTATCCAGTTTGGAATTTAGAATGGTTTGGATTTGTACATTTTCTACTTGTTTGAGTCCTATCAGATTTCCATTGGCATCCATTCTTTTTCTTGTGAGTTTGGCTTAGAGATCCTCCTGGAGGTCCATCATTTTGACTACTTGGTTCTGCCATATTGAGAAGTCATCTGGTGTGAGTAAGGGAATGGCCTTTAAAGCCATCTTGAGAATTGTGGTGGTAAGATTGTCTGTCATTGTTGTATTTTCTGGTTGATTGAGGCTGACGGTTTCTCAGATTATAGCGCTCTGACTTTTAATCATGATGAAATAATATTTCCTTTCCTCAAGAGACAATAGAATTTTAAAACCAGAAAACTAAGAACATAGGAGTCAGGACAAATAGGCGCAACATTGTGAGGTGACTGTTGAGAAGTAATAAGAGACAGAAACCATACCAAAGCTGATGGAAAATGACAAGAGATCGGAAACAACACAGAAGAGATGTTCTATCAAAACTATGAAGACAGCCCACCACTGCACGCTAAGATTGAGAAGGACTCAACAAAGGAAAGACTACAAGATAGAAGTAAGAGTCTTTTTCAATTGTGATGAAGGTATGAATAGTCGCACCAAATTATCTTGAGTTCTCTACAATTTCCAGTACTTTCTGATTGCTTGATCTGTTGGATCTGTTGATGTTTTAGATTGCAAGACCAAATTTGAGAGTTGAAAGCATACAAAGCCCGGCAAGAGAGAAATTTATGGGATTGATGAGTCTGGGGAGTATAAATAGGTAGAGAGCCAGTAGTTGTGATGCATATGCAATAAATGGACTACCCTTGTGAGAGCAGTCGCGCCTGGAGTTTGACTAGTGTATGTGAGAACCTCATGAGTGAAAATTAGAAGTAAGTAAAACAAGAGTTAAAACAAGATAAAACAGAAGACAAGATAAAACAGAAGAAAAGATAAAACAGAAGACAAGATAAAAAAGAAGACAAGATAAAACAGAAGACAAGATAAAACATATAATAAGAAGGAAGGATGAGAGGTTATGGTCAAATATAAGGTCAACAGATCTGGAGTATGGTGCTGTTTCAATAGTTGGAGCCATGAATTTAACCTCACCCAAAAATAAAAAATAAAAAGGGTGATAATAAATTCATGACCCCCCGTTGTGTGGGAGTTGTGTAGGGCCTCACACAGCCCATTTGGCCCATGGAGGCCCATACACAGTGAGCGTGGTTGCAACAAGCCAGAAAAGAAGACCGGGTCAGTTGCATCAAGGCAACCAGCAGTGGGGGGGATTTGACCACCTCCCCACCTGTGTGAACCATTTGCCGCAAGGAAACCGGTGGTGGGGGGGACCTGACCACCCTCCCACCAAAAAAAAGGGGTGCTCCCCTCCCCCTTTACCAAGGGTGGCAAGCAACAAGCTGAGGGGGATCTGACCACCCCCAGCCCATCTGTTGTTAGCAAAGCCCTTGGAGCATGAAACTTCAGGGCCCTTGTGGGGGGATTTGACTGCCCCCTCCAGGAAATAGACAGAAGAAGGGGGGCGTGCAATTTCTGCCTGTTACACCCCCCCCCCCCCATGTGAGGATGAAACTGGACCCAGGTGACTCCTGGGCCCCCAAAATATTTATTGGTTTATTAGTTTCTTATTGTTTCATTTTTGGACGACAATGGTTTTTAGTCATGTGGCATGGTACACAACTGTCATACTGACACCAAACTCAGTCTAACCTCAGCCTAACCCTCAGGCCTGATCTAATTTCTTAGGAACTTCAACCTCAGGGCTCAGGAGACTTACATCAATATGTCTCCAGTAACTATATACCTCAGGATCTTCATGCAGTACATATCTACATATAGTCTAACCTCATACTATACACAGATAGACTCCATAGGCTTGCACATACTCAATCTCCCAGGCTCTACTCTACCTCTCTGTCTAAC
The DNA here is from genome assembly GCA_025617555.3 of Puccinia polysora. Classification (NCBI taxonomy): domain Eukaryota; kingdom Fungi; phylum Basidiomycota; class Pucciniomycetes; order Pucciniales; family Pucciniaceae; genus Puccinia; species Puccinia polysora. Next base: position 33,692,524 of record CM062617.1, on the reverse strand, counting down.
CCATACCTCTTTGGGTTACCTCTCTGTCTAACCCATACCTCTTTGGGTTATCTCTCTGTCTAACCCATACCTCCTCTGTGTGGTTTATCCTTTGGGAATCTTTATGTAAATCCTCTTGCAGATTTTATTACATACTCTCTCTACTTATTAAATAGTGTCATGACTCCCATGTACACTGTAAATGCTTCAACTGTACTCTCCCAACTTAGACATCTCAGACCTGGAACCTTGTCCCAATGTAGAAGCAGCCTAACCTAATGTAGTAGCATACCTGATCAGCCCTCTCTGTTACTTAGACTGTTCCCATGACATCATGTGTGTAGTCTGTGCCCCAATCACTTCTACCTCTGTTGTAGTTTCAACCTCTTGTCTATTTAATAAGCCTCCTCTTTCCTCTTCCTGATGCTTCCCCCAAGAAATCAGTTTACTACTTCTTACTAGGAGATCTTTCTCAGCAAGTGTCATTCAGCACCATTCAACTCAATCCTCCTCTGCTCCTTTTAGCCTCCTTCAGTAACCTTGCCCCCAAGCCTACTGTGGGTAGAGACCCCTCTGTGCCAAGCCCTGCTTGCATTTAAGCAGCCCTTGTTACATTAAACTGATTTCTTCCCCAATAACCCCTTCTTCACCAACCACACTCCCTATCCCTTTTTAGACAGCATCAAATCTTGCTATTGAGTTGTGGCAATTTTTGTTTGCTTCATTTCTGTCCCAACCTTGAACTTGGCTATTTGATTTGTGGCCATTTTCATTGCTTCCCTTACCTTACTGTCAAACCTACTCAAAGGACCCAGCTCTCCGTCCTCTAAGTATCACTTTGACGCTTTGACACTTTGACACTTTGACACTTTGACGCTTCGACACTTCGACACTTTGACACTTTGACACTTAGACAAGGTATAGGAACCAGTATTTGACTATCCCATAAAGGTAATCAGAGGAAGACAAAATTCCTTTTTTAATCATTTTATTCTTGCTCCAAGGTGAAGAAAAACTCTTGGGTAACTAATTATTCTTAGAAGTAAGAATGCCCCCATGACGTGCTATTTTTTCTCACATTTCTAGCCCAGCAGTCACCCGCAGCTCTAGGGGGAGAGGTACCACTGAACCTACTGACCATTCTACCCCTAGATCTTGTGGAACAGGTAGGACCTTTTCTAACCTGGTTGCACCAGTGGCTACCACTTCCACTCCTATGGATACAGGTTTATTGGAACCTATTCCCCAAGTATCCCCTTCTACTATTCCTTCTTCTGACAATGCTAGCCTCCACAGGGTCACAGGTCAGTTTCCAAGCCCAGGTTACCATGGTTTGGACTCTCCTGCCTATGATGCAAGCATCGTCCCAATCCCAGGAGAAGGTGAGGAAGATGAAGAGGATGAGGACTCAGGATTCAATTCCAGAATCTTGAGTGGCCTGGGTTCACCATCCCCAGAGGGTAATCCTAGTTAAACTTTCAATGAAACAGCAGTCCCTTCACCTTCCCCACACACCAACCTTCCGTTCACCACTCAGGCTCCTTCAACTGACCCTGCCCTGCTGGCCATTCTTCAGCAAATGACAACTGCAATGACTCATCTTTCTAAACCTGCTGACCATGGACCCTCTTCTAACTTTAAATCTCCATCTATCAATGCCCCAGATAAATTTGATGGAACTAACCCAACCAAGCTTAGACCTTTCCTTCAAGCTTGTGAACTCATTTTTGCAAATGATGAGAGAGTTTTTGCTAATGACAGAAAGAAAGTATTTTTTACAGTCTCTTACCTTTCAAGAAATGCCAGTTGATGTATCCAACCCTATCTTGCTCACATTGGTAATCATGAGCCAGACTTCATACTTAACTCCTGGCTTCTATTCACTCAACAGCTTTATACCCTTTTTTGGGGATTGTCTAGAAATCCAGCATGCTGAGAAGGAATTAACCCTCCTTAAGATGAAAGACAGTGGTTATGCTACTAACTATATCACTGAATTCAGGACACTTATGACCAAGGTCTCAGGGTGGGGTGATAAAGCCTTTTTCTTTCATTTTAGACAGGATCTCCCAGCCAGATTACTGGACCAACTAGCTGGTTATGATGGACCTCAAGAAACCTTGCAAGACCTAATGGATATTGTTCTTAAGTATGACACTTGTTATCATGAAAGGATCCAGGAGAAGTCCTTCACTCTCCCTCAGACCTCAAGACCTTGACCCAGTCTTCGAAATCCTCAGAAATCTCAACAGACCAGCGAACCAGGTAGGTTTAAGGGGAAGACCAAGCCAACCCCTACTAATTCTACTCCAACCTATGTCCCCAATCCCAATGTAGGAGAGGATGGACACCTCAAGGCTGAAGAAAAAGCTAGGCAAGAAAGAGAGGGTTTGTGTAACTACTGTGGAGGAACTCACAAAATTAGCCTCTGCAGGAAACGTCCAGATTTTAAGCCTGGCCAGAAGCCCAATCCTATGAAGCCAAAACAGGGAAAAGACTAGGTGATGGTAATGTGGTACTCCTTGACCATCACCCTCCCAATATTCAAGTACAAACTTTGGAAAGAAAAGACGCTAACCCTCCTTCCAAAGACTTACGTTTTGTTTGCTTGTCCAATAACCAGGCTTACAGTGTACTTGTTGACTCTGGAGCAACTCAATCTGTTATTTCAAAATCTATGGTTTTAAAGTTTTCTCTATCACTCAAACCCCTGACCACTCCTATCTTCTTATTTACCTTCAGTCCTTCTGACTCACCTTCCCAGGAAATCACCCATAAGGTTTCCTTCAATTTCTCTTTGCCCTCTTTTCCCAACTTAGAATGGGATTTCTTGGTTGTTGATACTCCCCCCAAAGAAGACATTATTCTAGGTATTGACTTCCTCCATTTCTGGAACCCAGAGGTAAATTGGCAACTGGGATTGATCACCCCAAGACACCAACCAACTTTGGATCATTCCTCTTCCGTTGAAATCTCCTTGGCGACTACTTCCTTTCCGCCAGTGAACCTGCAGGTCACTGCTCTTGTCCCCTTTTCAGAATCTATGCACTCACAAAACTTCCCTTTGAGTTCAACAACTACTTCTGTGAACAGGATATTCTTTGGACATTCTCTGAAATTCTTGGAGGATATGGAGAATGATCTATCCGTTCAAGTTTTGCGTATGATTACTTCCACTTCTGACTCTGACCCAAAGCAGGCTACTGCAGAAGGTTTGGATGAAGATGAGGAAACTGATGAAATTGAAACTGTGATGGAGAGAGTTCCTGATGATTATCATACCTTTTTAGATGTTTTTTCCAAGGTCAAAGCTGATAAACTCCCTCCTCATTGCGCTTACAACCATCATATCGAACTGGAAGGCCCTATGCCTCCAGTTGGGCCTATCTACTCCCTTAGTCACCATGAGAAGGAGGCCCTACAAGCCTATATAGCGGAAAATATAGAGAAAGGTTTCATTCGCCCCAGCACTTCCAGAACTGGAGCACCTGTCCTCTTTGTAAGAAAAAAGGATGGTGGTTTGCAATTGTGTGTTGACTATTGCAAACTCAACGCTGTGACTCGAAAGAACCGGTATCCCATTCCTCCCATGACTCACTTATTAACAGTCTTTTCTGGTTCTACAATTTTTTCCAAAATTGACCTCAGGGGTGCTTATAATCTCCTTCGAATTAAGGAAGGGGATGAACAGCTTACAGCATTCAGAACTCAGTTTGGGAGTTTTGAATATTTGGTAATGCCTTTTGGACTCACCAATGCCCCTGCCTCTTTTCAATGTCTTGTTAATGAAATTTTTGCAGACCTTCTGACCATCTGTTTGGTGGTATACCTTGATGACATTCTTATTTTTTCCAAAAATATAACATAACATACAGCTCATGTGTGTGAAGTCTTGAACAGACTTTGGAAGAACAACTTGTATGCAAAAGCTTCTAAGTGTGAATTTCATGCCTCATCAGTGGACTATCTAGGATATGTCATTTCCAGAAGTGGCATTGAAATGGACAACTCAAAGGTCCAGAAGATCTTGGACTGGCCACCACCAACAAACAAAAAGGCCTTGCAACAGTTTTTGGGTTTTTCTAATTTTTATCGCAGGTTTATCATTAAATATTCCAGAAAGGTGCACCTCCTCACTGCTCTAACTGGAGCAGACCCCATCTTTCCTTTGTCCCCAGGGGCTCTGCAGCAGTTTGAGGACCTCAAGGTAGCCTTTACTAAAGCTCCTGTACTCAGACATTTTGATTTTTCCTTACAAACCTTTTTGGAGACTGATGCCAGTGACTATGCCCTAGGGGCTGTCCTCACCCAATTCTCTCTTGATGGATCCAAACACCCAATTGCTTTTGACATCAGGAAATTGGGTAGTGCTGAACTGAACTATGAAATCCACAATAAGGAACTCCTGGCCATTGTATGGGCCATCAAGATCTGGAGAGCTTACCTCCTCAGTCTTTCTTCTCCCTTTGAAGTTCTCACTGATCACTTGTCTCTTAAATATTTCATGACCTCCAAAGTCTTGACTTGTTGCCAAGCCCATTGGGCTGAGTTTCTGTCTGAATTTGACTTCACTATAGTCTATAGACCTGGAAAGCAATCAATAGTTCCTGATGTCTTGTCACGTGGAGACGATGTTTATCCCAAGGGGGGGATGCCCTATGCAGAAAAGAATCCAGCAAATGTCAAACAACTCTTGAAACAGACTGACTTTGAACCTTCTAGAATTTTCTTTATCTCTGAAAAACAGGTTGACAAACAATTGGAAACCTTAATTCAGTCCCAGATCTCCAACAAATCAACCCAGCAGATTATTCAGAAACTACATAAAAAGGAACAAGTAAAGAGTTACCTTATAGACCCAGACACTGGAATCCTTATTTTCCAAAACAGAATAGCAATCCCCAAGGAGGATGAACAACTCCAACTTGAAATAATTCAACAAAGACATGACTCTCCCCTCTCTGGCCACCCTGGACAAGACAAAAAAGCTGATCTAGTCAAAAGAGATTTCCATTGGGAAAATATGACTTCCTTTATCAAAGATTATGTTTCTTCTTGTTACCTTTGCAGCAGAAAAAAAGCCAGTCACCACAAAAAGTTTGGACTCCTCCAAGCTTTACCAATTCCAGATTCTCCCTGGACTTCACTCTCTATGGACTTCATCTCACAACTGCCCTACTTTACTTCAAGACTCCCCCACACTCTACCCTTCAAAACCAAAGACATCCTTAAAATAAAAACAATACAAACCTTACTCTCCTTTTCAAATATATATATATATATATATATATATATATATATATATATCAATAACATGATAAAAAAATAAAGATTCTTTCTCCTTTTTCCCTTTCTTCAACCTTAGCAAAAAAAAGAAAAGATCAATTACTCCCCTCTAAGAAAATATAAATAAAAACAAAAAAAATAATAATAATAAAATAAAACAAATTTTATATAAAAAACTTTTTAGATAGCTTCACACATCAATTATTCCAACTCTTTTACTCTAGACATCCAAGTATTTACTAATTTTAACTTGGCAAATTGATAAGAATTTGGCCCCCTTATAGTAGTCCCTAATTCAAAAGTATGCCCAGCTAAAGCCAAAATATCAGCTAGTCTCTTCTTTATCTCTAAAAATTTTTTCTTTCTAGCTTCTAAAAACCCATACTTCTCTTTTCTTATCTCACTACCCCAACCCTTCTTTAAACCTTCCTGAAAATTTGAATTTAAAGTCCTAGAATTCCTACTATAAATCTCCAAAGAATGATTAACTTGATCTTCATTTAAAACAGAATCTTCTCTGAATCTTCTTCCTTCCATCATCTCCAATAACCTTTCCCCACTTTCCAATTCTTCCAAACAGACCTCAGTTTCACCTCTTCTTTCAATTCCTTTCCTTCTATTCCTTCTGTCTTCCACCACCTTCATCTTCAACTCCAAATCCTTCATCTTGTTCCTCAAATCTTCTAACTCCAAAGAGTCATCTGATCTGCCCCCTTCTTTGACAATGATCTCTCTTCCTTTTCCTTTACCTATCTCTTTGGTGGTTCCTCTATCTTCATCCATATCACTTAATTCCATCTCAAAACTCCCTTTGGCGTCTTCATTGTCATCTCCACTTTGACAATCCGCTTTGAAACTTCAACAATTTGCTTCGACGCTTTGACGTTTGACGCTTCAACGGTGGGCTTCAACGCTTTGACTGTTTGCTTCAACGCGTCGACTTTTGATGCTTTGACGTTTGAAGCTTCAAAGATTTGCTTTGAAGCTTGGACGATTTGCTTTGACGTTTTGACAAACCCCTTCAACGCTTCAACGATTTCCTTTGACGGGTTTGACGGATTCCAAAATACCCTTGTTTTGTACCCTTTTTGGGGGGACCTCGACCACCTCCTCGTCCAAATCTATGTGAGGGGTTCCCCATTGTATAAATGCCTCACAGCACTCCTCCTGCGGACACCTTGACGTACCATATATGGCCAAATTACCGGTTTGACGCAGTGCCTCCCTCTTTTCTTGAATTTTCTTCAATCTCTCCTGCATCAAACGGACTATTGCAAACCTTGTATCAGCACTCCAGCACCTCCAATACTAAATCCAGAAGCACTTACCTGAAGATTCATCAAGTCTAGATGAGGAACCCAGGATCATGGAATCATCATATGGAGCCTCTTTCACTTCAAAAGGTTGACTCTTCTCCAGGACCCATAAGGTTGGCCCCAAGGCCTTTCTGCCTTGCTAATCCATATCACACATTCTTCCATACTGCCTACAACTTTCACATTTTGCAGAATTGTGCTTGATACTGGTGGTTCAGATTCTTCCAAGCTTGACGCACCTATCACAAATTGGGTAGTAATGCTGCACTGGATGATAATTGTTGGTCTTCCTTGTTGGATAGGTTGGTGTAGGTGATCTGGTGTAAGGAGATGAAGGTGGTAATGGGGTGGATGGTGGTGATGGTTGTGTCTAAGGGGAAGTAAAACTCAAGTTAGACATGGCTGAAGGATAACCTGGATGGCCTCTTCAACCTTTCCTTTTATGGTCATCAGGAGATGCCCTCTTCTTCACCAGGGGGTACTGTCATACTGACACCAAACTCAGTCTAACCTCAGTCTAACCCTCAGGCCTGATCTACTTTCTTAGGAACTTCAACCTCAGGGCTCAGGAGACTTACATCAATATGTCTCCAGTAACTATATACCTCAGGATCTTCATGCAGTACATATCTACATATAGTCTAACCTCATACTATACACAGATAGACTCCATAGGCTTTCACATACTCAATCTCCCAGGCTCTACTCTACCTCTCCGTCTAACCCATACCTCTTTGGGTTACCTCTCTGTCTAACCCATACCTCTTTGGTTATCTCTCTGTCTAACCCATACCTCCTCTGTGTGGTTTATCCTTTGGGAGTCTTTATGTACATCCTCTTGCAGATTGTATTACATACTCTCTCTACTTAGTATATAGTATCATGACTCCCATGTACACTGTACATGCTTAAACTGTACTCTCCCAACTTAGACAGCTCAGACCTGGAACCTTGTCCCAATGTAGAAGCAGCCTAACCTAATGTAGCAGCATACCTGATCAGCCCTCTCTGTTACTTAGACTGTTCCCATGGCATCATGTGTGTAGTCTGAGCCCCAATCACTTCTATCTCTGTTGTAGTTCCAACCTCTTGTCTATTTAATAAGCCTCCTCTTTCCTCTTCCTGATGCTTCCCCCAAGAAATCAGTTTACTACTTCTTACTAGGAGATCTTTCCCAGAAAGTGTCATTCAGCACCATTAAACCCAATCCTCCTCTGCTCCTTTTAGCCTCCTTCAGTAACCTTGCCCCCCAAGCCTACTGTGGGTAGAGACTCCTCTGTGCCAAGCCCTGCTTGCATGTCAGCATCCCTTGTGAAAACAACTACATCCAAGTCAAATTTAGTTGTGTGTGGTTCCACACAAAGAACAATTACAAACCAATTTTTGGGGGCTAAAAAACTCAATTAAGTTTTTTTTGAGGCTACATGACTTAATTGTAGTCATGGAGCATGCCAGATGGCCCATTTGAGTTTTTTACACAACTCAAATGATTCATTAATTTAAAATTACCCAAATAAAAAATGAAGAATAGAAAGGGCATTCATTATTTTACTATGATCACATCAATGTAACCTTTTTGTGTGATTTAAGGAAAGAAATTTCTAAAACCATGCCTTTTCTGAAAAATTGTGGATTTATTAATTTTTTCAACATGAATTTAGAAATGGTTAATGTCAAATTCACAGCTCTTTGGGTTGTGTACACAACTCAATGGGCCATGTGGCACCCTACATAACTCATATGGGCCATGGGGCATGCTACAAAACTCAAATTGGCCGTGTGGCATGCTGCACAACTCAAATGGCCCGTATGGCATGCTAAAAAACTAAAATCAAGTTTTGTAGCCTTCACTGAATAATAAATAATGAATAATAAATAATAAATAATAAATAATAAATAATAAATAATAAATAATAAATAATAAATAATAAATAATAAATAATAAATAATAAATAATAAATAATAAATAATAAATAATAAATAATAAATAATAAATAATAAATAATAAATAATAAATAATAAATAATAAATAATAAATAATAAATAATAAATAATAAATAATAAATAATAAATAATAAATAATAAATAATAAATAATAAATAATAAATAATAAATAATAAATAATAAATAATAAATAATAAATAATAAATAATAAATAATAAATAATAAATAATAAATAATAAATAATAAATAATAAATAATAAATAATAAATAATAAATAATAAATAATAAATAATAAATAATAAATAATAAATAATAAATAATAAATAATAAATAATAAATAATAAATAATAAATAATAAATAATAAATAATAAATAATAAATAATAAATAATAAATAATAAATAATAAATAATAAATAATAAATAATAAATAATAAATAATAAATAATAAATAATAAATAATAAATAATAAATAATAAATAATAAATCATAAATCATAAATAATAAATCATAAATCATGAATCATAAATAATCAATAATAAATAATAAATAATAAATAACAGATAACAAATAATAAATAATAAATAATAAATAATAAATAATAAATAATAAATAATAAATAATAAATAATAAATAATAAATAATAAATAATAAATAATAAATAATAAATAATAAATCATAAATAATAAATCATAAATAATAAATAATAAATAATAAATAATAAATAATAAATAATAAATAATAAATAATAAATAATAAATAATAAATAATAAATAATAAATAATAAATAATAAATAATAAATAATAAATAATAAATAATAAATAATAAATAATAAATAATAAATAATAAATAATAAATAATAAATAATAAATAATAAATAATAAATAATAAATAATAAATAATAAATAATAAATAATAAATAATAAATAATAAATAATAAATAATAAATAATAAATAATAAATAATAAATAATAAATAATAAATAATAAATAATAAATAATAAATAATAAATAATAAATAATAAATAATAAATAATAAATAATAAATAATAAATAATAAATAATAAATAATAAATAATAAATAATAAATAATAAATAATAAATAATAAATAATAAATAATAAATAATAAATAATAAATAATAAATAATAAATAATAAATAATAAATAATAAATAATAAATAATAAATAATAAATAATAAATAATAAATAATAAATAATAAATAATAAATAATAAATAATAAATAATAAATAATAAATAATAAATAATAAATAATAAATAATAAATAATAAATAATAAATAATAAATAATAAATAATAAATAATAAATAATAAATAATAAATAATAAATAATAAATAATAAATAATAAATAATAAATAATAAATAATAAATAATAAATAATAAATAATAAATAATAAATAATAAATAATAAATAATAAATAATAAATAATAAATAATAAATAATAAATAATAAATAATAAATAATAAATAATAAATAATAAATAATAAATAATAAATAATAAATAATAAATAATAAATAATAAATAATAAATAATAAATAATAAATAATAAATAATAAATAATAAATAATAAATAATAAATAATAAATAATAAATAATAAATAATAAATAATAAATAATAAATAATAAATAATAAATAATAAATAATAAATAATAAATAATAAATAATAAATAATAAATAATAAATAATAAATAATAAATAATAAATAATAAATAATAAATAATAAATAATAAATAATAAATAATAAACAATAAACACTAAATAATAAACAATAAAAAATAAAAAATAAAAAATAAATGATAAATTATAAATTATAAATTATAAATTATAAATAGTATGGTTGTGTACAGGGATACAAAAATAAAAAATGCCCGTTATGGGGGGTATATGCCCCCCCAGGGGTTGTGCGTGTTTAGAATAACCCTTTGGAGTAGTGTATGGGCCCCCAAGCGTTGAGAAGCCCTCCACAACTCCAACAGATCGCGTGGGGCCCTACACAACTTCCACACAACTGGAAACATGAATTTTAAATTATTCTTTAGAAGTTGAAAAAAAACCAAAAGGATTCCCTATCCCACAAGCACTGAATGTATGTTTTATCTTTTTTAATTTTTTTGAATAATGAATGCTGATTTTGTGTTGTTTTTATTTCATCATGTGTTTTTATGATGACTAATTTATTTCATTTTGATTTTATATCAAGATCTGAGACTGATATTCCTACTCAAGGCCAACAAAAATATCATAAATCTCAAAAATATTCCCAATACAATCAAAATTCCCAAATTTACAATGCACAAAATGATGACAGATAAAATACTTTTTCCATTCACCAAAATATTGACAAGGATTCAATGCCTTCACTCCCAGGCGTATCCCCAATTTCCCACAGACTTTCTAGATATATCATTTTTGTTGTAAATTTTTGAAAATAATACAGCTGTTGAATTATTTATGATTTTTTATTTTTGACCATTTTGATTTTTATTTTAGGGAAATTTCAAATTCTCAAACCTACACAACCTGTTCAAAACTGCAAATGGGTTGCATGGTGCGGTTTGTAACCCATCTGGTTTTTGAATGGCCTTTGTGGAATTCAGAAGGAGGATTTCTCCTTTAATGGTTCCCAAATTTGGAAGTTATTTCTCCCTTGCGTCTGTAAACCCTGAGTGCAACTGTTCCCCCTTTGACTGAGAGATAGAGAATTGAGAGCAAAGATCCTTCCAAAACCTATGAAAACCAATGTGATCCTCCGTGATCTGATGTCCCCCATGATATCCAGGTTGAGGTTGCGGCTTAAGCAGCCTACACCTCAACCCTAACCTAAGTACAACCAGAAAAAAGTGATAATAATGAAATACAACCCCTAAGCACAGAACCCTAGCCTCAACCCTATCCTTCCTATCCCGTAATCCACAACCCATATCCCATATCCGTCCCTATTACCTGCCTGCCATTAAGTCCACCCGGTTTGTCCTTCTCATGACTTGGCCTTGCCCCGCGCCCAACTTGGAGCCCCCCATGCATGTCTTTATCCACCCAACGCTCAATTCCAGATATCCAAGATATATTGGCGTGATCCAATCTGCGTCTTGAGACGCGCAATCCTTCCAATCCAATCCAATCCAATCTGTCCTGCGTCTCCAGATGCTGAGCAAAATTTGACTACTGATGAGCCCGCAGTGTGACCTGCTGCGGCAAAGCCGCACCCATTGCTGTTTGTTCTTCCCCTGCTTAGCTGGCTGCTACTTCTGAGCGCGCAGCGCGCAGCCAATTCCAACTTGCATCTATAAAAGACCACCACATCCCCCCCCCCAAATTGAGTTCTGTCCCCAGAGATCCACCCCTATCTCACCTGCCTCCCACTATACCCAAGCTATACCACCTCCAACCGCTCCCCTTCATCATACCCAAGAAAAAGAAACACTCCCTCTGCCACTCTCTACCAAATATTTCCTGCACATACTGCAGCCCGAACAGCCTTTCATGTCATATCCTTCCAGGCTGGCGTGCCTGTGTCCCGTGCTGAGCCAGAAACCGCCACTGCTCCCTATTGGAGGGCATGCTGCAAAACTGCCCCCAAGGTTGCCCATGCAAGAGGACCCATTGCAACTCCTTTGTGATCTAGAGCGACAAGGAGATCTTGATAAATGGGTGGACCCCGCCTGGCTTTACTCACAATTGTCCGCAACACACCCCCAAAAATAGTCCATTGGGCAAGAGCCACAAATTGGGCTTTCCGTTCTGCCGGGCTGGACCTCCAAGGCGCCAGGATTTCCCAAACTTTGCGGCCTTCCGGAAGGCCGCGCCGGTACAAATGAACATACCAGCAATGGACCCAAGGATTCCCAACCATCCGGCCGCTCCTCCACCACCATCACCAAGGCAGGCTCCTCCTCCACCACCACTTCTCCCCCCTACTCCTCTGCAACCAGCTCCTCCTCCGGCTTCATCTCCCCTGCCTCCATCACCACCTCCTGTTCTGAGCTCATCACTGTAGCCCGCATGCGCACCATCTCCCATGGTGATTGATTTTTCACTGGAACCCGCGGCCACTGAAACTCCTCCGGCCGCAACTACCAAGATTCCGGAGATCCCCCTAGTTCCGGCTCTTCCCTTGGCATGGTTTGATGAAATGGTGAACAAAAAATACAAAAACCTCTGGAAGTTTCTAGCGGTTCCCTATGCAGACACTGCCAATGCACAATGCAAGTTCTTGGCAGCGTTCCAATCCCTAGCCCCGGTGGCTCCCGTGGACGCGCAGTATGTGATAAGGACTTGGCCGGCATAGGCGGATTGCCCCCCCCCTTTCCCTTCCTCTCTTCCATTGATCTTGTATCCTTCCCTGGGCCTATGCAAAGATAAGGACTTTTGCCGCGCCATCCTGAGCAGCCTTTGGGCTTTGTGAGACCCTTGAGAGAAATAAGAGCCACGCTCAAGATCTTCAAGAGTGAGAAGGATCCGTTCCTCTGAGAGCATCCGGTGAAAGTAAGAACATCCGCATGCAAGATCTGCGCTTTTGAGAGCAACCCGCAAGAGTGAGGAATCTGTGAGAGTGAGAAGTATCCGCCCAAGGTACCTGGACCTCCCCAGAAAAACTGCCATACAGTTCCCCGTACCCATCTACATAACAGAGAGAGTACAAATAAAACCAGCCACGCGCGCACAACCCTGATAGATAGAAAGAAAAAGAATCCGCCCAAACTTATTTGCACCTTCCATCTATGAGATAACCAAGAAACTTAAAAAGAGATTTTTTTTTGAACACCAACCCATTTTCTTAAATAAAAACATGAAAATCAGAAAAACATACCTAAGTTCTTCAGGATGTGGCTTGCAGAGAGAAGGATGAGGAAAGGATGAATTCTCTCTGTGGTATCATTTTTCCTTATGTGAGTATAGTTGAGATATTCCACACAGACCATTTCATCAATGAAACTAAAGGAAACACACATGCTTATAACTGAGATATATCTGTTTGATTGAGCAGATAGTTAAAACAGAAATAGAGAGCACTGAACTCATTCAGAAAGAATTAGATATAAAATAATTCAAGAAATTTAACAGGGAAGAATAATTTAATAATAAGTAAAAGAGAATGTGGACTTTGGAAAAAATAGAAAGAAAAAATGGATGGATAGATTATTCCAATTTCTTCTACCAGGCAAACAACGCAACCAGTTATGGATAAAAAATTACCCAAGGTGTCCTGGTATAATTAAATTGAAGCTGAAGGTTAAATTTTTGAGGTTGATCAATATCAAGAAAATATTTCTGTGAATAATCAACAACACCAATATGAATCTCTTATACCCAAGCCCAATATGAAGCCCCCTCCTGAAATAATTTTTCCAACTTATTCTGAATTGATGCAGTTCTTCCAAAATTGGGCAAAGGATCATGGTTATGAAGTTAAAACCCTGACTTAAAACATGGAAAGGAATGTGTACCTAAAGTGCTCCTTAAAATTTAATAATGAATCCAATCCTTTTCCTTCATCATAAAATCACTCCTCAAGGAGTTTTCACTGCCCTTTAAAGCTTTATGGATCAAAAAGCAGAAATTAAATCCAATGTAATCTGGTTTTATCAGATCCAGAAAAAAGCAATTTCCCCTTTATTGATCCTATTTTTCTATAAATTCATAGCAGAATTCAATCTGATAAGCAATATGACATGAAATCTAAAGTCAGATCCATTATTTCAGCAGTTTTTTCTGTCAAAAAAATATTAAAATCCTTACACCAGGAATATGGGAAGAATTAAACCAGAATCAAAAATCTTTGAAAAATGGAAAATAAAATGAAGAAATAAGTTCTTTCTGGTAAATCATCCCTTGAATATGTGCTGAATGTGATGATTAACTCATCTTGAAACAGTATAAATTCAGCTATTACCTCATCAGATGGAAATTTTTCAGTATTTCCCTTCTCTCACCCTTCATCTGTATCTTTGGCTGAAAATTCCCACAATGTGTGCATGACAGATTTCACATACAAGACAAATTTCTAAAGATATAAATTTTTCACTTTGTTGTAATTGCTTCAACAGGCCAACAATTTTCAATATCATTGGCCCTGGTGAGCCATGAAGCGCATTAATTCTATTCTTGGGCTTTGTCACAGCTCAGAGTGATTTTTCTTGAAGAAGATATCACCAAATTTGTTTTAACAGACAGAGATTTTGTTCTTACGGATGCAATTTAGGACCAATTTTGTGGTGATTCCAAAGAAGAAAGAGATAGAAATAATTAAATTTCTGATAAATAGTAGGAAGTAGAACCAGAATAGAAAGATTCCAGAAATAACATCAACACAAGAGATGCTCAAACATGCAAGTATAGAAAAGCTGAAAGCATCTGAAACATACCCAAAGAGCTTTTCTGAGAGACCAAATGATGGACTAAGAAAGGAAAATGGAGAGCTGTCAATATGGTGTTCTCACAATAGTAATAGTGACAGCATTGGCAGAAATGTGGTGAGTCATTGAGCTGCGACTATTAGAGGTAAACAGGGCTGATAAAAAGTTGAAATAAGTCCTGGTTTGCTCTTTCTCACCAAATAGGAAAAGGAACCATAGTCAGAGGTTCAGAAGGACGGTTTGAGTAGTCCCAGAGTAGATGTTAGTCAATCAAAGTCAATGGTGTTGAGTGTTGAAGGAAGAGGTGTTGAGGAGAGGTTTTGAATGTTTTAATAACAAGGAAGGTGAATAGAGAGAGGAATAGAGAAAAGAAAGGAAAAAGGAAAAGGAGGATGAGTTTTAGAAAGTTTCAAGAGGACCCTTGTCAGCCATTCAAGGTTGTTGAGATTGCAAGAGCATTGGAAGTGGAGAGTCGTGACAGGCAGGTAACAGAGGGTTCTGTAGCGCGTCAAGAAGTATAGTTACGGTGGAATTGCAGTGAATTCAGCAGAGAATCAACACGCCAGGATATTTGGTGAGTTAAGAGCTAGATTTTTGATTTCCAAAGCATGAATTAGCTAGCTTGGAGTGAGAGACAAAGGAAGCAGCTTTGGATAAAAGATCATCTATCATGTCAGTGGAACTAATGAGATTGACCTGGATGTTTTTGGAGCTATACTGCTCTCAAATGTATTTAATCTTGATGTCTAGATGTTTGGTCTTTGCTTTTGATCCAAATTTCTTTAATTTGTCCAGTAGACCCTTATTGTTGATATGGAAGATGGATGGATAGGGAGAGGAGCCCCAAATTTTGCTAACAAGGTGGCACAGCCACTGATTCTCTGGAAGTCCTTCGGACAGGGCATTCATTTTGGATTTGGTGGAAGATAGGGTGATATTTCACTGCTTCTTGCTGTTCCAAATGATAGGACAGCCTTCCAACAGGCAGATGGATCCACTTTGGGAGGTACAATTGTGTAGATTGCTTCTTCAGGTAGCGTTGGTGAATAATTAGAGCTGGTTGGGTAGAGACAGGTTGGGTGAGATTGTGAGAGTCAAGGAGGCGGTCCCTTTTTGGTATTTCCAGCAGTGGATGACTTCATTCCAATGAGTCAGACCCGGTCAATTATTGAATCTGGATAGAATCAAAACAGTGGCGGCCAGATCAGGACGGTTCTGACATGATAGGTAGTTCAGCATTCCGGTGAATTGACGGTAGTTTATGTTAAGTTTCTCAAAGGCTTTCAGGTCATCTTCAGACACCAGAGTGAGCTGTAGGTTGGGTGTTAGCGGAGTGATTACCGGTCGGCAGTTTTGGAGGTTGAGGATTTCTAGTCCTTTGTTGATTAGACTGGCTTGGGAGGATATACAGGAGGTGCTCGTCACCTTGATTTCCATGCCCAGGAGCATTTTGGGTGGATGTGCAGAGGAGTCAGGAAACTGAGCCAGGAAAAGCTCTTGAAAGTTTTCCACATTGCCAACAACAACTAGGTCATCTACGCGGAAGAAAAGTTATGAGGATGACTGATGGTTAAGGAAGAGACACACATCAGATCGGGATTAATGGTAGTTTATAGACTTCAGCCACTCGGTCAGAGTGTTATGCCAGTTTAGGGGGGCCTGAAAAAGCCCGTACAGGGACTTGCGCAACTTGATGAATGGACTTGTTCTAGAGGATTTGGATGGATTTTTGATGAAGATTTCCTCCTTGAGTGGTGCGTAGAGGAAGGAACTCTTGACGTCGAATTGCCTGACAGGCAGCTTCTTTTCCAAAGCAAGGCTAAGCAGTAGCAGGAGAGAAGGAAATTTACTGGTAGGAGCAAATGTGTTGCCAAAGTCAAGGCCCGGGGTTTGAAGGAATCCTTGAATTCACAGTGGAGACTTGGTCTTTGCTAGAGCAGATTTAGTGGCGATTTTTTCACAAATGGCCCAGGTGGTTCTCAGAAAGCTATCAGGTAGTCCATTGTAGTCTTCCCAGACTTTGTGATCTTCTATGTTTTTGATTTTGACCAGCTTGGCGGCAAGAATCTTTGAAGAGTTGCGGCGGATGATAGGTAGCTGTATTTTTCTGGTCTGATATTGAGGGTCTGCTTGCAAAGTACTCTGGTGATTGGTGCGGAAGAGGAAGGTTGAGGATTATTTCCAGAGGAATTGGATGGAGTGCTGTTGGAGGGAAGAACGCCCTCAGTCTCAAAGTCAGGGGCGGTTGTGTTGTCTTCAGAAGATTTGTCTTGCTCCAAAGGTTTGTAAAACGGAGGGATGAAAGATGTCAGCTAATCAAATCCGGAGGATGGAGCGGACGCATGAGAAGGGCAAGAGAATGCCAGAATGGTGATGCTTTTAGTGTTAATGATTCTAAAAGTCAAACTGATGATTCTGTAAGACAGTAGATCAGAGTTGTAACCAAGGGGTTAACCTCTTTTGCCAGGAGGATCCAGTTTCCCCCTTGACAATTTTGGCTGGATGAGGTATGATACTGGGTTGCCTATTGGATGGAAGTAGGATAGCAGAAGGGACCAATTTTTGAACAGCTCAAATGGGGACTTCTTTGCTTTGAAAGAGGGAATTTGATTGAGGGTCAGAGTAGATGAAAGGACTAATTAATTCCAGAGATTGGAAGGAAACCCTGAGTCATGGATGATGGTTCTTAGTGACTCAAGAATAGTTGTATTGAATCATTCGGCTAGGCCATTCTGCTGGGGGGTGTAGGGGTCAGAGACAGATTGTCTGATGTGATTGTGGCTACAGTAATCAGCCATTTGGCAATTAACAAATTTGATGCCACAGTCAGAGTGGATGATAGAGGGGTAATAGCCAAATTTTTTTGCTTCCAGCTCTAAGCAGCTGATCAGTTTTGGTGGAATCTCATCCTTGCTCTTCATAGTTAAGGCAGCGCAGTACCTGGAGTAGGAGTCTACCACAGTGAGGAAGTATCTATGACCAGCGGAAGATGCGGGTAGTGGACCAACGGTGTCAAGGTGAACTCCTTTGAACGCTCTGTTGGCTCTAAATGATCAATCCTTGAAGGAGTCTTGGGTAATTTTTGACAAGGAGCAGGATTTGCAACAATTTTCCTCTTTGATAGGTATGTTCAGTTTATGTCAAATTCAATGATAACTTACGTGGCCAAGAGATTTATGAAGAATCTCTGCATTGGAAAGATGGGAGGTGCACGCAGGAGTAGGGTGAATATTCAGGTAGGAAATATGATTGGAATAGAATCCATTGCAAAATTCTTGAGAATCTCTCTTAATCAAGAAGTGATGAGAGTGGAAAGACACATTGAACTTGTCAAGGATAAGACGGTGAAGTGAGAGTAGATTTTCCAAGATTTCTGGAACAAAAAAAATGTTGCTTAGAAGGATTGATGAGAAGGGGGAGGTTAGTTTGATAGATTCAATCCCTTTTATCTCCAGTCTGCCAAGTCCACAGCTTGTGTTCACTGATCCTTGGTACTTGTTTTCTAGGAATTCAAAGAGATTTCAATCAGCCACCATATCGTGGGAGGAGCCAGAGTCAAGAATGAATTGAAGAGGATCATAATTTGAAGTGTATGACAGAAAGCTGATGGTATTGCTTCCTTCTTGATTTGAGGATTGCGGACGCAGGTGTGGGTAGAGCATTCAACATTTGTGTATGGGATTGTGCTTCTTCTGCTTGCATTTCCTGTTTACCTCAGTGTAAAGAGAAAGAGATGAGCTTACTTTTGAAGAGCCATTAGCCATCTTCTGCTTGTTGAGATGAATCCTTAAGTGGTTGAGGACAGCGTCTGGAATGATTTCCGACTCAAACGTCACATGCGTGATTGACTGTTGGATAGCCTTCATGGAGGGGGTAGATGGCAGCTTATCAAGTATCATATATGTGAGTATATCTGTGGGAAGTATAATTCCTATCTCCTGAAGGCAAGTGATTCCAGTTTTGATTTTGGTTATAAAGAGCTGAATATTGGCCTCATTGAATGTTATGGTTGTGAAGTTTTTGTAAACTCAAGCTCAATTGGCAGTTTTAGAAGAGACAAAGTACTTCAGGATATTTTTCTGTATAGCTTTCAAGTTCTATTAATTATCAGCGGGGATGATATTGGAGTGAACACTTGTTTAAAATTTGGATATGATGATGGAGGTAAGGATGGAGTTTTGATCAGGTTCCAGATCATCAGAGAGGGTCATAAGGTCCTTTACTTTTTCCAGATTAAGTAGAGATTGAATTTGCATTCTCCAGATACTAAAGTTTTCCTTGGTGAGTAGTGGAATAGCCTCAATAGTAGTCTTGAGAATTTTGGGGTTGATAGAGTCCATAGCAGCCTGGTTCTAAGCTCCAATTCAACTGTTAATTGTGATAGAAATAATGAAATTTCTGATAAAGAGTAGGAAGTAGAACCAGACTAGCAACATTCTAGAAATAACATCAACAAAAGAGATGCTCAAACACTCAAGTATAGAAAAGCTGAAAGCATCTGAAACACACCCAAAAATCTTGTCTGAGAGATGGACTGATGGACTAACGAAGGACAATGGAGAGATGGCAAGATGGTTGTCTGACAATAGTAATAGTGACAGCATTGGCAGAAATGTGGTGAGCAATTGAGCTGCAACTAGTAGAGGTAAACAGGGCTGGTACAAAGTTGAAATAAGTCCTGATTTGCTCTTTCTCACCAAATAGGACAAAGACCCAAAGTTAGCAGTTCAGAAGGATGGTTTGAGTAGTCCCAGAGTAGATTTTAGTAAATCAAAGTTGATGGTGTTGAGTGTTGAAGGAAGAGGTGTTGATGAGAGCGTTTGAAGTTTTTAATAAAAAGGAAGGTGAATGGAGAGAGGAATAGAGACAAGAAAGGAAAAAGGAAAAGGAGGATGAGTTGTAGAACGTTGCAAGAGGCCCCTTGTCAGCCATTCAAGGTTTTTTAGATGGCAAGAGCATTGGCAGTGGAGATTTGTGACAGGCAGGTAACAGAGGGTTCTGGAGCGCGTCAAGAATTATAGTGACCGTGGAATTTCAGTGAATTCAGAAGAGAATCAACAGAAAGTGAATCTGGTTCAAACTTTGTTGATAGGTTGAAAAATAAAATTGAACAATGTTTTCATCAAATTTTTCACATCCTTTGCACTTGGAGTTTGAAAATGAACATTTTTCCCAGATGAAAAATAGTTCTCAGATATGATTATCTTTGGGATTCATTTTTTTCTTTTTCAGACACATTTTTTGGGTCAAGAACCATGAAGTACTAGGGCGTATCAGATTTAGAAAACCCACCATCAGAATCCCGCCATTTTTAATGGTGGGTTTCTGAAATACGCATACCCCCTGACTGGTTTATTTCAAAATGCCGGGTTTCATGAAAATGGCAGGTTTCAAAAATCAAACCCTCCATGAAACCCACCATTTATGCATCATCATCCATCCACCATCTATCACATCCAAAACACCCATCCAAATCCAAAAATCCATACCAATCCCATTTCCATCACATCAAACACATCTCATCCCCATTGCTTCACATCTCCATCTTCACACAAATCCCATCATCATCTCATCAACCCACATCAAATTACCATCTTTCTCAAAATTTCCCATCAAACTTCCCAGAAGCAAGTTGAAAATTCCAAAAAGCTGACTGAACTTTTGTTAGTATTTGACTGCCATTCAGACTCTGATTTGGAATCAACTTGCTTGGCTTTGAATAAAAAATATTTGAATATGATATTCCTGATCCGCCTCAAGTCATTGCTGTGTCATCTTGTCCCTCATATTCTTCTATGAGAGAACGGTGTGGAGACTCCTTTGGGATTGGGTAAAAAGGTAGCAAATAGCTTGCTGGAAGCCACTTGAGGGGGAATTTAGTACTCCAAATATTGATATGATAGAGGAATACTAAGGTTGGTTTTGAATTTCCTGCCCCTCTTGTCAAATAACTTACTCTGTCCACCCGCGCTCCCGCTCTCTCTTTTCATCTGTCACTATTTCTTTTCACATGTCACTCCTATGTGATTTCTTTTTCCTGTCATTTCCTCTTCTTCTTTTTTGCACGATCATCTCCCAAATTACAAATAATCCTCAACTGAATCTCTTTGACCTCGACTACAAATCCTTCCAACACACCACAATGAACAATCATCCTTGACCAACCTGAATCATCCTCACTCCAATCATTCCCAACTTGATCCTCTATCCCATCAACCTTTCTTTCACAGATCTCATTCTTTTCTTTACTTCTTATTTTCTTTCGTCGTTTCTCATCTTTATCTCAATCTTCTTCATCCTATTACTCAACGCCAACTCGTCCACTCTCAAATCCATTCAATCTACAATCTGACTGGTAAGACTACCACACATTATTGTTGAATCCATTCTAACAAATCTGATCTCCAAAGTTTCTTCATTTGAAAGAACTACACTATTCTTTTATTATCATAATTTTTCTATTCTTCATGTCGTCTTTCACATTCAACTTCACCATTGTCAACTTTCAAGTCTTGATCTATTGCCAGATGTTGGTCTTCTTTGTTCATCCTTTCTTCATTAAATCTTTCTTTTGATTCTCAACTGATTTTATTTGCGGCATAGCCCTCTTTGTTCTTAAATCATCTATTTCTTCATCAGCAATCCAACACGGTTAAAACCCAAAGGTCCGTCCGACTCAACTAACCAAATCCAACCATGGAGGGATCGAGCAACAATGGTTTTTGACAGATCATTCTTAAAGCCGCACTTGAAGCCGTCCCCATTCTGTCGGAAAAAAACCATTCTATATGGAAGTACAAGATGACAATGCTTTTAGAACTCAAAGGAGTCAAGGAGGCCCTCAAGGATTATTCTAAAAATCTCAACTCCAACAACAACATGGAGAATTGAGTTATCCTTCTTTCTCGCATCGATTCATTCACTCATAATAATGTGGTGAATCTGGCTAATATCTCATCGGCAAGGTTTCTCTGGAAAACCATCAAAGAACGCTTTGCCTCATCTCAAACCGCGAATTGAGCCCAAGTTTTTAACTAATTTCTTTACCAGCAATTCAAACCCGAAGCAATCAATCTTTTCATTACAGAAACCAAGATCTCACTAAAGAAGATGGTTGATGTGGGTATCGATCTACCAGACAACATTCTCTCCTATCTTATTCTCTTTAAGTTTCCACCTTCTCTTCACTCTCTTTGCCAACAGATTATGCATTTGGATAAAACTGTAACCATGGATCTCGTGCTCAATCATCTTATACAACTCAATAATGAAACCAAGGTTAAATCAAAGGAGACAAAAATCAATGATACTGCCCTCATCTCTTCTAGACCCCCCAAAAAGTTGGTTCCCAAAGAACTTCAATGCAAGAAAGGATACCATAATTCTCAATCTCCTGATCATCCCACCGACAAATGTTGGCACATTCACGAACACCTAGCGCCCGATTGGTGGAGAGAATCTCAAGCAAATTGGCGTGTTCAACTCAACACCAATTCTAAAAACAAAGAAGTTGCCCACTAAGTAGCCCTTCTTTCTACTTGGGTTCAAGATATTAATCCACTTAATCAAATCATTTTAGACTCCGGTGCCTCCTGTCATATGTTCAACTTGCCCGACTCCTTCAGCTTCCTTGAAGAATGTGCTGGTGACGATTTTATAAATACGGGAAAGGAAAATGCCAAACTTGCCATAAGAGGAAAAGGAACTGTAAAACTCAGTTGGAAAAATTCTGTCGTTACGCTCACCAACTGTTTATATTTGCCCAATCTTGTAGTGAATCTAATCAGTCCTGTAGAATTAATTTCGTCAAAACAGTGCTCCCTCTCCTCTTTCCGCAATTGATTTGTTCTCACGGCTCTTTCAAAACCAGCCTTTTCAGGATTTATCCGAGAAAATCTTTTCATTCTCAATCCTCTGTTGCCCATTGGAAAAAACAATAAATTCTGTCACTTCTTGACTAAGGAACCAAATCTTGACCAAATCAAATCTCTTCATCAATCCTTTGTACATGCCAGCCCGTATCGTCTCAAAAACCTCATTCCTTCTATCCAATCACACCCAATCCCTACCTTCCAATGTGAGGACTGTGTGTTCCCAAAAATCACTAAATCATCTTTCAAGAACTCCTCAACCCCCTCTTCTAAACCTTTCAAACAACTCCATCTAGATCTCATTGGTCCTATCTCTCCAACAGGAAGAAAAAACATGAATTACATCATATCTGTTATAGATAACTATTTGGGATATATCTCTGCTATTCCTCTTCAGTACAAATCTGATGCGTGTCAAAATATCAAAACTATCCTCAACCACAAAAAACTCAAGCGAAACAGATATCCCGCTGTAATTTGCACCAATGGCGGTGGTGAGTTTACCTCCTCCAAACTCAAGAACTTTTTCAAGACCAATTCAATTCAAAATCTTATTTCTGAGCCATACCACCACAAACATAACGGAAAAATCAAAAGAGCCAACCAAACTATTTCCAAATCAATACGCACCACTCTTCAAAGCTCAAAAGTTCCTCTCAACCTTTGGGCGGAAGTTGCCAAATCAATCTGTCTCTCTCTAAATCAGATTCCTAAAGCTCCCAATCTTCCTTCTCTGTATCAACTCTTTACTGGGAAATCGCTTCCCATCAATTATTTCCACCCAATAGGGTCCAAGGTAGTGTATCTCAATTACAAAGTAAATCGTAGTGATAAATTTCAAGATTGAGGACTCCCTGGAACCCTTGTGGTTTACAACCCCAATTTTCTCTCTTATTGCATTTTAAAACCTGACAATTCAATTATTTCATCTAAAAATGTCAAATTTCTTAAAAACAGCAATCTGCCACAGTTTTCACCCACTTTAATCTTGACTGAAGACTTGCAATCTCTCAAAATCGATCATGATCCACCCATTCTCCTTGATGATCATCTTCCTACCATCCCAGCTGTCAATGAACAATCCATTGAATCACAAATTGATGATCAGCCTTCTTTGTCCATTCCCACTCCCGATGTTTCCAATTCTCCATCAATCAACTCTGAATCAGACTTATCCAAAGAAATTGCGCAGCAACTCACATCAGCATACGGTCTTTGTGACAGATCAACACTAAATCCACCCAAACAATACGGATATCATCATTATTACGTTCCCAAATCCTTTGAACAAGCTAAAACGTGCTCCAACGCTCTCAAGTGGGAACTTTCCATGGACTCTGAACTCAACAGTATTGAATCCCTGGAAGTATGGGAGGATTACAATGGTCCTGAACCTGAAAATCCGCTCAACACTACCTGGGTGTATTGGCTGAAAGATAATTGTCATGGGGACCCACTGGTCTATAAAACTTGACTCTGTGTCCAAGGGTTTGACCAAATCTACGGCTTAGATTATCAAGATACTTTCTCTCCCACCGGAAAGGCCGCTTCCTTGCGTATTGCTCTTCTTTTTGGTCTTTTTCACTCCCTTCCCATTACCCAATTTGACGTTAAGAGTGCTTTTCTCCATGCACCTTTAACTGATAAAGTAATCATAAAAAGGCCCAAAGGCTCAAAAAGAAAGTCAGAATTTCTCATTCTTCGCAAATCTCTCTATGGTTTAAAGCAAGCTCCCGTCAACTGGTTCAACACCCTAACTTCTTGGATTCGCGAGCAAGGATTTCACAAATCCATATCTGATCCCTGCCTCTATATTCATCCCATCGCAAATTCTGTCCTCTTCTTCCATGTAGACAATCTTATCTTTGTTGGTCTCGGCAATAACTTTCAAAACAAATTCCTTGAACGATTTCCAAATTCAAGTCATCACGATCCTAATACAATTCTTGGAATGAAGTACAAACTATTTGATGACAAAATCTTTCTCTCTCAGCCAAAACACATTGAACACGGATTAGAAGAACTGAAGATGATAGATTGCAAGCCCTCGTCTGTACCCTTAACCGCGAATATCAATTTAGCTCCGGCCTCCAATGAAGAACACAAAGAATTTAAAACTCTAAACGTCAATTATAGATCTGCCGTATTCCTTATCAATTATATTGCCTGCCTAACTCGTCCGGATCTCAGTTTCTCTGTTTCTAGCCTTGCTATATTCTGCAAGTAACCAGGGATTTGTCACTGGATAGAGGTAAAACGTTGCTGGAAATATCTCAAAGCAACAAAGAATTTAAAACTTACGCTGCAAGTACATAATTCAAAAACCCAAATCAAATGTTACAGCGACGCAACTTGGAGTGATGATACAGAAACTCGACGTTCTCATTCTGGACATCTTTCTCTTCTTTTTAATTCTCTTATCTCTTGGAGCAGCTACAGGCAACGTAACGTCACTCACTCAACAACTGAAGCTGAACTCAACCCACTAGTCGACTCCTTTCTCAAAGCCATATGGATGAGAGGCCTTGTGGCAGAACTCTGGAAGAAAGAATTAGAATTGAGTCATCACTTCATTGACAATAAAGGTCTTGACGATAAACTAAAAAAATTTGGATGTAATTCTAAGACTTGTCATATTGACATCAAAACAAAAGCGCTTTGCAAAGAGCTGAAACTAGGAAATCTTTCAGTCAACTTAATACCAGCTGCCAAAATGAAAGCGGATGGATTAACTAAAGCTCTTCCATTTCCTTCTCTTTCCTCACTTCTTCACTTAATCAATCCTTCTTTTAAGTTCTCAATCTTACCAGTCACAGGGGGTGTCAAATAACTTACTCTGTCCACCAGCGCTCCCGCTCTCTCTTTTCATCTGTCACTATTTCTTTTCACATGTCACTCCTATGTTATTTCTTTTTCCTGTCATTTCCTCTTCTTCTTTTTTGCACAATCATCTCCCAAATTACAAATAATCCTCAACTGAATCTCTTCCACCTCGACTACAAATCCTTCCAACACACAACAATGAACAATCATCCTTGACCAACCTGAACCATCCTCAGTCCAATGATTCTCAACTTGATCCTCTATCCCATTGACCTTTCTTTCACCGATCTCATTCTTTTCTTTACTTCTTATTTTCTTTCTTTTTTTCTCATCTTTATCTCAATCTTCTTCATCCTATTACTCAACGCCAACTCGTCCACTCTCAAATCCATTCAATCTACAATCTGACTGGTAAGACTACCACACATTATTGTTGAATCCATTCTAAGGAATCTGATCTCCAATTTTTCTTCATTTGAAAGAACTAAACTATTCTTTTATTATCATACTTTTTCTATTCTTCATGTCGTCTTTCACATTTGACTTCACCATTGTCAACTTTCAAGTCTTGATCTATTGCCAGATGTTGGTCTTCTTTGTTCATCCTTTCTTCATTAAATCTTTCTTTTGATTCTCAACTGATTTTATTTGCGGCATAGCCCTCTTTGTTCTTAAATCATCTATTTCTTCATCAGCAATCCAACACCTATAAGTACTATAGTAGTCTAACAACAATAAAATAAAAGAGATTTGTGGCCGATTTTCAGATAGATTTGCTACTATAGTAGTCTCTGTCAGACCTAGGATCAATATATTCAAGCTTGATAAGGAAGAAATGGTGGAACACATAGTTGACTGAGGCTATAGAAGCTGAGTAAGGGAATAATCTTTTATCTTGTCTTATCCCTTTATATATATCCTTTATTCTTGTTTGATTGGTTACTGATGAATACTCCTTTAATTTTAAAGGTTATGATTGATAAAGTTAAAATGGTTGAGCCTATACTTGATACGGACAGTGGTTGATGATGATGATGATGGTGGATAGTGTTGACAATGGATGAGGTAGGTGATGATGGTTGTTGAGGATGATTGATGATGATGGTGGTGGATGAGGTAGGTGATGATGATTGTTGATGATTGTGATGGATGATGATGATTGTTGAGGTAGGTGATGGATGATGGTGATGATGGGTGATAGTGATGATGGATGGAAGTGATGATGGTTGGATGATGATCATGGATGATGATGATGGTTGAGGCAGGTGATGAGGGATGATGATGATAATAGCCAAGGTATGTTTGATGCTTGGTGATGTTCAAGTTATGGGGACATGGTGGTGATGTTCAAAGGTATGGGGTATTGGGTAAATAATGGTGGTTGTGGATGTTCAAAAGCATGGGTTATTGGGTTGGGTCATGGTCAAAAGTATGTGTTGATGATGATGATTGATGATGATTCTGATGGTGATGGTGATGGTGATGTTGTTGGTATAGGATAAGGGATTAGAGATGGTCACAGTATGGGTTATGGGATAACGGTTTGAGGATGGCCAAGTATGGGTTAAGGGTGCCTAGGAGGCATGGTGATCCCTGGAGGGGAGGATGGGGGGATCTGATGATGGGACCTGGATGGGGGAGAGAGGCCCTCTATTTATAGACAATCCTGCCCTCAGGGCTTCCCCTTAGGGCCTCCCTGGTACAGTGAATAAAGTTCATGAAGCGTTTTGGCTGTTCAGAGGAGGATTCTGTGCAGGATCTACATGCATGTACACCCTTGCATACATTTCTGTGCTGCATTTATACAGGCCCATCCTGCAAAGATTACTTCTGTATAGTGGTGGTTGGTCATTTGTTTGGTCCTTCATGCAGTGCCTTGCATATATTTCCTCTGTATACAGCTGTTTTTTTGGTGCTGCATGCAGTGGAATGCATATATTTCTTGTGTATACAGCTGTTTGTTTGGTGCTGCAGGCAGTGCCTTGCATATATTTCTTCTGTATACAGCTGTTTGTTTGGTGCTTCATGCAGGGTCTTGCATATATTGCTGTGTATACATGTGTGGTGATTTGTTTGGTGCTGTATGGGTTTTAATGTATGGTGTATGTACTTGAAGGCATCCAAGGTATGTCCATGAACTTTCACTGATCTGTGACACTTTTTAGGGGGATGGGTAGGCCAGGGTTGATTTGATCTTTATCTTCTAAACCATGAGAGATAGAGGTGTACTTTGGCTGAGTGACTAGGGATTATTTTTGGTTTAGAATCCAATTTTGAGGTCTGTTTGATTAGTGGAGATGTCCTTGAACTAGAAAAGTGAGTCTGATGGCTATAGGTTAGGTTTTGGAGCACCACAACGGATTCTTCCTCTCACCCTTGCTTGCTTTGATGAGTAATGTTTGATTTCAAATTAGGTAAAAAACCCCTTCACCAAATCTTTTTGGTTTTGGTTGTTCACCCAAGATTCCCAGGCTGAGTTGGTTTTTTTTTCTCATTTGGTGGGGTGGACTTAGACAAAACAGAATCAAAGCTTCCAAACTCCCCCCCCCTCACCCTACCATACCACCAGTCAAACCACACACCTCACCCAACCAAACCACGAGTTGGTCCACTCCTTCCTCCTCCTCACCAAACACCTCCACCTCACCCATCACCTCCACCTCACCCACCACCTCCCCTCCTCCTTTGGTTGGCACCCCTGGTAAGCTCCCCACCCCTCCTCTTCATCCTCCTCCTCATCCTGCCCATCATCCAATGCTCATCCTTTGGTTGATCCACCTCCATCCCCCTTCAGGCCCCCCCACCCCCTTGGTTGATTCCCCAGGTAATTTCCCCCCTCCCTCCTCCTCATTCTCCTTTTCCCTACCTCTCAGCCCCTCCCACTTACCAACGTCCCACCTCTCCCCTCTCCATTGGTCTCCCTCAGCTTGCTGGCCTTGCCCCCCCCCTCCCATCTTGCTTGCCCCCTTGCTCTGGGCTGCCCCCCCCTCCCATCTTGCTTGGCTCAACAGTCTTGCCCCCCCCCCCCCTTGCTCCGGTCTGCCCCCCCCTTCTTTCTTGGCTTGCCAGCCCCACCCACCCCTTGGTCTCCCTTGGCTTTCCGGCTCCCCCCCACCCCCCTTGGTCTCCCTTGGCTTGCTGGCCCTGCCCCCCCCCCTTGGTCTCCCTTAGCTTGCTGGCCCCGCCCCACCCCCCTTGGTCTCCCTTGGCTTGCTGGCCCCGCCCCCCCCCCTTGGTCTCCCTTGGCTTGCCGGCCCCCCCCCTTGATCCCCCGCAAGCCACCCCCCTCCCTTGCCTCACCACCGGGCGCCATCCCCCCTGACCAAACTAGCCCAACCCAAGGCCCAGCACAATCTGCTTGCACCCAGGTAAATTTTTTTTTTTCTTGTTTATGATGTGACCATTTTTTTTTTTTTGGTAATAAGCGCGGCCCAATTTGTTCATGCCCACACCCAGTAATTTTTTTTTTTTTTTGGTTTTTTTTTTTTTTTTTTGGTTGTTTTTTTTTTTTTTTTTTTTTTTTTTTTGGTGATCACATGACTCATGTTTCTTTTTCTTTTGGCACTCCTTTTTTGACAGCTTTTCCTTCAATTCCATCCCTTCTCCCACCATACTCACAATTTTATACACTAAATTGAATCCCTTCTTGATCCTCACCCCAAGCCAAGCATTTGCCTGGGAGGGAACAAGATGGAAGGAGATGAGGTGCCCAACATAAAGAGAGGTGGCAAGCAGAGGGCTTTGAAGAAAAAGAGGGATCAAAAGAGGGCATCAGAAATCTCTTTGGAACTTGCAGAGGAGGGCTTCAATGAAAAGGTTGTATGGTCAGGACGGAAAATGGCCAATTTGTTTTTCCTGACCTTGGCTTTGGAATGTATTACAAGCAAAAAGGTATAGTGAAAATGTTTTGGGCAGCCAATAAGTACAAGCACTGTACTTTTCCTGCTGTGGAGACTGCCACTCATACAATAATGGCAATGTCAATGAAAATCAACAAAACAACTTGAAACACTTTCAGGGAATTGGGGAGTGGGAAAATATACTCCAGGAAAAAAAATATAAATAAAAAGAAAAAATATCTTTTTATTGGCAGGGTTAAAAATAGTCTTAATAATTGTTGTAATCAATTTGTTTTTTAAGTTTTCATCAAAGAAAATATATTTATATATTTACAAGCCCAGCATTTGAGTAATCTGCTTTAATTTATCTACTGTTCTACTCCTACCAATGTATGCCGCAGCCTTTGACCACTTACACTTTTTTTCTGTTGCAAGTCATTCCCTCTCCATTTCCTTTTGTGCTTGCTGTTGATCCTTCTCCTTTTTCTCTTTTTGAAATTCTAGCTGAGCTTGTTTCAAATTCCACTCAGAATCCCATTTTTGTTGATGAGCCAAACTCTTGGCTTTTTACTTTTGCAAATCAATAGCCATTTAAAAATCCCACTTCTCCTTTTCAAACTGAATTTTTTCAGATTCAATTTGCAATTTCACTGTTTTTCAGAGGGGAATAGGAATGAGCTTGATTTTGAAAGCAAGGGGAATCCAATTGGCTTATTTGAATCTTGCTTCTCCATGATCTCCTCAAAGCCAAAAAAAATTGAATTTTTTCTCCTCTTTTGAATGCTATTGGGGTTGGTGTTGATGGAATTGGAGGCCTTTTGCTTTTCCTTTGCAGAGGGGGTTTGTGTGGGAAAATCATTTCTCTCATTTGAAGATGATGTTGGAGGCCCCATTGGCTTGATTTTTTGGCCATTCAGGAAGGGATGAGCCTGTTTCTTTTTAATCTAAATCAGTCAGGATTCACCAGACAGAAGAGAAAAGAACTTGGTTCTTTACTTGAGCAGATGTTGATGGCAATGGTGATATGGGAATGACATCCTCCTCATTGGCCAAGTTCTCCAGTTCTTCTACCCCAGAAAGAGAGCAATCAAAAGAAGTAAGTGAGGGGTCCAAGGTTGGGCTTGACTCATCAATCAATGCGGAAGTAGACATTATTGGAGCTGATTGTGTTTGAATATCCTCCTTGGAATTGGATGTGGGCCACTCAAAGGCAAAGGTTTCATCAAGGTCCTCATTGCTAGGCTGAGCATCCCCAGCAAAGTCCTTGGCATCAACTGAATCAGATTTTTGGGCATAAAAAGCAGCTCAAGGGGTGATATTGGCCTTCTTTCCAAAGATTTCATCCATTTGAATATAAAAAGGACAAATGGAGTCCAACTTATCAACCACCAAGTTGATTCCCGTGGCTTTGTTGGAGTTGGTGATACCAAAGCAAGTGGAGATTGACATGGATTGGGCCTTTTTGTACTTGGCTCAATGATTCTTGAATCTCTCCCTCATCTTTTTGGATGACAGATCCAGCCTACCTTTTGTTTTATTCTTGAGTTCATTGGCCATCAGGAGATAAACATTGACCTTAGAGGATGGAGGTTGGCCAATGCATGTTTCAGTGTTGGATCCAAAGAAAGAATCATAGTTGGACAGAATTTTTAGCCAGTTTACCCGGATTATGTGATCAGCTCTCTTGAGCTGACTTGAGCATTTGGAAGATGATGAGAGAGGAATGTTTGATTTTGAGTTCCTTGGGGATGTTTGCTTTGGTCCATTGGATTTTTTAGTGGAGTTGTGGGGGGAGGATTTCTGAGTGGCCATTATGAAAGTCATGAAGCAAAAAGAATAGGAAGAGATGAGATTGATGAAGTGAAAAGAGGGATAAAGCAATGAGATTAATGATTTGATTAAAGCAACAAAGCAATGATGGTGAGGGAGTGATGAGGATAGTGATGCAATGAGAGTTAGCTGGATGTGATGAGAGTAATAAAGGCATGAGAGTTATGAAGTGATGAGGATAGTGATGCAATGACATTTAGCTGGATGCAATGAAAGCAATAAAGTGATGAGAGAGATGAAGTGATGAGGATAGTGATGAAGAGACAAAGAGAAATGAATCAAATTTTGTTCTGAAGAGGTTGGAGGTAGAATTTTTTCAAGGTTGGAGGTGGAAAAACAGGGGTTTATGAAGTGAACAGGTGGTGGAAGCCTTTATATACTTTACTTTAAAAAACCCACTTATTTACAGGTAACTTTGACACATGTGATGTGAAATAAGTGGGGTTTTTGATTTTTAATGGCAGGTTTTAAATGGCGGATTTGGTTTGAAACCTGCCATTAAAAATTGGGCGGTTTTCTTAACTCTGATATGCCCTACTTGGAATATCATTTGTAAAGATTACATTCCCTCATGAAATTGGAACTAGATTTTTAAAAGTATATCAGGAGATTTTGTATCAAGCATGAAAGATATTTTTAGCCCTGGGTATGTGAAACCACTTGCATCTGGAAAATAGAACTAGTGCAAGGTTTCAAGTTTCCCATCCTTCTATAAAATCATAATTGGTTGATTCCATGGGGTATATTTTTACAATTTTTTGGAAGTATCACAAGTTAAATAGTGAATCAAACAAAAGAGATAAACACCACCATATCTAGCAAATCTTTGAAAACATTTATGACCTTCCCCAATTTCTTTAATAATTTTCACAGGAAAGATTTTGCATAATTCATTGAAATATATTCAAATTTTCCTGAAGCAAGAACCAAATCATGCACAAGAAATTTATCAGTTCTATGGGGATCCTTTGCAGTCATCTGTTACATAGATGACATCAGGAACTCTTTTAGGCTACTTGAGCTCAATGAATTTCATGCACAGTGGAATCTTCATGTGACTATTGAATATGATGATTCAGGATTGTAATTTTTGTTCCAAAGTTATGAAGAAAAGTGTTATAATTATGGCCAGCAATTAGCTTAGGCAAATGAGCAGGAAACCTTGTGTCAATAATTGCTTATGGGCTCTCACAATGGGGCAATACGTTGGATGATGTTGGTGAAGAATTTGATTGTATGATGAATGGATGATGGAAAACAGCAGGGAGAAGAGCTCCTTAAGTACAAAAGATTGGCCTCTTGTGAGCTCATGATACAACAAGCCAAAAGGCAAATTTTCCGCCCCAAAAGAGCTCTACAGGCTCTACAGGCCTTTTTAATTGGTTTAAACTACATCAGCCCGCATGGCATCAGTCCCTGTACCATTACAACCAGCCTATTCCGGTCATTTCTGGTGTTTCCACCTCAATGGGGCTGAACCAGCCCCTTAGCTGTTCAAAAACCTGGCCATTTGTTTATTAAAACTGGCCTGTTACCTCACATGCTGGCTGGTTGCCTCATGCAACCAGCCCCTGGCCATAAAAATGGCCAGGAGGGACCCAGGACACACCTGGGTCTGGTCTCAGAAACATATGGGGGGGTGACCAGCACACATGCTGTCCCCCCCCCTCCTTCTCACAGATCCCTGGAGGGGGGGGTCAAATCCCCCTACCAGGGGCCCTGGGGGTTGATACCCCCAGGGCCTTGTCAAGGTAAGGTGGGGTGGGGGGTGGTCAGGTCCCCTCAAGCCTGTTGCTCCTCCCCCTTGGTAAAGGGGGGGGGGGAGAGCGCCCCTTCAATGGTGGGGGGGTGGTCAATTCCCCCCCACCACCGGTTGCCTCAATGCAACCGGCCTAGCCGCCACTTTTGGTGGGGGGGTGATCAAGTCCCCCCCACCATGACCAGTTGCCCCTTGCAACTGGTCGCTGGCTGGTTCCATCCATCCAGCCCTCCCCCTCCTCCTTGCAATAGCAAGCAAGGGGAGGGGGAGGAGCTGGGGACACCAGCCCCGCGGCAGCCGCGACTGGGGTGGGGGGGCTCCATTTTGAGTCCCCCTGCCCCCTATGGCGGCCCCAGGCGGGCCGTCAGGCCCCATAAATAGGCCGTAAGCAAAAACAGGGGCCCCAAGCGGGCCGCAATATGGGCGGTAGCCCCAACCAGTCTGCAACACAGGCGGAAGCCCCAATGGGCCTCCCCAAGCCCAAAAACTAAGTAAACCATACTTTTGTGGGCCAGCCCATCTGGCCAAGTGGGTCCAAAATAAACCTTGGGCCCTATTATGCCCATACTAGCCCATCTGGCTGTATTTGCCCATATACCTCACCAGGCCCGTTAGGGCCCGTGCACCAATAGGCCTGTTTCATGCGTTTTGAGGCCAGTTTCCCCAAATCCTTGACATCCACACAGGCCCATATAGTCCGTGTGAGTGTCCAATTGGCCAGAGAGGCCCATATGTGCATCTTATTTGGATTACACTTATACGTAGCACATGCATAAGTGCATACATATTTTAACACACCCCCTTAATCCAAAAGTGTGACATCTGCATGTTAGTCACAAAGCCTTGATGCTTGTTCCTATCTAAAGACTTGGTCAAGATATCCACAATCATTTTTCGAGTGGGCATGTACCTCAACAAAATCTCCTTGCAGTTAACTTCATTGCAAATATAGTTATAGTGAACATCAATATGTTTTGTTCTTGAATGGAAAACTTGGTTTCCCGCCAATGCAATGGCACTCTGGTTATCAGAATACAACAACACAAACACTTGTGGATTATGTGTATCCTCTAAGACTTTTCTCAACCATTTTGCTTCCTGTGAAGCTGCTAAGTAAGCTCTACACTCAGCCTCTGTTGATGAAAGACTTATTGCTAATACCTTCTTGGACATCCATGGCACCAGATTCTTACCTAAGAAGAATACAAAATCACTTTTTGATTCCCTACTGTTACCATCTGCCCAAATTGCATCAGAATAACCAACCAAATCAAATTTTGCTGACTTTGTAAACAACAGTCCCAGACTGTGCATTCCTTTAAGATACCTCATAACTCTCTTAAATGCTGACCAATGTCTCATTCTTGGATTCTCTAAGTTTTGCAACAAGACGCCAATTTCAAAGGAAATATTGGGCCTTGTACACTGCTCCAAATAATTAAGCAATCCAAAAGCTGACCTGTAGTTGTTACCAGATTGAACAAACTCCAGATACTCCTCATCTGTAGACTTCTCTAAACAAATGTTTGACTGCATGGGAGTACCCAACTACTTTGCATTCTCTAAGCCATATTGCTTAAGAAGAGCTGCCACGTAATGGCTCTGGTCTAACTTAATATCATTCTTGCTCTTACTGACTTTCATTCCTAGCACCTGTTGCGCCAGACCAAGATCTTTTATCTTGAATTCCTTTTTGAGTGTCTCCATGACTCTCTCTTTACCATTTCCAATAATGATAATGTCATCAACCCATACAAACAAAATTGCATCCTTTCTTACAAGAAGAAAAGGGTTGGCCTCAGATGTCTTGAGACCAATCTGTATCAGTTTCTCACTCATGGTATTATACCACCACCTAGCTGCTTGCTTCAATCCATACAGGGATCTACACAGCTTGAGGACATATTCCCCTTTATCTTCTGAAAGAAAAGTTCTAACACAGATTTTCTTCATGGTTTCTGGTTTATTCTCTACTAAACATTCACAAAAACCATCAGGGATTGACATATTAACAGTCTCCTCCTCTCCAAGTTTTGCATTCAAGTATGCTGTTACAAAATCAGCTTGTCTGATTTCTTCACCCAACTCCACTGCCAGAGCAATGATGTACCTGAAGGTGGAAAGCCTTCCAGTTGGTGAGAAATTTTCTTGGTAATAAATACCCTCTCTCTGCTTGAAGCCCTGTGCAACGCATCTAGCTTTGAATCTTTTTAAAACTCCATTTGTGTCAAACTTCTTGTTTAACACCAATCTAGACCCCACAATAGTCTTTCCTTTGGGAACAGAATCCCGCTTAACCACTTCAAAGACACTATTATTTTCTAGAGAATCAAATTCTTCAAAAATAGCACTCTTCCAGTTGGCTCTCTCATCAGAATTCATAGCTTGGCCAAAGCTATTTGGTTTAACCCTGTTACCCATTTCTGAACTCAACTCAAGGACTTCATTGAGCATACACTGTTCCTGAAATTTATCTTCCTCATATCCTGCAGCAGCATAATGGGACTTCCATTCCCCGTACCTATCAACTGGTCCTCTAATCCTACCACTCCTTCTAAATGGAGGCGGAGGCTGATCAGGTTCCAAATTAACAGACCCCACTGAAGCGGGCACTGAACCCTCTGGTTGCACGTCTGCCATCTCTTCATCTTCTGGAACCACATTTCCCGCAGCCTTTGGTGGTGAAATAGGTTCTAATTCTATTTCTTGCTGCAAATTATTCACAACAAAATCTTCACTCCTTTTGAGTGGAAAGATACTTTCATCAAATTTTACATCCCTACTACGTATTACCTTTCTTGTCCCTGGACAATAGATCCTATACAATTTACTTATGAAATCATAGCCTACAAGTGCTCCTGTTCTGGCTCTGGGGTCTAATTTTCCAACCATCTTGTTATGGATGACACTATAATACACCAAGCAACCAATTTTTCTTAGGTGTGATGTTTTGGGGTACAACTTCCAAAACTGATAATGAGGACACTTCCCATTAAGACTTACAATTTTGTGCAACAGAAAGACTGTACACATCAACTCATCCCATAAGAACTTTGGTAGACCAGATTGAGACATAATATTTCTGACCTTGTCCAGTAAAGTTCTATTTGTTCTCTCAACTATTCCATTATTTTTTGGAGTACTTGCGGTAGTGACTATATGAATGATACCATAATCTTTCAATAACCTCTCAAACTCTTTACTCACAAATTCACCTCCTCCAAAAGTGATAACCCTCTTGATCTCCTTCATTAGACCACTCTGTTTCCAGACTTTAAAGATTACAGAAACCTCCTCTGTGGTCTGATCCTTAGATTGAATTGGTTTAACCCAAACATAATTAGTTGCAGTATGAACTAAATTGATGAAGTATCTTTCCCAACCAAGGGACTCCGGTGTGAATGGCCCTGCCAAATCAATGAAAAATTCCTCTCTAGGAACATCAGTGCAATCTTTACTCTTTGAGGAAAAATTTCTAGTCTTAGCCCCCAAGGTACAACTCTCACAGTTGCTGTCCTTTACCTTATGGGCACTTCTATTGTGAGAAATAGTGCTAAAAGCTTAGATTTTGAAAAACCTTGCACACAAAAGCTTGTTCCAAACCTGTTTAATAAGAACAGTTCTCCCATTAATATCAATAACAAACTTATCTTCTTTGAGATAAAAAATCTGGAAACCTTTTTTCCACAACACTCCAAGGGACACAAGGTTATAAGGCAACTCTGGTACATAGAACACTTTATCAAAAGAAATTCTGAAGCCCAAGTGATTTGCAAGAATAACTTTTCCAATTCCTTTAATCTGAATTTTTCTTCCTTTCTGACCAATATTTACAACTCCATCATAATCACTAAGATTTGAAAATAAATTTTGTTCAAAGAACATGTGATCTTTACAGTCAGAATCAATCAAAACAAGAACATCCTCCTTCAATCCTCCTAATAGGAAATAAGCTTTATCAGTCACTGATAATTTCTCATCTTTGAGGTTAAGATTACTCACTTCATAATCAATGAAGTCCATTTCTTGATCCTCATCAATTTTGGCCTTTTTTTTGGGACCTTCTTCCCCAACAACCATTTCCATTGAACCATCAAACGCTACCATTGCAATTTTTTCAGTAGTGAGATTTCCCTCCTTGTCATTCTCTTTGTAATTCTTCCTCTTCTTGTCCTCCTTGCAATCCTTAGAATAATGCCCCTTATTCTTACAATTATAGCATAAGACCTTGGACAAATCCTTTTTTTCCTTCTTGCAAGATTTTCAAGTCTTTCCAACAACGGCTGTTCCAGAACCCCCCTTCATCTTGAACTGAAGATCATCCTTTTCAATCCTTTTCAGCACATCCTCCTCCCCAGGAAGAGGATCCAATTGAGAAATAATTCTGACTAAAGAATCAAACTCCTTTGGTAGCTTCTAAAGGATTTATAGTGACAAACACTCAGGATCCATGTTAAGTCCTGATGAATTAAACTTGGCTATGCTAGACCTAGCCTCTGCAACAAACTGTTTACAATTCAAATATTGTAACTTGAACAGTTTATTGAAAGCTATACACTTCTCATGAACAGAATCACCAGCATACTTGGACTTAAGCAACTTCCAAAGGATGCTGCCCCTCCTTCTCTCATCTTCCCTAAGATTATTGGCAACCCATGTCACATGATTCTCATCCAGATGCCTAAGGATGAGATGATAAAACTTTTTCTCCACTTCTGAACTGATCAAAGTGTCATCTGCATCCATTATCTCCCCACAACAGATGTTATCCAGCTCACTATCCATAAAGACGGCCCAAGCATTATAATTCTGACTGTTCAGAACCATCTTGGTGGAGCTAACATCAGGGATATAGGACATCATTTTGGAAAACTTGAGGTCTTTGAGGTTCTCTAGAGTAAGGTAAAAGGGTCTAGATGGCTTGGAAGTAATGATGATGTTGGTACTGATAATGTGTTAGAATTATGGCCAGCAATTAGCTTAGGCAAATGAGCAGTATTTAAAGCAAAAGAAATGCTGGACACCTTGTGTCAATAATTGCTGATGGGCTCTCACAATGGGGAAATAAGTTGGATGATATTGGTGAAGAATTTGATTGTATGATGAATGCATGATGGAAAACAGCAGGAAGAAGAGCTCCTTAAGTAAAAAAGATTGGCCTCTTGTGAGCCCATGATAAAACAAGCAAAAAGGCAAATTTTCCTCCAAAAAAGGGCTCTACAGGCTCTACAGGCCTTGTTACTTGGTTTGGACTACATCAGCTTGCATGGCATCAGTCCCTGTACCATTACAACCAGCCTATTCTGGTTATTTCTGGTGTTTCCACCTCAATGGGGCTGAACCAGCCCCTTAGCTGTTCAAAACCCTGGCCGGTTGTCTATTACAACTGGCCTGTTACCTCACATTCTGGCTGGTTGCCTCATGCAACCAGCCCCTGGCCATAAAAATGGCCAGGAGGGACCCAGGACACACCTGGGTCTGGTCTCAGACACATATGGGGGGGGGGGGTGACCAGCGGACATGCTGTCCCCCCCCCTCCTTCTCACAGATCCCTGGAGGGGGCCATCAAATCCCCCTACCAGGGGCCCTGGGGGTTGATACCCCCAGGGTGTTGTCAAGGTAAGGTGGGCTGGGGGGTGGTCAGGTCCCCTCCAGCCCATTGCTCCTCCCCCTTGGTAAAGGGGGGGGAGAGCGCCCCTTCAATGGTGGGGGGGTGTTCAATTCCCCCCCACCGCCGGTTGCCTTGATGCAACTGGCCTAGCCACCACTTTTGGTGGGGGGGTGATCAAGTCCCCCCCACCATGATTGGTCACTGGCTGGTTCCATCCAGCCAGCCCTCTCCCTCCTTGCTTGCAATGGAAAGCAAGGGGAGGGGGAGAAGCCGGGGCCACCAGCCCCACGGCCGCCACCCAGCCCAGCAGCCGCGACGGGCTCAAAAGCCGCAACCGGGGTGGGGGGGCCCCATTTTGAGTCCCCCTGCCCCCTACGGCGGCCCCGCGCAGGCCGTTGGGCCCCATAAAAGGGACATAAGCAAAACCAGCGGCCCCAAGCGGGCTGCAACATGGGCGGCAGCCCCAATAAGGCTGCAACACGGGCGGCGGCCCCAATGGGCCGCCCCAAGCCCAAAAACTAAGTAAACCATACTTTGGCGGGCCAGCCTGTCTGGCCAAGTATTTCCAAAATAAAACTTGAGCCCAATTATGCCCATACAAGCCCATCTGGTTGTATTTGCCCATATAACTCACCGGGACCATTAGGGCCCGTGTACCAGTAGGCCTTTTTCACGCGTTTTGAGGCCAGTTTCCCCAAATACATGACATCCACACAGGCCCGTATGGTCTGTGTGAGTGTCCAATGGGCCGGAGAGGCCCTCATGTGCATCCCATTTGGATTACACTTATACATAGAATACGCTTCAGTGCATATGTATTTTAACAAAAAGATCAAATATATTTTTATTAATCTCAGAAATGTTCCAGCAGATACAAAATTCAAGATGTTGGGAAAAATTTTAATTTTTCTTTCTGGAAGCTTCAAGTTACGAAGAGTTGCAACTCCTAAGCCTGTGGAATACACAAGTGGAAGTCCCCCAGCCCCAGGTAAAATCTCCAGTAAGTATTCAACAATAAGTAAGCCTACATTTTTCAAATCTAATAACAGATTTTTCAATAAAAAATTAGTCAAAAAAACATGGAGAGAGAAATGATGAGGCGGGAAAGTACAGGGAAATAAACAGGGATTTTGAGAGTCAAACAAAGCTTCAGAAAAAGGAAAAAATAAGGAGGGCTTCTGATGAAGCTAATTAAAATATAAATACATACAGAAAATGAAAGAAATGAATGATTAGAGAGAGAAAGTAAGGAGTCTGAAGAGCTGAAGGCAAGAAAATTTTCAAACAAAACCCATGCTGAAGATCTGAAGGCAAGTAAATATTTGAATCAAAAAAATGCTGAATATCTGAAGGAAATTTTAGCTTTTAGATCAAAAACATGCTGAAGATCAGAAGGCAACACAGGATTTAGATCAAAAACATGATGAAGATCTGAATGCAAGACAAGATTTAGATCAAAAGCATTCTGAAGATATGATAGAATTAAATTCAAATCAGAAAAAAGTAAAATCCTAGACTTGAGATATCAATATGCAAGTTCCCATTCTCCTGAAAAGAACCTGCAGGCCTACTTAAATCAAGCAATTCAGCCAGCTCAGTCATCTTCAATTTCTTCAATTCCATTTCAATCATCTTTTAATCATTCTGTCCCAGCTCAATCTCCTTAAAATAAATCTATCTCTATGAGGCCCAAGAGAAGTAAATATATTTCTCAGCTTCCAAGTATTTTTTCCAATTATGTATTTTAGGAATATTCTGTGGCTCATCAGGTTGGGGGAACCTTCTCAGATTTCAGAAATAAATGAAAATTTGAATTGGAAAGAAATAATGGATTTTTATCAAGGTCTTTGGAAGGAATTTGGGAATCCCTTGGGTTTTGATCAATTTCTAGAAGAATTTAATTCTGATTGTTTGAGGGTTTTCTAAGAGAATTTGATTATTTTTCTGCATTGGGAAAATGTGCTTACCAATTTCTATGAATTTTCAATATTCTGGATCTCTAGTGCAAAATCATTAACATTTTTCCCTTTTGATTTTCGTTTAAAGTCAAATTCCCCTGTTTTTATAGCTTTTTTTAGATGAATGTCATTTGATAGCCTTGAAAGTGAGTAAAGAGGGAGGTTTCTTCAATAATTATCTTCCAATTCCCCAATTGCTTGGATCTGGAAAAAAAATTCATCCCCCACTAAAGCATGGGGTTATTGAATTGGATTGAAAGCTTTGGATTTTTTTATTC
This sequence comes from Puccinia polysora, assembly GCA_025617555.3. Taxonomy (NCBI): domain Eukaryota; kingdom Fungi; phylum Basidiomycota; class Pucciniomycetes; order Pucciniales; family Pucciniaceae; genus Puccinia; species Puccinia polysora. The sequence goes on along the minus strand of CM062617.1, from coordinate 33,651,653 downwards.
TTTTGCTTAATAAATTTTTTTGGAAAATTTTTCATAATATTGAAATTCTCCTTGTGAAATAGGAAGATTTGTTATTTTTTAATATTTTTTATGCTTGGTGCAAAGGTATCTAAATTCAATCACAAATTATGAATTTTTTTCAAAGACTTATGTTTTGCATGTTTCTTATAAATAGGGCATTATTTTTTTCATGGGTGCTACCCTTAAACTCACGGGTGTACTACATCCCTGCAACGTCCAGTATACATGTAAAAATCCTTGTTTACATGGGCATTTCAAGGAATTTTTTTTTGAAATTCTAACACACCAGCCCTGTAGATAGGTGTCTTAAACCCTTATGCCTAATCTATTATAATTTTGGGACCAGTTAAACCCCATCAAAAATCCAATCAAAAAATTAACAAAATCCAAAAAAAACTCATTTTTGGAACTATTCCTTTGGCTTTGGGCTTAAGTTTTTTTGGCACTTTGAACTCTCACAATATTTATCAATCAGCTGAAGATCTTTGAAATATTTTTTTAAGATTTTTTGGATGTATCCTTGGCCTCCAAAAATTGGATCCAATGTAAAAAAACTTCAACATAGCATATTCTTTTCAAGAATTTGGTTTCACTGCTTGAATCAATTTCTCTCTAATTTTTTTTTGGAAAAACTTAAGATTAAAAACCAAAAATTGAATGAAAAATTCTGCCAAGCTTTGATTACAGATTTTACCCCACAAATTATTCAGAAAAATTCAATTAATTGAAAATAAAATGTGTGGTCCACATTTTTGGTTCTAATTTTTGTTCTGTTTTAATAAATAAAAATACAAAATGTTATTAAAATTATTATATAAATAATTTTGGTTGATTCTATTCCACTACTATGGGTTTTATTTTTCTGCTGGATTTCCTCCTTGGGAACAAAACCTCATCACCAAGGTCCAAATTCTTCTGGATAATGGTCATCCAAGATTTGGAATCCATGGTCACAAAGATTTTCCAGAGTGGATCCAATTTGGGGGCTGGCCAATGATCAGACTTGAACTTGAATGAGACTATATGTTTTAAATCTTCTAAAAGAATTAAGCAAATACGACATGATTTGGGATTTGGAGTGGGAGGGGAATTCAAAGGAAGATAAGTGCAAGGCATTAAAGAATAAAATAGAACCACTTGAAACTTATAAGGTTCAGCAAGAAGAAAGCCATGGCATTTGAAATTCATCCGCATGCGTATTTGAGCTGGTCCAGAGAAGAGGTTGAGTTGCCTCCTTTCCTCTTGAAAGGTTTCACCCCAAATTTCATGCATTAATTTTGAATCTTGGAAGATTGGCTTGGTGTCCAGCTCTTTGATCATTTCTTTCCTTATTTCAATCCAGTCTTCAGATTTCCATCCCAAACCAACAGCTGCTGCTCTGAAATAACAGTTACCATCTCCCAGAACATCTTGAAAGTGGTATATATGGGAAATAGATGTTGCTGGAGCAATGAAGTCTTTGTATTGGAACTAAAAGAATAAATCAGAATTGATTCTAAAATGAAATATTTTGGAAAAATTCCACTGACTTTTTCCATTGAAACTTGCTCAAATATTTGATAAGAATATTATGGTAATGTGCAGGAAGCCTTTAAAAAATTTCAAAAAAAAATCAGAAAAACAGAAAAAATCAGGTATCATCAAATTCACTCACTTTCTCACTTATTGTTGTTGCTGTTCAATCAAAAACATGCTTTCCAGGTGGATGGTAAGGGGCTTCATCATCTTGAATTTTGTGCTTTTGTCTCTTGATTCTAGTCCCAGGATTGTAATCAGGGGAAGGAGCCCTCTGAGTGAAAACAGTTCCAGACCTCTAAAAAAAATTAAATGGTATAATTAAGAAAATTCACTCAATAAAAAAAGCAAATGTAATCTCACCATCTTAATTACATCAAAATCTGGGAGCTTCTCATGTTCTGAAGTATCTTCTTCTGTCACAAAATCATCCTATTTTGAAAAAAAAGAAATATTCATTTGATATTTGTTAAAATACGTACGCACTTACGCGGGTGCTACGTATAAGTTTAATCCAAATGGGATGCACAAATGGGCCTCTGAGGCCCATTGGACACACACACAGACCATACGGGCCCATGTGGATGTTACAGAGTTGGGGAAACTGGCCTCAAAACGCGTGAAATAGACCCATTGGTACACGGGCCCTAACGGGCCCGATGGGGTATATGGGGAAATACGGCCAGATGGGCTTGTATGGGCATAATTGGGCCCAAGGTTTATTTTGGACATACTTGGCCAGACGGGCTGGCCCGCAAAAGTAGTCTTTTCTCACAATTCGGGCTTGGGGCGGCCCATTAGGGTTGCCGCCCGTGTCGCGGCCCGCTTGGGGCCGCTGCTCGCGTCGCGGCCCGTTCGGGGCCGCCTGTGTTCCTCGGCACGGCCCACGCGGGGCCCGACGGCCCGCGCGGGGCTGTTGCGCGGCCGAGGGATCCCGCGCGGGCCCAGCTGGTCGCGACCGGCGACCAGCGCCGCGGAGCCGGGGCTCGCGGCCCCGGCTTGCTCCCCCTCCCCTTGCTCGCCGTCGCGAGGGGGAGGGGGCAGGCTGGCTGGGTTGAACCAGCCAGCGACCGGCCACAACGAGGCGGTCGGTCAGGGCAGGGGGGACCTGACCACCCCCTTGCCCCAGGAGGTGGCGGCGCCGGCTGCATGGTATGCGACCGGCAGGTGGGGGGGATTTCATCACCCCCCCGCCATCGTAGCGAACTAAGCGCGAAGGGGCGCTCTCCCCCCCCCTTTACCGAGGGGGAGGAGCGATGGGCCTGGGGGGACCTGACCACCTCCCAGGCCAACTTTCTGTGACGACGCCCTGGGGGGTATTGACCCCCAGGGCCCCTGGTGAGGGGATTTGACCGCCCCCACCAGGGATTTGTAAGAGATAGAGGGGGGGACAGCATGTCCGCTGGTCACACCCCCCCCATGTGAGGTTGAAACCGGACCCAGGTGAGCCCTGGGTCGCACCTGGCCCATTTCAGGGGCCAGGGGCTGGATGCATGAGGCAACCAGCCTGTAACAGGGGTAATGATGCCATCAGGGCCGGTTGTAATAGACAACCAACTAAGGGACTGAACAGAAATGGGCTGGTTCAGCCCCGTAACGGTGGAAACACAAGAATGGACCGGAATAGTCTGGTTGTAAGGGTTCAGGGACTAATGCCATGTGGGCTGATGCAGTCCAAACCAAGTAACAAGGCCAGTAGAGCCTGTAGAGCTCTTTTGGGGCGGAAAATTTGCCCTTTGGCTTGTTGTATCATGGGCTCACAAGAGGCCAATCTTTTGTACTTAAGGAGCTCTTCTCCCTGCTGTTTTCCATCATTCATTCATCATCCAATCAAATTCATCCAACATATTGCCCCATTGTGAGAGCCCCATTAGCCATTATTGACACACAGTGTCCAGCATTTCTTTTGCTTTAAATACTGCTCATTTGCCTAAGCTAATTGCTGGCCATAATTATAACACATTATCAGTACCAACATCATCATTACTTCCAAGCCATCTAGACCTTTGTACCTTACTTTGGAGAACCTCAAAGACCTCAAGTTTTCCAAGAAGATGTCCTATATCCCTGATGTTAGCTCTACCAAAATAGTTCTGAATAGTCAGAACTATAATGCTTGGGCTGTCCTTATGGATAGTGAGCTGGATAACATCTGCTTTGGGGAAATTATGGATGCAGATGACACTCTGATCAGTTCAGAAGTGGAGAAGAAGTCTTACCATCTGATCCTTAGGCATCTTGATGAGAATCATGTGACATGGGTTGCTGATACTCTTAGGGAAGATGAGAGGAGGAGGGGCAGCATCCTTTGGAAGCTGCTTAAGTCCAAGTATGCTGGTGATTCTGTTCACCAGAAGGGTATAGCCTTTAATAAACTGTTCAAGTTACAATATTCGAATTGTAAACAGTTTGTGGCAGAGGCTAGATGTGGTATAGCCAAGTTCAAGTCATCTGGACTTAACATCGATCCAGAGTGTTTGTCACTCTTAATCCTTCAAAAGCTGCCAAAAGAGTTTGATTCCTTAGTCAGAATCATTTCTCAATTGGATCCTCTTCCTGGGGAGGAGGATGTGCTTAAAAGGATTGAAAAGGATGACCTTCAATTCAAGATGAAGGGGGGTTCTGGAACAGCCCTAGTTGGAAAGACTGGAAAATCTCGCAAGAAGGCAAAAAAGGATTTGTCCAAGGTCTTATGTTACAATTGTCAGAATAAGGGTCACTATGCTAAGGACTGCAAGGAGGCCAAGAAAAGGAAGAAGTCCGAAGGGAATGACAAGGAGGTCAATCTCACAACTGAAAACGTTGCAATGGTGGCGTTGGATGCTCCAATTGAAGAGGCTGTTGTGGAAGAAGGTCCCAACAAGAAGGCCAAAATCGATGAGGATCAAGAAATGGACTTGATTGATTATGAAGTGAGTAATCTTAACCTCAAAGATAAGAACTTATCAATGACTGATAAAGCTTCTTTCCTACTAGGAGGATTGAAGGAGGATGTTCTTGTTTTGATCGATTCTGGTTGTACAGATCACATGTTTTTTGAACCAAATTTATTTTCAAATCTTAGTGATTATGATGGGGTTGTAAATATTGGTCAGAAAGGCAGAACAATTCAGATTAAAGGAATTGGAAAAGTTATTCTTGCAAATCAACTGGGTTTCCAAATTACTTTTGATAAAGTGTTCTATGTACCAGAGTTGCCTTACAACCTTGTGTCTCTTGGGGTGTTATGGAAAAAAGGTTTCCAAATTCGTTATCTTAAAGGAGATAGGTTTGTTATTGATATGAATGGGAGAACTGTTCTTAGTGGACAAGTTCGGAATAAGCTTCTGTGTGAAAGCTTGTTCAAATTCTCAGCTCTGAGCACTGTTTCTCACAATAGAAGTGGCCATAAGGTAAAGGACAGCAACTGTGAGAGTTGTACCTTGGGGGCTAAGACTAGAAATGTGTTCTCTAAGAGTAGAGATTGCACAGATGTTCCTAGAGAGGAATTTTCCATTGATTTGGCAGGGCCATTCACTCCAGAGTCCCTTGGTGGGGCAAGATACTTCATCAATTTAGTTGATACTGCAACTAATTATGTTTGGGTTAAACCAATTCAATCTAAGGATCAGACCACAGAGGAGGTTTCTGTAATCTTCAAAGTCTGGAAACAGAATGGTCTGATGAAGGAGATCAAGAGGGTTATTACCGATGGAGGGGGTGAATTTGTGAGTAAAGATTTTGGGAGGCTGTTGAAAGATTATGGTATCATTCATATAGTCACTACTGCAAGTACTCCACAAAATAATGGAATAGTTGAGAGAATGAATAGGACTTTACTGGACAAAGTCAGAACTATTATGTCTCAATCTGGTCTGCCAAAGTTCTTATGGGCTGAGTTGATGTGCACGGTGTGTCTGTTGCACAACATTGTAAGTGTTAATGGGAAGTGCCCCCATTATCAGTTTTGGAAGTTGTGCCCCAAAACATCACACCTAAGAACAATTGGTTGCTTGGTGTATTATAGTGTCCACCATAATGAAATGGTCGGAAAATTAGACCCTAGAGCCAGAACAGGGGCACTTGTAGGCTATGATTTAATAAGTAAATCTTATAGGATCTATTGTCCAGGGACAAGAAAGGTTATCCGTAGCAGGGATGTAAAATTCGACGAATGTACCTTTCCACTCAAAAGGAGTGAAGATGTCGTTTTGATTAAGCCACAACAAGAAATAGAATTAGCACCTATTTCACCAGCAAAAGCTGTGGAACATGTGGTTCCAGAAGATGAAGAGGTGGCAGACGTGCCACAAGAGGGTTCAGTACCCGCTCCAGGCGATTCTGTGGAATCAGAACCTGATGAGCCTCTGCCTCCGGTTAGAAGGAGTGGTAGGGTTAGAGTACCGGTTGACAGGTACGGGGAGTGGAGATCCCATTATGCTGCCGCAGGATATGAGGAAGATACATTTCAGGAACAGTGTATGCTCAATGAAGTCCTGGAGTTGAGTTCAGAAATGGGTAACAGGGTTAACCCAAATAGCTTTGGCCAAGCTATGAATTCTGATGAGAGAGCCAACTGGAAGAGTGCTATTTTTGAGGAATTTGATTCTCTAGAGAATAATAGTGTCTTTGAAGTGGTTAAGCGGGATTCTGTTCCAAAAGGAAAGACCATTGTGGGGTCTTGATTGGTGTTAAACAAGAAGTTTGACACAAATGGGGTTTTGAAAAGGTTCAAGGCTAGATGTGTTGCACAGGGCTTCAAGCAGAGAGAGGGTATTGATTACCAAGAAAATTTCTCACCAACTGGAAGGCTGTCCACCTTCAGGTACATCATTTCTCTGGCAGTGGAGTTGGGTGAAGAAATCAGACAAGCTGATTTTGTAACAGCATACTTGAATGCAAAACTTGGAGAGGAGGAGACTGTTTATATGTTGATTCCTGATGGTTTTTGTGAATGGTTAGTAGAGACTAAACCAGAAACCATGAAGAAAATCTGTGTTAGAACTTTTCTTTTGGCAGATAAAGGGGAATATGTCCTCAAGCTGTGTAGATCCCTGTATGGATTGAAGCAAGCAGCTAGGTCATGGTATAACACCATGAGTGAGAAACTGATAGAGATTGGTTTTAAGACGTCTGAGGCCGATCCTTGCCTTTTTGTGAGAAAGGATGCAATTTTGTTTGTATGGGTCGATGACATTATCATTATTGGTGATGGTAAAGAGAGAGTCATGGAGACACTCAAAAAGGAGTTCAAGATAAAAGATCTTGGTCTGGCACAACAGGTGCTAGGAATGAAAGTTAGTAAGGGCAAGAATGGTATTAAGTTAGACCAAAGCCATTACGTTGAAGCTCTTCTTAAGCAGTATGGCTTAGAGGATGCAAAGGAGTTTGGTACTCCCATGCAGTCAAACATTTGTTTAGAGAAGTCTACAGATGAGGAGTATCTGGAGTTTGTTCAATCAGGGAATGACTACAGGTCAGCTGTCGGATCGCTTAATTATTTGGGGCAGTGTACAAGGCCCGATATTGCGTTTGCAATTGGGGTCTTGTCGCAACACCTAGAGAAGCCAAGCATGAGGCATTGGTCAGCGTTTAAGAGAGTTATGAGGTATCTTAAAGGAACACACAGTCTGGGACTGTTGTTTACAAAGTCAGCAAACTTTGATTTGGTTGGTTATTCCGATGCAAGTTGGGCAGATGGTAACACTAGGGAATCAACAAGTGGTTTTGTATTCTTTTTAGGTAAGAATCTGGTGTCATGGATGTCCAAGAAGGTGTCGGCAATAAGTCTTTCATCAACAGAGGCTGAGTATAGAGCTTACTTAGCAGCTTCACAGGAAGCAAAATGGTTGAGAAAAGTCTTAGAGGATACACATAAACCACAAGGGTTTGCGTTGTTGTATTCCGATAACCAGAGTGCCATTGCGTTGGCACAAAACCAAGTGTTCCATTCAAGAACAAAACATATTGATGTTCACTATAACTATATTCGCGACGCAGTTAACTGCAATGAGATTGTGTTGAGGTACATGCCCACTGGAGCAATGATTGCAGATATCTTGACTAAGGCATTAGACAGAAACAAGCATCAAGGCTTTGTGACTAATATGCGGATGTCACCCCTTTTGGATTAAGGGGGTGTGTTAAAATACGTACGCACTTACGCGGGTGCTACGTATAAGTGTAATCCAAATGGGATGCACAAATGGGCCTCTGAGGCCCATTGGACACACACACGGACCATACGGGCCCATGTGGATGTTACAGAGTTGGGGAAACTGGCCTCAAAACGCGTGAAATAGACCCATTGGTACACGGGCCCTAACGGGCCCGATGGGGTATATGGGGAAATACGGCCAGATGGGCTTGTATGGGCATAATTGGGCCCAAGGTTTATTTTGGACATACTTGGCCAGACGGGCTGGCCCGCAAAAGTAGTCTTTTCTCACAATTCGGGCTTGGGGCGGCCCATTAGGGTTGCCGCCCGTGTCGCGGCCCGCTTGGGGCCGCTGCTCGCGTCGCGGCCCGTTCGGGGCCGCCTGTGTTCCTCGGCACGGCCCACGCGGGGCCCGACGGCCCGCGCGGGGCTGTTGCGCGGCCGAGGGATCCCGCGCGGTGCGATGCCGCGCGGGCCCAGCTGGTCGCGACCGGCGACCAGCGCCGCGGAGCCGGGGCTCGCGGCCCCGGCTTGCTCCCCCTCCCCTCGCTCGCCGTCGCAAGGGGGAGGGGGCAGGCTGGCTGGGTTGAACCAGCCAGCGACCGGCCACAACGAGGCGGTCGGTCAGGGCAGGGGGGACCTGACCACCCCCTTGCCCCAGGAGGTGGCGGTGCCGGCCGCATGGTATGCGACTGGCAGGTGGGGGGGATTTCATCACCCCCCCCCCCCCCGCCATTGTAGCCAACTAAGCGCGAAGGGGCGCTCTCCCCCCCCCTTTACCAAGGGGGAGGAGCGATGGGCCTGGGGGGACCTGACCGCCTCCCAGGCCAACTTTCTGTGACGACGCCCTGGGGGGTATCGACCCCCAGGGCCCCTGGTGAGGGGATTTGACCGCCCCCACCAGGGATTTGTAAGAGATAGAGGGGGGGACAGCATGTCCGCTGGTCACACCCCCCCCATGTGAGGTTGAAACCGGACCCAGGTGAGCCCTGGGTCGCACCTGGCCCATTTCAGGGGCCAGGGGCTGGATGCATGAGGCAACCAGCCCGTAACAGGGGTAATGATGCCATCAGGGCCGGTTGTAATAGACAACCAACTAAGGGACTGAACAGCAATGGGCTGGTTCAGCCCCGTAACGGTGGAAACACAAGAATGGACCGGAATAGTCTGGTTGTAAGGGTTCAGGGACTAATGCCATGTGGGCTGATGCAGTCCAAACCAAGTAACAAGGCCTGTAGAGCCTGTAGAGCTCTTTTGGGGCGGAAAATTTGCCCTTTGGCTTGTTGTATCATGGGCTCACAAGAGGCCAATCTTTTGTACTTAAGGAGCTCTTCTCCCTGCTGTTTTCCATCATTCATTCATCATCCAATCAAATTCATCCAACATATTGCCCCATTGTGAGAGCCCCATTAGCCATTATTGACACACAGTGTCCAGCATTTCTTTTGCTTTAAATACTGCTCATTTGCCTAAGCTAATTGCTGGCCATAATTATAACAATATTGAGATGATTAGGGTGTATCAAAGTTCAGCAAACCTGCAATGCTTTAATGGCGGGTTTCAACCTAAATCCTCCATTTTTTAATGGCAGGTTTCAACCCAAATCCGCCATTTCAAACCCGCCATTAAAAATCAAAAAAACCCACTTATTTCACATCAGACATGTGAAATTTACCTGAAAATAGATGGTTTTTTTAAATAAACTATATAAAGGCCTTCAACAGCTCAACCACGCTTCATTCCACATCATCACCCCTGTTTTCATCCTCCAACCTTATTGGAACACTTCATCACTCTCAATGCTTCATTGCTATCCTCATCACTTCATCACTCTCATTGCTTCATTGCTATCCTCATCACTTCATCACTCTCATTGGTTCATTGCTATCCTAATCACTTCATTACTCTCATTTCTTCATTGCTATCCTAATCACTTCATCACTATCATTGCTTCATTGCTATCCTCATCACTTCATCACCCTCATTGCTTCATTGCTATCCTCATCACTTCATCACTCTCACCTTGCTTCATCACTGTCATCACTTGATTGCTTTCATCACATCCATCCTCTCATTGCTTCATTTCTTCATCACTTCATCCCCCCTTTCATCAAATCCTTACTGTCATCTCTTTATTGCTTCATCATTCATCCCACTTACTCTTTTTAAATGGCCCCTCAGCAACACTCCCCCCGCAATTCCACTCACCCAAAGCAAACATCCCCCAGGAACTCAAAATCCAAAAATTCTCCCCCATCAGCTTCAAAAGGCTCAAGCCAGCTCAAGAGAGCTGATCACATCATCCTGGTAAATTGGCTCAAAATTCTTTCCAACTACAATGCTTGCTTTGGATCTGACAATGAAACACAAGTTGGCCAACCTCCATCCTCTAATTTTAATGGTTATCTCCTGATGGCCAATGAACTCAAGAATAAAATCAAAGGTAGGCTGGATCTTTCATCCAAACAGATGCGCAAGCAATTCAAGAACTATTGAACCAAGTACAAAAAAGCCCACTCAATGTCAATATCCACCAGCTTTGGTATCACCGACTCCAATAAAGCAAATGGAATCAACTTGGTGGTTGATAATTTGGACTCCATTTGTCCGTTTTATGTTCATATGTATGAAATCTTTGGAAAGAAGGACAATATCACCCCTTTAGCCGCTTTTGATGCCAAACAATCAGATTCAGTTGATGCTGAGGACCTGGCTGTTGATTCTTGGCCTAGAAATGATGATCCCAATGAAACCTATGAGTGGCCCCAATCTGATGTGGAGGAGGATATTCCAACAGAATCAGTTACAATCACATATACATCAGCATTGATCAAAAAATCAAACCCTTCCTTGGACCCCTCACTTCCTTCTTTGGATTGCTCTCTTCCTGTGGTGGAAGAACTTAACAAATTGGCCAACAAGGAGCAAGTTATTCCTGTATCACCACCATCAGAATCATCTGCTCAAGTAAGGAACCAAGATCATTTCTATTCTGTCTGGTTAATCCTGACTGATTTAGATTTTAAAAAAACAGGCTTATCCATTCCTAAATAGCCAAATACTCAAGCCAATGGGGCCTCCCACATCCCCTTCAAATGAGAGCAATGATGGTCCCACACAAACCTCCTCTGCAAAGGTAAAGCAAAAGGCCTCTGATTCCATCAACCTCAACCCTTATAGTTGTCAAAAGCAGAGAAACACTTCAAGTTTTTCTGTCTTTGAGGATATCATGGAGAAGAAATATTCAAGTAAGTTCATTGATTGATTTTACTTGCTTTAAAAATCAAGCTCATTCATATTCCCCGCCAAAAAACAGTGAAATCACAAATAGAATCCAAAAAACTTCAATTTGAAAAGGAGAAGTGGGATTTTCAAATGGCTATTGATTGTCAAAATTGGAAAGATGAGAGTTTGGCTCATTACCACAAGTTGGATTCTGAGTGTCAAATCAAACAGGCTGAGCTGGAGTTTCAAAAAGAGGAAAATGAGAAGGATTGAGAGCAATACCAACCCAAAAAGGAGAGGGAAAGGCTAGAAACAGAAAAAAAAAGATAGGTTATCAGTAGCCATGGCATGTATTGGTAGCAGTAGAACTGTGGATGAAATAAAGGAAATTAATCAATTGCTTGGTTTGTAAATAAGTACTTTGATAAAAATTTTGGGATTTTGTTGTCTATCATAGCTTCACGGTTGTAATCAAACGCAATTGTGTGCAATGCTGGAAACTTTGCTCAAAATTACAGATTTCTGGTCTGCTTTTTAACCCAGACTAACTGGGCCAACTCCTCCTGGTATCCTGTGCCTCCTTGGCAATGGCTCTTTTCATTGCCAACCCAGGTTGTTTTTGGTTTTTCATTTTTTTCAGCCTTCCCTAGGTCCTAATGCTACTTCCCTTTGTACTGTCTCCTCTCTTCCTCTTCTCTTTTCTTCTGATTACTTGGTCAATGTTGTACGCCGCTCTGGGGCCTGATCTAGCTCCATTCAACCCCCTCTGGCCTGCAGAGGCGGTATATGTAAATTTTTTATATCATTGTGTGCAATGCAATAATGCAAAAGTACACTTAAAAAAAGAAAAAAAAGGAAAAAAAGGTGGGGAAGGGCTTGAGCAAGGGGGGGCTTTCATCACCCCCCTACCAGCAAGCAAGCAAGACAGGTACAGGCTTGGTTTAGCAAGCAAGGGGGGGGATTTTATCACCCCCCCCCCCACCTAGCAAGCCAGGGGGGAATTCATCACCCCCCACCAGCTTGGAATCAAGGGGGGGAAGGCTTGTTTGAGTGAGCAAGGGGGACACAGGCTCCTTGGAGCAAGCAAGGGCACATTTGATCCCCCCCCCAACTAGAAAGCAGGGGGGGGAAGGGTTTGGGCAGGGTGGGGAATTCATCACCCCCCCCCCCCATCAGCTAGCAAGCAAGCAGGGGGACAGGCTTGTTTGAAAAAGAAAAGGGGAGACACCCCTTCCTCTCAGCAATCAAGGACAGAGCATTCCTCTCAGCAAGCAAGGCATTTGATCCCCCCCCCCCACCTAGCAAGCAAGGGGGGGAAGGGCTTGTTGATCCCCCCCCCCCCCCACCTAGCAAGCAAGGGGTGGAAGGGCTTGTTGATCCCCCCCCCCATCATCTAGCAAGCAAGCGGGGGGACAGGCTTGTTTGAGCAAGTGAGGGGGGAGACACCCCTTCCTCTCAGCAAGCAAGGGTGGAGCGTTCCTCTCAGCAAGAGAGGCATTTGATTCCCCCCCCCACCTAGCAAGCGAAGGGGGGAAGGGCTTGTTGATCCCCCCCCACCAACTAGCAAGCAAGGGGGGGAAGGGATTGTTGATCCTCCCCCCCCCCCCCCACCTAGCAAGCAAGGGGGGGAAGGGCTTTGGCAGGGTGGGGAATTCATCACCCCCCCCCCCCATCAGCTAGCAAGGGAGCGGTGGGACAGGCTTGTTTGAGCAAGTGAGGGGGGAGACACCCCTTCCTCTCAGCAAGCAAGGGAGGAGCATTCCTCTCAGCAAGCAAGGGAAGAGCATTCCTCTCAGAAAGCAAGGGAGGAGCGTTCCTCTCAGCAAGCAAGGGAGGAGCCTTCCTCTCAGCAAGCAAGGGAGGAGCCTTCCTCTCAGCAAGAGAGGCATTTGATCCCCTGCCCAGCTAGCAAGCAAGGGGGGGAAGGGCTCAGGCAGGGTGGGGAATTCATCACCCCCCCCCCATCAGCTAGCAAGCAGGGGGCACAGGCTTGTTTGAGCAAGCAATGGGGTAGAAACCCCTTCCTCTCAGGAAGAAAGGGAGGAGAATTCCTCTCAGCAAGAGAGGCGTTTGATCCCCCTCCCACATAGAAAGAAATGGGGGAAAGGGCTTGGGCAGGGTGGGTAATTCATCACCCCCCCTCCCCATCAGCTAGCAAGCAAGGGGGGGACAGGCTTGTTTGAGCAAGCTAGGGGGAAGACAGGCTCCTTTGAGAAAGAAAGGGGGGGTTTCACTTTTTTCTGGTGAAAGTGGAAAGCTTCATAAAGCCGTCCTGTCTGCTGTCATCAGCAAATCCAGTTGTTGGGGCAGTGTGAGAGCAAATCAGTTTGCTATTTGCTGGGACAGCAGACAGGAAAACTCAATGAAGCTGTCTGCTTTCACCTGAGAATCCAGTTTTTGGGTTGTGTGAGAGCAAATCAATTTGCTATTTGCTGGTGACAGCGGACAGCTTCATTGAGCTGTCCTGTCCACTGTCATCAGCAAATGAAATTGGGTGCACTATTGAAACACCAAAGCATCACAGCTTTTACTGCTGCCAGATTTCAGCATTTCCCCTTGACTCATGCTGACAGCAAACTCAAAGAGGCCAGTCAATTATGAATGCTTCCACAGGCTGGTGTCCCCCAGTGACATTAATATAAAAGCCTGCATCTACTCCCTTTTCCTCTTAGCAACATTATCCCCCTCAACCATTTAAATTTGAAAATGAACAATCCATCCGCTACTCTTTTGAAGAAAGTGAATAACCCAGTCCTTCACTTATTCCTTGTTTCCCTAGAAGGTGCTTTGGTTTTTCAACCAAAGAATTCCAGTGATTGAATGCCTTGTTTGAATGCATCCATTGAGGAAACCATTTAAAGTGCTTTCTAATTGATGATGGTATTTGATTTATTGGGCTGTAGCCGCGCCATGCCTGAATTATTGAACCTTTCTTTTTTTCACCTTGGTTTTCCTAATATCACCCATCTCATTACAATACAATAATTCCCACAGGGACTTGGACAACACTTAGTGACATTCCTTTCTTGCACCCCACTGGGGTGCAGCAGCTTGGTGAGGAGGAGGGAGGAGTGGACTGGTGGTTGTTGAGGTGGTTTGGTGAGGAGGAGGGAGGAGTGAACTGGTGGTGGTTGAGGTGGTTTGGTGAGGAGGAGGGAGAAGTCAACCGGTTTTTTGGTGGGGTGAGGTGTCTTTGAAGTTTTTCTTTTTTTAAGTCCACCAAAAAAAAAAAAAAAAAAAAAAAAAAAAAAAAAAAAAAAAAAAAAAAAAAAAAACTGTAGTCAGCCTAGGATCTTGGTTAAACAACCAAAACAAAAAAAAATTTGGTGATTCTATTTTTTACCTATTTAAAAAAGTGAGCAAGTTTGAGGGGTAGAATCCGCTCTCTCATGGCCAAAGATGAGGTAGAAGATGAGGCTGGGATGAATTGAGGAATATCAGGAATATCTTCTTCAAATATTTTGTTGCATTCATCTTTGATGTTGGCAAGAAGGTTTTGAAGGATTACACAACTGGTAATCCAGTTGATGAGGAACTTCATGAAGAGCTATAGAATTCTTGATTACCTGAACCAACAGATCAGTGCGGTCACAGACAAGGTAGGGCGCTCAAATAACAGGAATGAAAAGAAGAGGATGAAAAGATCATAGGACAAGACAAGTGTCTAGACAATAAAATATGAAAGTAATCAAATTTAATCAGCAGGGTGCTTAGGATCCTTGATTGATGCAACCTCACATGTGAACAAGAAGAGGAAATCAAGTGAGTTGGGTTAGATGGTTGATGTCGGGTTAATGGATTGTAAGATGGGAGAATCTTTGTCGGCTTTGAAGATTGAGTTGGGGAGATTCTTGAGAGGATGAGAGAGGTGGAGTTGGGTTGAGAAGAAGAAAGAAGGAAGTGGGTGACGGAGTGAGTGTGGATGTGGAGTGAGGTGGAGAAGTGGATAATATACTGGGGCGAATGAGAGGAAGGAATATGGAGCGGATGGAAGATAGCGGGTGGAAAAGAAGCGATGGAGAATATGGAGCGGATGAAGATGGAGAATATGGAACGGATGAAGATGGAGAATATGGAGCGGATGAAGAATGGATGAGTTGAGGAATTGAAGGATGAGGATCGAGCCAAGAGAGGGAGCAGGGAGGATGAAACGGAAAAGTGATGATGAAAGAAAAGCGCAAAAGATCACTTGTGACAGGTTGGGGATAGGTTGTAGGTGAGAATGAGCGCGGTATGGGGTTCAGGAGATTTCCTCTCAACACTTCATTTCTTTGAAAGATTGGAGCTGTTTTTGCATCTCCCGTAAGCTGGCCCATCTTCCCTTCAGGATTCCTATGGCATGCTCAATCCAAACTCATGATTGGGCAATATGATTGTTGAAATCAGTTTTGGCTTGATCATTGGTTGAAACACTGCAGTATGCCGGAATCACATATTTCACGCTAGCATAATCTGAATTGGCCAGAAGGTATTGATCCTGGTCAAATTAGTTATCTGGTTGTTGGGCAATCCGCATCCAATTTAAAACGTATGAATCATGACAACAACCTGGAATGCCGGCATGGAGGGATATGAACTTCTTGTTGTTATCACAAACAAGTTGTAGTGCCACAGAGTATCTATACAAACCAATAAAACAAATTTGTTCAGTGTGTTATCAAAGGCTTTGGAAAGGAAATGAATCAATTTCCTTTTTTTCCAATCAAAATAATGTTTGCCATCTAGCTTGGGTTTTTGACTCAAGGGGATAGTGGTTCCATCAACAAAACCAATGCAACCAGGAAAGCCTTGAGTCTCCATTACTTGAGATATCTCCTTGCGGTATTCTTTGGTTGGCCAACAAAGGACAGAGAAACAGAAATATAGGATAGAAATCATGACTCTTTTGGTGTATAAGTCAATGGATCCATAACTGACCAAGAATAGATTTTCTAATTGATGAAATGCTGCTCCATTTCCATTTGATCCCAATCTACAAATAGCAAAAGCCAGTTGGATAGCTGGATCATGTTGAGGATTCCAATAATTTTTCTGGAAGATGTGGTGGTCATCAATCATCTCCAAAAGTTTCATCAAAGAAGGCAATAAATTTTGGAAAAGTTGCTGGAAGCTTAAGTTGGGCAGTGGGTGAATCTTTTGCCTTTCATACATAGGCTTGTGGAGAGTGTGTGTTTGTGGAACCATGTATTTCTTTTCCAATAGAGAATTCAAAGCTAACCAAGTTGATTCCAAATTTGAGTCTGAATCCAAGTCAAATAATAAAAAAGGTTCAGTCAGCTTTTTTGCAATTTTCAACTTGCTTCCAGGAATTTTGATTGGATATTTTGAGAAAGATGGTGATGTGATGATAATGGGATGTGTGTGAAGCAATGGAGATGTGAAGCAATGGAGATTTGAAGCAATGGAGATGTGAAGTGATGGGGATGTGAAGCAATGGAGATGTGAAGTGATGGATATGTGAAGAAATGTAGATGTGAAATGATGGAGATTTGAAGCAATGGAGATGTGAAGTGATGGAGATTTGAAGCAATGGAGATGAGATGTGTGTCATGCGTATGGATTTGATGAGTTGGAGATGTGGATGGGTGTTTTGCATGCCATGGATGGTGGATGGATGAAATGGTGGGTTTGATTTTTGAAAACCACCATTTTGAAATACACCAGTTAGGTGGTATGTGTATTTCAGAAACCCACCATTAAAAATGGAGGGTTTGGTAAAAGAAAATGGTGGGTTTCCAATGGTGGTTTTGCTAACTGTGATACGCTGTATTATATATAAATATAAATTTACCTCTTCATCTGATTCCTCATTCTCCTTTCCCTTCCATTTTTCCTTTCTTGCATTTCCCTTTCTAAAAACCTGAAATATTACATAAAAAAATGAGTTATATTCTTTTTTCTTTCTCAAAGAGTGATTAATTACTGACCACTGAATTTTCTGAAAATTTCCTCCTTGGCCTTCCTCTCCTCTTTGGTGCTTCTGAATATTCAAAGCAAGATTAATCCCTTTTACTTGAGTATATTTTGAAACCTTGAGATTCCTTTTTCAAACACTCAAGGTCAAATACTTCAAATTCTCATACGTAAACATAATAAAGAATGCAGAAATAAGGAAAGACCACCCCTTTTATTTTCAATTATTTTCATTGTGATGAATATTTGGTGGGGTAAAAAATATAATTAAAGCTCAGCCAAATGATTGATTCAATTTTTGGATTTTAATCTTAAGTTTTTCCAAAACAAATTGAGAGAAACATTGATTCAAGAAGTGAAAAAAAATCTTGAAAAGGATATGTTGTTTTGAAGTGTTTTTATGTTGGATCCAATTTTTGGAGGCCAAGGATACATACAAAAAATCTCAAAAAAATATTTTAAAGCTCTTCAGCTGATTTATGAATATTGTGAGAGTTCAAAGTGCCAAAAAAACTTAATCCAAAAGCCAAAGGAATAGCTCCAAAGATGAGTTTTTCTTTTTTCTTTTGGATTTTGTTGATTTTTTGACTGGATTTTTGAACGGTTTTAACTGGTCCCAAAATTATAAAAGATTATCCATAAGGGTTTGATACACCTATATACAGGCCTTCTGTGTTAGAATTTCAAAAAACAAAGTTCTTGAAACAACTGTGTCAACAAGGATTTTTCCGTGTATACTGGATGTTGCAGGGACATAGTACACCCGTGAGTTTAATGGTAGCACCCATGAAAAAAATAATGCCCTATAAATATTTATGGGTTTGATTTTTTTTCTGTTAAAATATTTGAATCACCCTAATTGAATAGGTAATTTTAGAATTTTTATAATTTTTTTATGTTAATGTTAAATTCACAACTCATTGAGCCGTGGAAATGACTCAAAATGGGCTGTGTGGTGCGCCACAGGAATAAATTTGAGCTGTGTACATTTCCACAGGACTCAAAGAGTTGCATGTCCCACACACCACCGTCAGGTGTCCTGGGGGATGCCACACAACTAAATTAGAGTTGTGTGGAGTTGTAGATGGTTTGAATGTAGTTGTGTGGCATCCCACACAACACCGGACCATGGTGGGCCCAAAAAAAAAATAAAGAACAAAAAAGAACAAAAGGGTATCATAATAAACTAAGGGTTCCCATAAAATAAATAAACATTTAAAAAAAAAAAACAGAAATCAACCAAAAAATCAAAAAATGTTTATTTTTTGGTTAAAAAAATAAAATAAAAAATGAAAAAAACCTCAAAAAAACTGGGAATATCGAATGGACTAGCCCTAAATTAAAAACACCGAAAAAAAAGACAAGTAACTTGACAATCCCTAAAGTAAAAAAAAAAAAAAAAAACAAGTTCAAATTGTGTTAAGATGATCTCATCACAAAAAGTAAAAATACTCCTTATGATGGAATCATTCCAACACAAGTTGAGCTGACTTACCATTAAACTCTCATTCAAAACACTCAATATAATGATTTTAGCTTCAAAAAATCAAAATAATGATGTTCAAAATGTGATAACCCTTTATATTAATAGAAATAGTTAGCTGCATTAGAATTACAAGTGATATGAAACCCAATGATGAAATGAAGTCAAAGTCTAGTCTATAATATCTATAATCTAGAATACATTTGCAGTTGATCCTTGAGATGATCAAACCAACTAGAGACTTTTTTAGAAATCAAGGAACACAGTTTTGCTACAATGGGTGGGATTGGAATCATTTCTCCCTCAATTACTAATAGAAACCAGTGGTTATTGTTTACAAAGGAAATATAAATAGGTTCTGATTGATCTGTAACACCTTTTTTCATCGGAGTATAAGAAAAACATGACTCCAATGAAATGAAACATATAGGTCTGGCATATGTGCTTGCTAATATTTGTCCCATATATAGTTTAGCCAGCCATTTTGAAGAGGGAATCTTTTGATTGATGTCTTCAAAATCAAGACTTTTTTTAATATTTTCTACCTCTTTTGCACCACCAATCATCTTATTTTAGCATGCTTTATTTTTCTCTAATGCTTCAATCATTTCCTTCCTAACTTTAAACCATTCATGTTCATCATAACCAAGAGGTTTAGCAATGACTCCAAATCCGCAATTCCCATCTCCAATTGGATCCCAAACCTCACCCAGGAACTTCTGGAATTTCTTGGGGATTTGATTGAGGTATTTCAAATTTGGTCCCTATCATCAAAACTAACTTATTAATAATTTTTCGAATCACATCAATGAAATGAATACTCACCAAAGATGAGCTTATTTTTGAGCCTTCCTGTTAAAATACGTACGCACTTACGCGGGTGCTACGTATAAGTGTAATCCAAATGGGATGCACAAATGGGCCTCTGAGGCCCATTGGACACACACACGGACCATACGGGCCCATGTGGATGTTACAGAGTTGGGGAAACTGGCCTCAAAACGCGTGAAACAGACCCATTGGTACACGGGCCCTAACGGGCCCGATGGGGTATATGGGCAAATACGACCAGATGGGCTTGTATGGGCATAATTGGGCCCAAGGTTTATTTTGGACATACTTGGCCAGACGGGCTGGCCCGCAAAAGTAGTCTTTTCTCACAATTCGGGCTTGGGGCGGCCCATTAGGGTTGCCGCCCGTGTCGCGGCCCGCTCGGGGCCGCTGCTCGCGTCGCGGCCCGTTCGGGGCCGCCTGTGTTCCTCGGCACGGCCCACGCGGGGCCCGACGGCCCGCGCGGGGCTGTTGCGCGGCCAAGGGATCCCGCGCGGTGCGATGCCGCGCGGGCCCGGCTGGTCGCGACCGGCGACCAGCGCCGCGGAGCCGGGGCACGCGGCCCCGGCTCGCTCCCCCTCCCCTCGCTCGCCATCGCGAGGGGGAGGGGGCAGGCTGGCTGGGTTGAACCAGCCAGCGACCGACCGCGACAGCGCGGTCGGCCAGGGCAGGGGGGACCTGACCACCCCCTTGCCCAAGGAGGTGGCGGCGCCGGCCGCAAGGGTAGCGACCGGCAGGTGGGGGGGAATTCATCACCCCCCCACCATTGATCGTTCGAGGCGACCGAGCAGGGCAGGGACGCTCTCCCCCCCCCCTTTACCGAGGGGGAGGAGCGATGGGCCTGGGGGGACCTGATCACCTCCCAGGCCAACGTACTTGACGACGCCCTGGAGGTATCAACCCCCAGGGCCCCTGGTGAGGGGATTTGACCGCCCCCACCAGGGATTTGAGAGAAAAAGGGGGGGGGACAACATGTCCGCTGGTCACCCCCCCCCATGTGAGTCTGAGACCGGACCCAGGTTTGCCCTGGGTCCCACCTGGCCCATTTGAGGGGCCAGGGGCTGGCTGCATGAGGCAACCAGCCCGTAAACAAGGCAATAAAGGTCATCATGGCTGGTTGTAAAGGACAACCAGCCAAGGGGATTGAACAGTTAAGGGGCTGGTTCAGCCCCATTGAGGTGGAAACACCAGAAATAACCAGAATAGGCTGGTTGTAAGGGTACAGGGACTGATGCCATGTGGGCTGATTTAGTCCAAACCAAGTAACAAGGCCAGTAGAGCCTGTAGAGCCCTTTTGGGGCGGAAAATTTGCCTTTTGGCTTGTTGTATCATGGGCTCACAAGAGGCCAATCTTGTGTACTTAAGGAGCTCTTCTCCCTGCTGTTTTCCATCATTCATTCATCATCCAATCGAATTCATCCAACATATTGCCCCATTGTGAGAGCCCCATTAGCCATTATTGACACACAGTGTCCAGCATTTCTTTTGCTTTAAATACTGCTCATTTGCCTAAGCTAATTGCTGGCCATAATTATAACACATTATCAGTACCAACATCATCATTACTTCCAAGCCATCTAGACCTTTGTACCTTACTTTGGAGAACCTCAAAGACCTCAAGTTTTCCAAGAAGATGTCCTATATCCCTGATGTTAGCTCTACCAAAATAGTTCTGAATAGTCAGAACTATAATGCTTGGGCTGTCCTTATGGATAGTGAGCTGGATAACATCTGCTGTGGGGAAATTATGGATGCAGATGACACTCTGATCAGTTCAGAAGTGGAGAAGAAGTCTTACCATCTGATCCTTAGGCATCTTGATGAGAATCATGTGACATGGGTTGCTGATACTCTTAGGGAAGATGAGAGGAGGAGGGGCAGCATCCTTTGGAAGCTGCTTAAGTCCAAGTATGCTGGTGATTCTGTTCACCAGAAGGGTATAGCCTTTAATAAACTGTTCAAGTTACAATATTCGAATTGTAAACAGTTTGTGGCAGAGGCTAGGTCTAGTATAGCCAAGTTCAAGTCATCTGGACTTAACATGGATCCAGAGTGTTTGTCACTCTTAATCCTTCAAAAGCTGCCAAAAGAGTTCGATTCCTTAGTCAAAATCATTTCTCAATTGGATCCTCTTCCTGGGGAGGAGGATGTGCTTAAAAGGATTGAAAAGGATGACCTTCAATTCAAGATGAAGGGGGGTTCTGGAACAGCCCTAGTTGGAAAGACTGGAAAATCTCGCAAGAAGGCAAAAAAGGATTTGTCCAAGGTCTTATGTTACAATTGTCAGAATAAGGGTCACTATGCTAAGGACTGCAAGGAGGCCAAGAAAAGGAAGAAGTCCGAAGGGAATGACAAGGAGGTCAATCTCACAACTGAAAACGTTGCAATGGTGGCGTTGGATGCTCCAATTGAAGAGGCTGTTGTGGAAGAAGGTCCCAACAAGAAGGCCAAAATCAATGAGGATCAAGAAATGGACTTGATTGATTATGAAGTGAGTAATCTTAACCTCAAAGATAAGAACTTATCAGTGACTGATAAAGCTTCTTTCCTACTAGGAGGATTGAAGGAGGATGTTCTTGTTTTGATCAATTCTGGTTGTACAGATCACATGTTTTTTGAACCAAATTTATTTTCAAATCTTAGTGATTATGATGGGGTTGTAAATATTGGTCAGAAAGGCAGAACAATTCAGATTAAAGGAATTGGAAAAGTTATTCTTGCAAATCAACTGGGTTTCCAAATTAATTTTGATAAAGTGTTCTATGTACCAGAGTTGCCTTACAACCTTGTGTCACTTGGGGTGTTATGGAAAAAAGGTTTCCAAATTCGTTATCTTAAAGGAGATAGGTTTGTTATTGATATGAATGTGAGAACTGTTCTTAGTGGACAAGTTCGGAATAAGCTTCTGTGTGCAAGCTTGTTCAAATTCTCAGCTCTGAGCACTGTTTCTCACAATAGAAGTGGCCATAAGGTAAAGGACAGCAACTGTGAGAGTTGTACCTTGGGGGCTAAGACTAGAAATGTGTTCTCTAAGAGTAGAGATCACACAGATGTTCCTAGAGAGGAATTTTCCATTGATTTGGCAGGGCCATTCACTCCAGAGTCCCTTGGTGGGGCAATATACTTCATCAATTTAGTTGATACTGCAACTAATTATGTTTGGGTTAAACCAATTCAATCTAAGGATCAGACCACAGAGGAGGTTTCTGTAATCTTCAAAGTCTGGAAACAGAATGGTCTGATGAAGGAGATCAAGAGGGTTATTACCGATGGAGGGGGTGAATTCGTGAGTAAAGATTTTGGGAGGCTGTTGAAAGATTATGGTATCATTCATATAGTCACTACTGCAAGTACTCCACAAAATAATGGAATAGTTGAGAGAATGAATAGGACTTTACTGGACAAAGTCAGAACTATTATGTCTCAATCTGGTCTGCCAAAGTTCTTATGGGCTGAGTTGATGTGCACGGTGTGTCTGTTGCACAACATTGTAAGTGTTAATGGGAAGTGCCCCCATTATCAGTTTTGGAAGTTGTACCCCAAAACATCACACCTAAGAACAATTGGTTGCTTGGTGTATTATAGTGTCCACCATAATGAAATGGTCGGAAAATTAGACCCTAGAGCCAGAACAGGGGCACTTGTAGGCTATGATTTAATAAGTAAATCTTATAGGATCTATTGTCCAGGGACAAGAAAGGTTATCCGTAGCAGGGATGTAAAATTCGACAAAAGTACCTTTCCACTCAAAAGGAGTGAAGATGTCGTTGTGATTAAGCCACAACAAGAAATAGAATTAGCACCTATTTCACCAGCAAAAGCTGTGGAACATGTGGTTCCAGAAGATGAAGAGGTGGCAGACGTGCCACAAGAAGGTTCAGTACCCGCTCCAGGTAATTCTGTGGAATCAGAACCTGATGAGCCTCCACCTCCGGTTAGAAGGAGTGGTAGGGTTAGAGTACCGGTTGATAGGTACAGGGAGTGGAGATCCCATTATGCTGCCGCAGGATATGAGGAAGATACATTTCAGGAACAGTGTATGCTCAATGAAGTCCTGGAGTTGAGTTCAGAAATGGGTAACAGGGTTAACCCAAATAGATTTGGCCAAGCTATGAATTCTGATGAGAGAGCCAACTGGAAGAGTGCTATTTTTGAGGAATTTGATTCTCTAGAGAATAATAGTGTCTTTGAAGTGGTTAAGCGGGATTCTGTTCCAAAAGGAAAGACCATTGTGGGGTCTCGATTGGTGTTAAACAAGAAGTTTGACACAAATGGAGTTTTGAAAAGGTTCAAGGCTAGATGTGTTGCACAGGGCTTCAAGCAGAGAGAGGGTATTGATTACCAAGAAACTTTCTCACCAACTGGAAGGCTTTCCACCTTCAGGTACATCATTGCTCTGGCAGTGGAGTTGGGTGAAGAAATCAGACAAGCTGATTTTGTAACAGCATACTTGAATGCAAAACTTGGAGAGGAGGAGACTGTTTATATGTTGATTCCTGATGGTTTTTGTGAATGGTTAGTAGAGACTAAACCAGAAACCATGAAGAAAATCTGTGTTAGAACTTTTCTTTTGGCAGATAAAGGGGAATATGTCCTCAAGCTGTGTAGATCCCTGTATGGATTGAAGCAAGCAGCTAGGTCATGGTATAACACCATGAGTGAGAAACTGATAGAGATTGGTTTTAAGACGTCTGAGGCCGATCCTTGCCTTTTTGTGAGAAAGGATGCAATTTTGTTTGTATGGGTCAATGACATTATCATTATTGGTGATGGTAAAGAGAGAGTCATGGAGACACTCAAAAAGGAGTTCAAGATAAAAGATCTTGGTCTGGCACAACAGGTGCTAGGAATGAAAGTTAGTAAGGGCAAGAATGGTATTAAGTTAGACCAAAGCCATTACGTTGAAGCTCTTCTTAAGCAGTATGGCTTAGAGGATGCAAAGGAGTTTGGTACTCCCATGCAGTCAAACATTTGTTTAGAGAAGTCTACAGATGAGGAGTATCTGGAGTTTGTTCAATCAGGGAATGACTACAGGTCAGCTGTCGGATCGCTTAATTATTTGGGGCAGTGTACAAGGCCCGATATTGCGTTTGCAATTGGGGTCTTGTCGCAACACTTAGAGAAGCCAAGCATGAGGCATTGGTCAGCGTTTAAGAGAGTTATGAGGTATCTCAAAGGAACACACAGTCTGGGACTGTTGTTTACAAAGTCAGCAAACTTTGATTTGGTTGGTTATTCCAATGCAAGTTGGGCAGATGGTAACACTAGGGAATCAACAAGTGGTTTTGTATTCTTTTTAGGTAAGAATCTGGTGTCATGGATGTCCAAGAAGGTGTCGGCAATAAGTCTTTCATCAACAGAGGCTGAGTATAGAGCTTACTTAGCAGCTTCACAGGAAGCAAAATGGTTGAGAAAAGTCTTAGAGGATACACATAAACCACAAGGGTTTGCGTTGTTGTATTCCGATAACCAGAGTGCCATTGCGTTGGCACAAAACCAAGTGTTCCATTCAAGAACAAAACATATTGATGTTCACTATAACTATATTCGCAACGCAGTTAACTGCAATGAGATTGTGTTGAGGTACATGCCCACTGAAGCAATGATTGCAGATATCTTGACTAAGGCATTAGACAGAAACAAGCATCAAGGCTTTGTGACTAATATGCGGATGTCACCCCTTTTGGATTAAGGGGGTGTGTTAAAATACGTACGCACTTACGCGGGTGCTACGTATAAGTTTAATCCAAATGGGATGCACAAATGGGCCTCTGAGGCCCATTGGACACACACACGGACCATACGGGCCCATGTGGATGTTACAGAGTTGGGGAAACTGGCCTCAAAACGCGTGAAACAGACCCATTGGTACACAGGCCCTAACGGGCCCGATGGGGTATATGGGCAAATACGGCCAGATGGGCTTGTATGGGCATAATTGGGCCCAAGGTTTATTTTGGACATACTTGGCCAGACGGGCTGGCCCGCAAAAGTAGTCTTTTCTCACAATTCGGGCTTGGGGCGGCCCATTAGGGTTGCTGCCCGTGTCGCGGCCCGCTCGGGGCCGCTGCTCGCGTCGCGGCCCGTTCGGGGCCGCCTGTGTTCCTCGGCACGGCCCACGCGGGGCCCGACGGCCCGCGCGGGGCTGTTGCGCGGCCGAGGGATCCCGCGCGGTGCGATGCCGCGCGGGCCCGGCTGGTCGCGACCGGCAACCAGCGCCGCGGAGCCGGGGCTTGCGGCCCCGGCTCGCTCCCCCTCCCCTCGCTCGCCGTCGTGAGGGGGAGGGGGCAGGCTGGCTGGGTTGAACCAGCCAGCGACCGACCGCGACAGCGCGGTCGGCCAGGGCAGGGGGGACCTGACCACCCCCTTGCCCAAGGAGGTGGCGGCGCCGGCCGCAAGGGTAGCAACCGGCAGGTGGGGGGGAATTCATCACCCCCCCACCATCGATCGTTCGAGGCGACTAAGCAGGGCAGGGACGCTCTCCCCCCCCCCTTTACCGAGGGGGAGGAGCGATGGGCCTGGGGGGACCTGATCACCTCCCAGGCCAACGTACTTGACGACGCCCTGGAGGTATCAACCCCCAGGGCCCCTGGTGAGGGGATTTGACCGCCCCCACCAGGGATTTGAAAGAAAAAGGGGGGGGGACAACATGTCCGCTGGTCACCCCCCCCCCCATGTGAGTCTGAGACCGGACCCAGGTTTGCCCTGGGTCCCACCTGGCCCATTTGAGGGGCCAGGGGCTGGCTGCATGAGGCAACCAGCCCGTAAACAAGGCAATAAAGGTCATCATGGCTGGTTGTAAAGGACAACCAGCCAAGGGGATTGAACAGTTAAGGGGCTGGTTCAGCCCCATTGAGGTGGAAACACCAGAAATAACCAGAATAGGCTGGTTGTAAGGGTACAGGGACTGATGCCATGTGGGCTGATTTAGTCCAAACCAAGTAACAAGGCCAGTAGAGCCTGTAGAGCCCTTTTGGGGCGGAAAATTTGCCTTTTGGCTTGTTGTATCATGGGCTCACAAGAGGCCAATCTTGTGTACTTAAGGAGCTCTTCTCCCTGCTGTTTTCCATCATTCATTCATCATCCAATCGAATTCATCCAACATATTGCCCCATTGTGAGAGCCCCATTAGCCATTATTGACACACAGTGTCCAGCATTTCTTTTGCTTTAAATACTGCTCATTTGCCTAAGCTAATTGCTGGCCATAATTATAACACTTCCTGCATGACCCCTTCCTCCAAAGAGGATTCAGATTCCAAATCAAGTGAAGCTGATTCACTTTCAGTTTCTTCCTCTGGCTATGGAATTCAGGTTCAGATCCTGCCAACTATGACTAAAAATTATCATCATCAGTTCATTAAACAAAAAAAATGAACATCTATCCAAAGAAAAGACTTGCAATCTTTTGTCTTTTCTTGATTGTTTCCCTTATTGTCCTATTTTCCTGCTTGTTTTTTTTCAAAATGCTCAAACCAAAATGGTTCTCTCTGCGTATCTGTCAATTTCAGCCAACCCCTACTCAATTGTAAGAATTTAGGATCAAGTCTTTGTTTTTACCAATATCTTGCAATCTTCCAAATTATGTACTTCAATAACCTGCCTTGCTCATTATCTGTAGATTCCAAGATCATTTATTTGACTTTTTCATGTAACTGATGATTGCTCAGCATTTTGTTGACTTTGCACTTCAAAAATTCAAAAAGATCATCCATTAGTAAAATAGGAATAATTAATCAAAAATCATTTCAAAAAGAATTGATCACAAAGTGATTTTAAAAATCCCACTTAAACCAACTTACAGAACTGGAACTGCAAGGGTCATAGTCCAACCTCCACTGAGGATGAAAATCTTCAGGTACCATGGATCCTCTGAATGCTAGATGGTCACCTATTTGGTGGGAACAGGGCAAACCCATATTCTTGGAGTATGACTTGGTGCACACTTTTCCATCATGGTCATGTTTTAATTTCTCAAATTTTTCCCCAACAAGCTGAATTTCCTCTAAAGAAAATTTGTATTGCAATAGTAACAGTTCAGGGGGAAGAACTGTCCCTAACTTAATTCAAGAGTTATAAATTGACACATGAACCAATTTAATTTGATTCAAAACTGTTCTGTGAAGGTTTTTCCAAACATCCAAAATGTTTCCCAAACAGTTTGCAAGGAATAATTTGAGAGCGGCATGGGCCCCTTCAACCCAAGAAGTTGTTTTTTTTCCAAATCCTGCGTTGATACAAGTCTAAGCTGTCAAAAATGTCCCTTTGATAGGGAAAATGTTATTTTCCATATACTCAAGCACATCATCATGGTCTTTCAAGAAACACTATACAAGTCATAACATCATCTCCCAAAACTAGGAAGAATAATAATCAGTGATTTGAACCTACTCTGAGCTCCACATCATTGATCTCTGCCTCCTCCTTGGTCTTTGAGGCCCCATACTTTGCCCACAGAGTCATAAAGCTTTTCCATCCTTCAACTTCATTAACAAAGCATGCTTTACAGTTTGCTTTTATGTTTTTAGACAAGTGCAAGGTGCAAAAATTCCTTGATGACTCAGGGAAACTATATTCAATTGCACAAATCAGAGCTTTTTCATGGTCCTTCATAAAGACTTTTGGAAGTCTCTCAGGATCATAAGCCAACTCCTTTAATGCATTTACAGAAAAACTGTAGAACTCAAATGTTTCTTTGGTTATAAAAACAAGAGCTTTTTTTGAAAGACTTTTGGTTGGCTTTCATTCTTACAACATGCAATAGCAGGATTTTGTAATAATTTGTTTTATAATTACAATCCATCATAGCAATATGATGGAATTGTTTAGAAAGCTTTAATTACTCTTGGTGTGCTAATTACAGGGCCTCCAACTGGCCCTCTCCACTGAATTTTGAACAATGAATCCAACTTTTTTCTTCAAGCTGTTCATAGAGTACGTCCATAGCACTTTTCCCCTTCAGTTCTGCAAGGGCTACCTTCCGCTTAGTGTTATAGATTGTTCAGTCATCAACATAATTGCCTCCATAAATCTTGCTCAATTTTTGTTTCAGTTGTAGTGTATTGAGCCCATCTTTCATTCCTTCTTTTGAATTTTCTAAGGCTACCCCAGAGATTCTCCTCAGTTGACAATTCACAGATGGATTTTCTGATGGTTGATAGTTATGTTGATTTTCTTTGTATGAGAGTTGCCACAAGGGGTCTGCCTTTGTATGAATTGCATGGATTAAAAATTTTCACCCAACCTTCCTTGTGTGAGTTTGCCTAGAGGTTTGGTAAGGATTTTCCCTGAGTAGGAACCATGTCTATCACAGGCTAAATCCACATATTTATCTTTCTTCAAGTTAAAAACTGTCAGAGCATTATGGAAAGAGATTGTTTGATTGGTAAATTCTCCACAAAAATATAAAATTCTCCGCAACAATCTTGCTCCAAGTTCCAGAAAGCCCACTAGCCCTTGAGTCACACTCCTGTACCTCCACAATTCCTAATCAAACTCTGCTTCCGCACCCAATCTGGAAACCACTAAGGCTAACTTGCAATGAAATAATAGTAAATTAACAAGACCAACTCCCCAACAAGCTCTGCACTTGCACTATTTACCTAAATATGAAATCCAAGAACTCTTGCAGGTAATTACACTCCAAAGTAACAGAAGAACAAGAATCTAAATACAATTTGCCATAAAAAAAAAACTCCAATACTCCAATAAAACAATAATGACTTGATAATATCCAATATTTGTTATAATATCCTATCATCATGTTCCCCCCTCATACAAGAAAAGAAAAGCTTCTTTATATATACAACAAGTAACAAAAGAATTCAAGCCACAAATGAAAGACCCCTATTTTCTCTCTGCATTCCGCACTGACCCTCCTTAGCTACTCCAAAAAAGGAACGTGATCTTCTAATGAAATACTCCTTTTCCCATTAACTCCATGCGTTTGCACTGATCCTCCTTAATAATATTCCAATGATTTGTAGTAGATTCTATGATCCTGTTGCCAATTCCCCCTAACAGTTCAGTCGTGCCAATGCATAACTAGCAACAGATACTTTTCAATATTCCCTAGATGATCACTCCCAATCCTGCATGCGGCATAACTACAAATCCCCAAAAACCCGCATGCTGCCTCATCAACTTTAGCCTTCATTGCCCCACAGTGTTCTGAAACCTCAGTGCATATCCCATAATTGGCCTAATCTGTACTACTTAGCTTTGATCACTTGCTTCCACATTGGTAAACCCACAGCCGCAGAGGTAAAGTTATGTTTGACCACACAATGTCCGCAGAAGGCCAAAACTCTGGCCCATTCTTTTCATTTTGACCACAAAAAGCTTGTGCCGCACCAATGCTGAGTCCTTAGCTAATGCACTCTGGAATAGACAGTCCGCCAATGCACTTTTTCAGAGCCGGAGCCTATTGTGCTGCGGACTTCCAACCATGGATGAGCTTCTCCCAGTCAAATTTCCAATGCTGAACCTACTTGCCTCCGCTTCTACAAATAACCACCACATCCCCCCACAACTTGAATTCTGTCCCCAGGATTCCCACACTCCACAATTCCAGAACATCAGCCAAACCCTTCAACCCCCAACTCCTAGTAACCCTCCAAACTCCAAAAGAAAGAAAGAAATCCCCCGCTATGGAAACGTTGTGGAAAGTAAGAGAGAACTACTCCCCTATTTGTCCATTTGTTTGGAAGCAATGATCTCAGTGTCTGTAAGGTTAAGGATGCTCCTTTATTTGTTAAGAGAGAGAGAGAGTAAAAAAAAGATGATGAATTCCTTTCCTTCCTTTTCCTTTCCTTGTCCCCAGATCCAATGATATATGATGATATATGAGAGCTGGGGTTGAGAGCGCGGAATTTACTCCCACACCCTCAACCCTAACCTAATTACCAGCGCAATGACAGCCCAAAAACAAATTTAAAAGAAACCCTAAGCACAGAACCCTAGCCTAACCCTAACCCATTCCCTGCCCACTTACCATTACTTATGTCCAGTTCATCCTTCTCATGAAGAGACCCTCCGCCGCGCCCTCCTCAGAGCCCCCTGCTTTTCCATATCCGTCTCTTGCGCCACATGATTTTCCTGCCCCTGTGGGTTGGCCCGCACTTGGGCATGCCCTACCCGCTCCTATAGCCCCAATTGCCCTGCCCTACCTCCCCAAACTAGCTCCCTGCAAACCTGGTCCAGCCAGCTCCATTCTTGATTCTGTAATGTCCAAGCGGGCCGTGGCCTGCCACATCCAATCAAGCCTAACCCATGACCAGTATGCCAAGCCCCGTGGTGCCTACTGCTGAGCCTGCTGCGCCTGCTGCTGATCCTGCAGCGGCCACTTCTGAGACCGCACGCATCCAAGTGCTGAGCCTGACCTACCAAATGCTGAGTGCCCAAACCGTGGCGCGGTTCCAAATCCAAGACTATATATCAACACCACAATGTGCGAGTACTGCAAAAAAATGCAGAGGACGTGCACCCAAACCGCTAGTTTCCCAGCCTGAGACGCCTGCCATCTAGGCCACCGCAGTTGTTTGTTTGTTGCTCCAACCCCTGGATCCTTGAAAACTTGTCCTTCTCCCAATCCCCATTGCAAATATTGCCGCCACGAACCAATGGCCAACTTTGTGGTGGATGATGAAAAACCTATCAAGACCAAAGACTGGGCTTGGGAGCCGGACTGCGCGCCTCCTTGTCACCTGTTGCAGAGGCCACAGACCACCTTTCCCCCCCCCCCCCCCCCCCCTTGATGTGCAGACTACCCCACTGCCACTGCCTGGGGCCAAAGCCAAAACCCAAATTTTGGACTTGGGCCCAACATGGCTCCCATCTTTGTCCAAGTAGCTATGCCTCTGATACCCCTGCCGGCAGCGCCCAATGTCCACCATCACCCACTCCTCCTGCATCCACCACTCCAACCACAACACATCCTGCGGAGTTTGAGTCCCCACGCTTGGCCATTGCCATTAGCTCTGATTTGCTGCCTGTTCCCTGTGAGTTTTTTTTCTGATCCCTCCATATCTTCACACAGCTCCTGTGCCTCATTTTGGGACACTGTCCCCTCCATTTCCAGTCCAAAGATCTGCGTCGCTTGTCTTCAATCTGGACCCCGTCACCTTGGCTCCCCTTTCAGACCTCCAACTCCCCCCCTTCTAGGTCAACCCAATTCTTCCTGGTCTCTCCGTACCACGCGGCCATCCAAAGCAACAACAAAGAAGGCAGCCAAGGAATTGAGGAAGCCAAAATCAACCGGTACCTCCGCAAATTGGCTGAGCAAATACTGGCCATCCTCCAACATTTGGTTGGGATCCCAGCTGCAAAGCATTGCAAGCTCCTCTGCAAGCATCATTGTGCCATATGTGAGCTCTGCCGCAGGCTCCGCCTCGCCATCTTCCTTCTTTAGATTTCTCCCCATCTTAAATTATTGCCGCGCTGTAAGACTCCAAACGGTGCTAGGCCGTGGCAGTTCTGTGGAGGGGAAAGGTGCTGTTTAGGCTGCCCTCCTGAGTTTCAAAAAAATATTAAAATGTAACTGAGATCAAAGTCCAGAACCTGGCAAACAAGGGACCAAAAGGAAGAGGATAAAGACAATAGTAGTCGGTAGCTGGGGAAACAACACTATCTGAGAAAAGATGGTGCTGGGGAAAACTTGAATAGAAGAAGTCAAGGTTTGTTCAGAGTTCAACAAGACAAGGCAATTGTAAGTGACAATGCCCACAAGCTAATAGCTCTGGTCATCAGCAAAAGCTTAGGAAAGATCAACTCAATCCCAAACAACCTCCAGGTTCTCAATGAACCTGCCCAACTCTCCGCAATCAAGCGCTTGAAGGGTACCAGATAACTGTGGGTGGCTGCACAAGACAAAGCCAATTGTTTGAAGGGGCTCTAGAAGAAAAACAATAACTGATTCAAACAAGGATAACCCAACACTTCTCAAGGGACTCAAGAGTAGCGTGGCAGAATTCAACTTCAAAAGAAATGAAGGGAGGTTTAACACTCCAGGTTTTAAGCTTAATAAAACCTCTTCAGTCAAACGTGACTGGGTCAAGAGAGATAATCAAAGGATGATCAGGAACAGTATGATTGGATAAAGGGATC
Organism: Puccinia polysora; assembly: GCA_025617555.3. Taxonomy (NCBI): domain Eukaryota; kingdom Fungi; phylum Basidiomycota; class Pucciniomycetes; order Pucciniales; family Pucciniaceae; genus Puccinia; species Puccinia polysora. The sequence continues at coordinate 33,619,426 of CM062617.1, read as the reverse complement.
AGGAGTGGTGTAACACACTCAAGAATTCAATCAGTCAAATTCTTCTTCAACCAGCAAAGCTATTGGTTGGTGATAAGGATCAAGGATCAAGGGTTTTGAGTATGGAGGCTCAAGGATCAAGTTTTTTGAGTATGGAGGCTCAAGGATCAAGGGGCAATCATAGATATACCCAAATTTTTAGTCTCAGATAAAGGGGAATGAGACCCCACAGATGATGTATTTTAAGAGGATACTGATGATGTTACTCCTCTGGTAGGATAGGATGTGCTAGGATTCCATTTGCTGCTCTTCTCCCCTCCAAAAGGCAGGGGAGAGCCCCTCCTTATATGGGCAGGAGGCCCTGTTAGACTTTGTACAAAGGATACTACAAATGGAGCAGAATTTTTTTTTTTTTTTTTTTTTAGATTTTCAGGTGATCAGAAAAATTTGATCACTCAGGCCAGTGGAAATCCGGCCTCCCTGACCGGGGTGGGATCCTTTTCATCCCTTCACCATCTCCTGCGTCTGTCCGTGGACAGGCGCGCGCAACAAATACCAGGATCACCCACCCCTCACCCAAAGGTGGAAGGGGTGGGAAAAGAATTGGACCAGACCGCCCGCAGATGTCCGCAGTGGTAGACAACATTTTCCCACCCCCACCCAAAGATGGAAGGGGGTGGGAGGGTGGAAGATGACCTTGATCGTGGGTAGATGAGGATTGATGGATAGGGCGGGATCAACAGGTTTGATATTTTTTGTTGTAGGGAATCAAGTTTGGCCTCAAGTTGGATGATTTGATGACAATCGACCAATTGATGACAATCAACAGATCAATGATGATGGGAGGATAGGACCAATTGTAACCACTTTGGTGGAAGATTGTTCCTACACTGAGACTGTTGATTGGACAGTAATTGTTGACAGTATGAGCAGATTGGTTTTATGGCATTGCAATTGGTCTTTCTAGCCCTACAGCTGAGACAGGCCTTGTTACAATGGAGGATGTTAGTCTTTTGGGAGCAAGACAGGCTGTTGGGTTGGAATCTTGTTGGATTATTGGGAAGATGATCAATGGATGGCTGAAGTTGAAATTTGATGATTGGAGTGAAGGATGATGGTGGCTGATAGTACAATTGAGGTAGTTAGAGGACGTGAGAGATTTGCGGGCAATGATGCCACCCATGGAATGAGTGATGGCATCAATGACCGGCAACTTGGTGGGTGGGTGTAACTCTGTGGTAGCCCAGTAAACCAATGGCTGGCTGGCTGGCTGAAAGAGATGGGAGCTGAAATTTTGCGGCCAAGGGTGATTGAGGGGCTGATTGTCAACCAAGGATGAGTGAGTAGTGGAAGGACGATGGGTGATGGAGGGGGAACAATGAATGGAATGGGATATCTTGGGCCAAGCGGGTCTTGGCACGCGCGTTTGGCAAAAAGGAAGGGAGGAATGACAAGAGAAGGAATCAAACGCAGTGCCTAGGGGATGGGACCAAGAGAGGCCTGTCCTAGACTACTGGGACAGGGGAACGCTTGGCAGGATGAGGGAATTGGAGGAGTGATACTGATACAGAAAAAATTCCGATTTTTTTTGAAATTTCAGATAAATGACACCTAAACAAAAGCATTGTAGAAAAAAAAAATTTGAATTTTTCCGCATCTGGTCCAGGGTGTCCAGATTTGGTCACCACAGCGCCCCCTAAATCTTGTATATAACTCTTGAAATAAATATGGTGCCTGGCCCGCCCCAGAAAGGAATCCTCTTGATTCCCTGCACCATCCTACAAAATGAGAAACAAAAACAAAAGAAACTCTGCAACCCCTAGTGAGAACCCCTGCATATCTGAGAATGAGACAAATAAAAACTTGAGGCAAAGAATAACTAAAGAGACTCCAAACTCTGCAAATACATATTGCCTAAGGGACCTGGACCACCCCATAAAAAGGCCTCTAAGACTAGACATTCCACGCTGCTCCAGTGATCTGAGCTTCCCTGTCCCACCACAACTCAAACGTTGACCCCAATGTTCATTCCTCCAAGGACACCCCCTCCACAGCCGGCTCACTTATGTTGGGCATCTCCTGATTGTCATCCCCTGAACCCACAGTTTCATCAAAATCCATAGTTCCCTGCACGTGGAACTTCTTCACGTGAGCTGCCACTGCCTTCCGCTTGAGCAGAGTGCCATCCAATTCCTCCAACTGATAACTCCCACCCGGAAACTGGCTAAAAACCCAATAAGGACCATTCCAGCAATCCGCAAAAAGCTTACCCAACTGCGTCTCCAAGCTCCAATTATAAAGCAGAACCAGGTTGCCTCTCTGAAAAGGGTCCCGCAAGCAATTGGCACAACGCTTGTCCCAGTACCAGAAAACTTAGCCCAACTGTCTCAAAGCCTCTTTGCCGCCTTTGCCACCATCTCCTTCTGCCGCAAAAGTTGCTCCACCCATGCCACAACTAGATCCTCCCTGGTCTTAAAATTCCACAAGTCAATAGCAAGGTAAGTCAATGTTTCAATATCTACTGGAAGCACCAGCTGCTGCCCATACAAAAGCTTGTAAGGCAAATAACCCATCCCCTGCTTGACCAATATTTGATCCGCAAACAGAACAACTGGCAAGGTTTCCTGCCACTTCTTCCCATTACTTCTGCAGATCTTGACCATTGCATCCTTGAGTGGCTGATGACCCCTTCCTATTGCCCCAGCTCCCTCTGGATAATATTTTATAACTCTCCCAAACTTTTCCCCGCAAGATTCAACCAGCCTGCAAGGATCACCCCAAAACTCCGCCCCGCCATCCACTTTGATGAGCCGCAAACACCCAAAACAAGCAAACCAATCCCCCAAAAAACTGTCCTACTTTCTCTGCCAACAGCTTAACCAGCGGATGCGCCTCCACCCACCCCAAAAAGTTGTCCCAAGCCACAAGCAGATACAGGAACTTTCCTGCCTTGATATGGACCACATCCAGAGAGACCCTTCCAAAAAGGGTGTCCTCACCCGTTGGAATACCCAGTTCCCTAGGTAATCTGGTACTCTGCTGCTGACAAGCTTTGCAACTCCACATCCAATCTTGCACCGTTTGCCCCAGAACGGGCCACCAGAACCTGGTCTTTACTCTTCTCTGCGTCTTCTCCTCTCCCCTGGCCTAAGTCATTGCAAAGACTCTGCATAAAATCCTCCTGATCCTTCCGCCTTGTGACCACAACCAGGGGTATTGGAATTGCCTTTCCTGGCAAAAGAAAAGGGAAACCTTCCACCAAACCCATCTAACCTCTGTTGCTGACAAACCTTCAGGAAAAAGAAGTGTCCAAAGATACTTGTCCAATGCCTGAAACCTTCCGCAATGTTTCAGAGGAAGCTTCCCAACCTCTGCAGCCGTTGCATCCACCATCAGAAGCTTTTTCTCAACGTCCAAATCTCCTTCTGCCGTGCGCCAGACCTCTGGATACCCACACAAAGCATCCATTGTGGTAGTCCAAACCTGTCCTATAGCCATCAGACTCACTATTGTAGTGTAAAACAGCTCAAAACCTCAAATTAAACTCATAAATGGATTCTAAATCAAAAATAACCCATAGTCACTCAGCCAAAGTACCCCCTATCTCTCATGGATTAGAAGATACAGCCCAACAAACCTCCAACTGTGGGAAACTCATACCCAACCAGGTTTCACAGCTCTGTGGAAGGCATGAAGACATACCTTGGAATCACTCAAGTAAATACCAGTAACAGCTTACCCTCAACACCAGGAACATACAACCCTATCACCTCAGCCAGAATACAGGAGTAAGTGCAGCTAGTTCAGCTCCTGTCACCTCACCAAACAAAAAAGAAAATATACATACAGAAGGCTGTGCAGAAGTATACAGAAAACAGTGCAGGCTGGAGGAAGTGACACAAGTATCAACCAGAACCAAGAAAGCAAGCAAAAATACATACAAAAAGCTGTGCAGAAGTATACAGGAGCAGTATAGGCAGGGGAAAGTGGAAGCAGTATCAACCAGAATCAAAAAAACTACCAGTAACAACCCACCCCAGCACCACACAGCAATTTATGCAGCCAGTAGCATGGGATACCAAAAAAAGTACCAGTACAACAACCTCCAGCAGCACACAGAAATTTATGTAGTCAGAAGCATGTGATACCAAATAAACCACCATTACAAGTACCACAGGGCTACCCAGCAATATATGCAGGCAGCCAGAACCATGCAGTACCAAAAACCCACAGCGCCACACAGCAATTTATGCAGTCAGTAGCATGTGATGCCAAACAAACTACCGGTTCAAGTACCACAGGCATACCCAGCAATATATGCAGGCAGTCAAGACCATGCAGCACCAAACAAACTACCAGTAATGCACAGAAATACATGAAGGTAGAAGCAAGTAACACCAAATAAACCACCAGTCAATGCACAGAAATACATGCAGGAAGAACAGTCAGTACCAAATAATCAAACAGCACCAGACCAACCTTATCAGCCCCTCACAGCAATTTATTCAAGGCTGTGCAGGCATGAAAACCCTGTACAATCTTTTCCCAACCAGCAGAATTACCTCAGTTTCATGCATTGTCTTTTTTCTAATCAGCAGAATTGCCTCAGTTTCATGCAGTGTCTTTTTCAAACCAGCTAAAATATTTCATGTAACTGTATCCCACTGTAAGAGGGGAAGCCCCAGGGCACCCTCAGGGGCAGCCCTGAGCATCCCCTGAGGACCAGAGTTTCTATTCAAGGAGGGCCTCTCTGCCCTATCCAGGTTGTATCCCCATCCACCTCTATGCCAGATGGCCTACCATCTATCACCACCATACCATTATCCCACCCAGCTCAATTCATCCATTCCATCTGTGGTACCTACCCAGATAAATATTATTAGTGAACCAATTATAAAGAAACAGGAAATCAGAGACCAAGTTATAACCCATCTTTAACCAATTAAACCACCCACAAGGTGACCCATCTTTAGCCAATTAAACCACCCACAAGGTGCTTGAATAAGGGTTCTTCTGTGACCTAAGTATTCAGCACCAGATTAAAGAAAAATCACCCCTTAATCAATAAATAACCCTTACAAATAACAAGAGCAAAACACAAAGAAACTACCAACCTTTACTCTACCCAGCCCCCTGTGGGTAAACCCATTCTTGGGTTCCCTCCTGAACCATTCCTTTGATAAACCCTTGAACCCTTTAATATTGGGATATTGGTTAAGATCAAACAAATCTGATCCATAACTAACCAATAATCCAATACATCTGGCCTATTCTTCAACAAACGTCTGCCAATAAAAATTAATAACTAATCTAGGTCTGGTCTGAGACCTATATTAAGTCTCTAAGAAACCAGCCATTAATTTAAATAAATTATTGTGCAGACTTACTATAGTACTAGAAGGGCAGGCAATTCAAAACCACTCTTAGTATATACTAATACTCCAAAGGAGTAGAAGTAATACTAAATTCCCTTTCAAGGACTTCCATCAAGCTATTTGCTACTTTATTTATATAATCCCACAGGATTCTCTACACTGGAATTGTAAATGCCTTCCCTGGAATATGCCTGACCGTGAAATTAACAATTGTAATTATGCACTCCACTGTGTCATAGGAGAATTAGGCAAGTTTTGGGAATTAATCATCCTAGCCAGTGTGTCCGCATCCATCAGGAGTTCAAAAGACACCCCCCACAGAATATTCTGTAATCTCTGCACAATCCTTGTCACCCCACACAACTCCAACTTGGGCTGTGAGTACCAAGATTCTACCTCCAAAAAGATTACCAACTAATAGAGTACTGTCCTTTCTTTCCCTTCATCTTCTTGGGTCAGCACACTGCCCGCACCAAACTAGCTTGAGTCCACTGCTAGCCAGATCCCTCCTTTTTTGTAGTCAAGGTCCTTCAACAGTATCCACTGCCCAACAATCTCCTTCAACTCTTGGAATGCAAAATTATATTCCTCCTTCCATACCCACTCAGCCCCCTTCCTAATCAGTCTCCCCAACAGGATAGCTATCTCTGCAAAGCGCTCAATGAAGATCTGTACCCATCAACATAGACCTAAAAAATGGGAAATGTGAGTAGCACTCTGCAGAGGAGGCCATTCCAAAACTTATTTAACTTTGGCCTTAGTGATTTTCTTCCCTTTTGCAGAAACCTTGTGGCCAAGGACTTCTAAGGCCGGAACGCACACCGCAAACTTTTTACCAGAAATGATCAAACCTGCTTCCTCAGTACAGAACAGGATTCTCTCCAAAGTCCGCGCGTACTTCCAGACAAACCGCCTGGGTAATTGTACTTCCTCCTCTTGCAACCACCCATCTGGCCCATAGTTGATTTCTGCCATCTGCTCCTCTATCAAGCCCATTGGATCCTTTTCCAAGATTGTGGGTGTCAAAGGCAACTCATAAGGGTCCCATTACCAATGGATAAGCCTCATTGGTTCATTGAGGTCCTGCGGTCAGACCTTCTTAGCAACTGGTTTGTATTTGCTACCAAAGACCCGCACCTCAACCAACTTTGATCCCTTGGTTTTCTCCTCTATTTGTAATTGTCAACCTGCAACAAAATCCGGGTGTCTCACAATTTTGGCACAAGGTTAGCTGCTTGTGCTGACATCAATTGGAGGCGCATACAAGGAAGGACTCACTTTTTATCATATCCCGGCTCCCATCATTGTTGCGCCAATTCCTGCTCTTGTCCATACTGCCCAAAGCACATTGGACTGCACTACAGGGGTTCCTCCGTCCTGCTCCTTACCTGTTGACAATCTGCGCAAGGACAGAGCCTTCCCCACACAGGCCACATGGCCAACATTTCAAAATCCTCTGCAAAATCATTGTGGCTGCCTTCCGCAAGAGGGAAGCCCTTCCGATGTTCCCATCCGCCACTTTCAGGCCAACAGATGGTTGTCTTGTAGCATTTCCCTAAGGTCTCCGCAACAGTAAGGAGTTCTTCCCTAGTATCCGGATGGAAGCCAAGAGATGCGCAAAAGGCAAAAAGGAATGGCCTACCAAGTATGACCTCCGACGTGCTTACTACCAAATACAACAGCGGAGCCAATACCTTTGCCACTTCCGTCATTTCCTTCTCCACCACCCCTTCAACCACACATTCAAAACCTCCCAAGGTCTGCAACCCAATTTTTTCCTTGTGTTGGACCAATCCCCCATTGGTTGCCAACTTCAATGGAAGGACATTTACCATTGAACCACTATTGGCCATTGCCTGACACCATTTGCCTCCAATCCGCATTTCTACATATCCCAAAGGGCAAATCATAGCACCACTAACTCCTAAAACATCTTCCCCCACGTTAATAGAACCAACCTTTTCCTCTTCTCTGGGTTTTGGGTTGTTCTCCTTATTCCCGGCAAACTGCATGAAGACCGGCATGGAAAGAAATAAGGGTTATCCCCCTATAATTGTCCCAAGGTTTGGAAGTTAACGGTGCCCTGCGTTTGAAAGGAGATGGGGGTGCCCAAAGTTGCACTTAAATGAGAGATAGAAATAAGGAGATAAAGAGATAAAGAAAAGTATAGAGAGAGTGAAATTGCCAATCCTTCAATCCTAAGAACTTTCCACCTGGATGTGTATCCGGTATGAGTTGCTTTAATCTCTTGGTGAGATGATTGATCCAATCCAGTGATGTGATGGTCTCATTCCATTCCATCCTCCCTCTCCCCAACCCGGAGTTGAGAGTGAGGATAAGTCCTCCCTCTCAACCCTAACCTAAGTACACGCGCAAATAACAGTATGACAACAAAACAGAAAAAAATCCCAAGACAGAAACCCTAGCCTCCTCTCCACACCTCCGTACCAAACTCCCCCCCAACGTCCGTACGCCGTTCCGTCCATCCGGTTTGTCCTTCTCATGATGCGGTACTTGCACTGCGCCCTACTCAGAGCCCCCTGCGCCTGTCCGTATCCGTTTGTCCGTGCCCGTCGTAAGTGTCCGGTAATATCCGGCATGATCCGCGCGCGCAAGCGCGCGCTCCATCCGTTCCTTTATAGCCCGTGGATTGCTCCGCCCCTATGTATCCAAACCGGCGCGCCCGCAAACCTAGTCAAGCGCACTACCTTCCGAATCCAATCTCCGGGGCAAATTGCCGCCCATGCCGCATTTGATTCTGAGCCCAACCCGTCCACTAGGTGCGCAGCCAAACAGCGTCTGCTGCTGAGCACTCCGCATACCCTAATGCTGAGCACGCAGCCGCAACGCAGTTCCCAATCCGTGTCTATAAATTGACGCCACATCCCCCCCAACTTGAGTTCTGTCCCCAGATGTCTTCCATTGCTTCACCATACCACCACCCCCACTACTTCCACTACCACCCCCACCACTCCCACTACCACCTTCCCCATCCTCCTTCCGCCCCATCGCCACCATGCTCCCATGCAAGTTCTGCGCCCGGAACGGGCACGCGTGTTGAATTTCCCCTGGTCAACGCGCCTGTGTTGCTTGCCGTTGCGGCCACCGTCACTACTTGCTTAGTGAAGGCATTCCCCAAGCTCCCCCCCAACCCAGCTCTTGCCCCAGGCTGCGCAAGAGGGCTTTTCCGGACCCGTTTGTAGTTTTGGAGGACGACTCAATCTCAGAAGGCTCATGGACACCCCCCGGTTCACCTTCATCCCGCCGCCCCCAAGCTCCGTCACCCCCCACCTTGCACGTGAACCGCAACTCAGCATCACCTCTCCGCCGGGCTGGGCCTCTGCAATGGAGCAAATATGAAACCTTGGAGGAATGGCGCGCGGCGACCCGCGCCTGGGCCGCCGCTGTTGGCGTGAATCAAACGGTACTGGACCCGAGGCTTTCCGGATGACCCGCAGCCGCGCCTGCACCCTCTCCTCCTCCTCCACAACCGCCAACACCCCCTCCGCCTCCGTCACCCATCATCGTCCCATCATCGCCTCCAGCTGGACCGAGCCCCCCTGTTGGTTCCCCGGAGGCCCCATCTTCACCAGCTGCTCCTCCACCCAGCCCTCCCAAGATCCCTGGAAATTCCAATTGTAATGGCACTCCCGGCGGCCAGCTTCAAGGTTTTCGCGGAAAGGTTGACCACAATCTTTAGGATTTCCTCGCAATCCCCGGCGCCCAATCCTCGGCATCCCAGTGCGAGCTCCTGGCGTCTTTCCGGGCCTTGCTGGCATCGTTGAGGGCAGAAATGGAGGAGATGATGAAGATGGCTTAGGCGCATCGCCCCCCCTTCCCCTTCTTCCCTTTCTCTTCTTTTGGTTGTACTGCGCTTCCTTTGTCCTAAGAAAATACATGTATCTGTGCAAGTTCTTAACCTTCTGAGAAAAAGTGCGTGACCGCACTTTGTGAGAATGAGCTTGAGATTGAGGTCTGCGTCCGCACGCTTTGCTTTGTGAGAAACCGTAAGTGACCAGCCGTTCCAAAAGGGGCATTTGGACCGCCCCAGACAAACTGCAACACAGTTCCCCGTACCGATCCTGTAACAAACACCAGCGCGCGCCACCGTAAGGGAAGAGAACGGACATTCTGGGGTGTCTAGTTGTTCTGGCTGTGAACCAGCTAGAGCACCCCCTCACCAAATCAAGCTTATTCCCATACCAACCACCCATCCTCAATATATCCTGAGAGAAAAGAAAAAGAGAAAAAGAAACCAACAGAGAAGAAAAATAGAAAAGAACACATTTTTTTTTTTTTTTTTTTTGCACAACGCCCGTAGACCACCTGAAAATCGCTCTTTGTCCCGCTTCCCCCATCCGCGGGATTGTCCTTGTGTCCCGGTTCCGCGGGGCTTGTCCTCGCATTCACGGACCCGGCTTTGTGCCGCCCCCGCGTTTCCTGCAAAAGCCCCCAAGCCAGCAAAGACCCCACAATCCAGATAAGAAAGAAACATAGAGAAACAAACATTCTGGGGTGTCTAGTTGTTCCTGCTGTGAACCAGCTAGAGCACCCCCTCACCAAATCAAGACTTATCCCCTTCCTCCACCACCTCCCCCCCCCCAACTTGGCCACTGTCCCCAGCTGGTCGCAACCGCCTACTCCGTTGCAACGGCACGTTCTCCGCTTCTCCGCCCAAAGACAAGTCCCCGGATTGCATCTGCTCCTCATTAGTTGACCGCCCGCACAAAACCGGAGCTTGTTTTGTGCGGTCTCCTTGGTCGACTAGAAAAAATCCTCCAAGGGTCACCCGCCGCATACCAACTCCGCGTCCGGTTCCTCCTCATACTCCAACACTCTCCTCCACTTTCCTGGCCCGTGGTCGCAGATAGTTGTCTTGAACCTTCCGCCGGACAAATCCTCCACCATCAATGCCTCCGTTCCCGCCCCCGGATCAAAAACCATTTGTGCTTGAAACCCAAACATGAACAGCCTTCCCAAAATCACATCCCCACAATCAACCAAAAGAAAAGAAAGAGGCCTACAGACCCTTGCGACCTTGACCTCCTCCTCCTCAACTACCCCATCCACACAACACTCCCCTCCGTTAAGCGCGCGGAGACCCATTGCAAATTTCCGCCAAACCAACCCCAAATCATCCACCATCCGCAATGGCAGCGGGTTCACCATTTAATCGCTGTCCACCATAGCCTACACCTTCCTCCCCGCTATGACTATCGGAACGTAAGCAAGCGGAGTCAAAACCAATTTCAACTCACACTCCTCGCGCCCCTCCTCCTTCCACACCACATGAACCTGCTGCACCGTCTGAGGTACCCGGCCCTGACCGCAATCCCCCAACGCCTGAACCATCTTGTCTACCACCACCGGAGACACAGCCGCCAGTTCCCGCAAGGTCAGCGGGTCCGGAGTCTTGTTACCCATCACCCTTTGCACAATGTCCGCCGCTTTCTTCTTCCCTACAGGATTTGCTGCCGGCACCTCAATTCCGGGCACGCGTGCGGCAGGTTTTGGAATGGTTGACGGGGGTTGCTCCTTTGCATCCACCTCCATCTTATTGGAGACCGCCACCTTCTCTTCCGTTGCCACTACCCTTACCTCAGCTTCCACCCAAGGTGTTTGCCACAATCCGGGACCGGTAACAATGCCTAGTGACACTTGCGCCGTTTTTCCCGCCTCCTGACCCCGTGTGCGCACCTGCTGCATTGCGGTCGGCTGGCTAGGCTCCATCGGAATCTGTTTGCCCAACAGAAACATGTACCCCATCCCCGCCGGTCAAACCAATCCCGCGTTGAGATCCTTTGTAAGCTCCTTGCACGCCAATTACCAATGACTGTTTGCCCCGCAGTACAAGCACCCCTTTGGCACAAAAGTACTGGGCAGCCAAAATCCTTCCACCATGTGCGGTGGAGGCCCTGGCGGCTGCTGGCCCATAAGGCTCATGCAGATCTTCAAATCCTTCATCAGCTCCGTCAATTCACTTACCGGAGGGGTGGGTGCGGGTTGAGGAACCAGAACATGCGTGGAAGTAGGTGGAACGGGGGCCGGAAATTGCGCCGGAGCCGAAACCTGGGGGGCGGATTTCTTTCGTCCCGCTGGGAAGGACTTAGGGGTATCCTCAATAAGCTCTTCTAAGTCAAGCTCACTCTCCACAGCCTGGCAAATGACAGCCAACTCTGGAAGGAGCATGATGCTCCTGTCCAATGACCGCTTTACCAAGTTGTGATTGTAAAGATGCCGCTGCACCCTTTCCCGGAGTTGAGCGCCTAAACCGCCCAGAAACACGCTTTTCATGGCCCCTGCCTGTCCCGCCACCAGCTTGTTCTTTGACAAGTACCGATAGATCCAATCAAAAGTCAAGGTGTAATCCACCAGCTCCACCCAATTCCTGACTCCTCCGCCCGCGCTTGCCTCCGAGGCCATGCGGTCGAAATTGCTTTCCCGGAATCAAGGTTTGCGCCTACCCCACCGCGTTAGGATCTCCGCCTTCAGTTTTGGCCAATCCTGATTCTCATAGCCTTCCATCTCCTCCACATCCCGGAGCTTCTCTTTGTCCATAATGAACAGGATGACAAGCCGGGCCTTATTGGCGTCTGACGCACCTTCCGCATCTGCAATACCTTTGTATCTCAAGATGAATTGCTCCACATCCGCAGTGTTGAATTGGATGTGAGGGTAGTTGCGTGGCCTGATGCGAACCGGACAAGTGGGTTCATGGTCACTGGAGACCAATGGGGGAACGGTGTAGCTTGTCCTGGGTTGAGCGGAGGGAGGGGGAGGAGGAGGGATGGAAGACACGAGTGGGGTCGGAGTAGCGGACCCAGAAACGGAAGGAGAAGAAAAAGAAGAAGAGGAAGTGACTGTTGGGAGGTATGGATAGGACATCACTCCCAGTCACCTTTGAAAGACAAGAAACAGAAGGTTACTTCCTGGCCAGACCCCCATATGTGGAAAGAAATAAGGGTTATCCCCCTATAATTGTCCCAAGGTTCAGAAGTTAACGGTGCCCTGCGTTTGAAAGGAGATGGGGATGCCCAAAGTCGCACTTAAATGAGAGATAGAAATAAGGAGATAAAGAGATAAAGAAAAGTGGAGAGAGAGTGAAATTGCCAATCCTTCAATCCTAAGAACTTTCCACCTGGATGTGTATCCGGTATGAGTTCCTTTAATCTCTTGGTGAGATTATTGATCCAATCCAGTGATGTGATGGTCTCATTCCATTCCATCCTCCCTCTCCCCAACCCGGAGTTGAGAGTGAGGATAAGTCCTCCCTCTCAACCCTAACCTAAGTACACGCGCAAATAACAGTATGACAACAAAACAGAAAAAAATCCCAAGACAGAAACCCTAGCCTCCTCTCCACACCTCCGTACCAAACTCCCCCCCAACGTCCGTACGCCGTTCCCTCCATCCAGTTTGTCCTTCTCATGAGGCGGTCCTCGCACCGCGCCCTACTCAGAGCCCCCTGCGCCTGTCTGTATCCATTCGTCCGCGCCCGTCGTGAGTGTCCGGTAATATCCGGCATGATCCGCGCGCGCAAGCGCATGCTCCATCCGTTCCTTTATAGCCTGCAGATTGCTCTGCCCCTACGTATCCAAACCGGCGCGCCCGCGAACCTAGTCGAGTGCACTACCTTCCAAATCCAACCTCCAGGGCAAATTGCCGCCCACGCTGCATTCAATGCTGAGCCCGACCCGTCCACTAGGTGCGGAGCCAAACAGCGGCTGCTGCTGAGCACTCCGCATACCCTAATTCTGAGCCCGCTTGCCTCCAATGCTGAGCGCGCAGCCGCAACGCAGTTCCCAATCCGTGTCTATAAATTGACACCACACCGGGACCATCTCCTCTGCCATTACTGGTGAGATTTCCACTAGTTCCTTCAAAATTAGGGAAACCGGGTGGTCCTTTCCGCAAATTCTCCTTTCTAATTCTCCAGCCCTCCTGGGGGATCCCCCCGCTTTGACTATGACTTCCTGTTCTGGTTCTTTTGCAGGAGTTGGAACATCAAGGTCCATTCTCCTTTCATTGGAGAAAATGGCTCTAACCTCTGCCAAAACTTCTGGGGGTTCCCAAGTTAAAGGAAAAGTGTACCCTTCTGAAGCTGTAGCTTCCTTCTTCTCCGCCACTGCCGCTTGAGCCAGAACTTGTGGCAGAGGTTGATCCCGAATATCTGGTATAGTTTTCCTGAAGGTTAAAAAAATTCCCTTCCATCCGTCTTAACTATCTTTCTCCGTACGTCTGCACTCAGATCTTCCCACAAACTTTTAAGATGGCCATCTTCCCAGCAGTAATATCATTGGAAGACACAGGGCTTGCCTTTGTTCCTTTGCGGCGCCCATGATGGCCCCTGAGTTGGCGTGTTAGACGTTGTCTTTTGTGGTTCCAGGACTGTTGCAGATGGCTTTGCTATAGCTTTCTTCCAGAAAAGACACATTTTTTTAAACATCTCCATTATTTCAGCAGTTTCCTTTGGTGTTACCAGCCCTTTTACCGTTTTCACCTGCACATCCTTCTTCTCCAAACCCTTTGGGTCTTCCTCCATAAGTGCTGTTAATTCCAACTTGCCTATGACTTCCGTGCAGATGTCCTTCATGTCCAGAAGTAGGGTTAACCCTCTGTCCCATAACCTACAAATTAATCCTCCGCTGTAAAGCTTTCTTTTGACCCTTCCACACAACTTGGAGCTAAGCCCCCGCATGAAAGTCCTCTTGACAGAGCCGGTATGCTCCGCCAAAATTTTTTTGCGGACAAGGTACTTCAAAATGCAGTCACATGAGGAAAAATACACACCAAACAACATCCTAAAGGAAACACCTCCTTCCCTTTCCATTTTGGTTGTGAGACGCTCAAGATCCACTTTGCAGAACCTCTGCTCTTGTGACCCCCATTTTCCCACTATTTCCCCCTGCAACTTTCCCCAATTTTGTTCTCTGTAACCCTCCATATCCTCCTCATGCGGAATGCAGTTAACTATTTGCTGGACCCAGTCAACATAATTTGCGCCTTTGCTGTTGGCCCCATTCTTGAACCGTTCCAGAAATTGGTGAACATCCTCTGGACAAAACCTAACTGCGGGGTAGTCCCGCAGCCTAATTTTTGCTCCTCTCCCTTGCTGCTCCTCTGGAATCTCCGGTGCCACATACGTTGATTGTCCCCCCATGGCCAATCTTGGCGGCGGCCCCGCCGGACTGGCGGTCTGACAAGGAGTGCTTTGATACGGTGGCACGCTACCAGTTGCCTGTTGTTGAGCCAGAAGTCATTCAACCAAACCGGCCTCAAAATCTCCCATCATCTTGGACGTAGAAGGAAGGATAAGAACTAAAAAAAGTATATCTCTGCATATTTTACCAGGTACTATAACAGCAAAAGGACTTTCCCAGCCAGACCCCCAATTTTTGGAAAGAGCCCTTGATTCACACTGCTTTAACTCCGCAATTCCTAATCAAACTCCGCTTCCGCACCCAAGCTGGAAACCACTAAAGCTAACTTGCAATGAAATAATAGTAAATACACAAGATGGACTCCCCAAAAAGCTCCTCACTTGAAATATTTCCCTAAATATGACCTCCAAGAACTCTTGCTGGTAATTAAACTCCAAATTAACAGAAGAACAAGAATCTCAATATAATTTGCTGTAAAAAATATACTCCAATACTCCAATGAAACAATGATGACTTGATAATCTCCAATGTTTTTTATAATATCCTATCATGATGTTCCCCCCTCATACAACAAAAGAAAAGCTTCCTTATATATACAACAAGTAACAAAAGAATTCAAGCCACAAATGAAAGACCCCTATTGTCTCTGTGCATTCTGCACTGACCCTCCTTAGCTACTCCAAAAAAGGAACATGATCTGCCAATGAAAGACTCCTTTTCCCACTGCCTCTGTGTGTTTGCACTGATCCTCCTTACTAATAGTCCAATCCTTACCCAATCCAATGATTTGCAGTAGATTTGATGATCCTTTTGCTGAGTCCCCCTAACAGTTGATTTGTGCGAATGCATAAATAGCAACAGATCCATGTCAATCTTCCCTAGCGGATCACTCCCAATCCCGCATGCGGCATAACTATCAATCCCCAACAACCCGCATGCCTCCTCCTCAACTTTAGTGTTCTGCAACCTCAGTGCATATCCCATAATTGGCCTAATCCATACTACTTAGCTTTGATCACTTCCTCCCACATGAGTAAACCCACAGCCGCAGAGGGAAAGTTATGTTTGACCACGCCATGTCCGCAAAAGGCAAAAACTCCAGCCCATTCTTGTCATGTTTCACGTAAAAATAGCACGCCGCACCAATGCTGAGCCCTTAGCTAATGCACTCCGGGATAGACAGTCGGCCAACATGCTTTTTCTGAGCCTATTGTTCTGCGGACTCCCAACCACGGATGAGCTGCTCCCGGGCCAATGTCAAGTTCCAAGCCTACTTGCCTCTGTTTCTATAAATAACCACCACAGCGTAACCATGCTTCATTGCCCATGTTTTACAATAGTTTTGTGCCTCTTCCCTAGTAGGAAAAGCTCTCACAGGAGGTGGGTCAAGTGGATCTGGTAAACATTCATTGTTTAAGTAATGGTTTCAGTTACATGAACCCAATTAGTTTAAATAAAATTAAATCTGGCAAAGACCTCAGTAACATAATATGTTACTCACAACCAGAGGTCAAATCCATCTGTGAAAAATTTTGTTTCTCAATTTTAACCCTAGATGAGGATGTAATTGGGGCTTCAAATTATTCATTACCCAAATCCTTTTTTTCAAAATCTTTGTTAATGGAACTATCAATCTATTCCTTCAACTCAGCCATCTCATTGTCATACTGACACCTAACTCAGTCTAACCTCAGTCTAACCTCAGTCTAATCTACTTACCTCAGGAACTTCAACCTCAGGGCTCTGGAGACTTTATCAGTATATCTCCTTCAACTACATATCCTCAGGATCTTCATGCCTTACATATCTAAATATAGTCTAACCTCATGCATTATACATATAGACTCCTTAGGCTTGCACATACTTAATCTCTCAGGTTCTGCATATCCTCTAACCTTCTTCACCCTTTCTATCCCATACTTCATTATGGTTTATCCTTTTGGAATCCTTATGTACATCCTCTTACAGATTGTATCACATACTCTCCATACTTAGTACATAGTGTCATGACCTCCATGCACACTGTACATCCTCTCACTGTACATCCCCAACTTAGACAGCCAGACCTGTAGCCTAGCCCCAATGTAGTAAGCAGCCTAACCCCAATGTAGTAGCATACCTGATCAGCCCTCTCTGTTACCTTGACTGCTCCCTTGTCATCACATATGTATTCTGAGCCCCAAGGCATCTGTGCCTTTGTTGCATTCCAGCCTGTTGTCTATTTGAGCAGCCCCTCTCTTCCTCTCCCTGATTTTTCCCCAAGAAATCAGTTTACTACTTCTTACTAGGAATCCATCCCAGCAAGTGTCATTCAGCACCTTAACTCCAAACCAATCCTACTCTGCTCCTTGTAGCATCTTCCATTATCCTTGCCCCCAAAGCCTACTGAGAGTGGAGTCCCCTCTGTGCCAAGCCCTGCTTGCATTCAGCAGCCCTTGTGACATTAAACTGATTTCTTCCCCAATAACCCCTTCTTTACCAACCACACTCCTTATCCTTCAGACAGCATCAAATCTTGCTATTGAGTTGTGTCAATTTTTTTTTTGCTTTATTTTCTGTCCCAACCTTGAACTTGGCTGTTTGATTTGTGGCCATTTTCATTGTACCTCTTAACTTACTGTCAAACCTCCATAAAAGGCCCACATTTACAATCTAAGTTCCTCTTCAATGCTTCAACGCTTCAACAGTTTGACACTTCAACACTTAAACACTTTGAAACTTTGACACTTTGACACTTTGCAACTTTGATGCTTCAACACTTTGACACTTTGATGGTTAATTTGACCAATAATTAAGTTAATCGGGGAAAAATCTTTTTAATCATTTTATTCTTGTTCTAAGGTGAAGAACAACTTTTGGGTAATTATTTATCCTCAATAATGAGAATTCCCCCACAACTTACTATCTTTTCTCACATCTCTAGCCCAGCTGTCACCTTTAGCTCCAGAGGAAGAGGTGCCAATGAAAATACTGACCCTTCTACTCCCAGAGCTTGTGGTAGAACCTTTTCTAATCTTCCAGGGCCAGTGGCTACCACTTCCACTCCTATGGATACTGGCTTATTGGAGCCTATACCCCAGGTATCCCTTTCTACTATCCCTTCTTCTGACAATTCCAGCATGGTCCCAATCCCAGGAGGAGAAGAAGAAGAAGATGAGGAGGATGAGGACTCAGGATTTTATTCCAGAATCTTGAGTGGCTTGGATTCACCCTCCCCAGGGGGTAATCCTAGCCCAACTTCTAAAGCAACAGCAGTCCCATCAACTTCCCCAGCCACTAACCTTCCTTCCACCTCTCAGGGCTCTTCAACTGACCCTGCTCTGCTGGCCATTCTTCAGCAAATGACCACTGCAATGACCCATCTCTCTAAACCTGCTGACCATGAACCTTCTACTAACTTTAAATCTCCATCTATCAATGCTCCAGAAAAATTTGATGGGACAAACCCAACCAAGCTCAGACCCTTCCTCCAAGCTTGTGAACTCATCTTTGATAATGATGAGAGGGTTTTTGCTAATGACAGAAAGAAAGTATTCCTTACAGTCTCTTACCTTACAGGGAATGCCAGTTGATGGATCTAACCTTATCTTGCTCACATTGGTAATCATGAGCCATATTTCATACTTAGCTCTTGGTTTCTATTTACTCAAAAGCTCCATACCCTTTTTGGGTATTTTCTGGAAATCCAACGTGCTGAGAAGGAACTAACCCTCCTTAAGATGAAAGATACTGGTTATGCCACTAACTATATCACTGAATTCAGGACACTTATCACTAAGGTCTCTGGATGGGGTGATAACACTTATGACTAAGGTCTCTGTATGGGGTGATAAAGATTTTTTCTTCCATTTTAGACAGGGACTCCCAGCAAGACTACTGGACCAAATAGCTGGTTATGATGGACCTCAATAAACCTTGCAAGAACTAATGGACATAGTCCTTAAGTATGATACCCGCTACCATGAAAGGATCCAGGAAAAGTCTTTCAGCTCCCATCAGACCTCATAACCTGGACCCAGCTCTTCCAATCCTCAAAAATCTCAACAGCCCAGCCAACAAGGTAGGTACAAGGGGAAAGCAAAGGAAACCCCTACTAATTCTGCTCCAACCTATGTGCCCAATCCCAATGTGGGTGAGGATGGACACCTCAAGGCTGGATAAAAAGCTAGAAGGGAAAGAGAGGGTTTGTGTAACTACTTTGGAGGTGCTAACAAGTTTAGCCTCTGCAGGAAATGTCCAGACTTTGAAACCTGGCCAAAAGCCCGCTCCTGGTAAACTTAAACAGGGAAAAGACTAGGTGATGGAAATGTGGTACTCCATGACCATCACCCCTCCAACATTCAAGTACAAACTTTGGAAGTGAAAGACTCTAACCCCCCTACTAAAGAGTTACATTTTATTTGTCTCTTCAATAATCAGGCCTATAGCATACTTGTTGACTCTGGAGCAACTCAATCTGTTATTTCCAAATCTATGGTTTCAAAGTTTTCTCTTTCTCCCAAACCTCTGACCACTCCTATCTTTCTATTTACCTTCAACCCTTCTGAATCAACGTCCCAGGAGATCACTCATAAGGTTTCCTTTAAACTCTCCCTACTGTCCTTTACCAAATTGGAATGGGATTTCTTGGTTGTTAATACTCCCCAAAAGAATATATCATTCTAGGTATTGACTTCCTCCATTTCTGGAACCCAGAGGTAAACTGGCAATAGGTATTGATCAACCCAAGGCACCAACAAACTTTGGATCATTCCCCTTCCATTGAACTCTTTTTTTCCACTACTCATCTTCTGCCGGTGAATCTGCAGATCACTGCTCCTGCTCCCTCTTCAGAATCTATGCACTCACAACACTTTCCCTGAAGTTCAACAACCACTTCTGTGAACAGGATATTCTTTGGAAATTCTCTGAAATTCTAGGAGGATATAGAGGATGATCTATCCACTCAAATCTTGCGTATGATTATGTCCACTTCTGACTCTGCCCCAAAGCAGACTACTGCTGAAGGACTAGATGAAGACGAGGAAACTGATGAAATTGAAACTGTGATCGAGAGAGTTCCAGAAGCTTTCCATGCCTTTTTAGATGTTTTTTCCAAGGTTAAAGCTGATAAACTCCCTCCTCACCGTGCTTACTATCACCATATCAAACTGGAAGGCCTTTTGCCTCCAGTTGGGCCTATCTACTCCCTCAGTCACCATGAGAAGGAGGCCCTACAAGCCTATATAGCAGAAAATATAGAGAAAGTTTTCATTTGCCCCAGCACTTCAAGCACTGGAGCACCTGTACTCTTTGTGAAAAAGAAGGATGGTGGTTTGCAGTTGTGTGTTGACTATTGCAAAATTGAAGTTGTTAATCAAAAGAATTGGTATTCTATTCCTCCCATGACTCACTTATCAACAGTTTTTTCTGGTTCTACCATTTTCTCAAAAATTTACCTCAGGGGTGCTTTCAATCTCCTTTGAATTAAAGAAGGGGATGAACATCTTACAGCATTCAGAACTCAGTTTGGAAGTTTTGAATATTTGGTAATGCCATTTGGGCTGACAAATGCTCCTGCATCTTTCCAATGTCTTGTTAATGACATTTTTGCAGACCTTCTAACCATTTGTGTGGTGGTTTACCTCAATGAAATTTTTATTTTTTCCAAAAAATTAGCAGAACATACAGCTCATGTGTGTGAAGTCTTAAGCAGAATTTTGAAAAACAATTTATATTCAAAAGCTTCCAGGTGTGAATTTCATGCCTCCTCAGTGGATTACTGAGGTTATTTTATATTTAGTAATGGTATTGAAATGGACAACTCCAAGGTCCAAAAGATCTTGGACTGGCCACCACCAAAAAACAAAAAGGCCTTGCAGCAGTTTTTGGGTTTTTCTAATTTTTATTGCAAGTTTATCATTAACTATTCCAGAAAGGTCTACCTCCTCACTGCTCTAACTGGTTCAGACCCCATCTTTCCTTTGTCCCCAGGGGCTCTGCAGCATTTTGAGGACTTGAAATTGGCCTTTACCAAGGCCCCTATCCTTAGACATTTTGATCTTTACTTGAAAAACTTTTTGGAGACTGATGCTAGTGACTATGCCCTAGGGGCTGTCCTCACCCAAGTATCCCCTGATGGATCCAAACACCCAATTGCTTTTGACAGCAGAAAACTGAATTACAAAATCCATGATAAGGAACTCTTGGACATTGTATGGGTAATCAAGATCTGGAGAGCTTACTTGCTCAGTCTTTCATCTCCTTTTGAAGTTCTCACTGATCACTTGTCCCTTAAATATTTTATGACCTCTAAAGTCTTGACTTTTTGTCAAGCCTGTTGGGCTGAATTCCTATCAGAATTTGACTTTACTATAGTCTATAGACCTGGAAAGCACTCCATAGTGCCTTATGTGCTGTCACTTTGAGACAACATTTATCCCAAAGGGGGGATGCCCTACGCAGAAAAGAATCCATAAAATTTCAAACAACTCTTGAAACAGACTGACTTTGAACCTTCTAGAATTTTCTTTATCTCTACAAAACAGGTTTATACCCACTTGGACAACTTAATTAAATCCCAGATATCCAAAAAATCAACCCAAAAGATTATTCAGAAATTACATAAGAAAGGAAAAGTAAAGAGCTACCTCATAGACCCAGACACTGGACTCCTTATTTTCCAAAATAGAATAGCAATGCCCAAGGAGGACAAACAACTTCAACTTGAAATACTTCAACAAAGACACAACTCCCCTCTCTCTGGTCACCCTGGACAAGACAAAACAATTGATCTAGTAAAATTAGATCTCCACTGGGAAAATGTGATTTCCTTTATCAAAGATTATGTTTCTTCTTGTTACATTTTCAGCAGAAAAAAATCGAGTCACCACAAGAAGTTTGGACTCCTTCAACCCCTACCAATTCCAGATTCTCCCTGGACCTCACTCTCTATGGACTTCATCTCACAGCTGCCACTATCCAATGGATTTGACTCAATCCTTGTGGTAGTTGATTGTTTTTCAAAAATTTCTCTCTTTATTTAAAACCAAAAATATCCTCAAATTAAACAAAAGAAAATGAATTTCTTCTTTCAAAAAAAGAATATATATACTATCAAAAATATATATATATATAATATTAAATAGTAAATTTAACAAAAAATATAAAATAAAAAAATGCAAAAAAATAATAATAATAAGGATAATAAAAAACTCTCTTATAAAAATAAAATAAATTTTAATTTATATAATAGTTTCTCATAAAGAAATTTTCAGATAGCTTCACACACCAAATCTTTTAACTCTTTTACCCTAGACATCCAAGTATTTACTAACTTCAATTTTGTAACTTGATGAAAATTAGGACCCCTTATAGTAGTCCCTACGTCAAAATTATGACCAGCTAAAGCCAATATATCATCTAGTCTTTTCTCTATTTCTGAAATCTTTTTCTTTCTAGCCTCTAAGAATCCATAATTTTTTTTTCTTATCTCACTACCCCAACCTTTCTTCAAACCTTCCCGATTTAAAACTGAATCTTCTCTAAATATTCTTCCTTCCATCATCTCCAATAATTTTTCTCCATTTTCTATTTCTTCCAACCAAACTTCTTCTTCATTTCTCCTCTCAATTCCCTTCTTTCTGTTTCTTATATCTTCTAAAACCTTCATCTTCACCTCTAAAGCCTTCATCTTATTCCTTAAATCTTCTAACTCCAAGGATTCATCTGATCTGCCCCCCTCTTTGACAATGGCCTCTCTTTCTTTTCCTTTATCTACATTATTTTTTGTCTCTTTTTCATCTTCCATCTCACTCAATTCCATCTCTAAACTTCCCTCAGCGTCTTCATCTTCTTCCTTGCTTTGACACCCATCTTCAACGCTTTGACGCGGAACTTTGATGTTTTGAAAAGCTGCTTTGACACTTTGACACTTTGAAATTCAATGCTTCAATGATTTGGCTTGATGCTTCAACAATTTGGTTCAATGCTTTGAAAAACTGGTTTTATGCTTTGACAAAAAGATTCAACGCTTCAACCTTTGATGGTTTGATGTGGAGGTTCAATGTGTTTGACGGATTTGAAAAAATCCCTGTTTCTGGTTCTTTTTGACAGCACCTCAACCACTTCATTGTCCAAGTATACTTCAGGGGTGCCCCATCTTATAAATGCTTCTCCACATTCTTCCTCTTGAAACTTCAACGTACCTTCTATTGCCAAACTTCCGGTTTGACGCAACACCTCTGTTTTTTCCTGCGTCTTCTTCAACCTTTCCTGCATCAAAGGGACTATTCAAACCCATATCAGCACTAAAACACCTCCAACACAAAAATCTGGAAACACTTACCTGAAGATTCATCCGATCTGGATGAATATGCTAAAGTCATGGCATCATCATCTGGATCCTCCTTCACCTCAAAAGGTTGGCTCTTCTCCAGGACCCATAAGGTTGGCCCCATGGCCTTCCTGCCTTGCTTATCCATATCCCATACTCTTCCATACTGTCTAAAACTTTCATACTTGGCAGAGTTATGCTTGATACTGGTGTTAAAGATTCTTCCAAGCTTGATGCATCTGTCACAGCTTGGGTATTATTGTTGAACTGGATGGTAGTTGTTGGTCTTCTCCATTGGATAGGTTGGTGTAGGGGATCTGTTAAAAGTGGGTAAGGATGGTAATGGGATGGATGGTGGTGATGGTTGTGGGTAGGGGGAAGGAAAGCTCAATTAAGACACGGCTGGTGGAATACCTGAATGGCCTCTTCAACCTCTCCTTTTATGGTCATCAGGAGATGCCCTCCTTTTCACCAGGGGGTACTGTCATACTGACACCTAACTCAGTCTAACCTCAGTCTAACCTCAGTCTAATCTACTTACCTCAGGAACTTCAACCTCAGGGCTCTGGAGACTTTATCAGTATTTCTCCTTCAACTACATATCCTCAGCATCTTCATGCCTTACATATTTGCATATATTCTAACCTCATGCATTATACATATAGACTCCTTAGGCTTGCACATACTTAATCTCTCAGGTTCTAAATATCCTCTAACCTTCTTCACCCTGTCTATCCCATACTTTGTTTTGGTTTATCCTTTGGGAATCCTTATTTACATCCTCTTGCAGATTGTATCACATACTCTCTATACTTAGTACATAGTGTCATGACCTCCATACACACTGTACATCCTCTCACAGTACATTCCCAACTTAGACAGCCAGACCTGTAGCCTAGCCCCAATGTAGTAAGCAGCCTAACCCCAATGTAGTAGCATACCTGATCAGCCCTCTCTGTTACCTTGACTGCTCCCTTGTCATTACATATTTAGTCTGAGCCCCAAGGCATCTGTACCTCTTTTGTAGTCCATCCTCCTGTCTATTTAAGCAGCCCTTCTCTTCCTCTTCCTGATTGTTCCCCAAGAAATCAGTTTACTACTTCTTACTAGGAATCCATCCCAGAAATTTTCATTCAGCACCTTAACTCCAATCCAATCCTACTCTTCTCCTTGTAGCATCATCCAGTATCCTTGCCCCCAAAGCCTACTGAGAGTGGAGTCCCCTCTGTGCCAAGCCCTGCTTGCATTCAGCAGCCCTTGTGACAGTAATAAGGAGAGCTTGCCACTGTTCCCATGAAAAAAAGTTCAATGTTATAATTCAGTATTCAATCCAAATTCCAATTTAACAAACAAATTTTGCTCACTTTTGAGTTGAGAAAGAATTGTTTGAAGATTTTTATATGATTTCAAATTTCACTTTACTTTCACTTTTTTTTTATTTACTTTCACTGTGGCTTCTCAAATTTCACTTTACTTTCACTTTGGTTTCACTGTGAGTTCCCTATGAGTCCCACATAGTATACCTTGATCACAAATTTGGTTTGAGGGAACCCAAATGTGGTCCAGGGGGTGCCCAAAATTCTGGCATGAATTCCAGGGGGTAAATGGATCCTATACAACCCCCTGGGGGTTGCCTGTATTTGGAATGGCCTTTTATAGTTGTGTATGGGCCCCCAAAGCTCAAATGGGCTGTGTAGGGCACTACACAACTCCAACACAACTGAGAGTCATGAATTTATCATCACCCTTTTTTTTATGTTTGGTGAAAGTTTATTCATGTTCCACCAATAATATTTCATTTTTTGTAAACAAAATGAATTTTTATCATTTTTCTTACATTGGATGAGGATTTTTTTCCAAAATCTGAGGTCAGATGTGAATTCCTTGAATTAAATTGATCTCTATTGAATCTTTCCATATTACATTTACTCAAAGTGTTTTCATATTTGGACTCTCCAAAAAAATATACCCCAAACGGACCCCACAAGGGGTCAGAGGCCTAAATTTTTCCCCCTAGGGTCCCAATTCATATTTAAAGTCCTTTGGGTTCCCAAGAAGCCATCCAAAGGGGTGTTCTCACACACCAGAAACTCCTTTAAACCTTACAAAGGTGTTCCAAAACTTAATTGTCTATATTCACACATTTTTTGTATTGGCACATCTTTTCAAGGTTGGCAGGCCAGGTGGCATGAATATATTAAATTTTTTACTATAATCACCCCAATGGCGCATTTTGGTATGATTTTAGAAAGAAAATCTCTAAAATCACACCTTTCTTGGAAATTTGTGTGGATTTAGTAATTTTTTTTTTGTATTAATTTAGCCTGGACATAAAAAAATATTGAAAAAGATTTGTTTTTTTGTTACTTTTTTATATTGGTGCCAATTTTTGGGGGCCAAAAATACATTCAAAAAATATTTTTGAACTCTTCCATTGATTGAATAACCATTTTTAAGCTCAAAAAACCCCCCAAAGTATATAAAAAAAAGGGCAAAGGAATCAATCTCAAAATGTGTTTTCATATATTTCTCTTTTGATTTATATGACTTTTGGATGGATTTTTCAATTCCCTCAAATATATGAAAAACCATTGCTGGGGGCTTTAGACACCCAGCCACACATCTGTGGATTCAGATTTCTCAATATGAAATTCTTTTAAAGAACATGAATTCAGGGAAAAGGGCATGCATCCCAGATATTGCAGCAATGTGAAAGGGGAATGAAGACAATAATACCTTATTTTAAATCCAACTTGAAATTTGAATTGAAGCAGATTCAAATTTAATTCTGATGATGTTTTTACAAATTTTATTTGAACTTTTTTTATTATATTGAATTATCCTTTGAAAATCTTTTGGGGAATCTTGAAACCAAATGATTGCTGGATTTTTCATTGATTTTTTATTTATGTATCTTTATTTCATTTTTTTTATCTTTTAATTTCTCAATAAATATAAAAAAACAAATTTGTATCAATACTGTTATCAATTTATCTTGATGTGTTGCATTCATTACTTGTGCTAAGCCTCCTTCAAACAGCTTAAAATTGATTCTTTAATATTTCCTTTTTTCAATCTTCCTATTTTTTTTTATTTTTCTGAAAATCTACCCAGAGGGAGCTTTAATTTTTCTCTTCAAAAAATATTGATTGATTATTTGATGAATTTTTCATTCAATTTTTAATCATTTTTTCTCCTGAAAACTGTTTCAAAAAATCTTCACAAACAGTTTTCATGATGCTTCTTTAAATGATCATGATTTTTTTTTTGAATTTGTTGTAATTTTCTATCCTGTTTTTAAAGAGCTTAATTTTGGGTTTCTTATGTTTTTTATTATCCTTTTTTTTGATTCAAAAATTCTCTGGGGAATATCAAAGTTGACTTTTGATCCATAATTTATTTATTTTTTTTATTTTTAAATCCATTTTGTAATTATCTGTGTTTAAAATTGGAAGCTTAATTTAAGCAGCTTGAATATACAACCTTGTTTATATTTTATGGTATTTCCTTGAAATATTTTCCTTATGTTCATTTCTTCTTTGAACCTGTGTTGCATAAACTCATTTTTATCACTTTTTTTGCATTTTAATTCCTTAAAATTGATTTTGTACTAGTATTATTTTTATTTTTCATTTTTTTTTTGCCTTTGAAGCTTCTTTGAGCTTCAAATTGTGCCTTTTTCATAATTATTTATTTTCCTTTAAATCAGCTTCAAAGGAACTACAAACCACTATTTGATTGATGTTGTCTCAATTTTTCATCAATATTTTTATTTTTTGGGTTCATCCTTCAAAATTCATTGGTGAAGCCTCAACTCAATTTTTTGAAAATTTTTTATGCATTTCTCATTTATTCTATAATAGTTTTCCCCTCTTTTTATAATATTAATTTCAGGAGCTTCAAAACAAATTTCAAATGAATTTTTCATTATACTCCATGAATTATATTTATTGGGCTTGAAATTTCATTTTAGGTGCTTTAACTTGATCATAAAATGTGCTCTTTTTTGATTTTTGGTTAGAATTTTATGAATTTTACATCCTTGAAGGCTTACTTCCCTCAAATCTGTCAAATTAGGGGGCCGCAAGTACCCCCTACTCCCTCAAGTTGTTGAAAAGGGGGGATACCAAATTTAGCATCCAGTAAAAGGAATAAAAAACCTATAAATCAATTTTTTAATACCTTCCTTGGGTAGGAAAAAATTCCTTATGGTGTCAGCTACTTGTTTGGTGGAGTGGGAATTTGTGATTAATTGAAGGATGAGTTCACACCAGTTAATCCTTTTTATTTTTCTAAGAAAAAAACCATTAATATATGTTGTTTGAATGTTTGAAAATATACTGGGCTTTTTTTTACTGCTGTAATATCAAAGCAGTTTTTTGCATTTAGTAAGCAGAGGTATGGATTGGTAGATGAAACTTAAGCTGGATAAATTGAACCCTTGGTAAAGGTGTGGATGGCTGGGTGGCTAGAAATATTTGGGAATCCTGGGGACATGATTCAAGTTTAGGGATAATTTGGTGGTTATTTCTAGACCATTATTCAACTCTGAAAATAATATACCAGGATATGCTACATATCCTTTGGTTTGGAAACAAAAATCTGAGCCTGGAAATCCCTCAAGTTGAAATGCTTCAAACATCAATTTCTTAGATAATTCTTTGTTCTGCAGAAAACTGAAAATTAAATTTTCAAAGAACTTGCACATCCATTTTACTGAAATTTTTGTGTAGTGGACCTGGAAAAATATAAGAATTTCACAAAAGGACAAAGGCATACTTTTGTTTGCATTTTTGAGACAGATGAATAACTACACCATGGGTCCACTTTGGACTGTTGGGTGCCGCGGATTCAAAGCCAGGGGCCTGTTCAACATTGCCCACGTTGACCAACTGTCAAATCAATGGCTAGGTCGGTTGACGGTTAATTGACCGACAATTGACGGTTGACCAACCCATTTTTCAAATCAACAGCTGGATGGCCAATGACCCGCCGTCAGTGTCGTGGCAACGTCACCTTGACCGCGCCGTTGAATCATCAGCGGGGCGGGCTTTCCTGATTGAGGCCACTCTGTTAGTCACGCGGCTACTCAACTCCGGCGCAAGTACTACTGCCAGCTCCCCTCTTGCCGCTTCTCCCTCAAACCTCTCATCCTTCCTTATCACCAACCTCCAACAACCAATACAGTCCACGGTTGATGGGTTTTTAAAAAGATTAATACAGAACAAAATTCAGGACTGAGAAAATTTAAATTCATCAATTTATAATTTCCAAACAAATTTTTTTAAAAAAAATCATTCTTTGAGAAAGTGTATAGTTTTGAAACCATTTTATTTGAAAAATTCTCATTTTCTTTAATTTTACACTCCAGTTGATTTTAATTATTATTTTGTTGATTTTTTGTAGTGGCTCTAATTTCAAGGGATGTCATTTTTAAATTACAAAAAATTCAAAGCATTACTTGTGAAGTGCTGGCCTCAAGAGTCAAGGGATGTCCTTGTCTTGGCTCACTCACCTGGCCATGGCTGAGGTCATACACTCAACCCATTGGCCAGGTTCAATGGTTGGAGTCATCAACCTGGCTACTGACCTGTGCTCCTCAGCTGCATGCAATGCACCTGAGTTAAGAATCCAATGATTGAAGCTTGAATGGATAACTTCCATGGTTCTTTGAGAGGTATCTTGACGCTCAACTTGGGGAATTTGGGTTTTTTGAAGCTGGCAACTACCATCATGGCACTTGTGCTGCAAGTTCAAACAGCCTTTGATGGCCTGTATTCAATTCAAATCAATTTTTGTTAAGCAAGAATCTGTGGAATCTTAAATTGAAAGGAAGAAATTGCTAACCTGAAAATTCACTGTACATTCAGAGATTGTTTCAACAAATTCCCTCATGTTGTAGAATGGATTGATTCCCATGGGTTCAAGCTTGTTTACTTTGACAAAATATTTGGTGGTTCTAATTCCATGAGTCTGCCATGTTGAAGTGATCTTGCCAATAAAATCCACTGAGTTGGGAGATTCAATCTGATGCCAAAAAAAAAAGAAAGAAAGAAAGAAAAAGGTAAATGTTTTGAATTTGTTCTCTTCAATTAAAGCCAAAAAATTGCCAAGATATGGTGATTCTTTTGGATGATATCATGTTTGTTTAATTGAATTTTGTTGATTTGTTCAACATTTGAAGGGAATTTTTCTCTGAGTATCTGAGGAACTTGCACTTTTTCTGCATTGGGAACAGATTTTTGTTTAGCAAAGGGATATTGGTTGAGGGGATGATAAATCTTGCTATTATAACCCATGGAATGTTTAATGACTGGATTATCTTCAAATATACTGGTAATTGTTGAACTGCTTTGAAATGTTGTTTGAGTCTCTGGATTGTATACAACACCAGCAGAGAGAAGAAAACGTAGAGATTGATAATTACTGAAGCTGATGGCCAAATCACGTCCTGGACTGATCTTGTTTGAATGAATTGATGCTTGGCGTAAAATTCCATTGTAAATTTCAAATTTTTCAGTTGAAAACAGACTAGCTGGCCCAAAACGCAAAATTGAGCCTGGGAGGTGAAGAAGCATGTGAACCTTGGGTTTTTTGATCCATTGTCAAGACATATTGATCAAATGATATAAGAAGTGTTTTATTTGCGCCTTCAGTTGAGTTTGGTATGCATTCATGTCTTTGATGTGAGTCTGAAATATGAAGGTGCAAAGTTGACAAAGGGAGGTCCACAGAATTTTTTTTTCAGCATTCATAAAGTGAAAAAAGGTGAAAGGTGCAGCTTGAAGTAATATTTTGAAATCTTTTCCAACCAGGCTCAGTGAATGTTTGATTAAATAGTTTGTCTGAAGAGAGGGTATGTTGAGTGAATTGGTGTTGAAAGACTGGATGTATCCACTCAGTAATGGGAATTCAGATTTCTTCAATGATTGAATAAAATCTCTGACCAAGTATTTGACAATACCAAGGAGAACCACATGGAGAATTTCAACTGGAGTGTCAAGGCAGCCATCAAATCCTGTTAAATTCTTTTAAAAAAAAATTAAAATTAAAAAAATATCAATGTCTGATTATCATAAAAAATTCATTAATTTAATGAGGAAAACACCTTCAAGCTTCAAAAATGGATTGAATAGTTTTGATTAGTCTGTTTGTTCTAGTTCCTGGATTTTTTGAAGGATTGATGGTTCTCTCTTTTGTTCAATAAATTTCTTGTTGATTGAATCCACAAGACCATAGGATGAAGACATTATTTGAAAATATTTTTGGTTTATTTTGGAAAGTTCATAGAGATGATGGGTCTTTTCAATGGTTTCACTCCAAATTCTGGTGGTATTAGGAGCCTAGAAATATACAAAAAATTTTAACAATGATGATCAATTTGATTTCAAGAATTAAACAATTCACCTCAAAGCCATTCCTATCAAGTTGAAGGAAATTTTTAAGATAAGAAATTGTTTGCTTATTTTGCCTCTTGGGGACAGATAATTTGCAAATCCAACATGGGTTGAGTGATATTCCAGGAACTGGAGTGTTGATAACTTCTGCATGCATTGGGGAATCTTCCAAGAAACATAAGACTGTGGTGATCACTAAAACTGGTTCAGAAATGGTGATATCAAAAGCAGAAAATCCTTGGGTGGCCAGTTGACTGTTTTCAAATTCAAAATTTCAATATCTTCTCAATGGATGATTAATTTTGGGACTTACTTAATCTCTTCAACTATTTGATCTGCCATTTTAAGTACTCCATCTCTGTTGGATGTTGACAAAAAATGACAATTGTATTCTTGATTGGATAAATGAGGAGGAAGACCAGATAGTGTCAAGTAGAATGATTGGTGTTTGTTAAATTGCTTTGATATATTTTCTGAAGTATCATCTGAATATAATGTTATTGTTACATGTCTAATAATCTTTCCCTGAGCCTTAACACGCCATTGATTAGGGAGACTGATGATATTTTCCCTTTCTTCATCAATTTCTTTGTAATAAAATGGCATAATATAATCAAACAAAATGTGAGAATTAAATCCTCATGATCATTTTATTTTCATCAATCAACTCACCATACAATTTGTTGCCACAGATGTCTGATAAGAAGACTCCATCTTGTTCTATTTTGGTGTACTCCTTCAGAAATTGATCACTACAAATGTCCATCAAATTTGCATCCATGAAATTCCCTTGAGCATGAATGTTGATCTTCACTGTGGTGGAATTGAGCATGAAAAATTCCAGTGGGGCACATTTGGTGTATATTTTTGATTCAAAACAGTAAATAAAAAGAGGAACCACAATTTCTTGAGATATCAATTGTGCAGGTTCAAATATATAAAAATGTTGGGAGTTCTGAATAAACATTTGGTTTCTTAGGTTGGGTGACAGAAGTTCCCACCATTTCTTGGATTTAGATAGCTTGGAATGATCCAATTCATGGGTTTCATCTGGATAAAAGTCCAAAAAAGGGGCCACATACGGATTGGACAGCTCCTGGAATGTTCAAAGAAAACCAAAAAAAAACCATTGAAAAAAAAATTAGTAACAATTAAATTCCAAATTATTTAAAAAGTTGAAACTTCTCCAAAATAGCCTACACGTGATATGATCCCCTTCAACTTGAGGGAGAAGCATGGGATCCCCAACACGGACATTTGTGATTGTGTGGCAAAGTCCAAAAATTTGTGGATACGGGCGCGTGTGCGCCAGATTGTATTCCACAACGGCAATTTCACCCCACATAGGCCCAAAATCCCCCAAATCTGTCCATAGAGAGATCGCAAGACCATGTGGTGAGTATAACCCACAAGCATTGATCCGACTAACTCCTACCAAAAAACCGTTATCCAAGGTCAGTTTTCCTCAATCATTTTTTTCTTACTCAGTATTTGGTTTCTTGTCTCAAAATTTTACTGACCTCCTTATTTGTAAAAGGAAACCATTGATCATCTCCCCCCTGCTGTGATAGCTCTGACTGTTCATCATCAAGTTCAAAATTCCCAGGAGTTGAAGGATTGCTAAGGATTCAATTCAACTCTACATGGACAAACTCTTGCCATCCATCTCAATTTTCCATTGAATCACCATTGTCGCTCAAATCCAACCGCATCCCCAAAGGATCAATCTGAAAGGTTTCACTGATTTCATCCATATCAACTGGTGATTTGACTTGATCAAAATCAATCCACAAGTTGTCATTTAATTTGACATTCCTGAAGTCATCATTTGAATCCATTTCCGTAGGTTCTTGGTGAGTCCCTTTTGCAACATTGCTAAGTTTCATTTGATGAGTGGGATTTTTCACATGTCTTTGCCAATTTTGGCTATTCATCGGCCTCCCTTGGCATATTTTGCATTGATATTTGAATCCATTTGGCGTAGGAATCACCTCAAACCCTTCTTTTAAAAAAAACCAACGTCCACAATCAATTCCCTCCTGTGAATGAGTAAGATATAAAACTGACCCTCATCCATTTTGACTTGCTTAGTATTTGGTTGATTTGAGAAGGAGCAGTTGTTTCGCGCCGGATGATTGGATATACCGGAGAACTTAGTTGCATGCAAGAACCAGTGGCCCCACCAGCAAAAAAAACCTATGACGTCATCAAGTGACGACCATTGTGGACCCAATGACCATTGAGTAACCTAATCCCCTTTCCGTCCGTCCCACTATTCCCTGAGAACCTCATCTGATACAGGATTTTCAAGATTGACCAATTGTTGTTTTCCCCTTTCAAATTCAATTTCAAACTCTGTTGCCATTACCTCCCTCCCCGTTGTTATTTCATACATCACTCCCTTCTCACCCCCCCCCCAACCAAAATCAATCTCAAAATGCCCCCTTCATTCCATAACCCTTTCCAAAACCAACCTTGTTTGGCCCAACCCACTGCCCTTCACTCTTCCAACCTTAATCCTTCCAAGCAAAGACATCTTGATTATTCTGAGGATGATGATCCTGATTCCCCCAGACGTCCCAGCTTACCCATTGAATCCCGTCATACCACCCCAGATTCAGATGATCAATCTCTCCACCAATAAACTAGCCCACTGGAGGATGTGTCAGCTGATTTGTTTCAAAGCAAAATGATCAACATGTTTCCACTGTTGAATGAGCTCAAAGAACTCTTGGACCAATATAATGATGTAAGCTTCCCGCTTTTGTTAATTGGCTTAATCCAATGTTACCATCACCAACTCAAACTTCCTTTTTTTCTTATCTCCATTGGTCTCTAATTTCAATCTTGCATATTGAGATGACTGACCATCAACTCATGATGGTTCTCATCCATATGAACCTGAGCCTCTACCATCAAGGCCACCAGACAACCTCTTCCGTCTCAGAACCATCCAACACAGCCACCAACTTGGACACGCGATTACAACAATTGAACAATATTAACTGTTATCAATACAGTTCCTACATACGGGTAAGCTCTTTCTGTCTCATATCATCAAAATGAAGTACTTACCTCAAGCATATGAAAACAGTTGATGGTTCAAGAGGAGATTTGAGCCAAGATCCTCCAATGCAACATTGAGACCTATGGAGAGACAAACAATTCGCTTGGTGAGCCAATCAAAGGCTCACTACTACTGTCAGAAATCGTAATTTTTCCTCCTTTTTTAAAAAAAATTGAATATTCAGATCAATTGAAATCGGTCGGTCAGGATTTCTTGGCGAGACAATCAGGCCATGTCAAAAAAAAATACCTGCCCCCTGGTTATGACACAAACAACCCAACTGCACAAAAAGATGTTGCATTGTTTGTTGGCAAACTGGTAAAATACTAAAAATCCAGTTTAAGAAACATTGTAAGTTTGATTTTTGATTCCAAAGATTCAATTTGTATATTACTAAATATCTTATGGTCATAATGGTTCCAACTGCTCTATAACATTACAGATACAAGTACCCACACAAGGAACGGACCCATTCCAAAGTTTTCTGAACTATTAGTTAAGGTATGTGATTTTCTTTCACCCAAAGCAAGTTGGGAATCACTTTCAATTGAACTGATTAATGACTTCATTACAGATTTACCAGGCATTTGGACCCAAAAACAAACACAACCTGGCAAACAGTTTCATCCGCAAAACCCCTCTCCAAGCAAAAGTCAGATTTGCTTTCTTACAACTCAGAATCTCAATTCATCTTGCCAGTCCTATACTTGGTGATGCTGTACACTGGAAGACTATCAATTGAGAATTGCAAGAATTAAAACAACAGCCATTGTCTACTATCACAGCGTAAGCATCTTTTTTTTTCCTTTTTGTTTGCATTATTTGATATTAATCTTGAATTGTTGTCAACAATTCTTCACAGCTGGGCCAAAGCGGTCTTAAAAAAGGATGAGGACTTGTTTGATGGTAAGACCATGGCAAATGATCTTACAACTGATTCATTAGTCATGCCAACGGAGGCCAAAATCCTCAAATTGGAATGAACTCTCAAAAAATCAAAACAATTTGTTTTTTTTTCAATTTCTATCATTTTCTATCTTTTTCATTGTTAAAAAATGATTGTAATAAACAATGATAGCTTTTCCCTTGTCAAAAAAATATAAATTATGTAGTATTGATTATGCCTTACAAAAAAGCAACAATGAAAATAAATTAATAAATTAATTTATTCTCTCAAAAAATCAAGCCACCGAAGGAATAAAAAAAAGGTCAAAGCCTTGTTGAGGTTGACAACATTTCAACCAATATTTGACCTTCTGACCATTGAGTTGAAGGACTGTCAAATCAACTCTGACAGCAAATCGACAGCGTTTCTGCAGCGCCAAGGGTCAAATTTGCGTCGAAATGTTGGCAGGCTCTTGACCAGCCTTGACTTTTTTGCTTGCCAACGTTATTTTGACGGCTTCTGCCCACTAAGGGCATGCCGTCAAACCAGAATTGCGCAAGCTGGTGGCTTGACGACAAATTGGGCCCGTGGTGTACTGGAGGCACCTGCATGCAGTACCAAATGCAGTGAAATTTAAATCAAAAGAGGTGGTAGATCTAAAAAATTTGTGAATATATGTTCAAGAAAATGTGAACAATTTAATATGGGGGAAAAAAATTTCAAGAATCTGTTTGAGATCAAAAAAGAGGATGGGAGTAGCTTCAAAAAATTGGTATGCTATTGCTGGTATAACAGGCAGGGGAAAGCTGGGGAAGCTAATGATGCTGGACTAGTTTCAAAGAGGCAACTATTGAAGAGATGAAGCAGGAAGGACTATCATTTTTCAAGACATTTATAGATAAAAAAATGTGAAGGGTTCCAAACACCATGTGTATTCAACAAAATACCCAGGAAACTACAAGATAAGAAGCCCAGACTTAATTTCTAAGGTGTGGGTAATGAATTTATTTAATGCTTTTTGTTTCATTTACTGTAAATTGAATCAGGTCTGGGATTTAGTTTAGGGGATCTATATCATCATATAGAACATCATACAGATGATTTCATAGAAGGAAATTGTTTTAAAATAAGCCTGAGTAGTCTTAATTTTTGACAAATACTCATCCTAAGCTAGTATTGATGCAGAAAACTGGTGGAGATTATACTCCCCAAAGTGCAGCAGCAAAACTCCAACAGTGTAGAGATTAGTTTGCATGCTATCCTTACTACCCAGCAACTTTAATCAGAATAATCCAAAGGGTTTCTGTCACATCAGAGCTGGATTTTGTGAATAATAATCAATGTCCAATATTTTTCACCATAATTGCAAGGTCTTGAGATCAAGAGAAAAGAGGAAGATGAGATCTAGAACAAGATTGAGCAAAGAGAACTGGTACTTGAACTTAAGGCACTCATGTTATTCAGATAATTGTCAGTCAAGAATTAAAAGTTTTTTCAAGTCAATTCAGGTTGCAAATATGCCAGATAGGGATCTGGTTTAGATTTTAATTTGAGGTAACTTGGTGATGGGTGAGTTTTCATATTTTTTGAAGATGAGAACCTTGAGTGTAGTTTCAGGTGCAGAAGTAGATCAGAAGACCAAAATGCATAAGATGAACCAACTAAGAAACTAAAAAGAAAGTATCAAAGATATATACAAAAACACAAAACATAAAAAATGAGACAAGAGGAGGACAGAATTAAAAATTGTGAAGAGTAGAAGTAATAGGAATAAAGGGAAAAACCAAAGAAGATGACATGACGGCATTAAATTAAACCAACAGAGCTAACATTCTCTGAGGTTGATAGAATTCCTATTCTGAAAACATGTTCAACAGGTACCAGTGGAACTTGGGGGATTGGCATCAACTTGAAATTTTTGCAAATTGAAATCACAAGAGTAGCTGTCACGCCTCGCACTTAGGAATTATTGTCTTCATCACTTTGACATGTCCTCCCCTCAGTAACATCTACCTCAGTCTAAAAGCGTGACACAAATAAAGCACAACATCAATGGTGCAATCTGCTACTTCCTCTGGCTTGCATTGACCTTCCAATCTCGGCGACCAACTCAGTATATACTTGCGAACTTTGCGGTTAACTCCATACCAGTCGGCCATCCATTATGGGATCCAATCTCCTTCCCTGGCCAATCAACAGCCTTGGACTTCCATCTTTGGTCACGCATTGTTTGTTAGTTCGCATCTACGTCTAACTAAGCCATCATTACTGTACAGTTTGCAATTGGACTAGTCCCTACCCTGCATACACTATTACTTCTCATTTGCATTACCTTCAACTTCACTCGCTCCTGTCCCAATTTGTCATACAATTGTACGCTCAGATTCTATTGTCTTGCACTTACGCCATGACCTTGGATATGGTTGTACTACTGCTTCATTTCCTATCCCATTCCTGTCATTCATTGCCTCACCTCTTCAACTTTAGTTAGCTCATCACCAGGTTGTATCTAGTCACTTTGGATTACCTTATAAGGGCTATCCCCTTGCCTGTTTATTGTCTCCTCAGTTAGTTAATTTCATATGTTCTTGCATTTTGCTACAACCTAGTTATCACATTGGACTCAGGTTGAGTTTCCTTCCTTGGAACACATTCTATTCCTCTTTCCGTTTGTTGAGTGGCATAACCAAGTTTGCACTTTGAAACTGAGTCTTGCTACTTGCACTTGCCCTTGCACTCAGCATTCCTTTGCGCTCACAATCATCTAAGAATTGCCCTATAGTACGTGGGGTGGTTGTGTGACAGTAAATTAACTAACTCAACTCATCTATTGTAGCTTGCCAACCTATATTAGACTTCTTTTTCTCAATTTCACATACTTGCTCAACCGGGAACGCTTCCCTTGCCCCTTACAATGATGAAATCCATTGGGTAGGGAGAACCAGCGCTCCTTGGGCCCAACAACCCTTAGATCCCGTTCCTCCTTCAAAATTGCCATCTGTTGAACCCCTTGATGATCCTCAGACTCCTCCACAGGATGTTCCAATGGACCCTCTTGCGGAATTTTCAGATTCCAACCATTCTTCCAATGAAACCTTGACTCGTGGTAGACCAGGGGTTTGCACTAATTCTCCCAAACCCGATGCTCCAACCCTGCTTTTAACATTGATCCAGGCCCTCACTCATGGTGCCCAGTGATCTAGTCCAAGTAATCCTAGCTTGGGCACTCCGGGCATGAAACAACCCAATCACTTTACAGGAGAACACCCTCATAAGCTTAGATCCTACCTAAAGTCTTGTAAAATCATCTTTTCAAACAACTCCAACAATTTCCCTTCCGATAGGCATAAAGTTATGTATGCTTTGTCCTTCTTAGGAGGTAGAGCCTTGCAGTGGTTTGAACCGTACCTCAAACTTTTTTCCAACAACAGTCCCACGTGTATTCTCAACAACTGGGACAGGTTTGAGCAACAACTGTTCACCCTGTTTGGCAACCCCAATGAAGTTCGAAACGCCAAATACAAACTTAGTAGTTTAGTTATGAAGGAAAATAGTAGAGCTTCCGTTTATGTTTCTCATTTTCAAACCTTGCAGTCTTGCATCCAGTGGAACAAGGCCGCTCTTCTATTCCATTTCTGAAAGGGTCTACCTGCACGCTTAATCAAACAGCTTGCAGTTTGGGGTCATAAGACAACCTTGCTCCAGCAGCTAATCAATTGAGTGATTGAGCTTGATAATGGCTATCACAACAAGAATCGCTCTTGGAGAGACAACCATGGACCGTCCACCTTGGCTCCAAGGGTGGACAACTCCTCAAAGCAAAACACAAGGAACCCAAAACCATCCAAACCAACCCCAACTTTGAATTCCAACTCAAAAGGGAAACCCATCACCAAAACTCCAAAGTTCTTGGACAAAGAAACCGGGATGCTACGGAACGAGGAACAGCTACAAAGGGAAAAAAACGGGCTGTGTATGTATTTTGGAGGAAAACATGATGTCAACAGTTGTGCAAAGAGGTTAGCGCGTGAAGCGGCTAAGCAGTCAAAAAATTAGCTTGTAGTTTTTCTGATACTCGCAAGAAAAACTACACATTATCTAAATCACCGCGAGTAAATCTTTGCACTTGCAAGTCACTAGGTGATCCTAGTTTGAGATTTATCCTATTCCATTCCGACAACACCCCTTATCAAGTCTTACTTGACTCAGGCGCTAATGTTGCCTTCATTAGTGAATCTTTCGCCACTTCCAAAAATCTTACGCGTTCCAAGATAGATAAATTTCCTATCTATTTAGTAAGTAGTGCAACTGAACCGTCTTATTGGGTTTCCCAAAAGGCAAAATGGACCTTTGCATTCTCCAATTTCCCCAGCTTTGAATGGGATTTATTTGTCTTGGCCATACCCGGAATGGATGATACCATTCTAGGCCATGATTTCCTAGTTTACTGGAATCCAGATGTGAATTGGCAAGAAGGAGTAATTAACCTTTGAACCTTGCACCCCCAGAACGCTAATTTTTCCTTCAATCCGGAATTAAAAAGCCTACCTGACACTTTCATTGAGTTGGATGACACTTTTCCGCCAGGAGATTTGCAATATCCTGACCTCCATTCCCAAATTCCCTCTTCAGATTTAGGAGTTATAGCTTACCTATCCAGCTTACCTTTTTCCTGTTCCTTTGAAGAGAAACAGACACCAACCAAACGGTGTATTTTGAGCTCCCTAATCCTCTTGCACCATGAAAGAACCTCAAACCCGGTGCTCAAAGATGACAAGATTGAAGATTTAGAAATCATTCAAGAGTCTTTACCTTCAGTTTATCATGACTATGCTGACCTCTTCTCAGCTGCAAGAGCAGATAAACTGCCTCCATCCCGTCCTTACAATCACAAGATCAGACTTACTGGCCCACCTCCAGCACCAGGACCAGTTTAGTCTCTCTTGACGCAAGAATCAATTGCGCTTCACGACTACATTGCAGAAAATGTAGCAAAAGGATTTCTTCAACCAAGCAATTTGAATACCTGTCCACCTGTCCTATTTGTTCCAAAAAAGTACGGCGGACTTTGCCTTTGTGTTGACTACAGGAAACTGAATCAGGTAACCCGGAAGAATGCCTATCCAGTACTGCCTATGTCACATCTCCTCACCCTCTTCCATGGAGCTGCTTATTTCTCAAAGTTAGACCTTCAAGGTGCCTATAACCTAATTTGCATTAGGGAAGGTCATGAGTATTTGACCGCAATGCAAACCTGGTTTGGCAGTTATGAGTATACCGTCATGCCTTTTGGCCTCTGTAACGCTCCTTCCACTTTTCAACATTTTGTCAATAACATTTTCTCCAATCTTGTAGGTAAATACCTCATGGTATATCTAGATGATATACTAGTCTACTTGAGGAACCTCAAAGATCACATCGCACATGTGCGAGAGGTGCTGCAGCGACTTTGCAAGAATGACCTGTTTGCAAAAGCCTCTAAGTGCAAATTCCATTCCTCTTCTCTTTGGTTTCTAGGTGTCATAGTCTTGCAGCAAGGACTATTGATGGACCCAGCCAAAAGCAAATGCATATTGGACTGGCCCCCACCTTCTTCTGTTAAATCCCTTCAAGTTTTCCTTGGTTTCAGTGATTTTTACAGAAGGTTTATTGAGCGTTACGCTGAGAAAACCGAGAATCTTACTAACCTTCTTCAAAAAGACACTCCTTTTGTTTTTACCAAACAAGCTGCTTTGGAGTTCAAAGCTCTGAAGAAAGCGTTAACCACTGCTCCAATACTTGCTCACTTCAACGAGCTAGCTTGCACTATTGTCAAAACAGACGCAAGCGACTATGCAATTGCAGGAGTAATCTTGCAGTTCTCTTCCTCCACTTCTCTTTTTCATCCCGTAGGTTTTGAGTCTCGCAAGTTGCTCGCTGCAGAGCTTAACTATAA
Source organism: Puccinia polysora (assembly GCA_025617555.3). Taxonomy (NCBI): domain Eukaryota; kingdom Fungi; phylum Basidiomycota; class Pucciniomycetes; order Pucciniales; family Pucciniaceae; genus Puccinia; species Puccinia polysora. The sequence continues at coordinate 33,579,312 of CM062617.1, read as the reverse complement.
GATTCATGACAAGGAAATTCTTGCAATCGTTTATTGCTTGAAGAAATGGCGTTCATACCTTTTGAGCCTTAGGGAATCCTTTGAAGTTTTAACTGATCATAATTCTTTAAATTATTTCATGAGCTCAAAAGTCCTCACACGCAGACAGGCACGATGGGCCAAATACCTCTCCAAGTTCCACTTTACAATCACATACCGCCCTGGGAAACAAGCGGTAGTCCCTGATGCTTTATCACGTTGGGACAACGTTTACCCAGGGGGGGGAGCACCTTAGCCAAAAACAACCCTGAAAACGTTAGGACACTCTTCTCAACCCAATCTGTCCAACTCAGTTCGATCATCGCTCACTTACAAGATTTGGCTTCCGAACTCCGACAAGCTCAACGCGACAACCCCAAGTGCATCAAACTTATTAGATAGTAGTTACAGTATTGATGATAATGACTTTTTAGTCTATGATAATCGTATAGTAGTACCAGATAATTCTTGCATTAAGTTAGATATCTTTGAGTCATGGCACAATTCTCCACTTGCTGGTCATCATGGGCAGGATAAAACCTACTAATTGATTGCACAAGACTCCTACTGGCCTGGTATGAACAAAGAAGTAAAAGACTATGATTGCAATCGTAACAAGTCCTTGAAACACCGGAAGTATGGGCTGCTTCAGCCACTTCCAATTCCGCCTTGTCCTTGGCACTTGCTTTCTATGGATTTCATCTCTAAATTACCTTCTTCTAGTGGATATGATGCTATTCTAGTGGTAGTAGATTGCTTCTCAAAGATGGCTTAATTTCTGCGCAGTAATGTGACGGCCTCTTCAGAAGACTTAGCTAACTTGTTCATAGAATATGTATTTTCAAAACATGGTCTCCCTGATAATATAGTTAGTGATCGTGGATCTCTGTTTGTCTCAAGCTTCTGGACCTTGCTATGCCAACATTTGAAGATCACTTGCAATTTATCAAAGGCTTACCACCCGGAAACGGATGGGCAAACCAAGCAAGTTAATTAGATTCTCAAACAATATCTTCAAATGTATGTTGCCTATCAACAAGACGACTGGTCGCAATGGCTCCCACTAGCCGAGTTCGCCTACAACAACTCCACTCATTCCTCCACCAAACAGTTGCCCTTCCAAACTCTTTATGGTAGAAACCCAACTTTCTCTTCCCTTCATGTAGCACCTTCTCAACCTGCTACCAATTACCTTGAACAAATTTAATCCCTTCAATTTCAACTTTGGACCAACCTTGAAGAAGCAAACCAGCGCTATAAGGAGCAAGCAGACCAATCTCACACTACGGCTCCAACCTTCGCAGTAGGAGAACAAGTATGGCTTGATGCTTGCAAAATTTGCAGCACTTGCCCAACTTGCAAACTCTCCAAAAGAAAGCTTGGCCCCTTTAAAGTAGAATCAGTCATCTCCCCTAATGCCTTTAAACTTACTTTACCTGCAAAATGGAAAGGTATCCACCTGGTCTTTCATGTTTCTCTCCTAGAGCCAGCTCAAGTCCTATACCCAGGCAAGACTCATCCCCCTCATGAACCGGTCACTTTCCTCAATCATCAAGAGTGGGAAGTAAGCCATATTCTGGATTCCAGGTTACGCAAAGGAAAACTTCAATACCTTGTTGAATGGTCTGGCTTCCAGTCCGACAAAGATCGCACCTTGTGGGAACCAGCCCATCACCTTCGCAATTCACCCACTCTGATTTGAGACTTCCATGCGAGCTACCCTTGCAAACCTCAACAATCATGATTCCATCCCTTCCAATCCCATTACATTCCACATTCCATCCCATCCAATCCAATCCCATTTCATTCCACATTCTATCTCATCCAATCTCATTTCATTCCACATTCCATCTCATCCAATCCCATTCCATTCCACATTCCATCTCATCTAACCCCATTTTATTTCACACCAACATCCCATCAGTCAATTCCTCCATCTCATCATTGTGGAAAGAATAAGGGTTTTCCCCCTATAATTGTCCCAAGGTTTTGAATTTAACAGTTCCCTGCGTCTGAAAGGAGATGAGGATGCCCAAAGTTGAACTTAAATGAGAAATAGAAATAAGGAGATAAAGAAAAGTAGAGAGAGAGTGAAATTGCCAATCCTTCAATCCTAAGAACTGTCCACCTGGATGTGTATCCGGTATGAGTTCCTTTAATCTCTTGGTGAGATGATTGATCCAGTCCAATGATGTGATGGTCCAATTCCATGCCCCCTTCTCCTAACCCGGAGTTGAGAGTGAGGATAAGTCCTCCCTCTCAACCCTAACCTAAGTACATGCGCAAATGAAATTATGACAAAGAAACAGAAAACAATCCCGAAACAGAAACCCTAGCCTCCTCTCCCCACCTCCGTACCAAACTCCCCCTGACGTCTGTACTCCATTCCGTCCATCCGGTTTGTCCTTCTCATGACGCGGTCCTTGCACTGCGCCCTACTTGGAGCCCCCCACGCCTGTCCGTATCCGTTTGTCCGCGCCCGTCGTGGATGTCCGGTATTATCCGGCATTATCCGCGCGCTTGCACGCGCGCTCCATCCGTTCCTTTATAGCCCGCGGATTGCTCCACCCCTAGGTATTTAAACCGGCGCGCCCGCAAACCTAGTCAAGCGCACTACCTTCCAAATCCAATCTCCAGGGCGGATTGCCGCCCACCCCGCATTTGATGCTGAGCCCAACCCGTCCACTAGGTGCGGAGCCAAACAGCGACTGCTGCTGATCCAGCAGCTGCCGCTGCTGAGCACTCCGCATACCCTAATGCTGAGCCCGCTTGCCTCCAATGCTGAGCGCGCAGCCGCGAAGCAGTTCCCAATCTGCGTCTATAAATTGACACCACACCGTGTTATTCCTTTTTCTCATTTCCCTCTCATTTCTAGCAAGTAAAACTCCATTCCTTATTAAAAAAAAAATTATTTATAATTAAAAAAAAAGAAAATCTATATTTATAATAAATAATTACAAAGTTTACTTTACTTCCTTCTCCGCATCCTCCCAATTTGCAGTCGATTCCGCAACCATAGATCAAAAAGTATCCAGGTCTTCATCATTGATTAGTGCGGACATACTTCAGAGAACTAGCACTTCTGTTACAATATGCCTCTCGAAGATTTCCTTTCACCTCGCAATCCGAGCTCACTTCGGCCAAGCATTCCATCCACCTTCCTCCAAGAGCTCTTTGTACGCTCTCTTCCTTTGGCCTCCCGACAAGCCTTCTCCAATGTTGCCCATCAGCCGCCTTGCATCCGTTTCAACCGGCCCTACAACTCGCACCGGATCCGCTTTGCCTTGTCCCTCCATTCCCTCCGTTCCATCCACTCCATCTCTTCCATCTTCATTTCCTTCCCTCACTTCTTCCGTTATAGCCTCTTCTCGCCCCATTCCCTCTCTTCCTCCATTTCCGTCTTCTCCATCTCTTGATCCTTTTTCCCGCTTTGTTTCTTTCCTCCTCCCTCGCTTCCTTGGTTATGACTCCAACCGGTTCCGCACCGGGCACTTTGTCTTGCACCTCGGCATTCATCTGGGCACCCGGAAGTTCAGTTGGCGGTCCCCAGTAAGGTGGTGGTGGCAGTGGTGTGTTTGTAGTGTATCTTTGGAAACGGGGAAACACTAGCAAGACAAGCAAAATTTAGTTACTATCTTTATGATCATTAGTCAGTCCAGATTAGTACTCACCAGGAACTCAAGTCCCCAAGTATTTGATCTCTGGCAACGGTGGTATCTGGAAGTTAACCCTTGGCGCGGACCTACAACTCTGCATCTCCCTTGATGACTCCGCGGAACCCTCAACAGTTGACTCAACATTTATAGGGAAATTGCAGGCTACTTTGGGAAGGCAACATTGCTTGCACTTGCCTCAAAGGCCTTGGACAGCAGTACTAGGGACACATTGCTTGTTTTGACAAATACAGTTTTTGCAACGGCAGGAAAACAATGACAAAATTTTATATAAATTATAAATCTATTGAGTAATGAATTAAATAATGTATAAAGGGTATGCAGTAATTATTAACAACTTGAAATCAATGGGAAAATTTATATGAGCGCTTGCAGGAGCTCGCGTCTTTATACCCGGGCAACTTTCACGCCTTGCACTTAGGAATTATTGTCTTCATCACTTTGACATGTCCTCCCCTCAGTACCATCTACCTCAGTCTAAAAGCGTGACACAAATAAAGCACAACATCAATGGTGTGATCCGCTGCTTCCTCTGGCTTGCGTTGACCTTCCAATCTCGGCGACAAACTCAGTATATACTTGCAAACTTTGGGGTTAACTCCATACTGGTCGGCCATCCATTATGAGATCCAATCTCCTTCCCTGGCCAATCAACAGCCTTGGACTTCCATCTTTGGTCATGCATTGTTTGTTAGTTTGCATCTACGTATAACTAAGCCATCATTACTGTACAGTTTTCAATTGGACTAGTCCCTACCCTGCATACACTATTACTTCTCATTTGCATTACCTTCAACGTCACTTGCTCCTGTCCCAATTCGTCATAAAATTGTACGCTCAGATTCTATTGTCTTGCACTTACGCCATGACCTCGGATATGGTTGTACTACTGCTTCATTTCCTATGCCGTTCCTGTCATTCATTGCCTCACCGCTTCAACTGTAGTTAGCTCATCACCAGGTTGTATCTAGTCACTTTGGATTACCTTATAAGGGCTATCCCCTTGCCTGTTTATTGTCTCCTCAGTTAGTTAATTTCATACGTTCTCGCATTTTGCTACAACCTAGTTATCACATTGGACTCAGGTTGAGTTTCCTTCCTCAGAACACATTCTATTCCTCTTGCCATTTGTTGAGTGGCATAACCAAGTTTGCACTTTGCAACTGAGTCTTGCTACTTGCACTTGCCCTCACACTCAGCATTCCTTCGCGCTCACAATCATCTAAGAATTGCTCTATAGTACATGGGGTGGTCGTGTGACAGTAGCCCATGATATCATATCTTGGTTGGGGTACATCCCTGGTCAGGTAAGTACATGGCTCCGGCAGTTTCATAGAAGTATGCAGGAGCTTATATGTAAAAATTCAAATGCCCATCAAACACTAGAGGTGGGTTCTTCACGGATGGATTGTATGAGACAACCAAAGGAGGAGGGGCAGCTGCTCTTTTGCTGAATACTGACAAATGTATTTTGTTCCAAACAGGACCTGACGTACCACACTCCAACCATGAATGTGAAGCGCTGGGTGTACTAGCTGCGCTGAAGTTAATCACAAAGAACGCAAACCAGGAGAAATACAACCACTTCCTAGTTTTCACAGACAACAAAGGGGTCCTGTCAAGTATGAAAAACCCCCTTGCTGAAAGACCCGGCCAGTACCTCTTCAGTGAGATGATGAAGACCATCCTCAACGCTAGATTAAGCTCACAAATCATATTTGTTTGGTGCCCAGGTCACGTGGGGATTGACAGAAACAAACAGGCCCATGAAAAAGCAAGTGAGGCAGTAGTGAAGGGAAACGCACCACCCATAAAAATACTGGGCAATCTAACCAAGATCAAAAAGAAGATACTCGCTGAACGGGTCAGGCCGGACAAGACATTGAATAAGAAAGTCCCAAATGTGGAAATCAGCCTCTTGGCCATTCTGAGTCAACTGGCCTCTGGCAAATGCAGCCTGAATGGCTACCTATTTCAGATCAGGAAAGTACTTGATCCGTCATGTCCCAATTGTGGCTACGTGAAGGAGACGGTCTCTCATCTTTTCAATTTTTGCCCGGCTTACAAGGCCTGCAGACAACACTTGAAAAAGAGCCTACGCCAACACTGGGTGGCCTTTAATCCTAACAATTTGACCCCAACCCTGAAGAATTTGAAGGCATGGCCAGCCCTGACAACGTTCATTACGGACTCCCACAGGTTCCAATCCCTCAAGCCTGTCCCAGATCTCAAGACCCCTCCGGAGCCACCAGAAACATTTATTGAATCACATACTATTAATTGATTCCCGCTCTTTGTAAACGCAAAACCAGTGTTGCTACAAGCTTCAGGTTGTCATATCCCAATAACACATCTAGTGTCGCTACCATTTCTTGTCCACTCTCTTTATTGTTTTTTCCTCTCCCTTTCCTTCCCCTACTCTCACCATTTTTGATTGAACCAGCCGCCTATAAGGGGACCAACTTGTCAGGTTCCAATTCACATCTTGTACTCCCTCCAGACTTTATGCATATCCAGAGTGGTCCATGCGCAATGCAAAATCCACTTAAAAAAAAAAAAAAAAAAAAAAAAACTAGAGATGGGTCTTGTATGCATGTATTTATGTACGGCGGCGGGTCGTTGCGGGTCGCGTTGATTAAATGGCGGGGGCCTCAAGTCGCGGCTGGTTGGCAAGTTAATTAACTTGCGTCAGCTGAGTTCCGCCGTCGGTTCGCTGGCTAAGTGGATTGATACAAGTTACATATGGGTTTGGGGGCGACTGGTTCGTATTAGAAATATGGATATAGTACATGTATGGAATATACCAGAACAATAAACTATGGATTTACAGGAGTAGGTACCTTATAGTATATTCTAGAAAAAACATGTAAATAGGATATATATATGCCGTTATTTCTACGCCAAATGTCTTTTACACTCGGGTGAAATAAAACTATGATTCTTTGTCCAACCCCAAATAACAGTTCGGCAAGCCGATCTCAATTAAACGTTACTTGCCTCGGTTGATCGGCTTCGCCGGGTATGACAGTTAGTTGAGGCTACATGAATCCGCCAGAAGTATGGGACTATATTGCAAGAAAGAAGCAGTCTTCTGGGACTCACTGGCCTCATCCGCATTGTTCAAACTTGAATCTGGATCTGCAACCACAGAGATGGGAGGAGTAGAATAATAAAACTATATGACTAGTGAGACATATTTACATGAAAGGGACCCATGACACAGCGAACCATCACTATCAGTATTCATCTGCATGAGCACACCTAGATCATGATGACGGGATCGCTGACTCCCCAGCTTTTTTCAGCATGGGTCATATTTGGTTACACTAATTTGGCCAGATGCATTTGAAAGACGAATAAAGGACTGGCATTGATCGAGGATGAAGGCTTGCACACTCGAAATCAAGGTTCTGTCTACCCCAGCGACGGGGACAGTCACAGCGGATCACGACTTGGGCATGTATTCAAGTTGGACAAATGCGCAAATCTGTGTAAATAAATATACTCACACACTTCCGACATCGGCCACACCTCACAAGTTTCTGAATTCGAAGAGCCTAGACCCGAAAACAATCCTGCCAGTCAATTCTCCAGGGCTCGTGATTGATTCTCACGATCGAGCTAGAGCCTCGCTGCCTCAGATTGTTGTGCATGCAGAGTCGATCGAGCAGAGGTTGAACTCCGAAAAGTAGAGAAAACTACAGGGGACGATAGCCCACTCGAACGAGTGAGACGGGATAGACCAGTAAGCCAAGCTAAAATGACCCCCTTTCAACTGAAGTTTCGGATCGACTCGGCGGCGTTCACTGGTGCCTCTACCCAATGACCGCCGAGTCCCGGTCCGACTGCAGTGGTTGTGGTGACGTATGCCGCCGATCGGAAGGACGCTCGCTTGACGATTTCACGAGTGAAGGCGGTCTGGCGGGGTTGATGACCAGCTCAGGAGTTTATATGTAAATATGTATGTATGTACTTATCTTCCAGATGATTTTTGATTGAAACGAGAACCTTTCTGTGTGCTCACATGTACTATGTATACATAAATGCATACTCACTCTATGTGAATAAGTAGTAGGAATTCGCCTGCATCCTCGGCCTCCAGTGCTCCACCCGTTGGCCACCCCGGGGCCCCCTCCCCTCCGAGCAACCCAGGGGCCTAGCTTGGTGCTTGCTGGAAGCTCTCTTCGGAGAGGCTCTTAAGCCGCCGGGGTCAGTCGGTATGTATATCGATGAACTCAGCGGCCAGCAGATAGATACTTCATATGTATGTATGTATGTATGTATGTATGTATGTATGTACAAGAGAGCATGGTCGGTGATGATGATGGATGGATCGCCAGCCTCGCCAATGGACCACACCCGCCCCCTCCTGACCCTGGATCCCCCCAATATTTATCAATATCCAGATGCTCATGATGTCCTTGAGTATAGTTCATCGGGTCCCCCCATCAAAATGTCCGAGTATTGCTCTTCTCACCGGGCCCGTTGTTTGCTCGAGGATCTGATCGAGTCCCCCAGACGCCTGGTCGAACTCTGTCGATTCAGACCAGCTCCGATCATCCTGGGCGCTGCTGTCATCCTTGTCCGGACATCTTATGACTGGTCCGCTCGACTCTTTTCCAGGGTCATCCCATCGTTTCAACAGCCCTGTAACTTTTAATTACTCAAGTAGCCGGCCTAGATCTAGACCTAGCGAGATCCAGGTCTCATGACTAGCCAGCCTTGCTACGTAGGCTGGCTGCATTCCTCCTCCTTGGTCGGAGGCCTAGATCATTTAGTCAGTAATGGGCCCAAGGATGGTCTGTAACGATCTATGTTGAAATACGACGGCCAAACGCTTGGGTCACTCTGCCGTCATCTGCTAGTAACTTGTAAGTATGATGTAGTTTCACTCCACCAGGCCAGTCTCGTGACGGATTACCCCACATCAGCCCAAGTCGGTTGTGCGATACTGCATCCCCACGCAATCGATTTGGTTGGTCCACTCTCGCTTTGGCAAGATCCATGTAACAGATCCATACACTGACGGCACATAGAAATCCAAGTACATATTTACTTGCGTTCGCCAGACTCACTGTATTCTTGATCGCTCAATCTGGCATCGAGGCCGTCCTGATCAACTGTGGGGTCTTCCAGCGCCTTCCAGCTCGTCAAGGGCTACCGGTGCATCTCCGCAAATTATGGTACGCACCCCCGAACATCCTCCAGTATTCGTCCCACGATAAACCTCGATGGCTAACGTGACTGAGCCTTGCATTCGAATGTCGGTCCCAAACTAACAGCGATAACTTCAATCCAGACGGCTAATCTGATTCGTCTGTTGGGCTTGACGTCCTCACTTGGCAAGATGCGGTAAGTTATAATCATTCGCTAAAAAAAAAAAAAAAAAAAAAAAAAAACAATCCCACCGGACCAACGGCATGTTGGCCGTCTTGGCATTTGATCTTCTGAGTGGACACGTGAAAGAGCACTGCATCTCCCCTAAATTGCAGTCACAACTAATTTATATCACGTTGGCCGTTCTCTGGCACTCTTTTCTCACAGAGGGGCTTGAAGTTGGTATGTACATACATATATGTATTATGCATTGCAAATCACACTCCGGATCGATAAGTGCATAGACATCTATTTACGTCCATCACCTCAGCTACGCGGTGTCCTGATCGAGCTGTTCTTTATAAACTCATCATCCTTCTTGGGGCTGACTGGTCCACTCGCATGTTCTCATTCTAGCGTAGAACCTCCCTCCCTAGCCTAATATTAAACCCCATCGTCTACCCCATTTAAACTGATCAGTGAAGGACTCTTTTGACTGGGTGAGCTTCGAGTCACTAAGCAATACTCACCCAGCCGGTTCCATTCTAGAATTGATCTCCTTTCGACCCCCTATCCACCACTAGCATCAAGAACCTGTCACTTTCCCACTCAACACATTCTCTAGACCCACCCAACTCCAGTGAAGCTTCCTCACTACTCTGTCTACATCTACTGCGGCACAAACTCCAACCCTTCAGATCATTTGTGGTCAGATTTTAGAGATTTGGTTGCTGCTCCAGTAGTCCGAGTTCTTCTGCTGATCTCCAGATCTGTTCACCTGTTGCCACCTGGATTCATTCATCCGCTTCCTTCATTGCTCCCTCACTTCTTTTTGGCCCGCAACCCCTCTGCACTACCCAGTCTTCCCATTGTGCTCCAAACTCCAGGAGTCGACTCCAGGCAAGCTCCAGGATTCACCGCTTGACTCTATATTGCAGTGCTCACATTTATAATTCCCCCCCCCCCCACCCTCATCAACGTTCTTCAAGGGCTCCAGGAGATTGATCAACCTCTCTGTTAGTACGGAAACATCAATATTTGACGGCACACAGTGGCTGTGGATAAATTAAATAAATCGGAGGAATAACTCAACTACTTTCGCACCCATATCACTTACTATCATAATCCTTGACGTCAGTCCTTCAAGCTTTTGATTTCACTCACACGTCTCACGTGACTGAATCATGTTGTCAACCTTTGATGGTCTTTTAATTAACTGTTACACGATGTTTCATTTTGTTGCACCAGGGTCCATCTCGTACCAAGCTATTTTCCATCTGATTGTGAGTTTGTCAAGTTGAAACTACGCTTGATGATCACAATATGAGGAGGATCCAATATTAGTTTTCTCTTTGTTCCTCCCTAGATTTTTCACCGAGCAGAAGAAAACATAACTCAAAATCTCCTTTATCATGTCCGAGTCATCATGTGTTGGTTCAAGCAGTAGCGGCTTTTCGTCTTATTGTTCCACGACATCATCACATGATTCATCCGATGAAGAACAACCATCCCCCGGATCAGAAATCAATGGATTGAGTCTCAAGGAGATTGAAGCTCTGAAGCAATACTCGTATTCCGTCCAAATTTTTAGTAAGTTTCTACTGGCCTAGGTCCTATTGCCGGAGTGCCCATATTGAACGCCCAAAGAAATCAACAAAAATCTAATCGTTGATGCGTCTCTACCTCTCCTGCACATTAATTTCAGCATATCAACTATTTGAAAATTTTTGTTTAGAACTCGAGGCCAAAGGCGTAACAGAACCAGTTGGCAAGGCAAACAAAACGCCAAAGCCTCGGAAATCAAACAAGCCACTAGTTCCAGTGAAACAACTTGATTTTCGTTTGGATCAGTTATCGATTGTTGACAGCGATACTCCACCGTCGGTTGAGATTGAGAAAAGTCCTAAAGCCACGGGAAATGGTGTCGATTCAAAACTCTCTCATGGGATTAAGAAAGCAAGTAAATATCCCCGACGGAAGCGACGCTCTGGTCCAGTTTTTCCTGAAGGCACGGGTTTGTAAACGTGTTGAAAATTTAAAGTGGATGTCTTTGTTGGCTCCCTTCCCTTTCTTTACCTCTCTCTTTTTTATTTGTATCGTCGTGGAAGATCAAGTTGTATTTTAGATATGTTATTTTTATCGATCCAACTTTGTCGAGACCATCTTTGATATCCCTTCATTGTTGCTACTTGAACGATCGTCAATGATCGTCACACAGATAAAGCTGAGATGTATTTATAGGTTAGAGGCTTGAATAACTCGATTAAACCATAGTTGGAAAGAGGAAGGCAGAGGAAAATAAAGCTATACGTATAGCATACTTTTTTTTTAGCTTACTGGGATTCCCTTTCCAAAAAAGATGTCTGCAACGTTCATTGGTCGGTCAGTTGTACTTTTATTTTTTGTGTGCTCACCATCTACAATGCTATCCCCACTCACACCCAACTCAGCTTCCTTCTGTTCCTGCGAATGTTACTTGTGTCAGCATTGGACCGGGTTTCCCCAGAATATTTTCATTTATATCCCGATCAATTGTACTCTTCCTCTGTCACCGTCTTCCCGTTCTTTTAACAAGAGAACAAAAAAAAAAAAAAAAAAAAAAAAAAAAAAATCAAATTCCAAAGGGGGGGCGGTCCCACTCTAATGACCCCAAGACAATGAGCCAGAAAGAGCTCAGAGTGCTGCAGTAGGCAGATACCGAGTAGAAGAAAAAGCCTCTAACCGAGCATTTTTGGCTTCACAGGGTATGTATGCACATACACACTTTCATCCTCAAGTTCAAGCGTCATCTTTTCGATCTTCTGACTCATCCCTTCTTCTCGTGATACATCCTTTGGTTCCTCTAAGCTTAGAGGGGAGGTGCTTGACTCATTCTCGTAGTGTTTGGGATATATATATCTCATAACTCACTCCATCTCAAGCTCTCTCCATACTCTTAAATTCATCCTCATCCATGTCAAACTAATCCTTCTACACTCCTTAACGTGCCTCTCATCGTCGTTGTCACAGGCTTGTCTAAGCTAGTTTGCTCGACTCGGTCTTGTTGTGCTGTATTCACTCAATCTTGGCAATCTCTGTCAGAACTTGAGCACAGATGCTTTGGCACATCTTTTTATAAAAACCAAGGACATTTATATTTGCCATTCCCTCCTGATGCGCACGCAAGAAGTTGAAATAACCCGTAGGTTAATCCGTAGTATTGGGCAAGCCAAAACCAACCTCGATGATCGGAGCAAATGAATGTTACCGAAGATCAAATTGTCGTTGAAGTACTTATAACAGTCGGGACAAAGATCAACTAACGAACTCAACCTGTCTGCCACAAATGGCATGGCCATTGCAGCACAAGTCAAAGAAACACTCAGCTTGTTGAGATTAGAAGAACTGAATAACAACGAAGCCACGCTCATGAAAAGAACCAACAGCAATGGAGTACCGAAGTGTGCATAGATAAACCTAAAGGATTTATGTTCTTTTTTGACGTACCGATTGCCTTTTTTTGCATTTTCGCTGTGATCGATCGGGTAAAATCGTTTTTGCTGAGGGTAAAGTATTATACGCACACTAGCTGCGCTTAAAATAAAAGAAAAGAAAACGACCTTGTATTTCAGAATCGCCCCCTAGAACGTGAAACTTGGGCTGGTTATTATCCATATCAAGCCTAGACCTCTGACCGACGACGCGACTCGATCTGACACGCGAAAAGACTCGACTTTGACAGTCGTAGCCGCTCTTGTTTCTGCCTTAGTATTGTCCTTTTTGTCTTCCACTAGGAGGGTTCTTGTGTAGTCTATCACGAGGTTCAAACAAACAAATAAATAAAACACAAAGGAAGAAAAAAAAGAGAAACAGAAGGAGAAAGAGAAAAACGCTTCTCCTACCTGTCTGAGAAACAAAACTCCGTACCAACTCTGAGCCAAGTTTAAGCGGGCTCACGGCACGTCCTTGCCGGATTTTCTTGCTTTCTTGTGAATTTATTATTGATTTCAAAGCGCTCTCCTTTGATTCATGTTCACGAAACGTCCTCATTTCAATACCTGTTTCCCACTATGAGCAGACCTGAGAAACGGCTGCATCCAACCTTGACCAGACCTGAGACATCGGCACCTCCCACCTCCAACCCACAACCTAATATACTGCACAGCACATCAACTTGAGTTATGTTTGGCTTCAGATTCCCTGCTGCGGCAGGGCCGATGTTAAATACACCGAATCATAGTTTGCAATACCATCGTTGAAATCACTCGTGTCTCTAAAAAAAAGACTCGATCAGGACTACGTATTGACACAATCACTTCTTTCTTAACGCGTCAGAGTCTCGAGGTCCTCCTTCCTCATGGCCGAAATACAACATCCACAGTTTTTAGTTGGAGGAGAAATCGCGATCTGCGACCGCTACATCAACAGTTTGCAATGCCGCGCGAGATGCCGAATACGCTGCTGGAAGTAAAAGGCTAAGAGTTCAGACTGCTACGGTAGGATAAGATTTGACGACCGAGCAGACTATCTGGTTGTGTTTGACCACCAAGTTCGATTGGTGATTCCACGAGTCTGCACGTTAAGTATTTCTGACGAGCGATGAGGCTTCAGACATTCAGAGTTCCCAGTGCTTTGAATCTTACTGCCTACTCAAATTCTGTCTTCTCATCTCGTAGGTTACACAACCTTCAATTTCCGGGCAATCGCAACATCAATCGATGCGGTGGCTCTCATTTCCAGAAGCGCTACTGCGCACTTCCTTCGTTGCAATTTGGATCACTGGCGCTTCGATAGATTTGAAACAGCATGTTTTCGCAAAACCTATGCCACCTCCCCAGAGACCATTCAACCCATCGGAGTGTGGTTCACTAAACACCCGGTTTCCAAATCATCAGATCGCCCCAGGTGCAAATTTTCATGCCGGCGTGCCGGATCAAGTCATAGCTGTTGTGGTCCAGCCTCGTGTCTGCTACGACGTTGTGGGATATGTGGTCAACGACCCCAGAGTAAAACCTAAAGTCTTTAATTTAGCACCCCAGAGCTCCACGCCCCAACGCCCACCAACACTCGTTGCCAACGCGAGTGCATTTGTACCCAATCGACAGCCAAATCATCCCCGTAAGAGTGCTACGTCAAAACCGCGGATGCCGTATTCTCAAGTCGCCAAGACCACCGCAGCCGGCCCAATTATCCAAAAGAATACAGCGGCATCGACTACTCAAGCAGGAATATCGATGGGACCTACACCTGGGATCCCAAGTCAAACAAGGTCAGTGAATGAGCGGGATCGGCCGGCTTTTTAATGTACCGAAAGGCTCTCTTGATTTGTTTGGGTTCCTAATTCAGCTTCAAATCTGATCACAGACACCCAAGTCAAATCAGCGCAACCAAGACTTCAACCGAATCGAATGCGCAAAGACCAAAAACAAACGTGGTCTTGAAGACTGATGGAGGGACCTCATTAGCTTCTGCAAGACATGTCACAGGGGAGTCTGAGAAGCAATCAGCATATGCGCAAATCAATCATATTCCAAGCAAAGTAAGCGAAAACAAGCTCCGACCAAACGTTCAAGTAGGAAAACAGCTTTCAAAACCCGGAGCGATTCAATCTTCGAGAGAAAAACCTTCCGTGATTGAGTCCTCAACCTTGAGTGAGAATTCTATGAAAAATATTGAAACATCGAAAAATAAAGGTAAAAACAAGACAACTGAACATACAGAAACTCTCACTAGTGCCAAAACATCCAAAACTTCTGAAATGGATTCAGGAAATGTAAGCTCGAACGTTCAAAAACCAAGCCAGATTCCTAAATCAAGCAATTTCGGTGAATGGGAGGAAGTTGTGAATAAAAAAAGCTCTAGAACAAAGAGTCGAAAACCGATTGATCATCAAAACCTGGAGGAAGTCCATCCCGGTTTCGATTCACATGGATCGAGCAGTTCAAAATTCACAGGAAAGAGTTCCATCACACAAGATCACAGAATCTTGAATGATCAATCAGACGAAAAAGAACGATCAAGTAGAATGAAAACGGAGAAAGGAGGTAGAATAATTCAACAGGATGTTCAATCAAATAGTATTCCTTCGGGAGGTGGATTGAATGAAATGGGTGAGAATGATTCTGAAAGTGACTCGAAGTAAGTCAGATTATGATTAGGATAAATGTTGATTCACCCATTTCGAATTTAAGTGATCATCAATGATTTATATCATCTCACTGATATTTATTTCTGACTTTGCTATTGATTTTTTGTCAAAAAAAAAGACTTGAATCTGAAGAAAAGAAGGATATCAATAATAAGAAGAATAAAATTAAAAAAACACTAAAGAAGTAAATTCCTTTCCTTAATTTTTTTCTTTGGAAACTTTTTAGTGAATTTTCTGAGTTTTTTTTTTTTTTTTGATTATTTCATGTGCATGAAAAACATAAAAAATGACTGGTTAGGAAAAAGAAAGGTTCAAGGATGAATAATATTGATCCAAAAAAATCATCAGACTCAGATTTTGAGGAGATTCTGAAGGAGTATGGAAATTATTTTGAATCAAATTCAAATTGGAAGGCTAATGATGAAGAAAAGGGGATGAAAGAGTGTGTCTGATTTTTCATTGAATCCATCTTTTCAACCTGAACTTGTTATGATGGGTTCAGTTGAGTGGGAAATTTGATTAATTGATTTAAAAAACACATTTATAAATAAAATGAAATCATATAGAGTGAGAAATGATGTTGAAAAGAATTCAGACAATGGTGATTTGACCCATGATGCCAATGTGAGTAAAAAAATCATTTATAATAAATAAATAATGACAGTTTTTAAAGATATAAAAATTGAGCATGATCAACATGGCTTTTTCTCATGGGAAATGATTTACAATTTATCCCTATCTATTAAAAATAAACTCAATATAAAGGCATTTGGAAATCCTCAAGATGATCCAATTGAAAAATTCAGTTCAAAATTGCTTGAAAATCGAGGAGCAATTAATATTGAGAGTATATTCTTTGACTGCAGTCAACTGGGTAGCCATCAAAATTTGGCACAAATACAAATTTTTTCTCCAAAATTTGATGGTTCTTTGATGATCAGAAACTTGAGTAAAAAAAAGTTAATTTCACTTTGGGGTCCTCAGGTAGTAGATTCTTGGTTTCAACTTGACCTTGATCCAAGATACATGAACTTTATTTCTTCAAGATTGAAAGTGAAGGATAAAACAGATCACTTAGAAATTGAAATCTTAACACAAGAAATGAATGATTTGATGTTGAAATTTTTTGTTGAAATATCAAATCCCAAAAGAGTATTCTTATGGCTTTCAAAACAAATTGGCTATTTTGAAGCCTTCAGGAGGTTGAATACCATTTCAAGAAATATCACTGAAAATCTAATACAGACAAGTTTATCATTTATTAAATCATCTGGTGAACTTTCAGAAATTTTAAAGCTCCTAAAATGGGGTCAAAAGGAAGAGAGGATGCTCATGTCAGATTGTTTTGGGATGAATTTGATCAAACTCTTTGAACTTGAGCATGAAAAAAATCAACATGAATTGATGGATAGTAAAAAGTGGGAGGAATTTGAGGAAAACATTGGAAAAATCTATGGAAAAAATGAAGTTTGGAGAAGATTTTCACCAATCCGTTTGCTAATGGATAATTCAGGGAAACTTTCAATGTATAGATATCCAAAAGAAATTCCAAAATCAAAGGAAATCCTTCAAGCAAGTAAGCTAAAAGGCATAAACTTGACAAAGGTTTTTGTTTTGATTACAATTCTTGATTTGGAGCATGATGAATTCATTGGGATTGAAGATGGGAATAATATGCATGAATTTTTAAATTTATTCCGATCAATAATAGAAACAAGGTATAATGAATACCTTCCTTGGTATGAATCTCCAAACAGGAAGTTCCTCATGGATCACTATGGTGATAAATACCTTCAGAGGTTGGGATCTATTTCAGTTAAAGCAAATTCAATTTTCCTGTACCTTCCAAAAGTTCATGATGATGTTGTATACAAAGAAAAGATATCATTAGTTTATAGAGAATTAATTAATTTGGAACCAAACCTTTGGATATTATATGGGAACAACCTTGATTTGGCTAATCCAATTGATTTTCTCCTTGAAAAAAGTCAAATTGAATGAATTTTATGAAATATTTATTTAAATGTGATAGTTTATGTGTCTCAAGTTGAAATCATCTGGTATCTTTTTTTCATATTTGAATAGATGAAATACATCAAGGCTTGTTTCTATGGTTTTATATTGAAGCTGTGATCATTTTTTATATAGAGTTTTAATCTACTTTTATTTCTATTTTTTCAATTAGTGTGAAACATTTCAATCACCATTCAGAATTAAAGGATTTTTTTTTGACCATTTAATTTAAGGAATACATGAAAATGGAGTGCAGATTAATCTATGATAATCTACAAGTTTCATTTGTTTTGATCATCAAACTTTCAATCTCAAGATTCAATTCATCAAAATTTCCAGATTTATTTCTGGTCCACTTTTTCTTTTTAAAAAATAAAAGGCCCAGGATGAAATCACACCATCAGAAATACTAAAATAACATGTTTTTTGAAACAGGAATCATTTTAGTTTTTATTTTTTTTTCCTTTTCTTGAAAATTGAAGCCTTTGGCACATCTTTGGGGATTTTCTTACAACAATGACACCTGCTGGTCCGCTTTCCAATGCCAGGAAGGTGGGTAAACCTTAGAAAGTAGTGCTGCTAAAAAAAAGAGAAAAAAATAGACAATTAAGATTTGGAATACCTTTTTCAGGTTTACAAGAGTTCCCCGCGTGGGAGAAAACACCTTTTGGGGGCCTTTTGGGCCACGCAAGGCCTGTAAAAATTAATTGAGGCCCTGGAAGGCTAAAATAAGGCCTCCAGAACCCCGGTGTGGTCTGTCTAGGGTAGAATTTTTTGGAGAATCCAAACAGGGAACCAATTGAGTAAATGAAACACGCAAAAATGTGAAAAATATCAAATTTTTGCAAGTAATGAAAATATGAGGTCAGATGTGAAAAAAAATTAATCTAATGTAAGAAGGTAAGAAAAATGATAAAACTTAAAAATTTGAACCAAAAATAAAAAAAATTAGAAACATGCTACTCATAACCATTCTATGAGGAGAGTTCAGATGTTTTGAAATATTCCAAGAAAAAAAAGCATCAAGTATATAAATAATCTTAAAAATATGAGCAACATATTTTCTTAAAGATAATTCAAGATTTATGATGGAATTTAAATACCTTTTTAACAAAAATAGTAAAATATAAAAAGATTCTAAATAGATCTATTTCATGAGGGGAATTCAATTGTTTTCAGATATTTCCAAAAAAACTTTAATCAAGTAACAAAATAAAAAAATCAATATGAAAAAATTGATTCATCTTAATAAGAAGAGATGTTTCCAATGGGATTTAGATACCTTATACCAAAAATAAAAATACATAGAAAAATTCCAGAAATTCCTATTGTATGAAAATAAGCCAAATATGCTGAAGTATTCCAAGAAATAATTAATTCAGTAACAAATTAATAATGACCAAGATCAAAATATTGATTTCTTTGTAAAAAACAGATAAATCTCATGGAATGTAAGCATATTTTTGAAAGATAATGAAAAAATATAATGATGGAAAATAAACCTATTGAATTAAATTAATTAAAAGATGATCAACAACAAGAAAAGAAACCGTATCAAGTGAAATAATACTCAAAGAAATACCAGAGCAGGATTTCTTTAAACCTTTTTTTATATTTCTTTCATCAATTGTGGAATTGATGGAGTTTATTTTGTAATTTTAAACAAAATAGGTGTATATGGAATTATTTCATTTTGTTTGAAAATATATAATCTATCAGAATTGTTAACATTTATTCAAAGACCTAAATATTTGAATTTATCATTATCATTATGTTACTCAATAAATTATTTGTTAGAATATTCCAGCATATTTTGATTGTCAGCATAAAATAGGATCATCTAGATTTTTCTTATTTCTTTTTATGTTTGGTAGAAGGTAATTAAATCTCACTAAAAATATCTCTCCTTATGAAAGAAAATAACTTGTTATGTATTGAATTTTTTCATTTTTTTTTGATTGATGAAGGTTTTTTTGCTATATTACAAAATAATTGAATTTTCCTCATCAAATAGATATATTTTGAATGTTTCAATTTTTTTTTATATTTGATATAAATGTATTCACTCTCCATCATAAATCTTGAAGTATCTTCAAATTAATACTTTGTTCATATTTTCAATAATCATTTATGAGCTGGATGCTTTTTGGTTTGAATTTTTCAGAATCAAATAGATCTATGTATCATTTTTTTTATGTTTGGTACAAAGGCATCTAAATAGCACTGGAAATCATACAATCTTCTTTAAAAAAGGAATTGTTTTTATTTCTCTTCATTTTTTTATTCTTTGTGATCTTTTTTCAAAATGTGACATCAGATTTGAATTCCTTTCTCAGAATTGATATTCATTGCATTTTTACCTACTATATTTACTCAATTGGTTCCATATTTGGTTTTTCAAAAATATTCTGCCCCAGACAGACACCACAGGGGGTCTGGAGGGCTCATATCAGGCCCCCAGCACCTCAATTAATGTTTAAAGGACTTGGGGGGCCCAGAAATTCATCAAAAGGCATATTGTTTCACCCAAGGCACTCCTGTGAAACTTCAGAAGGTGTTCCAAACCTCAACTTTCCATTTTGACTCAATTTTTGTATTGAAACTACTTTTTGAGGTTTACTTGCATTCTTGGGGTGGGAAATAATGTCAGAAGGATTCAATTCAGCAAAAAAAAAATACTAAAATGACACTAAAGGTTTGAATTTAGCAATGGAAATTCTAAATTGATGCATTTTATGAAAAAGTGAATCATTTCTAGTAATTTCAAAGGAATTATTAGAACATGACCCCCCTTCTTTCTACCTCCAGTCATAAACACAACATTACTCAGTCTCCTCAGCCATTTGAAATACTCAGTACAATCAACCTTCTACCCCTGGATCTACCGGCTGCACCTGCTGAAGGATCTCCCTGCATACCCTGTAGGTCCTAGGAAACTCTCCCAGGCTCTACCTCTATTTCTATGGATTTGTGAATCCTCCATCTCTCCTCAAACCTTATTTGTATGAGAATTAAATACAGTTCCCATACTTTAAATTCATAGTACATACTCCTGGCTAGACAATCCACACTTCCAGTTCAGTACATGCCAAACCTTTCTGGACAGACCCATTAACCTGCATACCCTGAGGTCCTAGGCTGCATACCCTGTAGGTCCTAGGAAACTCTCCCAGGCTCTACCTCTATTTCTATGGCTTTGTGAATCCTCCATCTCTCCTCAAACCTTATTTGTATGAGAATTAAATACAGTTCCCATACTTTAAATTCATAGTACATACTCCTGGCTGGACAACCCACACTTCCAGTTCAGTACATGCCAAACCTTTCTGGACAGACCCATTAACCAATCTGTCAAGCCACTTCCTTCAGTTCAATTGGTCAACATGTAATTCCATGGGAATCCGAGCCCAGAACTAGTCATCCCTCCTAAAGGCCTCTCTCTAGCTCTTGCATATACTAGCCCATTCTTCCTTCCTGGACTAATTCCCCTCAAGTAATTAGTGTACAACTTATTGGTTAGCCCCTTCCAATAGGTTTCAGCTCAGCACAAGAAAGCCATCCAGCCTACCTTACTCATCTCACCTATCCCTCTGGTGTTACTCTTATAGGACTCCGTCATCAGTGGGCAGGCCCATTACCTGATACATCAAGCAACTTCCTCCAGTTCAATTGGTCAACATGTAATGCCATGGGAATCCAAGCTCAGAACTAGTTATCTGTTTGAAAAACTGCCATGTTTTCCTCTCTCAAATGATGCCGCCCCAAAACCCATGTCTCCCTTTTTGTCTACAACACCTCTGTATCCTGAATTCTTGCTTGCTTGTCTCTGAGTCTCCTCCTTGTTGATCTCATTCTATTTCTTGTTCTCTGTCCATGACTTCTTTTTTACTCTCTTCTGTCTAATTTCCCATTTGCCCTGAAAGACTGTTCTCTTCCGCTTACTGCCTTTGCTCCACTCAATCTAAGCCAGCTGGAAATCTGCCTGGAAAGACTTGAAAACTCTTGGAAAACTGTTCTCTTCAAGACTCTGAAAATCTCATCTCCCCAGTCCTCCAACCTCACAAACTTAACCTCCCCTTCCAATAACCCTCTTCACAATCTGCCCCATCTGTCTAACAGTTTCTAAGCGTCTTCTACTCTGATTTTCAACCCATGTTGTTGGTTTCTCCTCCATCTCTTTTTCTTTGAATAAATTTTCCTATTCTAATATCTCCTTCCTAGAACACTGCTTTTTAGTCATCAAAACAGAAATTGAATTATCATCACAGTTAAATATTGAAAACAACTCCAACTAGCCCGCAATGACCAAAGCAGCAGGAGCATATGAATATTTTCACCAAGTAGCTTTGAAAGCCTCTGTAGATGCTATAACTCCTCTCAACAAAGAGAACTACTCCATATGGTGCAACAAAATGCTCATGTTTTTCAACCTCAAGGACATCAAGGACATCATCACTAGCAATTCAGGCCAAATTTCCATAAAACAAGACAGAGACATTTGGGAAATAATTCTCTCAAAACTAGGCAGCACAACTCATCCCATCAAATATGAGCTCTTAAAAAATCTCTGGGCGGAAATGAATCAAAGATTGGCATCCTCCAAAACATCTAATAGGGCCAGAGTTTTCAATCACTTTCTTCACTCTGCCTTCAATGAACACACTATCAAGGGATTTGTAACAGATATGAGGAAAGCTGTTACCTGAATGACAGATGTTGGTATAGAATTGCCCAAGGATATCCTGGCATACCTATAACTCTTCAAGTTTCCAAAATTCTTGAAAAACTCAAGCAAAAAATCATGCATGTGAAGAAACACATGACAGTTGACATGGTCTTCAAAAACTAATTCATAACAAGAACAAGCGGAAGGCCCAACTCAAAGGCTCCAAATCTACTCCCAACATATCTCTAGTCACAAGAAAGATGAGAACAGACAGGGAAGAAAGAAAGACAAGGATGCCCTGCAGAGAGGGGTACCACAATCCAAAAACTCCTCACTCCAAATTGTCTTCCTTCCATCTGAGCCTGGAAAAAGGGCCTGGATGGTGGATAGAACAACAAAAAA